>CM077267.1:6580000-7210000 GCA_039654775.1 Spinibarbus caldwelli
TGAAGTATACATGTCATGCTGCCTCGGAACACAAAAAAGGCATATTAGGTATTATCTGACAGCCTCATTCACTATTCATGTTCATTATTATTATTATTTTTGTACAGTGAAAGTGAAAGGTGACAGTGACAGTCATTCTGCCTGACATCTCCATTAGTGTTTAAAAAGTTTAAAAATGTTTGTAACTACATGAGGGTGAGTAAATAAGTTGAACTCTCCCTTTAATATTAAGTTAATATTAATCATTGAATTGTATGTGTCATTCCTGTACCTGATCATATGAATACATTACACATAAGGTATAATTTTCATGTTTTGATCGCAGAGGTTGTGCTCTAAGTTCAAAAATAAAACAAAAATAAATACCCACCCCAAATCATGAATGATAATCTGTAAAAATGTCCATCAGAGAGGATGCTGGCTGAAATATTGTAAAAGTTAGAATGTGTTTAACTGATATTTTAAACCAGCGGTAAAATAAAGCATAGACTATAGGATTCAGACCTGAGTTTATGTGGAAGGTCCATGTCAGAAATGTCATTGTAGTAGAAGAGATTGCTGTGGGTTTTGTTAGAGAACAGATGTAGAACGGAATCCAGCAAAGCAGATATGCTGTCACTATTATTCCTAATGTCAGAGCAGCTTTACTCTCCGATTTCCTCTTCACTGAAACTTCCACTACACATTTTACACCTTTCATTTGAGAGTTAATAACTTTCACTTGCTGTTGCACAACATAAAATATCCTCAAATATGCAGTGATTATCACAGTACATGGAAATAAAAAGGAAAAGATCAAATCAATAAATTTCCAAGCATTAGTAATCAAAACAATACACTGGCCATAACACAGTGTTTTGTCTGACATGTTAAAATATCCGTTACTAATTACATACCAAATATTGTAAACTGAACAGCAAAACCAGCAGAGACAGATGCTTATTAAAGTTTTAGTTGTGGTCATTTTCTGTGGGTACAGTAAAGGGTGACACACAGCCGTATAACGATCCACAGCAATTAAAACTAAATTACAAAGAGATGTAGAAAGGAGCAACCTAACGATAATCACAAACAGTCCACAGTAAGTGTCTCCGAAGTACCAACATGTCTCAATTTGTTTGATTCCCTCTATGGGTATAACAATAAGTCCAATAAACATGTCGGCCACAGCCAGAGAGAGAATGAGCAGGTTGGTTGGAGTGTGAAGCTTCTTGAAGTGAGAGATGGAGATGATCACCAGCAGATTCAGAAACACAGTCCATGCTGACAGCAATAATACAAACATATAGATGATATTATGTTCAAAACTGGAGCGTTTTCCCTTGATACATGATGAGTTGATGGCAGGAAAGCAGAACTGAGTCTCATGATCCTCTGTCTCATAGGCCATGAGTGAGTCGTCTCCTGTTAGGAGTTTGTTCTGCTCTCCTTACTGTTCTTTCATTTATACGGTGTCTGGCTCAGGCTGGCCCACCCATCTACCACCCACTCTGATGCTGCATAATTATTAATCATTTTCTTCTCCCAAAGTTTGATATGAGAATACACAACTGTAAAATCTAAGGGTTAATCATTTTAGAAACCTTATAAATCAGAATAACTCTTATTCTTGTGAGCATCAAATAATTTCTTCATAATAATTTATTTAAAATCCTCTCACTCTCTATGACTAGGTTATTTAGGTTGTAATGCAGCAAAAATTACACTGAGTGAAGTCAAATAGAGTTGTGGTACCATGAACAGACAGTAAATTTCTAAATTGTAACATGAAATTACAAAGTGCTCTCACTGCAACTGTGATTTTTAGGGCATTGAAAGTGCATAGGTACGTCTTGTATCCATTAGTTTTTTTCTTTTTTCTTCTTTCTTCAGAAAGTGCATAGGCACCTATTGTAATCATTGGCCTTGTTCTTGTTCTTGTAGGGATAGCTGGATGTTTTTGTGCCTTTCTGTGCGAGGGCGCCCTCCAGCGTTGGGTATGAATGCCACAAGTTACATGTGAGAGTTTAGTAGAGTCAAGCACAGTGATCGACTCTTGTTGTCGAATCTTTTCCTGTGTCCACAATCACTCACTTGTTCACTGATTCTCTAATCCCTATATAGTGCATGGCAGTTAAGTGCACTATATCAGCAAGGAGTGAACAAAATGAAGCGACAATTATTGGCACCCAATTATTGCAATGTCTTTTTCGCAAGATAACAGGTTTGAGTTTTCTCCTATAATGCCTAAAACACCTGATAAGAGATCAGAGACCATTCCTTCATACAGAATCTCTCCAGATTCTTAAGATTCACAGTTCCATGTTGGTGGTGCTTCTCTTCAGTTCACCCCACTCATTTTCTATAGGGTTCAGGTCAGAGGTCTGGGACTGCGATGGCAAAAGCTTCATTTTGTGCTCTGTGAGCCATTTTTGTTTTGATTTTGATGTTTATTATTGTCCTGATGGAAAATCCAACCACAGCCCATTATAAGATTTCTAACAGAGGCAGTCAGGTTTAGATTTTTTATCTGTTGGTGTTTGATAGAATCCATGATGCCATGCATCTGAAGATGCAAGATGTCCAGAACCTCTGGCAGAAAAACAGGCCCACAACATTAAAGATCCAGCAGTATATTTAACTGTGTGCATGGGGTACTTTTTATCCCTGTTTGTATTAAACCCAGCTCTTTTATTTTTTGTTGTTTCATCTGACCATAGAAGACAGTGCCATTTGAAGTTCCAGTCATGTCTGACAACTGAATATGCTGGAGTTTGTTTATGGATGAGCAAGGAAATTTTGCTTGAAACTAGGGGTGCACGATAAATATCAGGCGATAATTAATGCGCATCTTGTCAGTAAAGCCGGTTCTCTAATCAGTGGTAAATTCCAACACGTGCGTGATTTCACATCTCAGTGTGAAATCACGCACGTGTTGGAATTTACCACTGATTAGAGAACCGGATTTACTGACAAGATGCGCATTAATTATCGCCCGATATTTATCGTGCACCCCTACTTGAAACCCTCCTGAACAACATGTGGTGATGTAGGGGCTGTTTGAATTTTTTTTTTTGTTTTTTTTTTTGTTTGTTTTTTTTAGACTTTCTGACCCCAAGACTCAACTGATCTCTGCAATTCTTCAGCTGTGATCCTTGGAGAGTCTTTGGCCACTCAAACTCTCCTCCTCTCTGTGCATTAGAACGGTATAGACACACGTCCCCTTCAAGGCAGATTTGTAACATCTTTAGTTGATTGGAACCTCTTAATTATTGCCCTGATGGTGGAATTGGGGATTTTCAGTGCTTTAGCTCTTTTCTTACAGCCACTTTCTATTTTGTGAAGCTCGACAATCTTGTTCTGCATATCAGAACTATATTCTTTGGTTTTACTCCTTGTGATGGATGATTAAGGGAATTTGGCCTTTGTGTTCCTCATATTTATAATCCTGTGGAACTGGACAATTTCATGCTCCTAGTGACCCTGGTGTGCTAAAAATGTAAATATGAATGGGAATATACTTCAGAAATATTTTACTCATAAGAATGTCTAGGGGTGCCAATAATTGTGGCCAATATGCATTGGAGAAAAACATTTATTTTATCATGAGATTTTCTCCCCACTTTCAATTGTTTTACTTCAATGTGAGTGTTTGAATGAAAGATCAAATGGATAAACAATGCAGATTTATTTTCATAGCTGGCTTTGCTCATATTTACCAAGGGTGCCAATATTAGTGGAGGGCAATGAATATGGTAACAAAAATCAGAAATCTCACCTTAACTTCTGCAAGGGCATGTTGAATATCAATATCAATGACCAATTAGGACATTAGTAGGTCTTCCATTATCAATGACACAGGCATAGACAATCTCACATTCTTTGGTGGAGATATCCATATATCTACCATACAGTATACAGTACAGGGCTGTATGTAAACTTTTTTTTTATTTTATTTATTTATTTTTCTTTTTTGCACATAGCACTGGTGCTACAGAGGTTGAAAGTTTTGTAGCACAGGCCAAACAGTTGTAGCACAAGTTAGGGGTAGGCAATATGGCAAAAATGCAATATCACGATTTTTGTCAGGAATATCACAATTCACTATTTTATCACAATTCTTTGTTATGTTGGTTTTAATATTTACCATTAATTTCCCTATTGTAAAATAAATAAATAAAAAAAATAATAAAATAAAATAAAAAACAACAACAACAAAATATAAAATAAAAAAGACTGGCAGACATTTAGGCCAAAGTGGGCAAAGATAAAAATCTTTGTCATTATTTTATCTTTGTTATTAGAAAATAAGAACAAAGATATACATTGCAAATACACATAATATACAACTAAAACAAACATTGTTTTATTTTTCAGGTACAGTATTTAGCAGTAGCCTAACATTCAAGAAACTGAATGAACAAATATTAAAATAAAACACTATATACACTATATACATCAATCATATATTTTTTTAAAAGCAACTGTATTAAAGTTCATCAGTCATGAGCAGTGAGTGATTTTTCTCTGTGTTTTGTTGTTTTATTATCATTAAAAGAATAGTTCACCCAAAAATGAAAATTCTGTTATCTTTCTGTCAATTCTGTCGTGTTTTATTTTTAGACCATCATTTACTCAATCTCAAGTTGTTTTAAACCTGAATTAGTTTCTTTCTTCTGTTCAATATAAAAAATTATTTTGAAGAATGTGGGTAACCAAGCAGTTGCTGGTCCCCAGCGACTTCCATAGTTATTTTTCCCCCTACTATCAAAGTCAGTGGGGACCAGCTACTGTTTGCTTACCCACATTCTTCAACATGTCTTTTGTGTTCAGCACAAGAAAGAAATTAATACAGGTTTGGGACAACATGTGAGTGAGTAAATAATGACAGAAATTTAATTTTTGGGTGAACTATTCTTTAATGACACCCAGCAGTTTAGTTCTGTCGCTTTAAGAGCTGCACGCAACTGTTTACTCTCTTTCAACTGTTTACTTTCATTTTAGACATAACTAACTGTGTTTATATGTAAACCTTGTGTGTTTTTGACAATATTAGACGCGAGAGACAACTTAGTCTAGTTATCAGGCACTGTTTGACAGGCTTGTGTGAGCGAGCTTCATGTGTACGCGCTCCAAAAAAGTGCATGTCAGAACAGCATGTGAATTAAATGTTTAACCGGCAAGGCTTTAATATGGTTACGTTCACGCACAGTATGGTTATTTACATAAGTGACAACCGCATTCTATAACCAAACTTACAACTGCATTTTCAGAAAACCTGCGCTGTGTGAACGGAACCGGACTGGATAACTTGTTGTCTGTCATGTCATACAGTGTGAGAGAGACGCTCTGCTGCACAAGCGCTTGTCTACCATGTATTGTGGGTTTTCATGTGTGGTTTCAGTAACTTACAGAGACGCACATATGAGCTGTGTGTCATCTGAAGGTTTAGACCCAGTCACTGTTCTTCTTCACTGGAGCTGCTCCCGTCAGTTTTGTGTTCTATGTGTGACTCAAATGCTCAGCTCTCCACCCAAATATAAAAGCTGCTGTCAGTTATTTAAAATGTAATGTTTACATTTACATTTACGCATTTAGCAGACGCTTTTATCCAAAGCGACTTACAGTGCATTCAGGCTATACATTTTTTTTATCAGTATGTGTGTTCCCTGGGAATTGAACCCACGACCTTTTGCGCTGCTAACGCAATGCTCTACCACTGAGCCACAGGAACACTTATGTGGATGAACTTGCAGCTTGACTGAACAATTGTCATGTCAAAAAAGGTGATAAGATAGACGTTGCCATCGTGGATGTTACTTTGGTCGCTGTCGCAGTGGTTACTGGTAAGGAATACAGGCTTGACTCCCATTGCACCTTCACACAGACAGTATTGCAGAAGCTACTGTAAGACATTTTCAGACTCACACCTGTAAGTAAATGTAGTTGTCAACAGGGCTCTGAACCGGTTCAAGGAACAAAAAACAAAAGCCGGAAATGAACGAAATTTTGACTGGAACAGAATCGGAAACAGAAACGAAGTCAAATTTTATAGTTCCGAACAGAATCGAAAATTTGAAATGGCCATTAACCGGTTAATAACTTTATTTTATCGTTCCATATAATATTTGAAATTTGCTGTCAACCAATCAGGAATTCAAATAGTATGGCCTATGCAAATGTGATGCTGATGCATCCAGCAAGTGAAATGCTCAGCTGTGAACTCATCATAGGTAAGTCGCAATGGCAATGCACTGGCGTAGTTTATCCGAGGACAGTGTAAGATGGATTCAACAGATCTTATGCACCTGCAGCGCTTCTGTGAACGGAGAAAACAGAATAAAACTATAGGCTTACATGAAAAGGAATATATATGCCTATACACTAAATATATTTCACTTAAATCATTGACAGATGAAAGAAAAAAAAAATGCTGAGTTAGGCCTACGGTTCATTCTGACGCGTTCCAAAGTTCTCGGAAAGGAAAACGAGATGGCAGAAATTAGTTTTCTTTATTTTGCAAAAGCTTTGCAGTTTTATTTGTTTTGCAAAAGCTTGACAGTTTTGTATGACATATCTTGCATCTGTATAACCAACCAGCGTTGGTATGGCCGTATCACACTGGCGCCTCACGCGCACAAAGACAAAACATCACGCGCACAAAGACAAAACATGCGACTTTGCAGCCTGTTCATTATCAAAATAAAATACAGTTAAAGGAACGTATAAAAAGTTACAGTTTTCTGTTATCCAATCTGTTGCGTTCAGCGTGACCATCGCCTCACTGTGCTGATATAGCCGATGTGAAGGATGATGTTTTACGTCGATGAAAGTACAAAGCCTATAATAAATAATATTTTAGCATCCAGATACGTTGCAAATATGGAAACATTTGGATTCGTGCCAATTGAGAGAGCTAGGCATCAGTTTCACCTTTAATTTGTTTTTGGATTGATGTTTTTATTGCCTATAGGCCAGGGCTATTCAATTGGCGGCCTGCGGGCCCAATCTGGCCCACCAATCATCTTCATCCGGCCCGAGGAAGAGTACGCAGTTTGCACATTCGCCTTGAATTGTTCTTGCACTAATTAGTTTGTCCCCAATGTGGCAACACTGGCCCAGGCCAGCCAAAAAGAAAAGGGAGAGACGCAATAACAATAATTTACCGGAGACCGCAACATCAATAGATGGCAGTTTTGACAAGCGCTTATGTGAGAGAGTTATGAGATATCCACAATTCTAACGTTAGTTTAAATAAGTTTAAAGACAGTGTTATTGGTCATAATTTCTGGCGAGAAATAGCGCCAACACTGGACGAAGATTTTTATCAAAGCAGGAAGTATAGTTTGAAAATCTGCGCGTTTGGCTGTATTTATAAACTGAGCCGCTACAGACAAGCACGCCAGTGCTTCAATGGACAAAACCACACACAATGATGTAAAAATACGTGGTTTTTGCGAGTTACCTCATAAAAATCCTAAATGACTGAAAAGAGTTGGGAGAAAATTGGATATGTGTCACATCCGTGTCATGTGCATCAGGTTTTATTAAAGAAACAGCGCTGCTTTTAAAGTGAAACCTGATGCAGTCTGTGATTGATGTAAATCAAAGAACTAAAGAAAAAGAGAAATCATTGGACTGCTCTACTTGCTGATTAACTTTTGTAGCTTGAATAAAGAATAATAAATATAGCTTATGCATACAATTTATAGTTTGTGAGAAGATTGTTTTCAGTTCACTTATAAAAAGTTGTTATATTTTACAAAGCCTATTAAATGTTAAAAATAATATAATAATATTTCAATTATACTGTAATATTAAATGGCTATAATTAATGGCTAAAATTAAAAGAAAAAATGGATTTAATAGAGATAACAGTGACATTATTTGTATCAATGATACCTCTTCATTAATAACAGGCTAGTAAAAAGATGCCATTAAGCACATATTTAAAATATACCATCTTTATGTTGTTTCTATATTGATTTGGAAGTTCAGTGTGAAAATATGACAACACAAATATCTTAATATGCGTTTAGTCACATTTTTTTAATTACAGAAAAAATGTGTGATTATTTTTTTTTATTGAATGGCAGACAACACTAATGTTAACCTTTTATAGATGTTACTGTTGGTAATATTAGTTAATTTTACTGCTTAATATGCATTTAAATTTAATTTCCAATTTTATAGGCCCCCCAGAAAAAGATCGGGACGGCCCCCCACCCCCTTGGCCCCCTTCAAATGTTCAATTTGATAATCCGGCCCTCATATGAAGTTAATTGAATAGCCCTGCTATAGGCTATATCCTTAAGTTTAGAGGATTTGTTGTGGAGAGAAACTAATAACTGTGTTTATAATGTTTGTAAACATTTTGATATACCGGCATTTTAGCCTACATCATTTCTGAGTGTAATAGCCTAATAAAATGCGACGCGACTTTGCCTGTTTTATTTTTTTCCTCAAAGCGCAATTTTAAAAGTTTTTTTTTTTTTTTTTTTTTTTTTTAACAATGCAGCAAACATTTTTAAATATCTTTAAAAAAATACTTTAATGTCTTTAAAGCATTAATAGATTTTTTTCTTTTGTTCAGTAGCCTACATTTAGGCAAATCTAGAAAAGATGATGCTGGCTGTGACTAAGCGCAGCGGGTTAAGATACCATCTCTTCCTGTTTTTTTCTTTCTTTTTCTTTTTGTGTAAAGAAAACACTACTTTATTATTATTATTATTATTATTATTATTATAAGCAAAGACGATTTTAAAAAATAATGTTATTAACCATTATTTTTTCTACTCGAACCGGTTTCGGAACGGTAATAATACAGAGGAACGCAGGAACAGAAACGTTAAAATATCGATTCTGCTCGGAGTGAACCGATTGACTTTTTTTTCATTTTCAAGCCCTGGTTGTCAATCCCAAAAACTGGCAGTGTGAAGTGTCTCCAAAGTACCAGCATATCTCAGCCTGCTTCGCATTCGCATTGGATATAAAATATAGAAACAAGTGGCATCTGCCAAAAAAAAAAGCACAATGTTAGTGGCATGTAAAGTAAACTTAGCAACATGAGAGAGAAGGATCCAAATACAGACATTTCTTAACAAAAGTACAGGTGTAGGAAACAGGAATTTAACAGAATTAAAAACTGAATGACTACATATAACAAGAGCACAAAGACAGACCTGACTTGACCCCTGACCTGTAGTGCTCCTCTAAAATTATTATTATTTTTTTTGGAGTAATTTTAATACATTTTGGGGCCATTGTTTATTGTTGTTTTTAAATAGCCCAAACCACTTTGTGTGCACCAGGCCACTTACCTGCCATTTAGTCAGTGACTTTGCATCTTTGTTAATTTGACCATTTTCAGACAGAAACAAATCACCTAAGGAAATCCACTTGAGTGTCTATTTGGTATTTCATATAGATAAATAATCCTGAGGGTCCTGTTAACACATTTTCTGTATTAAAGTTCTGCTGCAATAACAATCCCCCAGTGATCAGTTCATTAAGAGTGTGAAAGCAAACACACAATGCATTGTCCTCAGAGGTCTGCGAGTTTGTTTTGATGGGTTAAAAGTTGTTGACAAAAATGTTGACAATTTTGCAGTTGGAATCAGCATGAATATTAAAAATCACAAATAAGAATTTATTCATAATTATTACCACACCAAGCTGTAAGTTCAGAAAATCTCTAGTATGCTACAGTATTATTTAATGGTTAATCATGTAATAATGCAGAAACAAGAAAGGTGTATTAGGTCTTGTCTTGTGTAGAGGCCTGCCTTTAGCTCTTTGTTAAAGCAGTGTTATGCATGTGTGTCCACTATAGTCTGTGGATAACCTATGTAAGGTCTACAGGCTGTGACACAACAAGCCAACATCAAAGAAATAACAGTGTAAAGGGCGGCTGGTGTTCCCTCACATCACCTGCGTCTGGCCAGAAAGTTGCATTTGAACACACTAAAGGGACTACTGCCAATGGCCAACTAGCATGCACGTTATGTGCCTGTGTGAGAGGAAATAACTTTCTATAACATATATGCAAATTCTAAACATTGCAGCGCTTGTTTACTAATTTGCATATGAATCATGTTAACCATTTGTCTTCACTTCTTTACAGACAGCCATGTTGTGATGAAAATATTTGTGTACTGATATGCTGAAAGCATAATGTCATGCTATATCCATAATTTCAAGTGTCTGTATAAAGTCCAAGAACATTGACATCAATTGGAACATATATGTTTACTTGGTGCACCTTTAAACCCTGTACTGCAATATTGCATTTAAATGATGTATTATAACAAGGTTTGGGAGGGGCACAATCAGATAATCAACCGATTCAGCACAGTTGGAGCTCGTCTAGTTGATTAGCTTAACGAGCACGCTATGTATATATATACAGCCAACTCACCTCTGTCCCATGACAGTTTTCCGGCATCCCTCCTCCACCCCAAATCCTCACTCTTAGCTATTCTCATGCCAAATTAGAGATGGGGGAGTTCTCTGGGTTCGGGCTATGTTCCGAGCTCGGAGCCCTCTCTCAAGACAGCATGCCAAATATGCTTACCATTTGCTAAATCTGATTATATGTAAGTGTGAACTCGTGAAAGAGATATTTGGATACTTATTGGTTATGTTAGTGATAAACTGGGGAAGGTGAGACTTGTGAAACAACCTCTCCTTATTATTTAAATGAACATATATGTAAAACATTTATACATAATGTAATTTACTGTATGGATACTTTATGTGTACCAGCATAAATAAGCAGCAGATCTGCATGCAAATAGCACAGGAGACTTGAGTTAAAATTGATTTCTAAGAAGCTTGATGCTAGCATGTTGATAAAGTAATATTTTATTATTATTATTATTATTATTATTATTTTTTTTTTTTTTGTGAAAAGTTTTCTCTGAGGACCGAAATAAAATTTTTGATGATGATGATAATAGCTTGGTACGATAATAAACATATATAAATACATAATACACATATGCTGGTTAAAGCAGTCCATTTTTTATTACACTTAACTATATTGTATTGAAAATTTTTAGCATTGAATGCATTTTATCATGGCAGTCCACTTTGGGTTCATGTCTTCGTGAGTAATCATTCCTTTGAACACAGAAGAGATATTGGCATCCTCGGTCAATATTAATGTTCATTGCATCTTTATTCTTTACAGTTTCGGGTGAATGCTCCCTTTAATATTTAGTCTGTAAAAATGTCAATCAGAGAGGATGCTGGCTGAAATATTCTAAGAGTTAGAATGTGTTTAACTGATATTTTAAACCAGCGGTAAAATAAAGCATAGACAAGAGGATTCAGACCACAGCTAACATACAAAGTCCATGCTAGAAATGTCATTGTAGTAGAAGAGATTGTTCTGATTTCTGTTAGCGAACATATATAGAAAGGAATCCAACAAAGAAGATAAACTGTCACAATGATTCCTAATGTCAGGGCAGCTTTGCTCTCAGATTTCCTCCTCACTGCACTTTCTACTACACATTTACCACCCTTCATCAGTGAGTTGATAACTTTCACTTGCCATTGTACAACATAAAATATCCTCAAATATACAGTAATGATCACAATACAAGGAAATAGGAAGAAAAAGGTCAAATCAGTAAATCTCCAAGCAGGATTAAGCATAATGATGCACTGACCATAACACAATCTTTTGTGTGAGATATTAAAATATCCGTTACTAATTACATTCTCAATATTGTAAACTGAACAGCAAAACCAGCAGAGACAGAGGCATATTAATGTTTTAGTAGTTGTTATTTTCTGTGGGTACAGTAAAGGGTGACACACAGCCACATAACGATCAACAGCAATTAAAACCAAATTGCTAAGGGATGTGCAAAGGAGCAGCCTAACAATAATGACAAACAGTCCACAGTAAGTGTCTCCAAAGTACCAACATGTCTCATTTTGCTTGATGCCCTCTATGGGTATCACTATAAGTCCGGTAAGCAGGTCAGCCATAGCCAGAGAGAGAATGAGCAGGTTGGTTGGAGTGTGAAGCTTCTTGAAGTGAGAGATGGAGATGATCACCAGCAGGTTCAGAAACACAGTCCATGCTGAGAGCACTGATACAAACAGGTAAATGATATTGTATTCATGTCTGGAGCGTTTTCCCTTGATACATGATGAGTTGATGGCAGGAAAGCAGTATTGAGTCTCATGATCCTCTGTCTCATAGGCCATGAGTCAATCTCCTCCTGTTAGGAGTTTGTTCTGCTCTTCTTACTGTCCTTTCATTTATACAGTGTCTGGATCAGACTGACCAACCCACCTCCCGCCCACTCTGATGCTGAACAATGACATAATTATTTTCTTGAAGTGAAAATACTGCAGATTGAAACTAAGCTGTAAGAGAGTTTGTTTTGTAGCTATTAATTAAAAATGGGCTACACTCCACCCAAAAGTGAAAATTCTCTTATCATTTGCTCATCTTCAATCCACCCCAGATGACTGACTTTCCTCTGTCTGTGTGTGTGTGTGTGTGTGTGTGTGACAAAACTCATACAGGGGCATTTTTTGCCCCAATATCTTAAATTTTAAGAGCATATAACTGCATTTTATATAGGGCTGCACGATGAATAAAAATGAAATCGAAATCGTGATTAGACAGAAGCTGTGATTGTCATGTGTATTTTTCAGTGAAGCACGGTTCTGTGATCAGTAGTAAATCTCCATCCGAAGGCCAGAGGGCGCTCTCGGGCTAAAACTCCAAATACGCCCTGCAGAAGAAACCCAGGAAATGCCTATAGCTGTTGCTGAATAAACAGAAGATTTAAATGCTTTCGTTGATTCAACGTGACTAATAAACATATGATTACAGCAATATACGGTTTATCTGAGTTCTTATTATTATAATTTTCATCATAATAAAGTACATCTATAATGAAATGATCATCGACATAGCCTTTATCACTGCTTAGAATACTATGAAATATTGCATGCCTTATTCTGTGTAAGAAGCCACATCATCTCACAGAAGGATTTATTTCAAACACTCGGCTGATGTTATGAAGTGAGCTTGGAGTAAAAACATGTTATTAAATGTGGTATTTTCACGTGCTTTCAGAAGGAGCAGTATTTACTACACAGAGCCGTAGTTCACTGAGAAGCTACACAAACAGCTCATTATCGTGAACGATTTCTTCGACTTCATAATCGTACGATTATATCGTCTGCAATTTTTTTTGCGTAGCTTGTCAGAGAACTATGGCTCTGTGTAGTAAATGCTGCTCCACCTGAAAGCAGGTGATGGAGATTTACTACTAATCACAGAACTGGCTTTACTGACGAAATGTGCATGGCAATCGCGTTCGATTAATCGTGCGGCCCTAATTTTATAGGCTACATCACACAATGAATCAGAATCAGAATGAGACTGACATGACAATGACAGGAAGAATGACAATGACAGGACAAAAACACAGATAAAAGAATAAAAATAAAACAAGTAAATAGGGAATAACAATATAGAAATTGACAATTGTATGTACAGGTATATTACAATAGACAGTTTTGTATGTACAGGTATATTATGTGCAGATTCGAATATATAGACTAAGTATGTGTGTTAGATAAATAAGTATATAAATAGTGTTGTGTGTTCCACATTGTTGTCAAGTGTTCATGAGATGGATTGCCTGAGGGAAGAAACTGTTCCTGTGCCTGGCCGTTCTGGTACTCAGTGCTCTGTAGCATCGACCAGACAGGAACAGTTCAAAGAGGGAGTGTGCTGGATGTGAGGGGTTCAGAGTGATTTTGCTAGCCCTTTTACTCACTCTGGGTAAGTACAGTTCTTGGACAGTGGGGAGGGTTGTACCAATGATTCACTCAGCAGTCCAGGCTAACTTATGTAGTCTTCTGAGGTCAAATTTGGTAGCTGAGCTGAACCAGACAGTTATTGAAGTGCAGAGGACAGATTCAATGATGGAGCAGTAGAACTGTTTCAGCAGCTCCTGTGGCAGGTTGAACTTCCTCAGCTGATGAAGGAACTATAACCTCTGCTGTGGCTTTTTAACAATAGAGTCGATGTGAATGTCCCACTTCAGGTCCTGGGAGATGGTGGTTCCCAGGAACTTGAATGTCTCCACTGTCGTTACAGTGCTGTCCATGATGGTGAGTGAGGGGAGAACAGGGGGGTTTCTCCTGAAGTCCACGATCATCTCCACTGTTTTGAGCGTGTTCAGCTCCAGATTGTTAAGACTGCTCCAGACAGCCTGCTCTTTAATCTCCTGTCTGTAAGCAGACTCGTCACCGTCCTGAATGAGGTCGATATTACATGATCATTTCATGACCCCAGGAATAGCTCCACTCTGTCGTGCTCGTGCTCGCCTCATCTTGAACATCTATCCATTATTTGCCACCCATTCTGTTACTGCTGTTTACATTCCACCACAGGCAGACACTGGCTTGGCTTTGTCTAAGCTTCACGATGTGCTCAGCGGCTACATTAACAAACATCCTGACACTGCTTTTATCATCGTGGGGGACTTTAACAAAGCCAACCTCAGGCAGGTCATGCCGAACTTTTATCAACATGTATCCTGTCCAACTAGAGGACCGAATACACTGGATCACTGCTACTCTCAGTTTAAGAATGCCTACAAAGCCCACTCACAACCGGCTTTTGGCAAATCGGACCATGCCGCCATTTTCCTCACACCGGAATATAAACAAAGGCTCGTTCAGGAACCCCCAGTGCAGAGAGTAGTGACGCGCTGGTCCTCCCACTCAGAAGCTATGCTACAGGCGGTTCTTGATGACGTTGACTGGGACATGTTCTGGGCGAGTTCATCTGATGTCAGTGAGTTCACGGATGTAGCATTAAGCTTTGTAAACACGCCAACCGAGCAAGCAACTGAAACAGTAACTATAAGGACCTTCTCTAATTAGAAACCGTGGGTGGACAGAACAATCCGTGCTGCGGTAAACAAACGCACTGCCGCATACTGCATACCGCATACTGCCGTGTTCTGAGGTCCTGCGCTGATCAGCTCGCTGGTTTGTTTACTTCCATCTTTAATAAGTCCCTTGCTACCTCTGTGGTTCCCACCTCCTTCAAAAAATCTGTCATCATCCCTGTTCCTAAGAACAATAAACCCTCTTGTCTAAATGACTATCGTCCAGTTGCCCTCACATCAATAGTCATGAAGGTCTTTGAGAGACTTTTAAAGAACTACATTTGCTCCTCCATCCCTGTTACTTTGGACCCTCTTCAGTTTGCCTATCTCCCCAATAAATCTACTGAAGATGCCATCTCTCACATCCTGCACTCTTCCCTCACGCACATTGACAGCAACAATGGGAACTATGTAAGGCTATTATTCATTGACTATAGCTTAGCTTTCAATACTATAGTCCCCATCAAGCTAGCTTTTAAACTCATATACCTCGGCCTAAACTCTTCACTTTGCGACTGGATTCAAGACTTCCTCACCAGCAGATCCTCATGTGGTGAAAGTAGGCCAGTTCACCTCCAACTCTGTCACCCTGAACGTAGGAGCCCCACAGGGCTGTGTCCTGAGTCCCCTGCTCTAATCTCTCTACACACACGACTGCGTGTCTTCCCATAGCTCCACATCTATCATCAAATTCGCTGATGATACTGTGGTTCTGGGGCTCATTTCCAACAATAATGAGACCGCATACTTGGATGAGGTAGAGAAACTTACATCATGGTGCCAGGACAATTGTCTCTCTCTGAATGTGAGCAAAACTAAAGAGCTGAATGTGGACTTCAGGAAGAGACAGCAGCGGCCCTACACTCCTCTTATGATCAGTGGGACCCCTGTGGAGAGGGTGAGCAGCTTCAAATACCTTGGTGTAAACATCTCTGAGGACCTGACTTGGACTACACACATTCAAACACAGGTTAATAAAGCCAGGCAAAGATTGTACCATCTGCGACAGCTGAGGAAATTCAGGGTCTCGCTAGCAATCCTGAAAACTTTCTATTCAGGGACCATAGAAAATGCATTAACCCAGTGTATCTCAGTGTGGTATAGGAACAGCTCCATTCAAGACTGTAAAGCCCTGCAGAGAGTTGTGTGCTTAGCTGAGCGCATCTCAGGGTCTGCTCTCCCCTCTCGGCAGGACATCTACCTCAAACGCTGCAAAAGCAGAGCTGTTAAAATCATCAAGGACTCAAAACACCCTGGTAACTGTCTTTTCATTTTGCTGCCATCTGGTAAGCACTTCTGTAGCCTGATGGCAAAAACTGAGAGAGTTAAGAGGAACTTCTTCCCCCTGGCCATCAGGCTCCTAAACTCAAACTCAGTCTGGTAACATCAACATGACTCCATTTAATAATCACTTAATAATCAGTAAGTTATTCATTATTCTCTACCTCATACTGACGTTGTCACTTGCACACAGCACTTTCTGGGTGTTTTTTTTTTTTCTTTTGTTTGTATTGCTGCTATGTAACAACCCTGTACAACCTGTTTGCACATTCTTTTCTTGTACATTCCTGCTTATCTTAATATTTATTAAGTCTACAGTACACTGTCCTACACATTTTATTTTATATTTTATTCTTTATTTTTTACTTCATTTTTTTCCCCCCATACCTATATTTATGTATATTTCCTTTGTGTTTGTATTCTATAATAACTGCACTGTCCATGGAGCGGACCTGACTTACATTGCACTGCTGGTTATATATTCTCTATATAATTGTGTATGTGACGAATAAAAATCTTGAATCTTGAATGACTATAGTGTCGTCCACAAACTTCAGGAGCTTGACAGAGGGGTCTTTAGATGTGCAGTCATTTGAGTAGAGGGAGAAGAGCAGTGGAGAGAGAACACAGCCCTGAGGGGCGCCAGTGCTGATGGTGCGGCTGTTGGATGTGAGTTTTCCCAGCCTCACTAGCTGCTGCCTGTCTGTCAGGAAGCTGGTGATCCACTGACAGACAGAGGTGAGCACGGAGAACTGAGTTAGTTTGGGCAGGAGGAGGTTTGGGATGATGGTGTTAAAGCGGTCATATGATGCGATTTCAAGTTTTCCTTTCTCTTTGGAGTGTTACAAGCTGTTTGTGCATAGATAAGATCCCTGAAGTTGCAAAGACTAAAGTCTCCAAACCAGAGATATTCTTTATAAAAGTTAAGACTCGACCACGCCCCCCTAAAACGGCTCATTCAAACATGCCCCCACATGTCTATGTCACGGTGTGGGGAGATTTGCAAAACACTGCCCAAATGTATACGCAAAGAACGAAGGCGTAACTTTTATTCTCGCTGTAGTATTGTTGTTGCTGCCGCCGGTGCCATGTCCTGGAGACACTGTGAAAGCGAAACTACTATGTTTGTGCTTCCAAAAGAGGACACAACTAGAAATCAGTGTTTAAGTTGTATTTACAACACTGTTCCAGAACAGTTCAACCCAAATATTCGAGTGTGTGCATGGCATTTTACAGAGGACTATTTCCTGAACCTGGGAGTAGCCTGCCAGCTGTGCTCAAAGACTGTTTTTATAAAGTGGGGCAATTCCAATTTTGCAAGGACAATGGTGCTTCTGACTCACAGCCTGTAAGTATGTTGTCATATTTAAAGAATTTGCCACTGACGATTCAAACGCGAGTTTTGAGCTGTGTAGAGTAGTGCTTGATGTTTGTTGTTTCTCCGATCACAAATGCAGACATGGTAATGTTTACGCGGCGCGATGCAACGCGACGCGTAATAAGACAGTATAAGTCATTATAATCAGTAATTATGTCCCCACTGGATGCAACAAATTCATCGTTTGTAATGGGTTTTTATTGTTTTTGTGTCGTCGCGCTGGGACATGGCATCACAATACAGTAAGGGTGCAACATTTCCATCTCACGCTTGAGGTATTCGGCCAATCACAACGCACTGGATAGCTGGCCAATCAGAGCACGCCTCGCTTCTCAGAACGATGAGCTTTGTAAAAATCTATGCATTTCAGAAAGGCAGGGCTGAGAGGAGCAACAATAATGTACAGTATGTGCAAAATAATGTGTTTTTTGAACCTTAACCTTTTGAGCGTTACGGTCCCACATATGGGATTCTTATTTCCGTGCCCCTGGGAGTACGGTCCCACATATGGGATTTAGAACGTTTGGTGACGTCACATAATTGCCAAATTCAAACTGTGGTTTCGCGCGTTTACTGGCGCTGAGCCAGAGAGAGACGTGCACTGCGACTGTAATATTATCACAACTATGCAGTGTTCTTAACTGCATAATGCATATTTTAGGTTTCAGACATTTAAATACACATAAGTACTAGTAAAACAATACATTTAGAGCTTGTAAAATACACACAGATGTCTATGGAAAAAACAATAACAATCCATTCCATTTTAATTTCCCGATGTGTTTTATTCATATCAGATACACATAGTGTAAGTACCTATAAAGTTCACTCTATTCTTCACCCAGTTCACCGGCCACTTACTTGCATGTATTTCTGGAGAAATTGATGAATTCACGTGCTGTAAATCTGACTGACAGGACTCTCTGAACTGCGGCGCGAACAAACATGGCGGCGCCCATCTCGCGTTACAGATCACGAACAAGATCATTTATAAAGGTGTTTAAAGGACAAAACACACTCAATTATGCATATTTGTGAATCGGAATATCAGATTGTCCATGCCATGGTAAGTAAGTTTGTGAATATGTTAAATAAAAAAGGAAAAACGAAATAAAAGAGATCCATCTGTCATACAGCGTTATTGTGGCCGCGGTGTGTCACGTGACAATCATGACAGTAAGGGCCATGGAACGCCATGGAAACAGTAAGGGCAAACGTTCTAAAATAACGGTCGCCTTAAAAAAACTCACTCTGGGGGGACCGCTAGAATATTTTAAACTCACCACTGAAAAGGTTAAACTGCAAAAACACATTGCATTACATCAAATACACAAAATAATGTTCTTTTTAGCAACGTCATATTGACCCCTTTAAAGGCCGAGCTGAAGTGCACAAACAGGATCCTCACATAAGTCCCTGGTCTGTCTAGATGTTGCAGAACATAATGCAGTCCCATGTTGACTACATCATCCACAGACCTGTTTGCTCTGTAGGCAAACTGAAAAGGATCCAGCAAAGGTCCAGTAATGTCCTTCAGGTAGGCCAGCACCAGTTTTTCAAATGACTTCATGACCACAGACGTTAGAGCCACAGGCCTGTAGTCATTTAGTCCTGTAATTTTGGGTTTCTTTGGGATGGAGATGATGATGGAGCTTTTGAAGCATGTAGGCATTGAGTTGTTGCCAGTGTTGGGTAAGTTACTTTCAAAAAGTAATTAATTACAGTTACTAATTACTTCATCAATATTGTATGTAAATTACTTTACTAATTACTCTGTCTGAAAAGTAACTTAGTTACTCAATAAGTAACTTAATTATTCAAATCGCTAATTAGGCTACATGTTAAAATCCATATAAACCTTAATAGAAATTAAACTCATTCTTTCAGTCTGAGTCAAACATAGAATAGTTTAGCCTTTTAGCTTTAAAACAACTGTAATACTTAAACGTTTTTATAAAAAATGTAACCACCTTTGGTTAACAAATAGAAATACTCTGCAAAATATCTGAATAACAAAAAAGCTTAAAAGTTAAACAATACATTTCAGTTTGGCAAGATGTTCAGAAAAAGCCCAACTAGTAAAATCTGTACAGGTTTATGTAAAAATAACACCTTAACTAATGTAGGTAAGAATAAATGACAGAAATGATCTCCTCTGCTGAATAAAGCCATGTCAGATCGCGCTGTTCCAGTGAGGTAAATTCCTCATACTAGGTCTTCTTTCAAAAATGATGAAAATTAGATGAATCTTTTTTTTTAATCTTTTTATTTTTTTTTTATTTGTTTAATTGTTTATTTTTTCCTAGGTGAGGGTGTTTGTGTGCAGGTGACTGCATATAATGAGCTCAGATACGGGAAAGACTGTACCTCAGTTTCATAGGGATTACATAATCAGATAACATTCGTTTTCGATTTGAATTTGTTCATTTAAAAGTAGACACTTCAGGCTTTCAGATACAGGAAAGACTGTACTTCGCTTTAGTTTCATACGGATTACATAATCAGGAATATTCGTTTTCGATTTGAATTCATTCATTTAAAAGTAGAAACTTCAAGCTTTCAGATACAGGAAAGACTGGCCCCGCTTTCTTAAAAAAAACAAAAAAAAAAAACAAATCGAGTAAGGAGCCATTGGCTCCTATAAGAAAAAAAAAAAAAAAACTTAGGCGCCAAATTATACAGTCATAAAGAATTGTTCGTTACACAGTATCTGTACCAATATCATGGACCATAAGCATCACTTGGCCACTGAGTGTAGTTTGAGCTCCTCCTCAGTGCATCCTATAAATGTTGTCTTTCACACATTCAGTCTGTTTTTCTTCATTAGTAAAATGCAATTTTATAGGAGAAGTTGAATCATGTAGACAACAGATTTAGTACAAATATTAATATGCAATAGCGCATAATAGCAAAATGCTCCTCTTTATAGTTATTTTTCTAGCTGACTAATGAGCTTATGGACACTGAGTGGTTATTCTGAGGTAAATGTATTATTACAGTGCAATGTTTACAAGCTTTACACGTGTTCCGCAGTTTGAAACACTGAATAAACTTTTACACGAGACATTTCAGTAAGTTGTACTGTAGGCTCTCTTATAAAATAGCCTAAATTTTGAAATTAAATCATGGTCATTTCGTACTATGGTAGTAAATAGAAAGATATAATGGGTTCACTTGGTGCTTGAACTGAAGCGCTAAAGCGATCGCACCTGCCGCAGTAAGCCTGTGTTATACTTTCCGCGCGCGCAATCCGGACACGTACACGGACAGCGCGGATGCGGACTACTTGTATTTATACTACCGAAAGTGTACGCTGGTGGTCCGCATTAAAGAGCACCAAAACCGTATTGTTTGAATTTCGTTATGAATTTGGCATCATTTTAAAGCTGATAAAAACTAACAAGCAAAGCTTTTTGTGATTACTGGACAACAAGTGCGCTTCAAATAATATGAAGTTCACGCATTAACAGAACACAGCATATAGACTAAGATCTTGATAAGAAGAAGCCATATTAGTAATGATTATAAACGGGAATTGTTAAGGATATTGCCAATATCCACACAGCTGACAGCTTTACCTACCTGTTGTAGTTTTTCAAGTTGTGCACGAAATAGACACAGCTTTTCTGCACTTTTACTTGCACGTCTCCGTCATTTCGATCTCTCTCGCGCTGCTTTTAGCAGACTGTGTGCTTCAGCGCTGCGGTGCGGGTCTGTTTCAAACTTTTCGTCTTTCGTCTTTCAAAACATTGTCTTTTAATTTTAAGTTTAATACGTGAACATAACAAAAGATGTGATCGCAAAAGAATCAGGAAAAAAAGCCTTACATGCAAATTTTTAAGTCATAACGTAAATATATATAGTCGCCTGTGGCGACCTCAGCAAAAACTTCACTTGTAAATTAATATTTTTGGTCGCAAATGCGACCGTTTTAGTCGCAGTCTGGAGCCCTGTTTCATAGGGATTACATAATCAGAAATATTAGTTTTTGATTTGAATTCGTTCATTTAAAAGTAGAAACTTCAAGCTTTCAGATACGGGAAAGACTGGTCTCGCTTTACTTTCATAGGGATTACATAATCATAAATATTAGTTTTTGATTTGAATTCGTTCATTTAAAAGTAGACACTTCGAGCTTTTTTGATTCTATTGATTTTAGTCTTATATGTATCTGAGTATTTAAGGTTTCTCTGTGAATCAGGAAAATCTGAAAGTGAACGAGCCTGCGCGGAGGGTTAAAGCCGATGCATTCAATTTTATCTTTAGACGGTAAATTTAGATTTCAAATTATTTACTGTATGTAACGCAAGTACTTTATAAGTAACTGTAATTAAATTACCTAAAAATGAACAGTAATCGCTTACTTTTTCAGTGGATAAGTAATTTAATTACAGTAACGCGTTACACCCAACACTGGTTGTTGCCCTGCATCATGTTTGTCAACAGTCAACTGTATGAAATGTACTGTAAGATGACTTACAGGTCTGGGGTGGGGCGGGTGCGTTAATTGTGTAACTTTTAAATTAACACGCTAAAATGACAGCCCTAATATATGAGCAATATCACACTTGTTGCTGTGTAACATGGCTGTTTATTGGCATGGCTGTGATTCGGCTGTAGGCAATCACAGCATGCCAGTATACAGCACTATCGTATGGCTACGAGTGTGATATTGCTTTTACTGTATACAACTGTTCGATGGCAGAACTACTTCCTTCCGCCATGTCTTATTTTACCAGTATTACCACAGTAACTGTTTCACCGTTTATATCACTCTGCTTGCAGCATTTCTCGCAACAAGTGTAATAGCGGACACCCAAATCCACTATAATTTTAAAAACACTACTGTCGTGGTGTGATGGAATGTAGTTTTAAGAGTTTTGTAGGCAAGAATGTAGATGTTTAGACTTCCGACTTTGTTTAGACTTGCTGAAGTGTTTTTTTGTTTTGTTTTTTTTGTCCGTTTTTACATCATTATTGCAGTCAAACCAGAAACAGGGAAAACAAAAATTAACAGTAATGCTAAATTAATTGGAACTCGATTTATGTGGGATCTGGGATGATCTTATTTCAACCTCTGTATTATCTATATTTTATATATCTACATTTTAACATTCAAAACCCTTAACAACCCATGCTGTAATATCAGCATGTGTTCATTTTTAGGGATTGACCTCAAAGAAGGTTTTCTTTCTTTAAAATGAATGCCACTTTGTTTGATATCTTGTTTAAATTGATTACGTTAGTGTGGCTGGTGTGTCCAAATGCATTTTGGCATTATTGTATTGTTGCCATTGATGAACCTCAAAATGCCTTTGTCAGTGTGCACCTGGCACTGACCTGTCATTCAGACAGTTCACTTTGTGTGTTTGTTAGTTTGACCAATTCATTTACTAACTTTACACAGAAAATAATCATCTAAGGAAATCCACTTGTGTGTCTATTTGGTGTTTCACGTAGATAATCCTGAGAGTGCTGTTAACACATGTTCTGTATTCCAAGTTCTGCTGCAGTGACAATCCTCCAGTGATCTGTTAATTAAGAGTGTAATAACCAACACATGTAATACACTGATTCTGCATTGTCCTCAGAGGTCTGTGGGTTTGTTTTGATGAATTTAAAATTTGCACAACTTAGACAACTTTGAAGTCAGAATCGGCATGAATATTAAAATCACCAGAACGAATTTATCCATAATTAGTACCACACAGAGTTACAGAATTACTGTACATAAAACACACATACTAGTTAAAGCAGTCCATTTGTTACACTGAACTATTTTGTACTGATACCTTTCAGTAATGGATGAATGAAATAAGTTCATATATTTATAATCAACATTTCTCTTGCTTTGTCCACGTGTTGAGTTTTCTTTATCATTGCAGTGCACTTTGGGATGCTTCTCCAGGAAGAATACCTGTAGTGCTTCCTAGGAACAGAAGAGATACTGGCAGCCTCAGCCACCATTTATCTTTATTGCATCTTTTTTCTGGACATTGAAAGTGAATAATCATTCTGAGTTCACATCAGACATAAGGGTGAGTAAATGATGACAGAATTTTTCATTTTTGGTTAAACTATCCCTTTAATATTTAGTTAATGTTGATTGCTAAATTGTATGCATCAATCTGAAAACATGAATATTCTGCAATAACAGTATTCGTGCATTTTCAGGGATTGAAGTTTAAAAAAAAAAAAATCAAGAATGACAGTCGGTAAAAATGTCCATTAGAGAGGATGCTGGCTGAAATATTCTAAGAGTTAGAATGTGTTTAACTGATATTTTAAACCAGCGGTAAAATAAAGCATAGATAAGAGGATTCAGACCACAGCTGACATACAAAGTCCATGTTAAAAATGTCATTGTAGTAGAAGAGATTGTTGTGATTTCTGTTAATGAGCAGATATAAAAAGGAATCCAGCAAAGCAGATAAACTGTCACAATGATTCCTAATGTCATTGCAGCTTTGCTCTCAGATTTCCTCCTTACTGAGCTTTCCACTACACATTTACCACCCTTTACTAGAGAGTTTATAACTTTCACTTGCCATTGCACAACATAAAATATCCTTAAATATACAGTAATGATCACGACACAAGGAAATAGGAAGAAAAAGGTCAAATCAGTAAATCTCCAAGCAGGACTAGTCATAACAATACACTGGCCATAACACAATGTTTTGTGTGAGATATTAAAATATCCGTTACTAATTACATACTCAATATTGTAAACTGAACAGCAAAACCAGCAGAGACAGATGCATATTAATGTTTTAGTAGTTGTTATTTTCTGTGGGTACAGTAAAGGGTGACACACAGCCACATAACGATCAATAGCGATTAAAACTAAATTACTAAGAGATGTACAAAGAAGCAGCCTGACGGTAATGACAAACAGTCCACAGTAAGTGTCTCCAAAGTACCAACATGTCTCAATTTGCTTGATGCCCTCTATGGGTATCAAAGTAAGTCCAGTAAGCAGGTCGGCCACAGCCAGTGAGAGAATGAGCAGGTTGGTTGGAGTGTGAAGCTTCTTGAAGTGAGAGATGGAGATGATCACCAGCAGGTTCAGAGACACAGTCCATGCTGAAAGCACTGATACAAACAGGTAAATGATATTGTATTCATGTCTGGAGCGTTTTCCCTTGATACATGATGAGTTGATGGCAGGAAAGCAGTATTGAGTCTCATGATCCTCTGTCTCATAGGCCATGAGTGAGTCTCCTCCTGTTAGGAGTATGTTCTGCTCTCCTTACTGTCCTTTCATTTATACAGTGTCTGGATCAGACTGACCAACCCATCTACCACCCACTCTGATGCTGAACAATGACGTAATTATTTTCTTGATGTATAAACACAACTGTGGATTGAAACTAAGTTGTAACAGGGTTTGAAGTTCTTACTTGTATACTGCTAAGTGTGTTCACAATTACTTAATTTGTAGCTATTAATTGTCATGGTTGTTGTTCTTTTACTAGATTTCAAGCAGTCTATTATCTACACAGTGGCTAGAATCACAAATTTGATGTGCTTATGTTTCTGTGCTTTAAATTTTTAGAGGCCAGTCTGGACATTATTTCACTTTTACTTCTCTGCATAATCCATTAATTCGGGGTATCATTGATTTTTAGTATGTTTTTAGTGTTTTATTGATTTGTGATGTTTAATTTTTATTCATTTTTAGACCCCAAAAACCTCACTAGACAGGGAGTCAATAATGCTGTGAGGGTAATGTGAGCAATACAAAATACATTTTGCTCAAATAATTGAGCAATATTTAACATCTAACATCATTCAATTTTAAATAGTTAATAATGAATTTTCCCCTGAAGCAACAGCTTTACTAATGTAAAAAGTGTATCTAGAGATATTGTGACCTGTTCTTTTTAGTGATTCAGTCACAAGTGGTCAGCCAAGACACATTACGTTTACATCTGGTAATAACATGTTACAAAATGTGTCTCCTATGACCAATTGTGTTTAGTTTTTTGCAGAGACACTCTCCTGTTATTTTGTCACAGCCTACAATACTTTCATGGGTGCGATGAGTGCGACGCACAAATATTATTAATTAAACAAATGCATGTTACGTGGCTTGAGTGTGAGTGGGAAAGGAAATTAATGAAAGGTATGTAGGGCATCTGCAAATTCGATCATAATCCATGTGTTCTTGCACAGACCAATTGTTTCACTTCTTAAAGGGGACATTGCATGTCCATTTTTCACAAGGTGGCATGATTCTTTAGGGTCTTCATGAAATGTCTGCAAAATACATTGGTTAAAATTCCTAAATGGGCGTGTAAATCAATACCCTTTTTACCTTGTAAAAAACAGCTCTGTTTCGGTGCATGTCTCGTTAAATGATAATGAGCTACCCCACCCCTGTCTTCCGTTTTTTTTTTTTTTTTTTTTTTTTGTGTATTCGGTGGTGTGTTACCATCAAAAACAAAACTAGTCCACTGCTTCCTCAGTGGCTCTTATGTCCTGCTTTTCAAAAAAATTACTTGGTTATGTTCAAAATTGCATTTTACTGCCTGAGATCTGGGGATACCCCAAACATCCTGAGTATACACATTACTCACAGTACAAGGATTAAACTTTTATATTATAAACCATCTCTTCTGGCCAAGTGTCAAACATAGATTCATGAGCTCACACTTGACATAAACATCAGCATGTTGTGGAGCGTTGACATTGAGAAACTCATGAGAGAAGTGATGTGGAAGCACAGAGGATCGTCACTTCTCATAAGTTTTACACAATGCACTTACATCATTTTAAGAAAGAAATCTGCAAACAAATGTTAGCGCTTTTATCGGTTCAAACTTCTCTTTTGTGAGCCATTTTTACAGTGAGCTTTAAAGGAGCATTTCACCCAATAAAGAACATTGTCATCATTTACTCACTTTTATGTTGTTTCAAACCTGTCCTTTCTTTTGTGCACTACAATAGAAGATATTTTGAAAACATACGCCAAAGTTCTTGGACTCCACTGTGGATATAGCATCATGTAAAAGCAAACTTTTTAGTTCCATGCCTTCATTTTTGGCTCTTGTGCACAGCAATTTGATTACCAAGTAATTACATCATTATGCAGCATCAGAGTGGGTGGTAGATGGGTTGGTCAGTCTGATCCAGACACTGTATAAATGAAAGAACAGTAAGGAGAGCAGAACAAACTCCTAACAGGAGGAGACTCACTCATGGCCTATGAGACAGAGGATCATGAGACTCAATACTGCTTTCCTGACATCAACTCATCATGTATCAAGGAAAAACGCTCCAGACATGAATACAGTATCATGTACGTGTTTTTTTCATTGCTGTCAGCATGGACTGTGTTTCTGAACCTGCTGGTGATCATCTCCATCTCTCACTTCAAGAAGCTTCACACTCCAAGCAACCTGCTCATTCTCTCTCTGGCTGTGGCTGACATGCTTGTTGGGCTTATTGTTATGCCTGTGGATGCCATCAAGCTGATTGAGACATGTTGGTACTTTGGAGACACCTTCTGTGATGCGTTTATGATAATCATGGGACTGCTTATCTCAACATCTATCTGTAATTTAGTCTTAATTGCCGTTGATCGTTACGTGGCTGTGTGTCACCCTTTACTGTACCCACAGAAAATAACCACAACTAAAACTTTAATAAGCATCTGTCTCTGCTGGTTTTTCTCCTCAACATACAACATTGGCTATTTAATTAGTGGCAGATTTTCTGAAGCTTCCCAAAAACCAGATGTGTGCTATGGAAAGTGTTATTTAGTAATAAGTTTTTCATGGACATTCACTGACTTGTTCTTTTCTTTCTTGTTACCTTGTATTATAATTATAACTTTATATTTGAGGGTGTTTTATGTTGCACATCGGCAAGTGAAAGTTATAAATTCTCTGATGAAGAGTGGTAAATGTGAAATGGAAGGTTCAGTGAAGAGGAAATCTGAGAGCAAAGCTGCTCTGACATTAGGAATCATTGTGACAGTTTATCTGCTTTGCTACATTCCCTACTATATATTGTCTGTAACAGGTACTACAGTAATATCTTCTGCCACAATGACATTTCTAATATGGACTTTGTATGTTAACTCTGGTCTGAATCCTCTTATCTATGCTTTATTCTACCGCTGGTTTAAAATATCAGTTAAACATATCTTAACATTTAAAATATTTGAATCAGCATCTTCTCTTGTGGACATTTTTACAGATTATTAATGATAATATCTGATAAAGCACAAACTCTAATGCTAACATGCAGTTCTAAAGTCTTACTTTGAGTGTTATCAGAAGAAATAAACCAGTACTTATGACTACTCTTGTGTTTGTGTGTGTGTGTGTGTGTGTGTGTGTGTGTTCTATTCCTATGTTCTTGTCATGGCCTTATTTTTTATTTGGCTGAGATGATTTTTAACTTTGAAACATGTTGATAGTTTTGTTTATGAGTTTAATGTCCATTCAGTGTGTGTTGTAAGTTATATGTATCACATATGGGTCTGGAAAGTCACAGCCACACTGTAATCAACCATGTGATTACTGAGTATGCAGTGCAGATATTCTCTTTTACTGTGCCTACAGTACAGGGTCATCAAGGTTCATGATAAATGCTTTACAGAGTGTGTGGTTTTGAATATATCTGTTTAATCATGTTCATGAAGTTCAAATTTATTGAAATAGGTTTTGACATTGCTGTATTACCTGCCATTTAGAATTATATGTGCTTTGTAAGTTAAATTAGTTTATATAAACGTCAGTGTGGTGATTAATTTAGATTTGGTTATCTGCATAAAGTTAAGTCTGGGTATAATTGATTTCTATTAATGTTTGTAGTCATTTACATTTTATATAACATTTGCATTTTCATAAAAATATAGCATTAAAAATATATTTTGAGCTGCTAATCCCACTCCTACCTCTAAACCATAACAATTTCTTAAAAATATGTACAGCTACAAAGAGAAACAGACTGACAAGTGTAATCACAAAAATGTCAGAAACAGTACCAAAAGTAGTCCCAATGATGATGTGTTGCAGTCCTAGTCCTCTCTGGCAGAATACAATAGCTTTGTGTGAGGTACAGAGCAGAATTTAAGTGGTTAATGGCTGAAAATATTATCCCGATCAACTCTGTGAAGTCACACATTTCTCATTCACATCACCCCGTTTATGGACGCTGCTAAGAATGGAGATAAAGATTGTTGAATAATACAAGCTTTCTTAAATATTTTATTTAAATATGCAAAATGAAGCATTATGTATGTATATATGCACTAATTTGCATACATTTCCAGAACAGAAATTTGACAGCTGGATAAAGCTAATTCCCTTTCAGTCAGTCATGTTCGACGTTACATCGACTGACGTTAGGGGTCTCACTCAGGAGCCCCAATCACCTCTGAGCTTTAAAAGAAAAGGCCAATGAGAATTGGCAAGTGGAATTTGCATGCCAAGCCACTCCCCCGTACAAACGGGTATATAAAATGGCGGCGTGCATCCACTCATTCAGATTTTTGCTTCGGAGTCGATCGCTTTGTGAGCGCTGCTTCTACCAAGAGGTAAAAAGAAGATTGAAGCTGTAGGAGTGTCTCTCGTCGAGATCTACCTTCCCCGTGCATTTCAGCGGAGAGATTCCCCTGTCAGAGCACAGATAAGTGCTGTGGTCCTCCCCTGGGCACACCGACTAAAAGAGCAATTTCCTACAGCACACATGGTTGTTGAGAGCGTCTTCCGAGATGTCTTTCCGACCGTGTGCTTCTGGGTGCAGTAGTTTCTTTACCTCTGACGACGGACACGATCGCTGTCTCACGTGATGATTGGTATCTTTGCTTCGTACGTGACTTCCAGCCATGCTCCGCCCCAGTGCCTTTCTTCCTGGAGGTTCATGAAGAGCTCACCAAAACTTGGAAAGCCCCGTACACTGCCTGGTCACGTTTGAGCTCTGCTTCCTCTCACTCAGACTCGGGGCATGAATTTTCTTCTCAACACCTTGGAGTTGCAGGACACGCTGCTTCCTTGTACTCCACTGACTTCACCGTGGGACTGGGAAGATCAGGTAAGTGCTGCTCCCAGCAGCTCATCTCTACTTTGGGACGCTACGCTTCCCGGGTTGAGTCACCTTCCTTCCCACAGCTGCCCCACCGAGGGTATGTCAGTAACCGCTCCGTTGATTCCGCTTTTACAGAGGCTGGGGGCGTGGTTAGCACTGTCCAGCCCATCTCGCTGGCTTATCCGGATGGTCCGGCTCGGCTATGCGATTCAGTTCTCCAGGCGCCCTCCCAGGTTCAGGGGCGTCCTTTTTACATCTGTCCTGCGTGCAGAGATTACAGTCCTCTTGGTGAAGGACGAAATAAAGCCTGTCCCTCCAGCCGAGATGAATTCGGGTTTCTACAGTCCCTATTTCATTTTACCCAAGAAAAGCAGTGGGTTACGGCCAATCCTGGATTTGCGAGTCTTGAACTGGTCCCTGCACAGGCTTCCGTTCAAGATGCTGACGCAGAAGCACATTCTTTCTTGCATTCGACACCAGGATTGGTTTGCAGCTATCGAACTGAAGGACGCGTACTTTCATGTCTCGATTCTGCCTCGACACAGACCATTTCTTCGGTTTGCCTTCGAGGGTCGAGTGTACCAGTACAAAGTCCTCCCCTTCGGGCTCTCCCTGTCTCCCCGCATTTTTACGAAACTAGTGGAGAGTGCCCTCTCCCCACTCTGGGAGAAGGGCATCTGGATCCTCAACTATCTCGACGACTGGCTTATATTAGCTCACTCGCGAGATCTGTTGTGCGAGCACAGGGATCTGGTGCTTCACCACCTCAGCCATCTGGGGCTTCGGGGTCAACTGGGAAAAGATCAAGCTCTCCCCTGTGCAGAGCATCTCTTTTCTCAGTATGGATTCGGTCAACATGACAGCACATCTCACAAATGAGCATACGCAGTCAGTGCTGAACTGCCTGAATTCGTTCAGGGGCAAGACAGCAGTCCCTCTAAAACTATTTCAGAGGCTCCTGGGGCATATGGCAGCCGCAGTTACACTGCTCGGCCTGTTACAAATGAGACCGCTTCAGCACTGGTTGTACGGTCGGATCCCAAGATGGGCATGGCACCGTGGCACTCTCCGGGTCAGCGATACCCCGGGTTGTCACCGCCTCTTCAGTCCTTGCTCAGACCCTGCGTTTCTAAGGGTAGGAGTGCCCTTAGAACAGGTGACGAGGCATGTTGTTGTCACCACAGATGCCTCCAAGATGGGCTGGGGCACCGTATGCAACGGACATGCAGCTTCAGGCTCCTGGACAGGACCTCGACTGCAGTGGCACATCAATTGCCTTGAGCTGCTAGCAGTGCTGCTTGCTCTTCGCCTGTTCCGACCATTGCTGCAGGGCAAGCATATACTTGTCTGAATGGACAATACAGCGACGGTGGCATACATCAACCACCAGGGCAGTGTATGCTCCTGTCGCATGTCGCAACTCGCCCACTCTCCTCCTTTGGAGTCAGATGCGGCTCGTTCATGTTCCGGGAGAGCTCAATCGTGCAGCTGATGCGCTTTCACGACAGCTTACACTCTCCAGAGAATGGAGACTCCATCCTCAGGCGGTACAGCTCATTTGGAGTCGATTCAGGGAAGCCCAGGTGGACCTGTTTGCTTCCCGAGAGTCCTCCCACTGCCGGCTGTTTTATTCCCTGACCGAGGCCCCCCTCGGCACGGATGCGCTGGCACACAGCTGGCCCCGAGGTTTACGCAAGTAAGCCTTTCCCCCAGTGAGCCTCCTTGCACAGACCCTGTTCAAGATCAGGGAGGACTAGGAGCAGGTCCTGTTGGTTGTGCCATTCTGGCCCACCCGGACCTGGTTTGCCGACCTCATGCTTCTTGCAACAGCCCCTCCCTGGAGGATTCCCCTGAGGAAGGACCTTTTTTCTCAGGGGATGGGCACAATCTGGCACCCGCGACCCGATCTATGGAACCTGCACGTCTGGCTCCTGGACGGGATGCGGTAGATCTCTTTGGCCTTTCTCAGGCCATGATAGATACTGTCACTCAAGCTAGAGCCCCCTCTATGAGGCAGTCTACGAGTGGGGTCTATTCGTTGAGTGGTGTTCCTCTCGCCAAGAGGACCCTCAGAGGTACTCAGTTGGTGTGGTGCTTTCCTTCCTGCAGGAAAAGCTGGAGCGGAGGCTGTCCCCCTCCACTTTGAAGGTGTATGTCGATGCCATTGCAGCTCACCACGATCCGTGGACGGTTCGTCCTTGGGAAAGCATCACCTAATCGTCAGGTTCCTGAGAGGTGCGAGAAGACTAAATCCTCCTCGGTTGCACCTCATCCCCTCTTGGGATCTCTCCATGGTTCTCTTGGGATTATGGAGGGACCTCTTTGAGCCGCTCGATTCAATTGAGCTAAAACATCTGTCTCTCAAGACTTCGCTCCTGATTGCGCTCACTTCCATCAAGAGGGTGGGGGACCTGCAGGCATTCCCGGTCAACGAATCATGCCTTGACTTTGGTCCGGCTGATTCTCACGTTACCTTTAGACCCCGGCCTGGTTATGTGCCCAAGGTTTCCACCAGTCCCTTTCGGGATCAGGTAGTGAGCCTGCAAGCGCTGCCCTCAGAGGAGCCAGACCCGGCCTTGCATTGCTGTGTCCCGTCCACGCCTTGCGCATTTACATGGAATGCACCCGGAGCTTCAGACGCGCCGAAAAGATCTTTGTTTGCTTTGGAGGACAGCAGAAGGGAATGGCTGTCTCCAAACGGAGGTTGGCTCATTGGTTGGTGGATGCCATCACCTTGGCGTTCCAGTCCCAAGGTGAGCCATGCCCCCTGGGAGTGAGGGCTCATTCCAGTGTTGCCTCCTCCTGGGCATTGGCGCACGGCGCCTCTCTTGCAGACATCTGTAGAGCTGCGGGCTGGGCAACACCTAACACCTTTGCAAGATTCTATAATCTTCGGGTGGAGCCCGTGTCCACCCGTGTGGGGTAATATCAGGTAATTTGTGGGAGGCGGGCTCAGTGTTCGGCTTGCAGCGCCATTCCTAGTTAGGATACTTTTTCCCAGTTGTTCCCCGCCGGGGAACTCTGGGTTCTCCATTGCCCCGCAGTTGCAGACTTAGTGGAGAAGTCTGTTATTGCGTCCGGTAGAGGGTTGCCTTTTTCTCCCCAGACCTGGCACTGATGTCTGAGTTTCTGCCACGGTTGGATTCCACCGTGTTCACCTTAGTTCCTTTCATTTTCCAAGTTTTCACATGATCTTACATTTTGTCATTGTGCTCCGCCCCCTCCTCCTGAATGAGTGGATACACGCCGCCATCTTATATACCCATATGTACAGGGGAGTGGCTTGGCATGCAAATTCCACTTGCCAATTCTTATTGGCCTTTTCTTCCAAAGCTCAGAGGTGATTGGGGCTCCCGAGTGAGACCCCTAACGTCAGTCGACGTAACATCTGCGTTCCCTCCTTCAGGGAACGAGGGTTACATACATAACCGAGGCGATTTTATTGACACATTTGTTTGATTTTGTTGACATATTTGTTTGTTTACAGAGGGGATGTTCGATATATCTTTTTTATCTCTCTATAAATCAAAAGATACTGTCAATAGACAGATTTTTTTTTTTTTAAGGAATAAAAAGTATAAATCAGATAAATTACATATGAACAATCTCCACTGTAAAAGCCTTCAGAATATGGATAGGAATAATACTGGAAAGATGTAAGCGGTATGTAAGTGCTGCTGAAGTGGATATTTCTGACTCAGTGCATGAGAAAAAAAGATATGTACTGAAATTGAAATGTACAGACACAAATAAAGTGGAGTAAAATCACTTAAAAGTGTATTTTTGGATGTACTCTTTCACTAGTTTGAAACATTTTAGAAAAAAAAAAAAAAAAAAAAAGCTAAATAGCCCAAAATCTCAAAACTGACATGCATGAAAAAAGTGTTTTTGCCTGTAGTGTCATGCCTTAAGGATAAAGTATAGTCTTGTTTAATATTGATGTTGAACTGAATACAATAGAATCTAAATATTAATGGTATAATTTCAGTATGCATAAATAAGAATTTGTATAAATTTGTGCTTGTTGGGATACTGAGATTTTCTTCTACTGAAGACTTGGTTTTTAGTTGTCTCAGTTTAATTTCTTTCCTCTTTTGGTGATAAGTTATTATTAAATTCTTTATTTTATTTATTTATTTAGTTATTGGTTTTGGTAGGCTTCTTGTTCCCTGCCATGTGACAAGTGTCACAATGCAGTATCAGTGTACAAGGCCTTTATGCATTGTGTAAACATAGAAATGTGTTTTCATTGTGGCACAATTTGAGCACTTTCAAACACACTACATGGGGAGACAGTGACTTTCGGCACCAAATTAATCAGTTGCATGACCAAAGACAGACAGGCTTCTTGTTAACACTTTTTTCTCAATGTAAATTTAACAATTTAGATGCAAGGGTTTATTTAAAGTGTTATTCCTGTTTTAACCACAAGATGGAAACATAATTATGCTAAACCTAACTCCTTACAGAGGCCCTATTTTATGTCATCAGGTGCACTCTTGCTGTGAAGGCTGCTCCAAAAGACAACTTAATTATGCTGCCTCATAAGATGACTCATTTTAGCCAAATTGTATTGCATATATCATTCAAGGAGAAGGGAATTCCAGAGTGTATTGAGACAAGTTCATGAAGCATTGAAGATGTTGACAACAAACATATTTCATTCAGTACTGAAACGTATTAATACAAAATAGTTTAGTGTAATTATAACTGTTTTTAGGGATATTTGCATACAATTCTATTGAAATCAATTGTGAGTTCACTCTACATCTTATTTGAGGAGAACTATTTTTGTAGAATGCAGAGTTGCTCTCATTGTGCATTCTAAATCAATCCCTCATGAAGTTCCCTGACAGTTACAAGGCAGCCGTCTATGAAATTCGTGACGTATTGTCAAGTATGGTGACCCATACTCGAAATTGGTGCTCTGCATTTAACCCATCCAAGTGCACACACACAGCAGTGAATAGTGAACAAACGCACACACACACCGTGAACACACACCCGGAGCAGTGGGCAGCCATTGCTCCAGCGCCCGGGGAGCAATTGGGGGTTCGATGCCTTGCTCAAGGGCACCTCAGTCATGGTATCGAAGGCAGAGAGAGTGCTGTTCATTCACAATCGAACCGGCAACCTTCAGGTTACTAGCCCAACTCTCTAACCATTAGGCCACGACTTCCCCGTCTATGTAGGCTGTTATACATAATCTATAAATCACAATATTTATGTATTTAAACAGTTAGGAGAGGTTTGTTGTCATTGTATTTGTCATTTATATTAGTGACGAGCGTTACAAGGCCCTGAAATTATTGAAAGAAAATGATGTAACTGTTCAGCATCAGAGTGGGCGGTAGATGGGTTGGACAGAGTCATCCAGGCACTGTATAAATGAAAGGACAGTAATGGGAGCTGAAAAAATTCCTAACGGAGGAGACTCACTCATGGCCTATGAGAAAGAGGACCATGAGACTCAATACTGCTTTCCTGCCATCAACTCATCATGTATCAAGGAAAAACGCTCAAGCCATGAATTCAGTATCATGTACATGTTTTTTTCATTGCTGTCAGCATGGACTGTGTTTCTGAACCTGCTGGTGATCATCTCAGTCTCTCACTTCAAGAAGCTTCATACTCCAACCAACCTGCTCATTCTCTCTCTGGCTGTTGCTGACATGCTTATTGGACTTATTGTTATGCCTGTGGATGCAATTAAACTGATTGAGTCATGTTGGTACTTTGGAGACACATTGTGTGACATGTTTATGCTAATCATGGGACTGCTAGGCTCGACATCGCTAGGTAATTTAGTTTTAATTGCTGTTGATCGTTATGTGGCTGTGTGTCACCCTTCACAGTACCCACAGAAAATAACCACAACAAAAGCTTTAATAAGTGTCTGTGTTTGCTGGTTTTGCTCCTCAACCTACAATATTGGCTATTTAATTAGCAAAATACATTTGGACACTTCACAAACACCAGACATGTGTTATGGAAGGTGCTATTTAATAATAAGTTTTTCATGGATGTTAACTGACCTGTTTTTTGCCTTCCTGCTTCCTTGTACCCTGATCATAACTTTGTATTTGAGGATATTTCATGTTGCACATCAGCAAGTGAAAGTTATAAACTCTCTGATGAAGGGTGGTAAATTTGCAAAAGAAGGTTCTGTGAGAAGGAAATCTGAGAGCAAAGCTGCTCTGACATTAGGAATCATTTTGACAGTTTATCTGCTTTGCTATATTCCATTCTATATATTGTCTCTAACAGGTACTACTGTAATCTCTTCTGCCACAATGACATTTCTACTATGGATTTTGTATATTAGCTGTGGTTTGAATCCTCTTATCTATGCTTTATTTTACCGCTGGTTTAAAATATCAGTTAAACACATCTTAACTTTTAAAATATTTGAGTCAGCTTCCTCTCTACTGGATATTTTTACAGATTAATAATGATTCTGGGTTGATTTTTTTTTTTTTTTTTTTTTTTTTTTTTTTTAACTCTGATACTAACATAAAGTTCTTTAGTCTTAGTTTATAAAGTGGTTGTGTTCCATGTCTTTTCAGTGTGCATGTTGTCAGTAATATGTATCATATGAGTCCACTAGTGATAATCTTTTTAGAAACAAACACTTTTTTCAAGCGAAATATTTTAAATTAAGGATTATCTTTGAATGTGTAAATGTAAATGCGATAATTTAGATAAAAACATGCATTTAAATGTAATATGTCATTTAAACCAGTAGAATACCAGGGGCCTCATGTATAAAGCTAGATTTTGCCAGAACCTGCGCAAAATTCCCTTTGTTCAAGTTCAAGTTCATTTATCAAGCACATTTAAAAACAGCCACAAGACTGACCAAAGTACTGCACATTAAAATCAAACCATAAACACATAAAACAGAGATAATAAAACATATAAATTTAAAACCAAAAGGAATGACAGATAAACATTCTTAACAGAGTAACAATCCAGACCATAATACAGTGTAATAAGAATGGGATATTAGTAGGCCAGATCAAACAAGATTAAAAGTGACTTAAAAAATGGGTAGGGAAGGCACCACTCTAATCTCAAGCGGCAGATTGTTCCATAACCGAGGCCCAACCACAGAAAAAGCTCCATCCCCTCTACGTTTAAGTCTGGACTGAGGAACTAAATGGAGATTCTGCTCACTGGATCTTAGACTTCTAGTGGGAGTATAAAAATGCAACAGCTCTGAAAGATAACTAGGGGCTTGGTTATGTAAAGATTTATACACCAGTAAGAGAATATTAAAATCGATTCTAAATAGAATAGGCAGCCAATGGAGGGCCCTCAGTATAGGGGTGATGTGGTCACATTTGCGACTATTTTGAATAAATCTAGTAGCAGCGTTTTGGACCAACTGTAGGCGAGTGATTTGTGATTTTGAAATACCGCAATATAGTGAGTTGCAGTAATCTAAGCGTGAAGTAATAAAAGTGTGGACAACAATCTCTAACATTGTAGCATTTAAAAAGTGTTTGATTTTAGACAGCAAGCGGAGTTGGTAAAAACTGGAACCAATTACAGAAGAGATATGTTTATCCAATTTTAATGATTCATCGAGATGGACACCCAGATTTCGCACCCGAGAAGGTCTGAAGGCCGATAAGCTGCCCAGATCTAGGCTGGTAGCCTGAGAATGATCAGTAGGACTAAAAACAATCATCTCTGTTTTATCTTCATAAATGTTAAAAAATTTTGAGCTAGCCAAATTTTGACCTCTTCTAAGCACCTTAGTAAAGTACTAAGTGCTGAAGGATCATTTTTCTTAATAGGTAAATAAATCTGGGTGTCGTCAGCGTAGAAATGAAAAGACACCCCATGCTTTCTTAGAATGGAAGCCAGAGGAAGCATATACAGGGCCAAAAGGGAGGGCGCCAATATTGAGCCTTGAGGGAGGCCACAGGTGAGATTAGCAACGGAGGAAGAGAAGTTACCTAGTTTGACAAAAAATTTTCTGTCGGATAAAAATGACTGAAACCACTTAAGGACCATACCTTTTAGGCCCACGTCTGACTCTAATCTGGATATCAAAATAGAATGGTCCACAGTATCAAATGCTGCTGATAAATCTAAAAGAACCAGGACCACGGAATCACCAGAGTCGGTAGCTAAAAGGATATTGTTTAACACTCTGAGAAGGGCCGTTTCAGTACTATGAGTAGATTTAAAACCAGATTGAAAAATTTCAGTAATACAGTTATGATTTAGAAAGAACTGCAGTTGGTCAAACACAATTTTTTCTAAAACCTTTGAAATAAATGGTAAGACAGAAATGGGACGGAAGTTATTCAGAATAGAAGGATCTAGTGAAGGCTTCTTGAGAAAGGGAGTGACAGTAGCCACTTTAAGAGTAGCAGATACAGAGCCAGTTAAAAGGCACTTATTGAAAAAGGACACCAAACCTGGCCCGACAGTGTCAGCAATTAATTTAAAAAAATTAGGATGTATAATGTCATAAGGACAAAAAGATGGTTTAATATTAGCAATGATGTCTTTTAGTGATTGTAAGGAAATGGGTTCAAAACCATCCCAAGAAGCAGGAAGCAGAGAAAAAGGAGGGGGTTCAGTGTGGAGAGAACAGACTTTGGGTCTCAAATTAGAGATTTTATCAATTAAGTGTCTCAAGAATCTTTCACATAGAGCATCGGAGGCAACAGACACTGTGTTAACAGAAGGATTAACAACAGAATTAATAACAGAAAACAGAACTTAAGGAGTAGAATGTTTTTTTTTTTTTTTTTTATTAAATCAGAAAAATAAGCAGCCTTAGCAGATTTAGCAGCAGACTGATAAGCTGATAAACTGTCTTTAAACAACTGAAATGAAATATGTAATTTGTCCTTTTTCCATTTGCGCTCAGCTTTTCTACAAGCTTGTCGTATGAGTCAAGTATCAGAATTATGCAACGAAACAGACATAGATTTGTGCTTATAAGGCTTGAGCGGAGCAGTGACATCTAAAACATCCAGCCAGGCAGAATTTAGAAGACTTAGATGTTGGTCAGCATCCAGGTCAGGTAACGGTAGATCCAGTGATAGATGAGAACAAGATTCCATAAAACACTGATTAAAATTTGATCCAAACTTAGAAGAATAGGACCGAGACAGCGTTACAGATTTCTTAGTAAAATGAGAAAGATTAGGAAGAGACATAGAAAATGTAATACCTTTGTAATACCCAGTCAGCAAAAGTTTGTGCATACATGAATCTCCACCCCATCTCCTTCCTGAAATAGCCATGTATGGAGCTTACAAAGCCTAGTTTTACTATGCATAACGTAATCTGCATATCATTTCCATGCATATTCCATCCACGTGACACAATGTTTAGCACAGTTAAAAGTACAAGACGTTAGGAAAATATGAGATACTGACTATAAATGCCTTTTAAGACATCACATTGCTATTCAGTGTCCTTGAAAATACATTTCAGAGAAAGTGTTCAGAGTTGTTCTCATTCTTTTCCACTGGCCAAATAGTATTTTAAATTGTTTTAAACAAATCAAATTTATATATATTTTAGAGTATTTATGTATTTTAATGGAAATGTCATGGGTTGTCAAGGCTAGGAACACAAAGGAGGCAGATATCAAACAAACTGAGTCTCTTAAATCCACTTGGAGAAAACGTAGGAGAATACAACCACATAAAATGACGTTTAGACAGGACAAAGAAACTAGGAACTGAACACTCTTTAAATACACCAACTAAACGAGGGGACTAATGAGTAAATTAACAAGGAACAGGTGACTAATTAATAACAAGAACAGGAACAAAACCAAATAAGGAAAAACAGGAACTCAACAGAAACATAGACGTGACAGATCGCCCCCCTCCCGGATGGCGTGGGACAGTACCATCGGGGAGGGGGGGCAGCCGCCCTGGAGGCTGGTGCAAGACTGGAACAGGGCGGAGACCAGGAGAGCCTCCAAGGCGGATCAGGGAGCCATGGCTGAGCAGAGAGTTCGGGAAGCCATGGTGGATCAGGGAGTTCGGGAGGCCATGGCGGATCAAGGTACGCAGGCGGCCATGGTGGATCAGGAGACTCGGGAGGCCATGGTGGATCAGGAGACACGGGAGGCCATGGCGGATCAGGAGACACGGGAGGCCATGGCGTATCCGACTCCATTGCCTTGGCCCTTGGCCCAGCCACTATGGCCATGGATATATGCCCCCCCCCCCCCCTCCCCCCCCCCCCCCCACTAGAGGGCTCCCTTGGGGGGCGGGCACTGGAGGGCGCTCTGGAGGGGCGGGCACTGGAGGGCGCTCTGGAGCAGCAGGCACTGGAGGGCGCTTGCGAGGAGCGGGCTCTGGAGGGCGCTTGCGAGGAGTGGGCACAGTCAAGCGTTTTCGAGGAGCTGGCACTGGAGGGTGCTCTGGAGCTGGAGCCCACGACATCCCCTCATACTCCAACAGCAATCCTAGGGGCACATGTGAGGTGGATGGTGGGCTTGAGTGAGCCACGGACGGTGGCGTGCTTGAGTGAGCCGCGAGCGGCGGCGGGCTTGAGTGAGCCGTGGACGGTGGCCTGGATTTCCCCGCGGACGGCAGCGTTGATTCCCCCACGGACGGCGTGCTTGAGGGAGCCGCGGACGGTGGCCTGGATTTCCCCGTGGACGGCAGGTTTGGGAGAGCTGCGGACGGCGGCGTTGATAGCACTGCGGACGGCGGGCTTGAGGGAGCCGCGGACGGCAGGCTTAGGAAAGCTACAGACGGTGGCAGGCTTGACTTCTCCATGAACGGCGGCGGGCTTGATTTCCCTGCGAACGGAGGGCCTGACTGGGGTTCGGCGGATGGACTGGATGGCAGGCTGGTTCTGGATCGGGGCTGGACACTCTCCAGACACCGGAGGATCCCTTCCCTCCAGCTCAGTCCTGTGGTGTCTGGGAGGTTCACGGGGATAAAATAACATGACTATAAAATAACATGACTAGCTGTGAAAAAAATGCATAATGTTTATAAACCAAATATAATTAAGTTGCTTAATTAACATTCTATATTAATGCGCTGCTTACTGACACACACACACATATTGGAGATCGCGCAGCTCACACATCCAGGAGCAAAGAAACTTGTCATCGCTGCCCCGTGACTTTTATTAAAAACATAGTTTAAATACTGAATCGCTACATTATATTTTCCAGCAACAAGAGGACATAATCACTGTTTTTTAAGTAAACTCACTCATTGTAAAAAGAGATGCACAGACGCGCATTCATGCAACTTTCATAAATTGGCCATATTTGAGAAAAAAAGTTTAGCCATTTATAATTATTGGGTGGACTAGCCCCCTTCAATGTCTATGGTGGTTATCGCCCTGATCAGAAATGAAAATATGTTGTGGCACTATCGTGCAGTCAGTTAATGGTTTAACGTTAGCAAACTTTTGTGATTTTTTTTACAAACATTTCTTTGAAGAGCATGACCGTAAATATGAACACACGATTGAATGCAACATAAAACAAATGATTACTTTTCATTAAAATCTTTATTAATGCCAATAATGCTTACATTTATGGGTCTTTTTGTTCACTCGGGCAGCCATTGCCACTGTACCTGGTGTATGCTTAGATAATTCTCATACTCCTTCGTTTTAAGTGTGGTCCCGAAAAATCTTAGTTTGAAGGGCTATCTGGCCCTTCCCCCTACCCCTATGCCTCCAACCATAAGAGAATCGAGACACTAATACCCCTTCATGTGAACGTGCGAAACCGAGGGATAGGGGTAAGTGTAGGGGTAAGGGGTAGAAATGGGATTGGGCCTTTGAGTCTTGTACTTATTCTTGTAAAGTCTTTATTAGAGAATAAAGTCACATCCATGACGGTTATCAAATGACTTAAATTATGATATTTTGCTCAGGTGGGTGCTGGGGTCTTATCTTTTGGATTGCAACATATATCCATTTGTTAATTAACATTACACGTAGTGCGCGTCTAATTAGAGTTTAGCCAGTCGGTGTGGTAGCCCAGGCACACATAGTCATAGGCTACTATTGTTAAGCCGGTCGGCAAGGTAGCCAAGGCTCACATAGTCATAGGCCACTAATGTTAAGCCAGTCGGCATGGTAGCCCAGGCACACACAGCCCATAGGCCACTAGCATTAAGCCGGTTGGCGTAGTAGCCCAGGCACACACAGATAGTAATACATGCGGTTCATATGGCTCTTCGGAGCAGCAGCAGTACATACAGGTGCATCTCAATAAATTAGAATGTTGTGGAAAAGTTCATTTCAGTAATTCAACTCAAATTGTGGAACTCGTGTATTAAATAAATTCAATGCACACAGACTGAAGTAGTTTAAGTCTTTGGTTCTTTTAATTGTGTTGATTTTGGCTCACATTTAACAAAAACCCACCAATTCTCACCAATCTCAACAAATTAGAATACTTCATAAGACTAATAAAAAAAAAAAAAAAACATTTTTAGTGAATTGTTGGCCTTTTGGAAAGTATGTTCATTTACTGTACATGTACTCCCCTACATACTGTATATGTAGGGGCTCCTTTTGCTTTAATTACTGCCTCAATTCAGCGTGGCATGGAGGTGATCAGTTTGTGGCACTGCTGAGGTGGTATGGAAGCCCAGGTTTCTTTGACAGTGGCCTTCAGCTCATCTGCATTTTTTGGTCTCTTGTTTCTCATTTTCCTCTTGACAGTACCCCATAGATTCTCTATGGGGTTCAGGTCTGGTGAGTTTGCTGGCCAGTCAAGCACACCAACACCATGGTCATTTAACCAACTTTTGGTGCTTTTGACAGTGTGGGCAGGTGCCAAATCCTGCTGGAAAATGAAATCAGTATCTTTAAAAAGCTGGTCAGCAGAAGGAAGCATGAAGTGCTCCAAAATTTCTTGGTAAACGGGTGCAGTGACTTTGGTTTTCAAAAAACACAATGGACCAACACCAACACATGACATTGCACCCCAAATCATCACAGACTGTGGAAACTTAACACTGGACTTCAAGCAACTTGGGCTATGAGCTTCTCCACCCTTCCTCCAGACTCTAGGACCTTGGTTTCCAAATGAAATACAAAACTTGCTTTCATCTGAAAAGAGGACTTTGGACCACTGGGCAACAGTCCAGTTCTTCTTAGAGTTCAGTTCTCCTTAGCCCAGGTAAGACGCCTCTGACGTTGTCTGTGGTTCAGGATTGGCTTAACAAATTCCTTGACACGTCTGTGTGTGGTGGCTCTTGATGCCTTGACCCCAGCCTCAGTCCATTCCTTGTGAAGTTCACCCAAATTCATGAATCGATTTTGCTTGACAATCCTCATAAGGCTGCGGTCCTCTCGGTTGGTTGTGCATCTTTTTCTTCCACACTTTTTCCTTCCACTCAACTTTCTGTTAACATGCTTAGATACAGCACTCTGTGAACAGCCAGCTTCTTTGGCAATGAATGTTTGTGGCTTACCCTCCTTGTGAAGGGTGTCAATGATTGTCTTCTGGACAACTGTCAGATCAGCAGTCTTCCCCATGATTGTGTAGCCTAGTGAACCAAACTGAGAGACCATTTTGAAGGCTCAGGAAACCTTTGCAGGTGTTTTGAGTTGATTAGCTGATTGGTATGTCACCATATTCTAATTTATTGAGATAGTGAATTGGTGGGTTTTTGTTAAATGTGAGCCAAAATCATCACAATTAAAAGAACCAAAGACTTAAACTATTTCAGTCTGTGTGCATTGAATTTATTTAATACACGAGTTTCACAATTTGAGTTGAATTACTGAAATGAACTTTTCCACGACATTCTAATTTATTGAGATGCACCTGTATGTCTTGGCAATAGAACTGCTTGTTGGGGGGTGTTTTGTTCTATCCTGTCTGTTCATTCTTTCATGTGTGTGGATATGTGTATGTCTGCTGATGCAGCAGTTTATATTTTTATACTCAGCAGCATGCATATATTGGCTTGTATTGTCCATTTTGTGTATCCTGCTTGTTGCAGGGTTATTTCATATACAGTACCCTCCAAAAGTATTGGAACAGTAAAGACAAAATTGCTCTGTTGGCTGTGGAGTCAAGACATTTAAAAATATGATTAAAAGATGAATATGAGACAAAACTGTCACATTTTATTATTGGGTGAATCAACACATAGATGTTTTACCAGCTAAGAAGTTCAGCACTTTTAGAGTTTCATCCCCCTATCTGATGTGAGCATAAGTATTGGAACAGTTGCCTCACAGGTCTTTCTAAGTGATCAGCTGTGTCCTGTTGCATTCATTCTTCAGATATTAAAAGCAGGGAATGTGTCGTATCAGTTATATCCATTACTTCTGCATTCTGAATCTTGCATTCGATGATGACACACACAAACCAGGATGAAGATGAGGGAGCTGACTTTGAGAGAAAAGCAAGCAATTTGGATGCTAAAAGAAAAGAGGAAGTCAATTAGAGCTATAGCAAAAACAAAGGGCATAGAGAAATCAAAAGTTTGGAAACCACCAGCGACACCAGCAACCAACAACGACCTGATCAGCTGAGAAAACAACAGTAGTTGATGACAGACAAATCATAAAAGCTGTGAAAATGAACCCTAAAAGACGTGTCTGTAAAATCACCAACAACTTCCAGAAAGCTGGGGGGATGCTCTCACAATCTACTGTCCTCAGGAGACTTTGACACAGAATTACAGATGCTACACAGCAAGATGCAAACCTCTGACCAGCACCAAAAATAGAAAGGCAAGATTAGAGTTTGCAAAAAAGTACAAAGGTGAGCCAGAAGTGTTTTGGAACTGTATTTATGGACCGATGAGACAAAGATGAACCTTTATCTAAGTGATGGGAAAGCAAAAATCTGGAGAAAAAAAGGGAACTGCAAAAGATCCCAAGCATACAGCCTCATCTGTAAAGCATGGTGGAGGTGGTGTCATTGCATGGGCATGTATGGCTGTCTCTGGAACAGGCCCTCTCAACTTTACTGATGACTTAATGTATGATGACAGTAGCAGAATGAATTTGGAAGGGTACAAAACCATCTTGCCTACCAATATTCAAGAAAATGCCACCAGATTCATTGGGAAGTGCTTCATATTGCATCAGGACAATGACCCAAAACACCCTGCCAGTTCAGTCAAGGAATTTATAAGGGCAAAGAAATGGAAAGTATTAGATTGCCCAAGTCAATCTCCAGATTTAAATCCGATTGAACATGAATTTCACCAGCTGAAGAGGAGAGTAAAGGCAGAAACTCCCCAAAACAAGCAACAATTGGAAATGGCTGCATTAAAGGCTGGGAAAAGTATTTCAAAGGATGAGACCAAGAGTCTGGTGATGTCTATGGGTCACAGACTCACTGCTGTGATTGTGCACAAGGGATCTGCAACTAAATAATAGCTTTTAATCTTTTATATCTGCCTTATGTTCAACTGTCCCAATACTTATGCTCACATCAATGATTGGGATGAACTCTAAAAGTGCTGTTCTTTTTATTTGGTAAAACATTTATGTGTTGAAACGGCTAATAATAAAATGTGACATTCTGTAGTTTTGTCTCATATTCATCTTTTAATCATATTTGCAAATGTCTTGACTCCACAGCCAACAGAGCAATTTTGTCTTTACTGTTCCAATACTTTTGGAGGGCACTGTATGTTATATGTGCAGCAGCAGTATTTCTTACATGCTCACAGCAGCATGTTGTGGATGTATTGGCAGTAGCAAGTCTCGGTACTTGCTCTGTTGCAGCAGCAGCAGTGTAGCAGATCTATTCCACCAAGACCAAAAGCATTAACATTGTCATGTACCATTACTATGCCAATCCTTCCAAGAGTTGTCATGGCAGCAGTTTATTTAAAGCATAATTGAAATGGCATTGGGCTCACAAGCCTCTCTCATTTGACAAGAATCCAAATTTTGCCATGTAACATTTGGTTGCTAAACTACTATGTAAACAAGGCTTTGTACTTTACTCTGTTCCAATATCCGCATAAAACGTCATCTTTAACATGCTCAAAAATTGTTTGTTTGCATGCTGATTTTACAGTAGATCTTTTAAATTGAGCAGTGTAACTTTTATGTTTGGTTGACTGCATTTTATTTTGAAAATTAATGGCTGAAATGTCAAGTTAGCAACACTATACTAGGGGGAATTCAGGTAAAGTGGGCCGTTTAAGCTAAAGTGTACTGTGCTCAAAGGGTTTACTCTTTCAGAGCATAACAATGGTTCTTAATTAAAGGGACTTTATTTCTCTTAATAATAAAATAGTTTTGGTTGATGCAATATGACACTGGTGGGTGAGGCCACACCTCAGATGAGGACTATGTCATGGTGAAAGGTAGAAAATCCTTTGACATAACATTTTTATTTGTAACTTTTAAGGTTGCTCACTAAATGTAAACAAACATTGTGACAATTCCTGTTTTATTCAGTACTAACAGGGAATTAAATGCAAAGAATAAAATGTTTAAAAATTTGTTAGTTTTCTTGTAAGGTGTTTAAATATTGCTGACCCACTTTGGCTGAATGTGTTAGATAAAATGGGCCAGTGGAATTCAGGTGAAGTGGGCCGACCTTTAACCTTCAGTAATTATACCCAAATTCATTAAATAAATTGACGTTCACTGGTTATTTTATAGTTGACAAGTATAATTTTCTTTTTTAGAAAACAGAAATGAGAAATCGAGGCATGAAGTTCAATTTGTGGAGTGAATAAATGATAGTGAAGAAAATGTAAATATAGAATATAAAGCACTGAAATACTGACACAATTAAAAAATTTTTAAATTGTTTAGAGAGCATAGACAGAAAAACATTTTTACATATGGCTACCATTTTAAATTTTCCTCTTATTCATTTTTAGCCTATTTGTTGTTGCTTGTGTTATAATCATATATTTAATATATTGAGTTCATTTTTTATTAATATTCTTATTTCTGAATATTCTGATATTCAGATTTCATCAAATCTAATGCTTTATTTTACAGCTGGTTTAAAATATCTGTTAAATACATCTTAACTCTTAAAATTTTTCAGACAGCATCCTCTTTCATTGATATTTTTACAGATTATAATCAGAGATGGTAACAGATTGTAATTGTTCTGCAGTTTCATTTTATTTATTTCCTTTCTTTCTTTACTGATGAAATACAAACTAATGTTTAATCTGGTATGGCATAAGTCCTAGTCCTGTGTTTGTTCTTGTTTGTCTGTCTTCTCTTGTCAAGGCTTTGTTGTTTATGTAGTAGATATAATAACTAACACTGATCAAGTGAAATATTGAAAATGTTTAAGTCCCAGGTCCACTTTTGATTCTGTGCTGTAGGATATACAGTATATACTTATATACTAAATGAAATAAATAACAAAACACTTCTTCAGCCAGTTTGTAGTTTGATAACACTGTCTTTGGCCTGTTTATAATGACCCTCTGAATATGTCAGCATTAATTTGGTCATTGCATCTGAGGAACTGTTGCATCAGTATAGTGTATGTGGTTTTGTCACACTTTTAATGAACAATTCAGTGAAGGATCATCTCTGCATTAAAATACATGCAAAACATAAATAATAGCAACTATAGCTGGATCTCTGACTTTTCAAAGTGTGAACAAACTGAACAAAGACATGTCCCTGTGTGTGACAGATCAACACATGTGACTTCCTTGAAAGAAGCCCACCCACACTGTTACGTCTTAATTCTTAAATTAGTTCACCCAGCATCCATACTGATTTACATTTCTTTTATAATCTCATTCATGATACCTGAGGGACATATTAATAAATATGTAGTTAAATTTAACACAAACAGTAATACAATAATGAATTAATTTAAAAAACATACTTATACCGGAACATACTTATAAGTTAATTATGAAATTAAATTTAAAAATATCACTGGTTTATACACGAAGGGTCCAAAAACATAAACGAACTGTATTAGCATCCATCTTTCACAACCTTGTTTTTTTTTTTTTTTTTTTTTTTTTTTTTTTTTTTAGGTAGAGACTTGCAACTTTCATAAGCACACCCTTCAATCCAGTAATCTATGTATAATAATTCACGGGTCAATTAACACTGATTGGCCAATCAGAACTCACTATTTTAATGAGCTGCATACAGGCTCACACATGTTTTCGTAATTTTTGTGCAGAATGGTTCAAAGTGCAACTTTTCCATGATTAAGATACAAAGACATTCCCCTTTCATAACATTATTGTGCTGTATGAGACTGTGAGAGAGAAAGATGAGGAATGCATTCTATTCAGAAATGATCACCCTATTCTTTTCAACTTTTTTTATTATTTTATATATAGCAAAAATGCTGTTTTCCTGAATCAGCGTGTGAATGTAATCACAAATGTGAGGAAGTTACATTTTAGACAAAATATTGTCAATTTTTTTCTGTTTCACCAACAAAAATAGTTCCAAACGAAGCAGGAGCAGAACATGTGTGCACTTCTGGACACTGTGGTGTTTTGAATTAATCTTTTTTTGAATGAATCGAGTGAGCCAATGATTTAATGATCCATTCATAAAGACAGTTACTTGCTTCATTTCTAAATGGATCAGCTGTTTTGAAAGAATGGTTTGAATGAATGATTGAGTGAATCACTCATTAAGACAGGGACATGCTGCCACCTACTAGAGGATTTAGTGTCATATTTATTCATCCATGACAAGCCGAAACTAGCCAAGGTACCAGCACAAAACACACAAAGTGTCCCCACAAAGATAATAAAACTTGAAAAATCAACTTATAAATCATAGTTCTTTTTTGTTGTTGTTGTTGTTGTTGTTGTTAAAGGGATAATGAACTGAGAAATCAAATTTCTCATTAACTTTTACATATGACAGGTCAGTGTACTATTAAAACATCCTGTAAGTTTCAGAATTCAAAACTTTCTCTTTACTTCAAAAAATCATGTTGCTAGAATGACTCATTTTGGAATTTGTCACATTATGATATCATAGTGCGATGAAAGCCTGCCTATGCAGAAGATCAACTCCTACTTCTACATGATTGTCTCTTTAGCTCCGCCCACTGTTTTGTGCATGTAGTAGGAGGAGAGGAAATACTAGAGAGATGTAAACACAGGATTAATCCATCAACAAATCATAGTGATGCCTCCAAGGATTACAAGATGCTGTGTAGTGTAAGTTGTGAAAAAAAAAAAAAAACACTCTTTGAATTGCCTTCCTTGTGATCCTAACATTGTATCTACATCAGAAACAAGCGTTGTTGCGCCATGTTACGAATTCATTTCTCTTTCATGTCAGAAGCAGCACCAGTGCTTGGAGTACGTCAGAAATAGAACGGGACATCAGATTACTGTCAGGACTTCAACAGTAGACAGAATTACTGATTGTAATGGGTTCTGTTGTCTTTAGTCGCGTTGCACCACTCGTGTCCAGTGTAAGCACGGGGTAACATGACAAAAGAGCTCCAGACTGCGTCAGTGAAACACTGAATGTTTGTTTGCTTTACTGCAGATTCATTTTAAAACAAGACAGTTCATCACAGGCTTTTTAGAGAGACTGAAAGTAAAATATGATGCAGTGCTGAGTCTGACTTTATTGGATCCAACAGTAATGTCACAACACATAAGTGTGAGTAAGCATGTTTTACCACTAGTGCATTATCTGTACCAGATCGTTTTATACATACTGTGTATTTATATATTTTTAACCTAAATGACCCATGTTGATTTCAGAGTACATCACAGCATCCATCTGTTATTTTCATATGCAAAACTGTTAGCCAATCATAGCAGTGGACATTTACTTCCAAGTTTTGAATGCGACCCGCTTATAAAGACTGTTCTGCAGAGAGGGTCAAAAACATGATAGAAAATAGCCTATTAAATAAAAAAATATAATAGCCTAAATAATAAATAAAATAGCCTACTTCTAACTTATGCCTGCTAACTTTATAAGTGGACTTCATAGAACATTATTAAATAATAAAAAATCATTGTACAACCACTGGATGTACAATGAGCAATAAACAGCCTATTAATCATGTTTAATGTTAATGGCTACGAAAACAATAGTTTATTGATAGTTCAACTAAATAGTCTACAGCTATACAACTTTATATATATATATATATATATATATATATATATATATATATATATATATATATATATATATTTTTTTTTTTTTTTTTTTTTTTTAATATATTAGTAAAGTGTTTCCATTTGACTGTATATGTGATCATATTATTTCCTTCATGTTCATGTTTTTACAAACAATACTTAAAGACAGAGTATGTGACGTAATGTCAAATATTCTGTACTTAATCATATGAAATTCAAAATAATCATTTAATACAAAGCCTTGAACAAGTGAAATACATTTCTCTATATGAAAGCCGATAGGACATTTAAAAAAAATCTAGCTAAAATAATGTTTAAAAAAAAAACTTAGAAATACCTCATAATTAAAAAATATATATATATATTAAAAAAATTGCGCAAAGAAAATCAACTTAAAACACAAAAACTGTAGACGCTTAGCCTATTGTATCATGGTATTTCTGCAGAAAGACCTCAGTCATCCCTGAAAAATTTATGATTAACCCCCTGGGGTCTGAGGTGATTTTGGGGCCCTTGAGATGTTTTGACATGCCCTGATATTTGTGCTTATTTCAGCTACTTAAAACATACTATTGACCAACATAATGAATAGCTTTGCTTTGACAAATACAAAAAAAAAGAAAACGAGCAAATTATGGAGAGCTGTATCAATGTTTCAAGTATTGGTTTATGAGACTAAAAACAGTCAATCAAAAACATCAATGTTTTTGGACTTCATTCTGACGTGTTGGTGTGAATATAGCATCATGTACAAGCTAATGTTTGATGTCTCTTATTTTTGTCTCTTACACAGAGAAATTTGAAATTTCACTGCCACAGTTGAAACTGTTGAAAGAACATAATTATGTCATTATGCAGCATCAGAGTGGGTGGTAGATGGGTTGGTCAGTTTGATCCAGACACTGTATAAATGAAAGTACAGTAAGGAGAGCAGAACAAACTCCTAACAGGAGGAGACTCACTCATGGCCTATGAGACAGAGGATCATGAGACTCAATACTGCTTTCCTGCCATCAACTCATCATGTATCAAGGGAAAACGCTCCAGACTTGAATACAATATCATGTATGTGTTTTTTTCATTGCTGTCAGCATGGACTGTGTTTCTGAACCTGCTGGTGATCATCTCCATCTCTCACTTCAAGAAGCTTCACACTCCAACCAACCTGCTCATTCTCTCTCTGGCTGTGGCCGACCTGCTTCTTGGACTAATTGTGATGCCCACAGAGGCCATAAAGCTGATTGAGACATGTTGGTACTTTGGACATGCTTACTGTGGACTGTTTACAATGATCCTTGGATTGCTTCTTTCTGTGTCTCTCAGTAATTTGGTTTTAATTGCCATTGATCGCTATATGGCTGTGTGTTACCCTTTAGTGTACCCACAGAAAATAACCACAACTAAAACTTTATTGAGCATCTGTTTCTGCTGGTTTTTCTGTTCGAGTTACAATATTTCATTTGTAGCTAGCAGCAGATATTTTGACACTTCACAAAGAACAGACATGTGCTATGGAGACTGCTATTTATTATTTAATTTTTCATGGGGGCTCACTGATATGTTGATGTTTTTCATTTGTCCGTGCGCCCTGATTATAACTTTATATGTGAGGATATTTTATGTTGTACATAAGCAAGTGAAAGTTATAAACTCTTTGATTAAGGGTGGTAAATGTGTATTGGAAGGTTCAGTGAGGAGGAAATCTGAGAGCAAAGCTGCTCTGACATTAGGAATCATTGTGACAGTTTATCTGCTTTGCTATATTCCATACTATATCCATACTATAACAAAGACTACAATAATCTCTTCTACCACAATAACCTTTCAATTATGGACATTGTATATTAACTCAGGTCTGAATCCTATTATCTATGCTTTATTTTACAGGTGGTTTAAAATATCAGTTAAATACATCTTAACTCTTAAAATATTTCAAACAGCATCCTCTCTTATTGACATTTTTACACATTATAATCAGAGATGAGTACCGTGTGTGTACCTTTAATGAACAGTTTAGAGGAGGATCATCTCTGCATCAATAATACATGCAAAACATCATAACAATTATGACTGGGTCTCTGAGATTTCAAAGTGTAAACAAACTGAACAAAGACATGTCCCTGTAAATGACAGATCAACCCACATGACTTCCTTGAGAGAAGCCCACCCACACAGTCACATCTTAATTCTTTAAAAATTTCACCCAACATCCTTACTGATTGACATTTTTTTCATTTCATTCATGATATCTGAGGTACGTATATTAATAAATATTTAGTTAAATAATGCTGTGTTTCACCGTTGTTTTTTTTGTTTTGTTTTCCTGGTTGGAGGGATTGTTGTAAGTGTAATGGACAGGGCTGGTGATGACGAAGAACACTGTGCATGATGGGACTGGTGACGATGAAGACTGAGCTGAGTGAGATCAGTGATGAAGAAGACTCTATGCTGGATGTGACTGCTGACGACAAAAACTCTGAGCTGAGTGAGATCAGCAATGATGAAGACTCTGAGCTGAGTGGGATCAGTGATGAAGACACACTTATACAGAAGTAAGGTTCATGAGCAGTGTTGGGCACGTTACTTTAAAAAAGTAATTAGTTATAGTTACTAGTTACTTCTCACAAATAGTAACTGAGTTAGTAACTGAGTTACATCATTATAAAAGTAACTAATTACCAGGGAAAGTAACTATTGCGTTACTTTTTTTTTTTTTTTTTTAATGTTCAAATATTGCAAATAACTTGGATGCCCCCAACATTAAATATGTTAAATGAATGAAATGGACACTAAATAGAATAAATTATTATTAGAAAACATTGTACACTAATCTACACTATTTTAATATTTCTGTGGGACAATGTGAGAGACACCTATCAAATTCAATATATTATTGTAAATATTATCAACCAATTATATATATAAAGCTTATGTTTGTAAAATGGCACAGTTTTTTATTTTTAAATATCTGACACTTAGCATCAGTCAGTCAAGCATTATAATATGATGTTATAATAATTTAGCATTATATGACGGTAGAACTTTAGTAATTAGAATAACCATGAATGCATATTTGTCATGTTGACTGAACTTGGGACTGGTGGTGGTGCTTAAGATATTGTTTGTCATTTAGTTTTTCGATAAAAAAAAAAAAAAAAAAACTAAAAGATAACAAAACTGCTACGAATTCTACTAACAGTAGAAAACGCACTAAGGATTAATGAGCTGCTGGGTTCATGAATATTAATCACGTTGTATGCGTTCGCTCGAATTGATTTCCTGAAATCAAAACAGGGACGATAATAGGTGAGTGCCAGCCAATGAGATTTCTGTTTGCGCATTAGTCCCGCCCACTACCGGAGAACCCGACAGTTCTTAAAAGCTGAAGAATTCCATAGGAACGTTGTTATTTTGACAGAAAATACAACAAAGAATATTGTTTTCATGTAACGCGTCAATTATGCATGTTATGAAAGATTCTCTTGCTCTGTATCTTTCTTTGCACGTGAGAGACAAAGCGACGGTGAGTTGTGCGCCTTCACAGTAGAGTTTACGGTACATCAAATACAGCTACACTGTGCATCCATTCAGATAAACTGAAAAATAAAATGCTAATAATATTATAATAAATTATAGTAACGCCGCATTTTATTGTCAGTAACGGTAACGGCGTTGTAACGGGAGAAACAGTAATTAAAATAACGCCATTAGTAACGCCGTTTATTTATAACGCCGTTATTCCCATCACTGTTCATGAGTGGGCAGGTTGGGAAGCACTATCTCCATCTCCCAGTTGATAAGCCATTCCTCTGAATCCAGCTCCAATAAAATTCCTACAAGCACGGATGTAATGGCTGGCTCACACACCTGGTCAGCTAAAATCTCAGGCTTTTCTTCCAGGACGGACACCCCAGGTGAAAAAAGTGCACTTCCATAATGTACTTACAGTGCTCTATTTTCACACACTAATTTTGTACTTAATATACTAATAATGATTATTTAGTACTTCTTCAGATAAAGTTAAGATCATCTAAGTGTACTCAACTGTGCTATTTTGGGACACCATGAATATGAACTAAAATGCACTTTTAACATACTATCTCTGTATTTAAAAAATGTATTTAGTTACCACTTGTAGTAAGTACACTTGAGTGTACTAGTGTTTGAAAGATGGGTTCAAGTGTACTACAAGTGGTAACTAAATACATTTTTTAAATACAGAGATAGTATGTTAAAAGTGCATTTAGTTCATATTCATGGTGTCCCAAAATTATCTTAAGAAGTACTAAAGAATCATTTTTAGTATATTAAGTACAAAATAAGGGCGCGAATAAGTACATTATAGAAGTGCACTTTTTTTTCACCTGGGATGGCTGCTGGCTCGGGCTCCATTGTGGGCATCAGCACAAGAAAAAAGTCGGTGGCAGGCATAAACTGGGTTTCTCTGGCTGCATTGGGCTCTAGCTTCTCATCCGCGATGGGCAATGGGTCTGGCTCTGGAGCGGTGATGGATGGTGAGTGGGACCAGACACTGGCAGCAGGATCTTCTTCCACTTCTCCAACCTCGAAGGTCTCCCACCTCGATCCATTGACACACAATGCGAAGCTGATGTATTTTGCCAGCATCCATTAGGAGTTTCCCCAGGACATCATGAACCAGATCTCGTCATCCAGACCAAACCAAAAGCCCTCCATGAGGGTAATGTCATCACAGATGGTGAGGTGGCAGGCACCGCTGAACTCCTCCTCATACTCCTCCAGAATGAAAACGAGTGAGCCGGAAGGGCTGCCACTTCTGCATAGCTTGTGCTTGCTGTGCTTGTTTGCGCTTGCTATTCAATAATCATTAGAAAACCGGCATCTCCAGTAGTAATGAAAAGATTTATCTTGAACTCTGTTGTGGAAACTAGCATGTATAAACTATTTAATAATCAGTTAAAAAGAACTCACTTATGAACTCACTTGTACTCACTTGAGCCAGTGATTTGGAAAATGGATAAATGGATGATTCAGCTGCAGGTGCCATCTTCTGGCGAGATGTGAGAATTAATTCAGCATGACGCTCACAGTGCATTATAGGTATTCTTTAGCTGTTAAGTGTTGTACATTCACTATTGTGGTGCATTTTGGGATTGAATGAGTGCACTCTTTAATGCCCACTATGGCTTTGCACTAGGGGTGTGCCCGAAGCCGAATTCGGAAAGGCGCGAATAATGGCTTCAAAAACGAATAACGGATAACGAATAATTCTGCCCGAATATTCGGCTCAGGCTGGCCCAGTCTGGTGTTTGCTTGATAACAGGTGAGCCAGGGGATCAGCGAAATATTTTACACAAACCTCTAAAGTCACACAATAATGAGTGGGTGAATAAGTGAATGAATAAAATTGAAAAAACTTTATGAATAAAAAGAGCGCAAATCAAACACCGCATTGCTGTTGCCTCTCCGTGCATCTCAGAAATCAGAGCTTAGAAAGAGTAATATCAACTAAAATACTATATCATACGCGTGCTATTACTTGTGTATATTTAAATGGCAATTATTTAAACCTTGTACGATATGATACACAAATGAATGGAATAAGCACAGCGCGATCACCAATCAAACAGCCGCGTTGGCGTCTCTGCGCGTCTCGGTCTCTCAAAAACCAAACCAGCTCTCTGTCAAGAGTAGGCTAATAATCAACTTAGATACATAAACATTTTCTACTAGGTGTGGTGTTCTGAGTAAGCCTCTAGAGGGAGCTCTCGTATGTGAGATACGAGAGTAGTACATGGTGGTGAATAAAGAAGGTAACATTGAGTTCGACACGGAGTGCATTTCCTTTTATTGATACACTCAACATATTGGCGACGAGGATGGCTTTGAGTCTCAGCCAACCTGCCCCGTTCCTGCAAACACCGGGTGAACCACCGATTCCATTCACAGCGTGGATCAAAACTTTCGACAATTTCTTGCTGTCCGTGGGCGAGGAGCTGCCTAATGCTAGGAAGCGTGCTCTTCTGATACACTGCCTCGGAGCCGAGGGTCAAAGATTGTTCTACACCCTGAACGTGAGTGCTCAGGGAGACGATACGTACGCTTCTGCTATGAGTGCAATACGGGATTTTTTTGTCCCTAAAGTTAATGTGGTTGCTGAACGTTACCGCTTCCGCCAACGGAGCCAACGCGCGGACGAGACCACAGACCAGTATGTCGCTGCACTACGTGAACTGGCTGCCACCTGTGAATTTGGCACGATGGAGGACGAGATGATACGCGATCAGCTGGTCGAAAAGACTAATTCATCTCGCATCAGAGAACGGCTGCTGCTGGAAGTGCCACTCGACCTTAGGAAAGCCGTGACTGTCGCCCGGCAAATTGAAACTGCTACAGCAGAGGCTAAAGCAATGATCGCGTCATTCGACAACTCAGTACAAGCCGTTCAACAACATAACAGGTTCCGACGGAGCAAAAGTAAAGTCAATACCTCGCGTGGACCTCCAAAATTTACCCGTGCACGTACTTGTTACCGCTGCGGATCTGAGCAGCACGCAGCTAATTTTCCCGGATGCCCTGCTAAGGATGCAGTGTGCAGGAACTGTAACAAAACAGGACATTTTGCAAAGATTTGTCGTGGAAACAAACGGGTGAGTGAAATTACGGTACCTGAAGTGACTATGTTAAATATTGAACATTCTGCTCGTGACTGTGGAAAAATAATGTGTACAGTACAGATATCTGCAAGCACAGGACAAACACAGGACATTCAGTTAATGGTGGACACGGGTTCAGCAGTGTCCATATTGCCAATGTCCATTTACACTGGATCTTTCAGTCAAGCACCCCTTTCACCACCGAAACTCAGTCTAGTTAGTTTTGGGGGCGATGCAATTGAAGTGAAAGGATGCCTGCCAGCCAGCATCTCATATGGAGGCCATTGCACTACCACAGACTTATACATTGTACAAAAGGGATCAGCTGTGCTGGGCAGAGACCTCTTTACTGGACTGTGTTTACAAATTTGTGATGGTCAGGTCAGTACAGACCAGTGCAAGCATACTGCCTCATCTATAGATGCAAAGTCGGAAAACAGGCTGGGATGTGTAAGAGGATTTGTACATCGTGTTCATGTTCGTCCAGGTGTTCAGCCGGTGCAGCAGAAACTGAGGAGGTTACCTTTCTCAATTCGCAATGAGGTGTCCAAGGAGTTACAGAAGCTCGTACAACAGGATGTAATCGAGCCTGTGGATGCATCTGAGTGGGTCTCCCCAATAGTTGTCACTAGAAAAAAAGATGGGGGGATTAGGCTCTGCGTCGACTTGCGTGAGCCTAACAAGGCAGTGGTAGTGGACAGCTTTCCTCTTCCGCATATGGAGGAGATGTTTGCGAACTTGTGTGGAGCGACAGTGTTTTCCACATTAGACCTCCAAAGTGCATATCACCAAGTAACGTTGCATGAGGACAGCCGAGACATTACTGCGTTTATCACGCATGATGGATTATTTCGTTTCAAAAGGGTTCCATATGGACTGGCCTCAGCTCCAAGCTGCTTCCAGAGGATGATGTCTGAAATCCTTAAAGGTCAGTCTGGAGCTCATTGTTACTTGGATGACATCATGGTCGCAGGAGCAACGTTCAAGGAACATGACGAAAATCTGCAAGCTGTGCTGCAGCGAATCGATAAAGCAGGCCTCAAACTGAACATGGCAAAGTGCCGCTTCAGAAAAGCAGAACTGTCATTTCTGGGTCACACACTGTCCGAGAAGGGATTACAGCCTGATGCTTCCCATATATCTGCAGTGTCTGATGCACCACCTCCTGTTGATGAGGTTAGTCTTCATTCATTCCTGGGTCTCACGTCATGGTATTCTAAATTCATACCAAATTACGCTACAGTGGTGGAGCCATTGCGTGTGCTTTTACGAGGCTCTACTCCATTCGTTTGGTCACCTGAGGCTCAGGAGAGCTTTGAGGCAGTTAAAGGGCTAATTGTGAATAGTGCTGCCCTTGCGCTTTTCAATCCAGAACTACCTACTATAGTTACCACAGATGCCTCAGACTACGGAATAGGAGGTGTTCTTACCCAGATACACGCAGACAACATGGAGAGAACAGTGGCTTTTGCCTCACGCACTCTTACCACAGCAGAACGGAAGTACTCCACAGTGGAAAAAGAGGCACTAGCATGTGTTTGGGCCACAGAGCGATGGAGGACCTACTTGTGGGGAAGACACTTCACACTGTGGACAGATCACAGCCCGCTGACCACCCTTTTGTCATCTAAGGGTCAAGGCAGAGCAGGTATGCGCATAGCTAGATGGTCAGCTAGGCTGATGGCTTTTACCTATGATATTCAGTACAAGCCGGGGCATGAGAACGTGACTGCAGACTGTCTATCTCATTTGCCGCTCCCTAGTACTGAACCTAGTCTGGAACATGATTTGGAAGTCATAGCTCTCACTTCTACGCTCACGGCAATAACCAGCTCTGAGTTCAAAGCGGCATGTGATTCTTGTCCTATCCAAGCTGAGCTACGCAGACTGCTCGTCTCCAAATGGCCAAAGTGTGCAAAGGCACTGGATCATGCGTTAAAGCCGTATTTTCAAGTGCGGCATGAACTTTCACTCCAGGACGGTTGCATGGTGCGTGGAACCACACGCCTCTTGGTTCCAGAATGTCTCCAACCCAAGTTCATCACACTTGCACATGATACACATCAGGGCATTGTGAGGACAAAAAGGAGGCTGAGAGAGCTCTACTGGTGGCCTGGCATGGACAAACAAGTACAAACAGCTGTCAAAGCTTGTGTCACTTGTCAGTTACATGACAAATCTGCTGTCACACATACCACACCACTCCAACCTGTACCTTACCCTACTGATGCCTGGGAGAAAGTGGCCATAGACATCATGGGCCCTTTTGATGCAGCACCTGCTGATTGTCGTTTTGTAATAACTCTGGTGGACTATTACAGTAAGTGGCCTGAGATAGCATTTGTCTCACATCCTACCACCCATGCCGTGACGCGGTTCCTTTCTACAGTGTTTAGCAGGGAAGGGAACCCGAAAGAGCTGATTTCTCATAATGGAGTACAGTTCACTTCACACGACTTCAAACTATTCTTGCAAAACAGAGGAATCATACACAGGACATCATCTGTGTATTACCCAAGAGCAAATGGGGAAGTCGAACGTTTCAATCGCAGCTTAAAGGATAGTTTACAAACTGCTTCACTGGAAGGAAGAGGGTGGAAGGAGTTCACCAAAGACTTTCTGCAGGTATACCGTGCAACGCCTCATGCCACAACACAGTGCACACCAACTGAACTTTTGCATGGGAGAGCCATGTTGACCAAACTTAACGTTTCGGGTCTTTGCTTGCCCCCTGCAGGCAGATCACTCACACCTCATCAGCTTGCCTCACACGTGAAAGAGAAACAGAAAAAAACTAAACAGTACAGTGACAGAAAACGCAGTGCAAAGCATGTTTCATTTCAGTGTGGATCGTATGTCCGTGTAAAGAAACCCGGAATTGTGCCAAAGACCCAGTCTAAATTTGGAAAACCCCTGAAGGTTGTGGGTAAGAAAGGACTATACACATATAAGCTGTCAGATGGACGATGCTGGAATGCATCCCACCTGGCACCTGCACTTGTTCCGTGCAGAGCAGACGAGTTCAGTGACCTGCCATCGTTTGACTCTGGGAATACTGATCCAGTAGGGAGTGGACAACCTGCAGTAGTTACACGACCTGTTCGGAGCAGGCGTGCACCTGCATGGACTCAGGATTATGTAATGTAAAATGTGCTTAATGCCTTATTAGCGCACAATATGTGTCTATACAGTATATGGAAAAGAACGTTCTTGTTGTTCTGTGAATATAGTGGTTGAGTAGGTGATGCTTATACCAAGTGTTTGGAAATTGCATTACTGTACCAATATTTGTTCAATAAGGGTTTGTTTGCGAATCATAATGTTGGGATTGAATGGTTGCAAAGAGGAAAAAAATCAACAGTAACGTGTGTCTTAACTGTTAACTAATTGCACTGAGACTTTGTCCCTATAGCACGTTTGTTCTTAAGAGAGAGGGATATGTGGTGTTCTGAGTAAGCCTCTAGAGGGAGCTCTCGTATGTGAGATACGAGAGTAGTACATGGTGGTGAATAAAGAAGGTAACATTGAGTTCGACACGGAGTGCATTTGCTTTTATTGATACACTCAACACTAGGCCTACATGTTTGCTTCTTTATCTTTTGCTATTTGCGTGGCACACGCGCATTTGGGCTCCGTACATTTGTTTACTGAAGTAAAAAAAATAAAATAAATAAAAAATAAACTTTTTCTTTCTGCGTAATGAAAATGTGTGCCTTGAATTAATTCAGTCGTGTTAAAATGATCACTAAACGTTAGTGATCACCCACCCCACCCACCCACTTATTTCTAATACTTTTTTAAACTGTGCAGGAACTTATGAGCCAAAGGAAAGCATTTTATTTTACATAAACCTCTTACAACACAGTAACAAGTTTGTGAAGTAAACTGAGTGTAAGCTCTATGAATGAAATAAGCGCAAATAAAATAACAGTGTTGCAGTTGCCTTTTTTCATGCGTTTCCTGGAAATTACTTAAATTGTTAAGTATTGCACTCTTACACATTGCATTATGGTATCAGACAAATTACCTATTGTTTTATTTGAAGGTATTATGGTACGGGAGTGATGACGTTGTTACGTGTTTACGTCTCTATGTTGTACTGGAGCTGATGCGGATGTGTTGTAAAAAGTTTATGCTGAATAAAAGAGCATGCTGAAGTGGTGAATAAACCCTGAGCAACGTTCAGCTTTTGTTTTCCGTAAACGAGTGATGGTAAACTGCGCACTCGAAGCTCAACATAAATTTCCATATTTCTAAACTGCGTAGGAACCCTTACTGTTTTAATTAGAAGATATTTAAATATTTATTCATCGGATCACCATAGGTAACCAAGCTGGGACTCGAACTCGCGTTATACAATGCCTATAGCCTGCAAGAGTATCGGCACTGACTGTAAGAAAATATTTAAATAAATGTTATAATCATAAATAATAATAATTTTTAAAAAAAGATGTAAAACCATAACGGTCTTATCAAGTAACTGTACGAAGTTTCGGTTCAAGCTCCGCCCACTTCCGGTTTTATCCGAATACAGATACAGATACGAATAATTTTGTGATTGTTACAGATACAAATACAGATACAAATACTGGCTTCGCTGCACACCCCTACTTTGGACACTACTACAAATTGCTGTCCCATCAAATAGTGCCTTATTTAAGGGTATGGGGGTGAGTTCAGACACAGCCTATGTATTTTGTTTGTGACCTCTGATTCACCTACAGCAGCCGCGACTTCAGCGTATGCTGTGACTGAGGCACAAACTGGGCACTGTCAAACAGTACAGTCAATGGATGTTGGAAACAGCAATACTGTACAACAGAAACTTCGTATTATAGTGCAATGCTTAAATATACACAAAGTAATTTTCTAATAAGTACATTTAGGTTTTTCTGGCTGATACATAAATAAAAATGTTTTTGTACTATTGGTGTGGATATAGCAAGACCTAAAAACAAGTTTTCAATTTCATGTCTATCATTTGTTTCTTAATCCACATAAATTGTACTGCTAAAATTGGAATTATTGAAAGAAAAACAATCATTATGCAGCATCAGAGTGGGTGGTAGATGGGTTGGTCAGTGTGATCCAGACGCTGTATAAATGAAAGGACAGTAAGGAGAGTAGAACAAACTCCTAACAGGAGGAGACTCACTCATGGCCTATGAGACAGAGGATCATGAGACTCAATACTGCTTTCCTGCCATCAACTCATCATGTAGCAAAGGAAAACGCTCTAGACATGAATACAATATCATGTATGTGTTTTTTTCATTACTGTCAGCATGGACTGTGTTTCTGAACCTGCTGGTGATCATCTCCATCTCTCACTTCAAGAAGCTTCACACTCCAACCAACCTGCTCATTCTCTCTCTGGCTGTGGCCGACCTGCTTATTGGACTTATTGTCATGCCTGTAGAGGCCACCAAACTGATTGAGACATGTTGGTACTTTGGAGACACTTACTGTGGACTATTTCTGGCAATTACAGGGGTGCTCCTCTCTGCATCTCTCAGTAATTTAGTTTTAATTGCTGTTGATCGTTATGTGGCTGTGTGTCACCCTTTACTGTACCCACAGAAAATAACCACAACAAAAACTTTAATGAGCATCTGTGTGTTCTGGTCTTGTTGTACGACTTATAACATTGCCATTGTAATATGTACCGGATATTTTGACCCCTCACACAGAACAGATGTGTGTTACGGCGAGTGTCTTGCTACGATTAGTTCTGCTTGGAGATTTACTGATTTGACATTTTCCTTTCTATTTCCTTGTATCGTGATCATCACAGTGTACTTGAGGATATTTTTTGTTGTACATAATCAAGTGAAAGTTATAAACTCTCTGATGAAGGGTGGTAAATGTGTAATAGAATGTTCAGTGAGGAGGAAAACTGAGAGTAAGGCTGCTCTGACATTAGGAATCATTGTAACAGTTTATCTGTTTTGCTGGATTCCATACTATATACTGACTCTAACTGAAATTACAGTAAACACTTTCACAACAGTAACATTTCTAACATGGACTTTGTATATGAACTCAGGTCTGAATCCTCTTATCTATGCGTTATTTTACCGCTGGTTTAAAATATCAGTTAAATACATCTTAACTCTTAAAATATTGGAGCCAGCATCCTCTGTCATGGACATTTTTACAGATTATTCATGATTTGTCAGTCAGTGTAAACACACTGGATATCAGATGTTCTTTGTTTCATTTCCAAACACATTATCAGGATATATATATATATATATATATATATATATATATATATATATATATATATATATATATACATATATACATATATATAATGTGTGTGTATATATATATATATATATATATATATATATATATATATATATATATACATATATATATATACATATATATACATATATATAATGTGAGGTATTTTAAATATGCTGTACATTTAAATTAGGCTAAATTATTACATTTAATCTGTTATGGCATAAATAAACCTGTACTCATTCTGTGTTTCTGTCATGGCCTTGTTAATTTGGCTGAGATGATTTCAGAATTCACACTACTTAACTTTATGATCAGTTTTGTTAACATTTGTTTATGATCTCTCACTTTAGTGTCTGTAATATGTATCATTTAGTATGGACGTACACCTTGCAGAGTATACTAATATTTCATTTCATGCAAAATACTGAAAATAATTATGGCCAAAATCTACTTTTGATTTAAAAACTATGCCATTCTGTGCAATTGTGACAAACGGTTTGACCTCTTTAGTTATTGATCCCATAATCATTTTGAAAGAAATGAGTAACTGCATAAAATGCAGTGTTGGGGAAGCTACTTTGAAACTGTAGCTTGACCAGCTACAAGCTACTCGTAAATTAAAGTACTTAAGCTAGATTCAAGCTACCCTTCTAAAAAAGTAGCTAGCTACACTACAAGTTACTATCAAAAAGTAGCTAGCTACTTTGAAACTACTTTCAATTTATTTTATTATTATTTATTTATTTATTTATTTTTTTACAATTAACATTGCAAATAACTAAATAATTATTAATGAAGAATTATAATGAAGTTATAAGTAAAATATAATGAAGTTATAAGTAAATTATTTGGCGTTAAAACATACTGGGAAAAGGTGTGAGGATAGAAGAGACAGCTGGATGGTGTTCGGCGGGCAGACAAGACCCGTTGCGACTGATGACTAGGCCTCGTCGCCCGTCGGACGGAAAATTAGGTGGGTGGCCAAGACCAACGCCGACGGTCTACGGGAGACCAATACTCACTGAGTCGAACGGGTCAGTCTCACCGACCGTAGGATGAAGCGGTAAGTTGTCTGGCTGGGAGGCTCTCGCCGACGCCCGACGGGAGCACAATACCCACTGTGTTGGACGGGTAAGCGTCGTCAGCGTGGGACTTGAAAAGGCAAGGTTGTCTGACCGGGAAGCTCTCGCCGGCATCCGACGGGAGATCAAGACTCACTGTGTCGGACAGGTAAAGACAGAAAGGTAAAGTTTGGTCCGTATGCTTAGCCGTCATCCAACTGGTGGGCGTGCTCACCTGTTTGATGGGCCAGCAGCGCTGACGTAGGAGGACAAGGTGAGGTTGTCCAGCCGGGAGGCCCTTGCGACATCCGACGGGAGATCAATACTCGCGAGTCGAATGGTTAAGCCTCGCCGGTGGTGGACTGAAAGCTATGATTGCTTGCAGCGTTCGACGGGGGTTTGTTTTTGGAACCAGGAGCGACTGGCGGGTTTTTTGGCATCGTCTAAGAATAGAGGTTCGAGGGGGGATTTGGCCTGGGAAATTCTGAGGCGGAGGTACTCGAGGACGGCTTGGTAAGGTTGGATAGGAGAAGAGAGATTGAAGATGTAAATGAAATGACCTTTCTTAACTTGGTCTGTTTTACATTGTTTGATCAAAAAAGAAAAGGTTTCGCTATCGAGGATTGTTAGGTCTGAGATGGTGGGGTTGATGGCCGGATCGAATTTAGAGGAGATGGTTAGCTCTGAGCATCTCAGAAACCCGAAAAAGGCTAAAATGAACATGGCGTCGAGTGTCCGGGCGGTACTATGGGGCTGGTAATTTGTGCGGAGGGAGTGGATACATTTGGTGAGGATGTCTAAAGTAATGGGTAGTCTTGAATCAGGACGAGTAGGCCGGGATCATTGGATTCCTCTGATCAACATAGAGGTTTGAGAATTGCTAATTTCGGGTGAGGGAGCGCCGTACATAAGCTTATGAAAAAATTGGATGCCACTTATGTAACTTTTGATGGAACTGACTTGGAGGCCTTTGATGCTGTTGAGAAAAGAGATAATTGAGGTTATTGAGAGTAGAGAAAAATCTGGGAATGGCATGTTGTAAGAGAGATGGAATGACTTAAAACATCTCCATGCTGTCACGTATCTTTGGAGTGTTCTGGGAGAGACAGCCTGGAGGATGGTGTCGAGTGAATCGTCGAGGAGGGGTTTTAATGGGTGATTTATGTAAATATTAGTTCTGAATATGGAGGTACTGGGGTTGGGAATTGGTCCGCCTCTGCAGCCAGTGTCCTGAATTTCTGAAACAGAAAGCTAGACAGAGAGTCAGCAATTTTATTTTCTGAACCTGCGACATGTTTGGCTATTATTATGAATTGGTCGCATGCCGAGATCCATATTAATCGTCTTAGGAAAGGCGTGAGGGCGGGAGAATGGGAACGGCCTTTATTGACGCACTGAACAACTGCTTCATTGTCGCAGTGCACTAAGATACATTTTGAGGCCCATTCGTTTCCCCATAAGAAAGCTGCTACCACGAGCGGGTAAAGCTCAAAAAGAGCTGAGGACTGTAGCGAACCCTGCAGCTGGGTAGGCCATGGAGACGTGAACCAGCGACCCTGGTAAAAACCTCCAAAACCAATTGTGTTTAAGGAACATTATCCATAACCTAAGTTCGTCACGGCATTCTTGGGATAGGGAAATAAGGTCCTCGAGCGCATGGACCGAGGAAGCGAGTAAGAGGAGATGCGAGATGAAGGGACGACCTTGGGGAATGATGCGCATGGCGAAATTTAAATGCCGGAGCAGTGACAGGAGTTCGCGTTTGGAACAGCGAGAGCTGTCGATGAGGGTAGAGGAGACGAGGATTATCCTATCGATTTTCTCCTTATGCAAAGAGACCTGGAATTTAGCTGAGTCTAGATTAATGCAGAGAAATTCAATGGATGTAGCTGGACCCAAGGTTTTTTCCTGGGCGATGGGGATCCCGAGCTCAGAAAAAACCTTTTGGACTGTGAGGATGTGGGTGGCGGGATGGCAACAGGAGGCGAAATTATTAAAAAATCATCTAAGAGGTGGATGAGATGGGGAATAGCATAATTGTTTGACAGAATCCAGCAAACGGCTTCTGAAAGCATGTCAAAGATTTTTGGGCTACTTTTGCAACCGAAGGTTAGGCGGACGGCGAAGTAAAATTTTTCCGACCATCGTATTCCGAATAAATGAATCCGGATGGATAGGCATCACTTTGAAAGCAGAAGTGATGTCTATTTTTGCGATCCAGGCTCCTCGACCCGCGATTTTAATCAATTCAACTGCCTGCTCTATGTCATGGTACCTGAGAGAAAATTCGTAGAGGGGAATCAGGCTATTAATGCTTGGAACCGTGGAATTATGGGGAGATGACAGGTCGATGATTAGGCGTTTTTTACCCGAAAATTTTCTTGTAGCTATGCCAATGGGGCTGACGCGAAAGACTTTGAAGAGGGGTTTATCGAAAGGTCCGATCATGAAGCCTGATTTGACTTCTTTCCCGATGAGGTCGTCTACGATATCAGGCTTGGCATGGGCGGATTGGAGATTGTTACAGATAAAATTTTGGGAAAGCGCGCATACGACGCTGGGATTGAAACGGTGACTGAGGCCGGACAGGAGATATTTACGGAACTCTTTATCTGGATGGTGGGTGAGTTCGATGGCCAGACGAGAAATGTTCACGGGAGTTGATAAGTAATTTTTAGATTTTTTATTCACAGCTTTGGACACTGGGCATACAACACGAGCGTGAGCTCCACTGCAGAAACTACAAATATGGAGGTAACGACATCGCTGTCTGATGCATTTCCGGTTATTGAACGGGAAGCATGGCTGCCTGTTGACTGCAGCATATGGAGCTGATGGTTCCTGGTCTGAGTATTAGGCCGTTGCTGGTCTTGGGACATAGCTGGTGGATTTCGTGGAGGTGGGTTCTGGGCATGGAGTAGCAGAGGGATTGATCCGTGGGCAATTCGTGGTGGAGTGAGCGACCGACCTGCATACAGCGCACAAATGTTCCTGCATCCTAGAAACACCCTACTGTGGAGATTTAGGTCGAGAGCGCCCCAGTAAGGGCATTGGTTCCATTGCGCGACTCGGATGGCGCATTTTGCAGAAAACAGTTTGTGATAGGTGAAAAAGTGTCGTCCTCCGTAGGACAACGCGAGTTCGGCTATGATGGCCAGGTAGTCATTAAGCTCGCGTCGCCTGTGAGGGAAGACTGAGCATATGATCTCCATGAATCGACTGAAAGCTATGGAAAATTCAGGAAAAGAGAGTATATGAGATGAGAGGAGATTAGGGTTTTTCAACATGACTGAAAAGTCCCCGCAATCTATCTGTCGGTTAGAGTCGGAAGTTGGCAGGAAGCAAAGGAGTAAGGAGAGATTGATGTCTGCACCTGCTAATATCTGCGCTCGGATGTTATGAGCCACTTGCGGGGGTTCCGCGGCGATGGCGTTTGATGCGACGGGCATTGGTGTGGCGGTGAAGAGCAAGTATTGTGGTTTCGCTTGGAGGAGAGTGTTGTAGGGGGCTGGAGGCGGAGCTGTGTTTGGCAGCTCATGTGGCCAAGCGTTTGCCTGGGCTGCAATCCCTGAGCTGGAAGGAGTAGGCTGTGGGACTAAGCGGCCAAGCGCTTGCTTGGGCTGTGAGCCCCGAGCCGAAAAGGGCGGGCTGCGGGGTTGAGTGTGGCTGCCCGTTCGGCCAAACACATGCTTTGGGTGCGGGCCCTGAGTCGGCCATTGCGGCCAAGTGCTTGCTTGGGCTGAGGGCTCTGAGCTGAGAGGGGTGGGCAGTGGGGCCGAGACTGGCAGCGGAGGTGGCCAGACGCCCGCTTGAGTGGTGGGCCTCGGTATCGCTGAGGAAGGAGCCGCGACGGAAAGCTAAGCTGCCGCCGGATCCTTGCCGGGCCTTGCATCAGCGGAATCCGGGGCGCGGCCCTGGCTTGCCGACGGCCTAGCGCCGCTGTTTGATGCCCTTCGGGAGCTGGTCTTAGAGCTGGAGGAATGTAGAGGAGTCCAGCGATGCGTGACCGTAAGTTTGTTATGCTTTTTAACAACCTTTGGGGCTGGGGTGGTTTTGGGAGAGAGGTTGGTTGGTTTAAGATTTTTGCATAAGTCTTATAACTCTGCTTTAGTGAACTTGTGTGGGGCCTGGATGTCGGAGTTGGTCAGCGCCTGCCTCAGACTCGCCACGGTCCACTTCTCTATGGGCGGAAATGCGGGCCTGGTAGACCGATAGGACGACGCCGGGGAACCGGCTGGTGTTCTCGCCGGAGAAGGCGAGTGTGTGCCTGGGTGTTTTGGGAGGCGAGTGGCTAAACGAGCCGAAGGCCGCCCGAGAGAAGGAGCCTGGGGCTCGATTGCGTTGCTACGCAGGGAAGAAGTAGTCCTGGAGCCGGTTGGCTGTGGCGATGTGACCGGGGGAGAGATGGATTCGTCTCCCGACAAGGAAGTTTCACTATGAGACATGGTGAACAACGACAGACGAGCGAACCAGATGCTGATTAACCGTCAAATGAATGGAGGTATGTCAGCTGTATTTATATCCGTGTATTGATTAGCTTGATTGCATACCACTTTTGTCTAATAAGGCTAAGTATCTGATGTGCTCCTCCCGAGCTTTGTTAATGAAACATCATTTAATTCAGCTATGCCATAGTATGCCTTTGTCCATATTAGGGATTTCCTGGAATATCCTATGATTTACAACTTCTATAAGTTTTTCACTTATGGATTTACTGCACGAGGGCGCCCTCCAGCTACCAGAATGAAACAGACATTGCATTACATGTGCACTTACTAATGCTCACAACGCCTGATTTGGGGTAAAAATAGGAAAAGTCTTCTAAGTTTTTCTTCAGTGTAGAGGAGTTTTTTTTCTCTCTCTCTTTCAGTGGATGCATAAGATTTCCTGACAAAAATTAAGAAATTACTGTCAAAGATTTTTATTCACAATTTCTTTTATAATAAATCCTTAGACATTTATATTTATAGGCCTCCTGCATTTTAATAGGTAGCTAATCCTGCAGTTTTCTGTGAAATATACTGATAATAATCATAATAATTATTATTATTTAGTTTAATGGTTTTATTTAGTAATAACAATAATACATTTTTTTTGTAGTCATACTGATATATAAAAACTACATTTTTGGCCAAATTGTGCAGCCCTACAATCATGCACAACAAACTCTGTGTTCTTTATCATTTTTAGCAAAGAAAAGGTTTGTCTGAAAACATTTCTTGTTACGGTTCAGATTTTGTTTCCTGATTTTGGAATTCATTGGATATTGCTTCTCAGAATAGCTCACTTGCACACCTATACACACACACACACACACACACACACACACATATATATATATATATATATATATATATATATATATATATATATATATTAGGGATGTGACGAGATCTTGTGGCACGAGATCTCGCGGCATGAGAGCTCGCGAGATCAGATGTGTCTCGCGAGATCCGAGTGGTCTCTCGAAAACGTGACAATATCTCGCAAAACATTTTGCAGTGTTTACATTAGAGCTGCCTTAAAAAATTGCGATCTTGATTTAAACACCCATGCGATCTTATTCCTGAATGACAACGATTCAGCTATGTCTACGACTGTTTAACATCGCGAGTGTCAGTGGATCGTGAAGCACGTTTTGTCGCTGCCCATGTTAATGAATCAGAGGGTCGGCCATCATCACGCTTCCGATGTGAACGCTGTCATTCACTGATATGGGTGGCAACAAACCACGCACTGCTCACACTAAGAACTCCACAAACACCTGTTTCACATCGTAAGCGTCTTAAAGACATTCAAATCTGCATTCATACTGCTGGTGATCCAGAAAGAGCAACACATCATTATTTCTGTGTTACAGACATTTAAATAACAGAAGTAGGCCTACTGGGATAAAATTTTATAGTTTGGGTATAAACACTTTTTGTCTACAGTAGCGATCAAAACGAAAGTATCTTAACACTTGTATTGTAACAGTTATCTTCCGCCAGGAGGTGGCGACAACCCCTTTAAAAAATGTATTTGACATTGAATCATTCATTTAGGAGATTCCAATAGTGAAACGAGTCTTTATGAACTGAGACACTGGCTCCTTCATTGAATTTTTTTTTTTATTTTATTTTGTTCAAATGAATGTATATTTTTAAAAGACTTAAGCAATGAACATTTAGTCAGAACCACTAGTAAATTACGTTATTTTGTTTAATTTTCTAATTTTTTTTTTCAGAATCGTGAGAGAATCGTGATCTGCAATTTATTTAAAAAAAAACTGTGATTCTCAATTTATCCAGAATCGTGCAGCTCTAGTTTACATGTTTATTACTGCATATAATTCATTAAAATAGAAGTTTAATTTCATAAAGTACAAGTTGATTTCAAAATGCACCTACATTTTTTGCATTTTGTATTATTCCGTTGAATAAAAGACTATTTTTCCCTATACATTTCATCACTGAGGAATTTTTATTTATTTATTTATTTATTTTAATTTTTTCCAAAAATCTCGTCTCGTCTCGTTCTCATGAACCCAGTCTCGTGTCTCGTCTCGTCTAGTGGGATAAGTGTCTCGTCACACCCCTAGTATATATATATATATATATATATATATATATATATATGTATGTATGTATATACAGGGCTCGCAAAATCGCTAGCCCGACGTCCCGGGGCTATTGTGTTTTCCAGTCGGACTACCAAAATGTATCACTGCCCTGCCTGACAGGCTACCTTAAATACAGGGGTCCTTAAAAACTCTTCAATTTAGTTGTATCAAACTTAAGGCCATAAAATATTTTAAATACGTTGAATGGTATAAGAAATGTCTCAACTATAATTTCAAAAGGTCTTACAGTTGGGGACGGAAAGACAAGAATGGCGATACAGCTGGATTAAACTTCAAAAGGCAATGATGCAATTGAATAAATATGAGCGCTGCACGTTTCAAATCAAAACGCAGTGCAGATGTCTTTGTGAATGTATCTGAAGGGAACCGACTGTCCTCAGAAATGTGTCGTTGGCATTTTTATTTCATCTTACCTATAATGCCTAATAAAGCAGCGTTTATGAGCGCGGACGGTGCTGCTTTGTGTACAGCCGCTAACAGGGAGCTTCTCTGAGAGAAACCGCTATATTAAGCCGCTCCTAAATTGCCACCTCGGCCTTTCTTGCCGTTTATGGTCAGATCAATGCAAATATCAACCCATGTTTTTACGCAGCAAACACAGAGTTGTAAATGAGAAAGAAGTTAATGTGCCTTCTAAAAATCTAAACAATTAAGACAGTAATATTTATTTGTTTTAAATTAATATAATAATTTATATGCTTGATTTATCCCTTTTCATAAAAATGGTCTAAAGGCTGAAATGCTGTTGTATAAGATTTTTGTTTTTGTGAAAACCTGTATCTGAACTGTAAATCATATCATTTTATGGCTTAATACTGTATGTTACTATAGACGTTGTCCACAGTGTTACCAACTAATTTTCAGAGAAAGTTGCTAGAGGAAGGTCAATTTGTTGCTAAAAGTTGCTAAATGACATTGTGATGTCTTTGTGTGATGATGTCATTGCATAATCACGGCGCAAAATTGTGTCACAACATCAAATCTCAGCAAAAATATATATTTTAAATATGTTAATTTGTTTGTAAAATAATATGCATAATATAATATTAAAATATAAATAACTGTATTTTTAAATACAATGAATTATTGAGCACTTACACATTTTTGAATGATTACAATTTAGGTTTTTTTAATAGCTAGTAAACTAGTAATACTACACATTCTCAACAATTTAAGCAGTGTATTAGTAGATAGTTAGTATGCTACACTCCAAGAAAAGTCTGTAAATATAGGGCACAATCTACTACAGTATGTTAATATTAAAGAATTTTCCATATTGTTTTTTTTTTTTTTTTTTTACCTGCATTTTAAATTACGCATTGTGTTTTCGGGTTACAGGGTTACAATGGATAATAATGTCCTGTAAAACTACCAGACTCTTTTGCATTGTACTAACTGATCAACAATCACAAGTACAAGCTACTAATAAAGTGTATCATAAATGAACAATTATTCAATTATTATTATTATTAAATTGAACAATTGCAAACAGGAGCAAACTCAATTCACGTGATGCGTGTACTGCTAGGCATCTTTGGTTTCCTCTTTTTGTGTAATTTGGATGGAAAATGTGTGCCTTTTTATTGTTTGAGTCACTTATCAAAAGTTGCTAAAAGTTGCCAAATAAATTTTAAAAATTGCTAAATTTGTTGCTAGGTGCTTTTGGAAGAAAAAGTTGCTAGGGTAGTCTGAAAAGTTGCTAAATTTAGCAACAAAATTGCTAAGTTGGCAAAACTGGTTGTCCAACCCCGCTCATACTGTTCATTTTACTTGCGCAGCTCTTAAAAAGGTTCATAAATTACCTTAAATTTATTTTTTAAAATTCTGCAGATACCCTGTAAATAGTGAAATAAAATTCCTTTCTTCATATTTGTTGATATTTGTGTATTGAAAATATTTTTGATTGACATTTAGACTCCCATCTGATTTTCTATATATATGTTCTTTAAAAAAGGTCTTTTTTTTATTATTATTTGGGCTAGTTAAATTAATTTTCGGGCTACCAAAATCTGAAGAGTACCTGCCCGAAGGGCTACCAGGGATTTTGAAATTTTGCAAGCCCTGATATATATATAGATAGATAGATAGATAGATTTAATCTGTTTTTAATATTTTTACATGTGTATGTTGAATGTGTTACACTTAATGCACATTTATGCTTAAATATTTAAACTGTCATTTTATGTGCTTTCTCTTAACTCTTCAAATTGCTATGACAGTTTTTACACTAGTGGGGCCCATTTTCATTATCCTGCCTAGGGCCCCACAACCCTACAGGCCGGCACTTCACACAATAATAAAACACTGTACAGTTATATAGTTATATTATCTTAAACTGACTGTCAAAGTGCAGAATTGCTACTAAGGTAACATCAATGCAAGAACAAAATGCATGCAACTTAAACTGGATATGGAGGAGTCATAAAATAAGCAGGTTAAACTCACAGATGCGGATCATGCGGTATTTACTGACTGTGAATGGAGACATCAATCATCAGCTGCATGCGTGAACTCTGCGCTTTGCGTGAATCCCGCCGCAACCATTCTTTGCCAAATGATAAGCAAACGACTATATCGCAATTTTATTTTCTGTTCGATTAGTGTTCATTACAAAACTGTGGGGGGACAGATTATATTTGACCGTTCATCATTGTAAAATCGACAAATCTAGCGACTTCTTGGACAAACCTTATTTAATCTCTGAGACCCGCCGGCAGTGCCGCACGAGCGCGAGGTCTTGTTTCCTAGCGCGCGCACACCTCTCTCTGCGTCTGATCTGTTCAGCGAGCAGCAGAGAGGAGCAGTGCTTTCAGTTAAAATAGATATTCTGTCGCTTCTAACTCTATTTTACATGCAAATATAGCCGAAATCACAGCACAGCCGTTGTCTTTATCTTATGTGTATTTGATTTCATTAGTCGACGGCTCGATTATAAATCAGCAGGATTTTAGTGCAGATTAACATCTTGTAAGGGAGAGCTGGTTAGTCTTAATAGGCCGCGTTTCAGTCACTATTTCATATTCATCCCGATTTCTGGCAACAGAAACAGTAAAATATATCAATAAAAACAGTTCTGTTGAGAATTTGAATTCATTAAAATACAGTATGTGAGCACGGAGAGGAAAGACAATACGACGCACTGACGTCATGAATATGCTAATTGTGCTAAAGTGAACTGGTGGGTTTTTGTAAATGTGAGCCAAAATCATCGCAATTAAAAGAACCAAAGACTTAAACTACTTCAGTCTGTGTGCACTGAATTTATTTAATACACGAGTTTGACAGTTTGAGTTGAATTACTGAAATAAATGAACTTTTCCATGACATTCTAATTTATTGAGATGCACCTGTATAATCCATTCACAATTTGCAATAGTTTGGACAGGACCCTTTTCTATTCTAACACAACAATGTCTCTGTGTATAAGGCAAATAAATACATACATACATAAAGATTGATTCAATCAGTGTGGAAGAACTTGACTGGTCTGCAGAAAGCCAAGTCCTAATCCCAGTTGAAAATCTCTGGTGTGACTTCAAATACATACCTTGAGCCAAAAACTCTTTACCAAACACCAATGACTTGTACATACACTATATGGACAAAAGTATTGGGACACCTCCTTCTTTAGAACAGAAAAAGGCACTTCCAAAACTGTGGCAACAAAGATGGAAACATAATTCATGTATTTAAAAACTGTATTTCCATCTTTATTGCCACAGTTTTGGAAGTGTCTAAAATGATTGTACACATATGTACAAGTCACTGGTGTTTGGCATTGTCATGTTAGAATAGAAAAGGGTCCTGTCCAAACTATTGGTATAAAATTAAAAGCACACAATTCCCTAGAATATCGTTATATGCTTAAACATTAAGATTTGTACTCATGGACAATTACCAAAGTAGTCAAACCTGTTCATTAGAAGGGGGTGTCCCAATACTTTTGGCAATATAGTGTACAAGCCAACCTAGCTATTCAAAATCTTTGTCTGCAGTTTAATAATATTGACCTATTACTTTTTTATTGTTTTTGACCATTAGGTATCAGTAACATAATTAATTCAGAACCTGTTCTGTGGACATAAACTTTCTGTACCACACTATTCTGGTGATATGGAATAAGTTTGACTACTTAATCAGTTATCTTAATAGAAATGCTTCACTGGGGCAAACTAAAAAATCCTAAAATAATAAATAGGATACCCCATAACACCAGCATTTCCAGCAGTATCCAACATTTCTCAATCATGATCTTACTCAGCTAAATGTGACTATTAGCTTAACAGCTGTAAACCTTGTTTGCTAGCTACCTATGCACATACAGCATACAATGTTAAAAATGTTCTACATTATGAACCTTAAAAAAACCTTTAGCTTCATACACTGTAGATAATTGTGACCCTGCCTGTGGAAACCCAGCTAAAGTACTTTTTTTTTAAAAAGAGTGGATGAGTAATTCACTCCTTGATTTGCTTAATAAAAGCCTCCTTTGAGATCGTTTTGACAGACATGTTTATTGTGTATTATTTTCAACGTGTTTATTGCTAAGTTTAGTGTGGCAAAATAGAAGCGCAGCCATAATTCGCATGCAGTGTATCAGGTTGCCATGACAACCTCCCGCGCTTCCTGCTGCTGTTCTGTGTAATCAGAGTGAATTTGTAGATTTTCTAAAGCAAAACTAAAATGTGTTTAAAAGTGTGACTGACCAAATCGTCCGGCCCGGTTTGCCCCCCCTTGAACTCGAAGACATAATTTTACAGTTTACCATCTGATCTCACTCAGTGACTCTAGACCTAGGACGGGACGAAACCATGCAGTGAATGGGGAGAGATCATTTCGCCGGAGATGCAGAAATAAGCTGTAATTTTTTTTTATTTGTAACTCTTTGGCAGATACATTTATAATTTCTATTATATTACTACTACTACTGTTACTACTAATAAAACAGATCTCTGGGGGCCCCAAAAGTGTGTGGGCCCTTAGAATCGTCCTAACTTTTCCCCCCTTAGCGGCGCCCCTGATTACATCCGCACATTTATGCGGGAATCTTCATGAAATAACAATGATGAACATGGTGATAACCATAGCAATGGACAGGTCAAAAATATATGTCACAATAAATGTGCATTAAGGCTATGTAGTGGACAGCACATTCCAGGGCCCAGTTTATGGCAGGGCCCCTCTCTGACCACTATAGTGGACAAAGGTTTGCTACATTTTGGATCTTGGTGGACTAACATAAGCAAACTGTCCAACGGCATCAGATAAAGATGCCAAGACAATGGCCAGACACCTCTGAGAGGGCAAGAAAAAGACCTTTGGAACAAAGCCCGGGAAGGACAGGACTTCTCATTGGTCAAAATTCAGTTTCTGCCCTTCACCCACCAACAGACTGATTTCTAAGGTTTTGGCCTGTGGCCACCATAAAAATTCCTTAGGACCTCTGGATACAGCAGCAGTGTGTGAAACAAAGGGAGACCACAGAGATCCATCCAAATCCATTCATAACTATGTTTTCAAACCTTAAAACTTATGCACACTACAACACACACATCTCATACTTATTCAGAGAAATATGTATTCTCAGTGACAGCGATGTGTAGTGCAACATCTTTCACAAACTCAGCTGTTAATGGACAAATGAATGCATGCATGACAGTTCAATCTTCTTCCATCACTTTTGGACTTAATGTGTTCGTAACATTGCCAAAGGTATTCTGGTTGTGGTTTGGTAAGTGAATGATGCATTGGTAAAACTTTAGTGACACTTTTCTAAATGTGTGTTTGGACTATGCAAATAAGTTCCACAGGAGGAAAGAAGGGTGGGCCACACTGTGTCCCCCCTCTCTGATGGAAATAGCCAATCACAGCTTGGAAATGGAGAAGCGCCAGATTGCAATCTCCTCCTCATCGGAAAGGGATAAAGGTACCTTCCCAAAAGACACTCCTTGTTCTGAATCTCCGGCCCGTAAGGGAAGGGACAGTAACAGACACATCCGTTCAGAGTCTGAGTCCCGAAAGGGAAAGACGTTAACAGATAAACCAGTTCTGAGTATGAGCCCTGCAAGGGTGAGACAATAGCAGATCAACCTCCATTTTGAGTCTGAGTCCCGAAAGGGAGAGACTCTAACAGAAACACCAAAACCTCTGGCCGTGAGGGAAGAGGCAACAACAGATACCAAGTCCTGAGTCTGCAGCTTTGAGGCAGCAACAGATACGACCACATTCTGAGCCTCCAGCCTGCAAGGAAAGAGATAATTTACGTTCAGACTTCATTCAGAGTCTTCGTCCAGCAAGACAACAACAGATGCAGCACGTCCTGAGTGTCCATCCTAGAGAGACAAAGCGGATCGACCAAATTCTGAGTCTCTAGCCCAGAAAGGCAGAAGATACACAGACATTTGCAATAAGGTTAAGCTCCGGAGAGCAAACCTTCACTCCAGGGTACCTTTGCTTGCGTGTTCCAGGCTAAGGACCTTCTGTACCTACTTCAGGGTCACATCTGCGTGTTCCAGATTTTAGGACCCTTTGGTGCTCCAGGAGATCAGCATTCTCCAGCGCTTCGTGTTCAAGGTTGTCGAAACGGATCTCTGCTCCTTTCCCCACTGCACTGTTACCAGCACAACCAGTGGATGAACTCACTGCCCCCGGACCGCTCACTCAACCACAGAGAACGTAACTATCACCTATCCAAACCTCTTCCAGAGACCTTGGCATTGTTGTGTATTATCAGTATATGATTTTTCTAATTGACATTAGATGTTATATAGCTGATTGCAGTTGATAAATAATCTTTCAGGTATTTGTTTGATGCATAATAAGGTTATTCACCTTACTTGTTTCAGAGTAGTGACAGTTTATCTTTCCAGATAACTTAGCTCTGACATAGCAACATCCAACATAATCACTTGCATTTTATGCATCTTATGCACTTTATTCCTTTTCCATTCATGGTATTCATTTAGTAGTTATTGATTACCCTTGTCTATCTTTTGTTAATAAAATTTCTTTTATTACACTTGTGTCTTCCTTGTGTTGATAATGCAGTAAGGTTCTACAAGTTAGGTATCCCACCAATCTTTCTTATGTGATGTACTCCTAACCACACCTTAAGTGACACGTGATCCAAAAATCATAATGTCACCTGTGACGTGAGTACCCATCACTACACTATTTCGCCTCCTTAGGTTGGCGAAAGCAAAATTCACTACAGCTAGAGCACCCTCACTAATTTCAAATACACAGTCAGTGATTTAATTCTGGAACTGGGCCTGTAAGAAATGCAGAAAAAGAAAATAGATTTCGGCAGCAGCAGCGAGGACAAGTTTGTTGTTTCATTAAATGAGGAAAGGAATTATAAAAGGTGTCATTATTGGGTACACACGATTCTTGAGACAAGAGAAGAACACGGGAAGTTCCACAGATTGATGGTAAGTGCATTATAATTCTATTTACCTTTATTAGAAAAAGAAACAAGGTATAATTCTGTGTTTAAAGAGTAAAATGTTGCATTTTTCTGAATGGTGTTGCTAATAAAATAATGTTATGTAATACTTTTCTTCTGTGTTTATACTGGTTTTCAAAACAGCTCTCTGTGCTATAATGCCACCATTCTTGCCCTTTTGTGCAAAAGCAGTGCCTCCGGGGCACATGATCTAAAGCTCAAATGATCTAAAGTTCAATGGTATATTCATGTTGCTTAATCACACAGGTCCTTAACATTATATTTCGAGTTTAAGTATCAGATAAAGGATAGAGCTTTTTATTTAAATAAATAAATATATACATACATACAGTGGGGCAAAAAAGTATTTAGTCAGCCACCGATTGTGCAAGTTCTCCCACTTAAAAAGATGAGAGAGGCCTGTAATTTTCATCATAGGTATACCTCAACTATGAGAGACAAAATGAGAAAAAAAAAAACAATTCAGAAAATCACATTGTAGGATTTTTAAAGAATTTATTTGCAAATTATGGTGGAAAATAAGTATTTGGTCAATAACAAAATTTCATCTCAATACTTTGTTATATACCCTTTGTTGGCAATAACAGAGGTCAAACGTTTTCTGTAAGTCTTCGCAAGGTTTTCACACACTGTTGCTGGTATTTTGGCCTCTAGAGCAGTAATGTTTTGGGGCTGTCACTGGGCAACACAGACTTTCAACTCCCTCCAAAGATTTTCGATGGGGTTGAGATCTGGAGACTGGCTAGGCCACTCCAGGACCTTGAAATGCTTCTTACGAAGCCACTCCTTCGTTGCCAGGGCGGTGTGTTTGGGATCATTGTCATGCTGAAAGACCCAGCCACGTTTCATCTTCAATGCCCTTGCTGATGGAAGGAGGTTTTCACTCAAAATCTACATGGCCCATTCATTCTTTCGTTTACACGGATCAGTCGTCCTGGTCCCTTCGCAGAAAAACAGCCCCAAAGCATGATGTTTCCACCCCCATGCTTCACAGTAGGTATGGTGTTCTTTGGATGCAACTCAGCATTCTTTCTTCTCCAAACACGACAAGTTGAGTTTTTACCAAAAAGTTCTATTTTGGTTTCATCATTCTCCCAATCCTCTTCTGGATCATCCAAATGCTCTCTAGCAAACTTCAGTCGGGCCCGGACATGTACTGGCTTAAGCAGGGGGACACGTCTGGCACTGCAGGATTTGAGTCCCTGACGGCGCAGTGTGTTACTGATGGTAGCCTTTGTTACTTTGGTCCCAGCTCTCTGCAGGTCATTCACTAGGTCCCCCCGTGTGGTTCTGGGATTTTTGCTCACAGTTCTTGTGATCATTTTCACCCCACGGGGTGAGATCTTGCGTGGAGCCCCAGATCGAGGGAGATTATCAGTGGTCTTGTATGTCTTCCATTTTCTAATAATTGCTCCCACAGTTGATTTCTTCACACCAAGCTGCTTACCTATTGCAGATTCAGTCTTCCCAGCCTGGTGCAGGTCTACAATTTTGTTTCTGGTGTCCTTTGACAGCTCTTTGGTCTTGGCCATGGTGGAGTTTGGAGTTGGACTGTTTGAGGTTGTGGACAGGTGTCTTTTATACTGATCAAACAGTTCAAACAGATGCCATTAATACAGGTAACGAGTGGAGGACAGAGGAGCCTCTTAAAGAAGAAGTTACAGGTCTGTGAGAGCCAGAAATCTTGCTTGTTTGTAGGTGACCAAATACTTGTTTTACCGAGGAATTTACCAATAAATTCTTTAAAAATCCTACAATGGGATTTTCTGGATTTTTTTTTCTCATTTTGTCTCTCATAGTTGAGGTGTATCTATGATGAAAATTACAGGCCTCTCTCATCTTTGTAAGTGGGAGAACTTGCACAATTGGTGGCTGACTAAATACTTTTTTGCCCCACTGTATATACATACATAAATAAATAAATAAATACGTGATGTCATTGTTCAGCATCAGAGTGGGCGGTAGATGGGTTGGTCAGTCTGATCCAGACACTATAAATGAAAGCACAGTAAGGCGAGCAGACAAACTCCTAACAGGAGGAGACTCACTCATGGCCTATAAGACAGGGGATCATGAGACTCAATACTGCTTTCCTGCCATCAACTCATCATGTATCAAGGGAAGACGCTCCAGTCATGAATACAATATCATGTATGTGTGTTTTTTCATTGCTGTCAGCATGGACTGTGTTTCTGAACCTGCTGGTGATCATCTCCATCTCTCACTTCAAGAAGCTTCACACTCCAACCAACCTGATCATTCTCTCTCTGGCTGTTGCTGACCTGCTTATCGGACTTATTGCCATGCCCATAGAGGCCACCAGGCTGATTGAGACGTGTTGGTATTTTGGAGACGCTTTCTGTGGACTGTTTATGATAATCATGGGACTGCTTGGTTCAACATCTCTAAGTAATTTAGTTTTAATTGCTGTTGATCGTTATGTGGCTGTGTGTCACCCTTTACTTTACCCACAGAAAATAACAATGACTAAAACTTTACTAAGTATCTCTCTCTGTTGGTTTTTCTCCTCAATTTACAACACTGCCATTGTAATCAGCAACAAGTATTTTGACACTTCAGACAGAACAGATGAGTGTTATGGAGAGTGTACCTTTACAGTTAGTTTTACTTGCAGAGTCATTGATGAGATATATTCCTTTCTGTTGCCTTGTAGTGTGATGATCACTGCATATTTGAGAATATTTTATGTGGTTAATCATCAAGTGAAAGTTATAAACTCTCTGATAAAGGGTGGTAAATGTGTAACAGATGGATCAATGAGGAGGAAATCTGACAGTAAAGCTGCTCTGACATTAGGAATCATTGTGGCAGTTTATCTGCTTTGTTATATTCCGTACTATATACTGTCTCTAACAGGTACTGCTGTAATCTCCTCTGCAACAATGACATTTCTGCTTTGGACTTTGTACATTAACTCAGGTCTGAATCCTCTTATCTATGCTTTATTTTACCGCTGGTTTAAAATATCAGTTAAACACATCTTATGTCTTAAAATATTGGAGCCAGCATCCTCTCTCATGGATATTTTTAAAGGTTGATTTAAGTTAATTTTTAACCGATAAGCAGAAACGAATGTATAAGGGAAGGTTTTTTTTTTTGTTTGTTTTTTTTTAATTGGATATGAACACACTGGATAGTAGGTGTCTGTATTTAATTACCATAAGCAAATTAACAGGGAAAAAAGTGAATAAAGTGATGCATTTATATATATATATATATATATATATATATATATATATATATATATATTTGTTGAAAGTGAATAATTCCTTTTAATATGTTATGGTACTAATCATGACAAATCCTATGTTTCCTTCATCTCATATGTCTTTCTTCCTATTCTGCTCTGGATTAGTTTTAAGAAAAGTCAGATTCTGTATCATTGATATCAGTGATAACTAAAGACCCGGTTTCATAGACAAGGCTTAGCCTAAACCAGGATTAGGCCATAGTTCAATTAGGACATTTAAGTAATTTTTATAAACATGCCTTAGAAAAAAAACATTACTAGTGTGCATCTTAAGACAAAACAATGACACTGACATGTTTTAAGATAAACAAGTTTCTTTCAGTTGAAACGGCTCAGATTTACATTTTAGTCTAGGACTAGGCTTAAGCCTTGTCTGTGAAACCGAGGGAAAGTGTCACAACGTCTCGGTTCATTTGTACAAGGCCCCACTGCAGAATGTGTGTTTTAATTGTTGATTGTTATGTGGCTGTGTGTCACCCTTTACTGTACCCACAGAAAAAAAGCAAAAGTAAAACCTAAATGAGCACATCTTAACAAAATATTAGAGCCAGCATCCTTTCTCATGCATATTTCTATAGGTTGATTTATTTATTTTTTTAACTGATAAGCGCAAACTAATGTATAAACAAACGTAAATCACACACTTATAGTCAGTTTTGTTTGTGAGATTCATGATATTTCATTGATTTTAATTGGAATTGATCCTAATTTAATTTCAGATAGTAAATGTTCTGTTTATTTGAGCCCTATACATTGAAATCTGCTTTATGTTTTTGTTTGTTTCAATTAATGTATATTTGTTTTGTATATGCATCAATTGGGGCACTTTGGGAGCAAAATTATCCCTCTGGGGTCTGAGGGGGTTTTTGGGCACTGGAGACGTTTTGACACATCCTGACATTTGTGCTTTTTGTTTTTCATTTTCTTATAAACATATTAATGACTAAAGTCTGATTACACTGTATTCAGCACAAACTGTGCTACAATAATATGAAAGCAGCATGTATGTACCAAACAAATGTACCATGTATGTACCCCCTGAAATAAGGCCATTGTAACGTGCTATGAAAAATAAAGCAAGAAAGCTGGATCACAGCACAAAGCCCATGAATACAAACAATAATTATCCCAAATCTATGGCAAATACAAGTGTAAATACATAACTGATCAAGGGAAAACAAGGAACACAAGGAACACCGAGACACAAATAGGACAGGGATAATGGAAAAATAGACAATACAAAACAATACAAAATTCAAAACAAGAAACATGACAATAATACAAAACACACACCTGACAGCGATAAAACACATACAAAATATTTTTTTTCACAAGATAAAAGCTCCAACAACTTTTCAGTGACCAAATGGAACAGAGTGAAAAGTCTTTGCACCGACTTCTACTTGGACTTTAAAGTTGTGACACTGCCACAAAACAGAAATATTATTCATTTCAAATACTGAAATATTCAAATCATTTCAAACATTTCAAATAATGTGGTGATAACTGTTTGTTTATATTTTTGGTATGGTTATTTATATATGTATATGCACGTTCTGATATTGCTGAGTTAGATGTGTTCCTAGGTCAACGTATTTTGTTGACCCTGTAACAACATTTTAATCCAAAAATGTAGTCTTGACCATATCTCTACACCTAAACCTAAACTTACCCATGAGTAATCCCTAAAATAAGAGGAAATGATAGATGAATGGCACTGATGTACAAGCACCAAACACTGATTGTAAGTCTAAACTTCACAAAAACTTTAAACTGGTTCTTCAAATCTGATTGGTTAATCACAATGTTGTTCCAGGTTCAACAAAGATGCTGATCCAGGAACATGTCACACTTGGTAAAATCAGGTTCTGCGTCTGTATATTAGTTTTGTAGGTGGGGAATTTGATACATTGAATTGGAATATGAAGGACTCTTACTTTAAAAGGCCACTATTTAAGGAAATGGCAACTGGTGGCCATTTTGGTTAAGGTGATGGCACATGGCCTGCATCCCAATGTGCATACTATCCATCCTAAATTCTGTGTGACATTAGTAATTTTCAATACTATTTAGGGCAGATAGGGTGGATAGTATGTACATTGGGACGCAGGGTTAGTGTGATATGCTGCACGCTCTGAGAGGCTGGCAAACAAAGGAGCTGGGAAATGCCATGCTCTCACTGGTGCCAGTGCAATGGAATAAAGTTTTATCTGGCACATTGACTTGAGGATTGCCTGATTATTGTTGAGGCCTATTTCCAGTGAACAAGGATAGTTTGTGGATTACTTTTCCCTTTTTCTGTGGCATTGCCTGTGTAATTCAGAAATCCCTGAGAAGATAACGTGGGTGAGACTGATGGGTTTTGACTTTTTTTTGTCTCTTACACCTTTTTACTTTTTGCTAAGATCATTGTTTTTGGACTGCTTCTTTGTTGTGGGCTCTGATTACTGGTATTTGGCTCTATGTGCATTTATAGAACTCATGGACTCATAACATCATTTGCCTCTAATTTACCTTTCATTGTGCTGTGAGGATTGAACATTGTTTGAATGATGTCTATATGTATGTCTATATGTATTAATACATGCACTGATCAATGAAAGTCTTATGTTTTGTTCATGCTTTATTAAATTGATGATTGGTAAGCTGTTTAAAATAAGATTACTCTAAAAGAACCCTTTGATAACAATAAGACTTAGAAGAAGAGAAGTTTAAATTGTTACAAAGTGGACTCAAACCTCTTTTTAGTTGTGGTAGTGTTTTAATCAATATCACATCCACATTCCACAATGTTTTTAGGAAATCAAATTATTTGAATATGAAAAGAAGAAAAATAATACTGCATTACTTTATATGATTCAATAAGCTCAAAAAGCCATATTATAAATAAAATTTTAGTTTAATTGATGCTTTGCCAAAACAATGGCACAAATCACTGTTAAAGACGTTTTTTTGTCACGTTTTGCATGGGGAATATAGGTGTAGATCTAATTGCAGCTTTATTGAAGAGAAAAGGTGAACATCCACAAACAAGGTTAATCCAATGGACCATGTAAACTCAAACCATGATGGCTCAGTAAATAATACACAGACAATGACAGACAAAGAGCTAAAGAAACTGAGGGCTATGTATAAACAGTGATAATGAACAACCTAATTAAACCCTATGGCAACCAAGAAAAAACAGAAATCAAACACAAGAACATCAAAATAAGATTCTGGCACAGAAATTGGTACAGGAATTGTGTCCCATTTACGTTATTATAAGAGGTGTAAATATTAGGGATGCCCTAACCGTTAGTCATTGCGAAGAGGCTTAATCAACCAAAATTTTATTAGTAGGTTAGTTGCAGAAAAAAACTGTCCGTGTCCGTGATGGATAGATCATTAACAGCTGGTCCTTGAGATAATGACAGTACCGTATATCGAACAGGAAATCTAAACATTACCCTATCATTCATCAACCTTAAATATTGCCGCAAACATGTTAGTAACAACTTTACATGGCCACTTACTCTAAATGTGGTACATAGCCAAGTGTTTGTGCAGAGTGTGGAAGCTATTAGTGTGCTTACTGCATGGAAGCGGCTGTGCAATCAGTTGCATTTTTTCCCGAGAACAGTGGAAGTAACTTAAAATACACCGTCATTAAAAACACCTGTTCCTGTGTTCCTCTGTATTATTACCATTCTGAAACCGGTTTGATTAGAAAAAAATACCGGTTAATAACGTTATTTTTTAACGTAAACTTTTTCTTTGCCTATAATACTACTGCTACTACTGCTACTACTATTACTACTACTACTACTACTACTAATAATAATAATAACAATAAAGTTCAGCATTTTCTTTACTAAAAAAGATGAGTTACTCTTAATCTGGTATCCTATCTTGCGCTTGGTCTAATACAGCATCATCTTTTCTAGATTTTAGCCAAATGTATTAAACGAAAGAAAAAACTGTCAACACTGTAAAGACATTAAAGTAGTTTTTCAAAATATTTAAAAATGTTTGCTGCATGGTTAAAAAAATGCTACTCATACAAAATTGCGTTTTGAGAGGAACAAAAACATACCCTAAATCAGCAGGATGTACGTCGCATTTTATTATTGCATTCAGAAATGATGTAGGCTAAAATACCAGTAAATAAACTAGAATGTTTACAGATATTATAAGCACAACTAGGCTATTTTAGTTCCCTTCTCTCCACATCAAATTCTCTAAAGTTAACAGTATTTAGGCTAAATATAAACGTCAAGCCAAAACTAATTAATTTAAAAGCGAAACTGAAGCCTACCTTTCTCATTTTTCACATTCCAAATGTTTCCATATTCATATATATAAAACTAACCGAGTAGTGTAACTTTTTATGTTTCTTTATTTTGATAATGAACAAGCTTCGTCAAGGTAGCAAAAATATGTTGTGTGCGCATGAGGCGCCGACGCGATCACAGCATTGTTTTCCCATCTGTTATTCAGTAATTTATGGTCATACAGATGCAAGACATCATTCAAAACTATAAAGATTTTGCAAAAATGAAGAAAAATGTAAAATAAAGAAAATTGCTTTCTGCCATCTCGGTTTCCTTTCCGTGAACTTTGGAGCGTGTGACGCATCACAGTGAACTGAAACTCAGCACATATTTTTTCTTTAGTTTTTTTAATCTGTTAATGATTTAAGTGAAATACATTTCATGCATAAGCCTATATATTCATTTTTTATATATATAGTTTTGATCTGTTTTCTCCGTTCGCAGACGCGCTGCAGGTGCGTGATGTGAATCCGTGTTCTACACTATCCTGCAATTTTTGCTGGTTTCAAAACACACAAAGCTGCATAGTACCTGCTATTCATTTTCATTTAAAGGTATAGTTCACCCCAAAAAAAAAAAAAAAATCAATAATAAAAAAAAAAAATCTGTCATTAATTACTCACCCTCATGTCGTTCCAAACCCGTAAGACCTTCATTAATCTTTGGAAAACAAATTAAGATATTTTTGATGAAATCAGAGAGCTCTTTGACCCTCCCATAGACAGCAAGGGTCCTACCACAATCAAGGTCCAAAAACGTAGCAAGGACATCGGTAAAATAGTCCATGTGACATCAGGGGTTCAACCATAATTTTCTGAAGTTTGGAACGACATGAGGGTGAGTAATTAATGACAGAATTTTCAGAACCGCCTAACGCTTGGCGGTTCGTGACATATCCTCGGATAAACTAACGCTGGGGTATTGCCATTGCACCTTACCTATGATGAATTTACAGCTGAGCATGGGCATTTCACTCGTTGGATGCATCAGTGTCACATTTGCATAGGCCGTACTATTTAAATTCGTGATTGGTTGACTGCAAAATTCAAATATTAAATGGAACGATAAAATAACATTATTAATCGGTTAATGGCCATTTAAAATTTTCGAGTCTGTTCGGAACTATTAAATTTGATTTCGTTTCTGTTTCTGGTTATGTTCCTATCAAAATTTAGTTTGTTTCCAGTTTTTGTTTTCGTTACTTGAACCGGTTCAGAGCCCTGGTCTCCGTGAACTGGAGCCCATCAGAAAAATAAACTGAAACTCAGCTTATAGGTTAAAAAAGTTTAAAAGAATAACTTTATCTATAGAAAGCTTGAAATGTCTACTTTTGAACAAACCAGTTCAAATCGAAAACAAATACTCTTTACGTAATCTGTATGAAAGCTTAGAGATGCATTTCTATCTACATATATGTGCATCCACTGTAATGTGGAGATGGTGAGTCAGCATCATCAACTTCATCTTTCCAGTCAAAACTGACTCGGAAAACACTAGTTTATTAATTAATAATTAAAATGTATCCTAGCTATTCTTTTTCCCCGGCACATTTAGTCATTACTTTTGCTGGTGCTTTGCGGCAAGCTTTTTGTGTGTGCTTGAGTGCGGAATTGACACTGTATTTTAAAGGCTTGTTATGGATTAGTTTATAATTAATAAAATGTGATTAGTCAGATGGCTTAAATGAATGACTACTAATTGACTTGAAAAATCTTTAATCAGGGGCAGGCCTAGAACAGTAAATATATTTTCGCTATGAAAATGCTCATGGAAGGCCAAAAAATATGATAACATTGAAATATGACAACGCTGTTGCATCAGTGAAGTGTGTGTGTGTGTGTGTGTGTGTGTGTGTGTTTGTTTATTTCACACCTTTAATGAACAGTTCCATGGAGGATCATCTCTGTAGCAATAATACATAAATAATGACAATTATAATTGGGACCTTAAGTTTTCACATCATTGATCTTTTCTGACATTTGTAAGAAAACAGATCAACTCATGGGACTACCTTGATAGAGGCCCACCCACACTGCCAGAGCCCATTGTATTTTACATCAAAGTATCGAAATTAGATGTTTCATCCATTTAATATTAATTTCCTCCATTAAAGTGGTCTGATTGTTTGACCTACTGTAACATTAGACAAGCAGGGCTCACTACCAGTTTTTAACACTGTGTTCTGGTTCATTCTGGTTGCTTTCAGTAGGTACAGAAGTAGTATGTGTCAGCCATGATTTACCTGGGACATGCATAATTCTGTGGGTAAAGCACATGATATACACAAGTTATTGCTGACATCTGATCAGAGCTTTTTTTTTCTTTTTTTTTTTAACAATAGGGGTTTACTAAAGGAACAAAAGGCTTGTGGTTGGTCTGAATGAATAATGGAAAAGTAGTTTGTATATTTTAATGTAATATTTTAGGTGCTGTGGCTGATCACCATCAGTGGCCTGTAGCATGAAGCGAGATGAACAAACTCTGAGTTTCAGAGTAGGTTTAGAGTTGACAAAACCAAACAAATCCAACCTGGTCTAGATCAGGTTCAGCGGGCTCACAAAGCTCGATATAAATGTTCTCTGTCAACTCAGGGTTGATCCAGAGTTTGTGATTAATTCTGGAGCGTGTGCACCTGAAAGTGTGACACGTGCAGCAAACAGCCAATCACACAGGACATGGAGAGCGTCAGTCGACGCAGTTCACTTCTCTGTACATGCATTTACAAGGCAGGAATAAACACTGCGGCTGCAGCAAACATTTGAGAAGGCAGCAGAAAGAAAATATCTGACTATGCAAATGAATCAGCTGAATTAAATAATTTATATACTTTCATAAAAAGCTCAAAAGAAAATACATGTTTAGTCATTTTAAAAACTTTATATATTGAATTATATACTTATTTATAGGCAATGTATATATTTAAATTAATTCAAATGCAAATTTAATATGAATTACCTGCTCATATAATTATTATTTTTTTATATTTTGTATAATTATAAATAATTATAATTCATATGATATTAATATAATAAATAATTAGCAGCAAAAGGCAATTTTGTCTCTAAAATTCAGGCAATTTTGTCTGTGAAATTCTTCTACTCGAAACTGCTTTAATTTGAAGTGAGAGATATGGGGGAGTGGCTTAATTGCATCTGATATATGTCACTTTACTCACAGCTGATTGGTCCAGTTTGGGTTTGCGATCTCTAACTCAGAATAAAACCTGCTCCAGAGCAGGGTAGCCATGTAGCTTAAGTTACCATGGCGATGAAACCTGCTCAAAACCAACCCACCTTCTTGAGCCCGAAAACTCAGAGTTTGCTCAAACTAAACGCAAAACTTAACTGGGTAGAAACTGAAACTGGCTTCGTGCTACAGGCCACTGGTCATTTTGAAAAGTTTTTGACCTTTCTTAATCATCAGTTCATGCAAATAGTGGGTGTGACAAATGATTGTCCTTACATCGTATAATTTCTTTTGATGATAATGTCCTTCTGCTTTGTATTTGTAGACCTGCCTGCTGTTTGCAGTCAGTATGGGAAAATGTGTTAAAATCTGAACTCACACTACACAGGGAATCAACACGACGTTTGGTAGCAATAATTCTCTAATAAGCTGTTTTAATAAGTGATGTGAGGTATTTGAGTTTTAATTTTAAATGAACATGAAAAATTGCATTTGTGGTGCAGTTTGGTATGCTGGTATGGGACTAACCGTGACTAGTCCGGTGTTTTTCACAAGCTCCTGTCATGATCTTATTTAAAATTCAAACGAGTTAATTGTCGTGGCAATTTTAAAATAACTCTCACCAGCATAAGAGACAAACTCACTCTCAGTTGTCTTTTAAAGGTTTTATTCTTTGCAAAGAAGGTCAACAGTCTTACAAACACACAGGTTGCTGCAGAGTGTGACAAAGAGGGAGGGTGCTCCGCCACCTTATATCTCTTCCTTATGTAATGGAGGCCATCTGGTAAGTGCTGTGCAGGTAAAACCTCACTCCCCTGAACTCAAAATGAGGTGCTCTAGCGACAGACGCTAGAGGCCATGGCCTTTAGCCTCCTTGTTAAAGCGCCTGTCTCCCATGCCAACGACCTGGGTTTGAGACCCTCTCGGAATGAGGTATGGCAGGTGCGGACCCGGGGGTTGTTACATTAGTGCCGTGACCCGGATGGGAGTGAGGTTTAGGGGGGTGAGTGTAACGGAGGCCAGCGGGTAAGTGCTGTGCAGGTAAAACCTCACCCTGAACTCAAAATGAGGTGCTCTAGCGACAGACGCTAGAGGCTGTGGCCTTTAGCCGTGTATGCCAACGACCCGGGTTCGAGACCCACTCGGAACGAGGTGTGGCAGGTGCGGACCTGGTGGGGGTTACACTTACTCAAGGTTACAAACTCATAACAGCTGTACTTTTCCACACATGGTAAGAAAGTGAAAAACACTCTACTATATCATGCTTCTAAAGCTTGGTCCCCCTATATTTAAGGCCTAGATGACCTTCTAGGTCATGGACAGGCGTCTTCAGGTCTCCCAGTTGTCAACTCCTAGCTTAGTATGCCCCTATGTGGATTTCATGTCACCCATACATCTTTCTTTAGGCCCCAAACCATACCTCACTTTGACTACACAGCAGTTCTTAATAAAGCATGCTCTACATAATGTTTCACAATCATATAAAATCATGCAAAAATCATTACAAATTAATTTTTCTTCCACGTTAATATTCACTGCATCGTATGGACTCACAGAAATTATTTATTTTTCTAAAAATCTTTGTTCATGTAAAGCAAATGATGAGAGAATATCCTTTTTTTATTATTTTAAATTATTGTACTATCGACTTAGCAAAACTTGGCCTTCTGAAAAGTATGTTCATTTACTGTATATGTACTCAATACTTGGTAGGGGCTCCTTTTGCTTTAATTACTGCCTCAGTTCGGCGTGGCATGGAGGTGATCAGTCTGTGGCACTGCTGAGGTGGTATGGAAGCCCAGGTTTCTTTGACAGTGGCCTTCAGCTCATCTGCATTGTTGGGTCTGGTGTCTCTCATCTTCCTCTTGACAATACCCTGTAGATTCTCTATGAGGTTCAGGTCTGGTGAGTTTGCTGGCCAGTCAAGCACACCAACACTATGGTCATTTAACCAACTTTTGGTGTTTTTGGCAGTGTGGGCAGGTGCCAAGTCCTGCTGGAAAATGAAATCAGCATCTCCATAAAACTTGTCAGCAGAAAGAAGCATGAAGTGCTCTAAAATGTCCTGGTAGATAGCTGCGTTGACTGTGGACTTCAGAAAACACAATGGACCAACACCAGCAGATGAAATGGCAGCCCAATTCATCACTGACTGCGGAAACTTCACACTGGGCTTCAAGCAGCTTGGATTCTGTGCCTCTCCAGTCTTCCTCCAGACTCTGGGACCTTGATTTCCAAATGAAATGCAAAATTTACTTTTATCTGAAAAGAGGACTTTGGACCACTGAGCAACAGTCCAGTTTTTTCTCCTTAGCCCAGGTAAGATGCTTCTGACATTGTTTCTGTTTCAGAAGTGGCTTGGTAGCCCTTTTCCTGAAGACGTCTGAGCGTGGTGACTCTTGATCACTGACTCCAGCTTCAGTCCACTCCTTGTGAAGCTCTCCCAAGTGTTTGAATCAGTTTTGTTTGATAGTATTCTCAAGCTTGTGGTCATCCCTGTTGCTCGTGCACCTTTTCCTACCCCATTTCTTCCTTCCAGTCAACTTTTCACTTAATATGCTTTGATACAGCACTCTGTGAACAGCCAACCATTCAGTAATGACCTTCTGTGACTTACCCTCTTTGTGGAGGGTGTCAATGATTGTCTTCTGGACAACTGTCAGATCAGCAGTCTTCCCCATGATTGTATAGGATATTGTGTAACCATTTTGAAGGTTCAGGAAACCTTTACAGGTGTTTTGAGTTGATTAGCTGATTGGCATGTCACCATATTCTAATTTGTTGAGATAGTGAATTGGTGGGTTTTGTTAAATGTGAGCCAAAATCATCACAATTAAAATAACCAAAGACTTAAACTACTTCAGTCTGTGTGCATCGAATTTATTTAATACACAAGTTTCACAATTTGAGTTGAGTTAGTGAAATAAATGAACTTTTCCACGACATTCTAATTCATTGAGATGCACCTGTATATGTACAAATGAATGTCAAATATTAAGAGAGAGACTGCTGTTCTTGTTCCACATGCATTTTTAACCTTTTTCATTAATATCAGTGATAAGTGTCACAACATGTCTGTTAAACGGGACAACACACACAGTTTCTGCCAATGTCATGTTACTCTTGAGCACCTATAGAGTAGTATTGCATCCTTCATATCTTTAGTTTTATCAGATTTATTAAAAACAGATACAGCTGTACCGCTTCTCTTCGAAAACAGTCGAGCTCCTGAAGGCGTGCCGTGGGCAGAGCTAAAGAATCACAAGAGTGCGCAGCTTTTGCATAGCAATCGTCTGCAAGCTGTGCGATGGATATAAATGAAACAGGAACAAAAACTTTGAATTATATTTAATTTAATTTATGAAACATTCGTCACCAAACAAAACTGCATCCACTGTTCCATTTAATGCTGGGTTCTTTGGGAAGCTGCAAGGTAATCTTTCCCTCACAAACAAAAACACACCTCTTTGGTGACATTGTTGATTTTGTGGTCTAAAAACAAAACGACAAATCCTTCTAGAGCAAGTCCTGTGCAGCACTGCCGACGACTTCCATAATCCGAATGAAGCATGTTGACGGGCATGCTCTTGGCTCTTGTTCTGGTTGACGTGTGTGTGCACCTTTCTGGGAGAAGTGCCCATACAAGGAATTCCACCCTTTATGACATCATACAGGGCCATACTCAAAAAAAACTTTCCAAAACTTATACGAACCTTGAAGGACTGTATTTGGCACAGAATTACTTGTTTTGTTTTTAACTTTGGCCATGTTTAGCATGTGAATCCAACTCTTTAACAGTATAAATCAGAGGTCTTCAACCCTGTTCCTGGGAACCCACACTCCTACAGAGTTTACCAATAACACTAATCAAACACACTGGAAGCAGCTAATCAAGCTCCTCAAGATTGCTTGAAAATACACAGACAGGTGTGCTGAAGCAGGTTGGAAATAAACTTTGCAGGAAAGTGGGTCCCCAGGAGCGGGGTTGAAGACCTCTGGTGTAAATGCAGTATGTCAGATTGCATGAAATAGGATTAGACCTCCCCTTTAATGTGTGAAGCCCAACTGCAGACTGTGTATTGTTCATGTGGCCACAGCAATTTCACAAGTACTAAAAGAAAATAATTATGTCATTGTTCAGCATCAAAGTGGGCGGTAGATGGGTTGGTCAGTGTGATCCAGACACTGTATAAATGAAAGGAGAGCAGATGTAAGGAGAGCAGAACAAACTCCTAATAGGAGGAGACTCACTCATGGCCTATGAGACTCAATACTGCTTTCCTGCCATCAACTCATCATGTATCAAGGGAAAACGCTCCAGGCATGAATACAATATCATGTATGTGTTTTTTTCATTGCTGTCAGCATGGACTGTGTTTCTGAACCTGCTGGTGATCATCTCCATCTCTCACTTCAAGAAGCTTCACACTCCAACCAACCTGCTCATTCTCTCTCTGGCTGTGGCCGACCTGCTTGTTGGGCTTATAGTGATTCCTGTGGAGGCCATTAAGCTGATTGAGACGTGCTGGTACTTTGGAAATGCTTTCTGTGGTCTGTTTATAATTATCCTTGGACTGGTTCTCTCAGCATCTCTCAGTAATTAAATTTTTATTGCTGCCGATCGGTATGTGGCTGTGAGTCACCCTCTAATGTATCCACAGAAAGTAACAATGACTAAAAGTTTAGTGAGCATTTTTCTCAGCTGGTTTTGTTCCTCCTTCTATAACACTACACTTGTAATCAGTAATGGTTATTTTGACTCCTCACACAGAACAGTTGTGTGTTATGGAGAGTGCAGCTTCATGATAGATTTTGCCTGGAGAGTCACTGACCTCTTCTTTACTTTCCTGTTTCCATGTATCTTGATCTTAATTTTGTATTTAAGGATTTTCTGTGTTGCACAACGACAAGTGAAAGTCATAAACTCTCAGATGAAGGGTGGAAAGCGTGATTTGGATGGTTCAGTGAGGAGGAAATCTGAGAGCAAAGCTGCTGTAACATTGGGAATCATTGTGGTAATTCATCTTCTCTGCTATTTGCCGATCTATATTTTTTCTCTAACAGGGGATACAGTAATCCCTTCCACCACAGCAAATTTTCTAACATGGACAATGTATGTTAACTCAGGTCTGAATCCTCTCATATATGCTTTATTTTACCCCTGGTTTAGAAAGTCACTTAGACATATCCTAACTCTGAGAATATTTCAAGCAGCATCCTCTCTGGTGAACATTTTTACAGATCATCATTAATGATTGATACAGTGCTTTCTACAATGTATTTTATTTATTTATTTAATTTTATTTTTTGGCAATTAGATTTCCAATGCAGTCCTAATTGTGATAGTGCCAATACCACATTAGTGACAGGCTCTGTTTCTTTTAGTGCTTTTTCTGGTTTGCAACAAATGCAATTTTTTTTTTTTTTTTTGACATCTCTCTCACAGTTTAGTTTTGTATATGAAGTACACTATATATGAATGTGTAGAGCACACCCATATAGTTCAACTAACTTTAGTGTGATAGCTTCCAGCTTAAGTGTTGGAAGAGATTAATTCGCTTAATAAAATAATGTTTTAATGAGAATGTGGCTTTGATCATTTTATTGTGTAGTGTAGGAGCTATTTGATCCAAGCTATAAGGAACTTGTATTTAAATTTAAGTTGTTATCAATTATAAAAATATGTATCAGTTAAAAAAATACCTGCATATATGCAATACATATGATCAGCACCTTGATCGGACCAAAAGGACACTTTAGCATTTGCGATTAAAGGAGCAGGGGCTTGAAGGGACGGGCTAAAAGCCAAACAGAATATTTGTGTGTCTCAGAGCAACACTGCTGTGTTTTGTTCCTGAATTTTGAACTAATCGAGCGAGCCAGTGATTCGATGATACATTCATAAATACAGCCACTTACTTCATTTGTCAATAAATCAGCCTTTTTTTAGTCATTTGAATGAATGGGTCAATGAATCACTCATTAACCACCTACTGGCAGTATTATTGTCACATTTATTTATTTATTAGAGGCTTAAACCAACCAAAGTACAGAATAAAAACGCACTCAGCCAAAATAAAATTAATTAAATAAATAAATAGATAAATAATCTTTATTTTAACATGACAAAACAATAGAACAGAATAATGACCATAGATATACTCCACAATTACATTCCAACATAAACCAAATACACACACACACACACACACACACAAATGAAGGTTCATGTTGACCTGCCAAGGCTTTGCAAAAAAGGTACGTACAATCCTGGGACCTGTATACTTAAAAAAAAAAAAAAGAAAAAAAAAAGGAGTCCATGCCTGATAAAACAAATCCGTTTTCCCTTTTGACCAGTAGGTAATATATTCCTTTATTTTCAAATATTACTTAATGCCACTTCGAAACTGTGTCATTACATGCAACTAAATCACGTTTGGTCTCGTACTGTATCGCGTACCTTGTCAGTATCTGTGCTTGCTTGGCCATTTATTGTGATTTAACAGGAAAGTGTGTTCAGCTGAATTCAGTTGGTGATTTGTTAGACGGGTATAAATAAGCTTAGTTTACCGTGGCAGCGGTTGCGGCAGCCCTCATGTGAAGCCCTCGTCGTGTGAAGACCGAAGAGTGTAAAGACCATCGACTCTACCGTGCGACTCCACCGGGCAGGGACACCAGCAAGCGATATAAGTATCACTTTTTATTTATTCTCTTTCCTATTACTTGTTTCACTTCTGTTTTATAACTAATTCTTACTATGTGTTTTCAGATCACTACTATCACTACCACTCGCAAACCTCGCATCACACACTGTAGGCAGCGCAATCCTAACAACCTGCGCACTTTGCCTATGTCTGCTAATACACTACTTTCTTTTTCTATTGGTCTCTGGAATTGTCAGTCTGCTGTCAACAAAGCTGATTTCATTACTTCCATTACTAGTCATTCAAGGCTAAACCTCATGGCCCTGACAGAGACTTGGATCAAACCAGAGGACAATGCTACACCTGCAGCTCTCTCCAATAATTTCTCCTTTTCCCACACCCCCCCGTTTAACTGGAAGAGGTGGAGGTACTGGTCTGCTCATTTCTAATAATTGGAAATTTACTCCTTTACCATCTCTGTGTATCAACAGCTCCTTTGAATCACATTCGGTTACTATTACCTACCCTCTAAAAATCCATTTTGTAGTTGTTTATCGACCTCCAGGACCACTAGGTAACTTCGTGGAAGAATTAGATGTGTTGCTCTCAACCTTTCCTGAGGATGGTACTCCCTTAGTTATACTTGGAGACTTCAGCATCCACCTTTATAAACCTCAAGCTGCAGACTTCCACACTCTGCTTGCCTCTTTTGATCTCAAGAGAGTGTTAACTACAGCTACTCACAAATCAGGCAACCAACTGGACCTTATTTACACACGACACTGCTCCACTGATCATGTGCTGGTTACTCCACTGCACACCTCGGATTACTTCCTCCTCACTCTTAACCTCGACATGATTCCTGACACAACACATACCCCTCCACATGTCACTTTTCGACGTAACTTACGCTCACTCTCACCCTCCCGGTTATCTGCTATGGTTTCATCTTCGCTTCCTCCCTCTATACAGTTATCATCTCTTGATGCTAACAGTGCTACTGATACTTTCTGTTCCACTCTGACATCTTGTTTAGATACATTCTGCCCTTTATCTTCCAGGCCAGCCCGTACCACCCCTTCTGCCCCTTGGCTATATGACGTTTTCCGCGAACATCGTTCTAAGCTCAGGGCTGCAGAGAGGATATGGCGCAAATCACAAAATCCTACTGACCTTAATTTATATCGATCACTCCTCTCTGACTTTTCTGCTAATGTCTCTACTGCTAAAAGAACATACTATCACGACAAAATTAACAATTCGCCTAACTCTCGCATGCTCTGTAAAACATTCTCCTCCCTCCTTTGTCCTTCTCCTCCCCCTCCTTCATCAACTCTAACAGCTGACGACTTTCTTCATTAATAAAATTACTAACCTCACTGCACAATTCTCCACACCACAAACTGTCAAACACATCTTACCATCAAACATACACTCGTTCACATCCTTCTCTCCACTCTCTGAGGCAGAAGTCTCTAAACTCATCCTTTCCAGTCATCCTACTACTTGTCCGCTTGATCCTATTCCATCCCATCTCCTTCAAGCCATTTCTCCTGCAGTTGTACCTGCACTCACTCACATCGTTAACACATCCCTTCACACTGGAGTTTTTCCCTCAGCATTTAAACAGGCTCGTATAACCCCACTTCTTAAGAAACCCACTCTTAACCCAACTCTTTTAGGGAACTATAGACCGGTTTCCCTTCTACCTTTCATTGCAAAAACACTTGAACGAGTTGTGTTCAACCAAGTCTCTGCCTTTCTCACACAGAACAACCTCCAGGACAGTAACCAATCTGGCTTCAGAAGTGGACATTTGACCGAAACTGCCTTGCTCTCAGTTGTTGAAGCCCTAAGACTTGCAAGAGCGGCTTCCAAGTCTTCATTACTTATCTTGGTGGATCTATCCGCTGCTTTTGATACGGTCAACCACCAGATCCTCATGTTAACCCTATTGAGAATGGGCATCTCAGGAACCGCTCTCCAGTGGTTTGAGTCTTACCTCTCAGATAGATCCTTCAAGGTATCTTGGAGAGGTGAAGTATCCATGTCGCAACATCTAGCTACTGGGGTGCCTCAGGGCTCAGTCCTTGGACCACTTCTCTTCTCTGTCTACATGGCATCATTAGGTTCTGTCATTCAGAAACATGGCTTTTCATATCACTGCTATGCTGATGACACTCAACTCTACCTCTCATTCCATCCTGATGGTCCGACAATAACTGCTCGCATCTCAGCATGTATAACAGACATTTCTTGCTGGATGAAGGACCATCACCTTCAACTCAACCTAGCTAAGACAGAACTGCTTGTAGTTTCAGCAAACCCACTTCACTTCATCACAATTTCACCTTCCAGTTAGGCTCATCAACCATTACTCCTTCAAAAACAGCCAGAAACCTTGGAGTTGTGATTGATGATAAGCTGAATTTCTCAGACCACATTACTAAAACTGCCCGGTCCTGCAGATTTGCTTTATATAATATTAGGAAGATCAGGCCCTTTCTTTCAGAATATGCAACACAACTCCTTGTTCAAGCTCTTGTTCTGTCCAGACTTGACTATTGCAATGCTCTCTTGGCAGGTCTTCCAGCCAGTTCCATCAAATCTCTACACTTAATCCAAAATGCCACTGCAAGATTAATCTTTAATGAGCCGAAAAGAATGCATGTCACACATCTGTTCATCAATTTGCACTGGCTACCAATAGCGGCTCGCATAAAATTCAAGGCATTAATGTTTGCATACAAAACCACCTTTGGCTCTGCACCCCTTTACCTAAATTCAGTACTTCAGACCTATGTGCCCTCTAGAAGCTTGCGTTCTGCAAGTGAATGCCGCATTATTGTGCCTTCCCAAAGAGGCACAAAATCACTTTCTCTGACTTTTTCATTAACTGTTCCCATCTGGTGGAATGACCTGCCCAACTCAATCCGAGCAGCTGAATCCTTAGCCATCTTCAAGAAACGGCTAAAAACCCATCTCTTCCATCTTTATTTGACCCTCTAGCTCTAGCATTCTCTTTTCTAATTTTATTTTTTATCTATCTCCTTTCTTTTTATTAAAACAAAACAAAACAAAATACATACATACACACACACACACACTTGACCCTCTATCAATTGGATATTTATTCTCTAACTGCTAGCTTTTCTTAAAAAACTAAAACACTAGCTTTCTTTTCTATATTCTATCTACTTGTTAAAAAAAAACAAAAAAAAAAAAAAAAAACCTTGCTACGTGTACTGCGTTAGGCTAACCGAGACTTGTCATATCGCTTGCATGTTGTTGCTCTTTTGTTGGTTTTGATTGCTTCTATTGTCCTCATTTGTAAGTCGCTTTGGATAAAAGCGTCTGCTAAATGACTAAATGTAAATGTAAATATAAATGTAACTAACGCTAAACCAAACCCTCATCCTAACCTTAACCAAATAGTAAGTACATCTAGTTAATTAATATTACTCAGTACTTAAATGTATTATTAATAACACTGTAACAAGGACACCTTAAAATAAAATGTAACCAAATCTGTACCCACTAGGATTTAGTCTGTGATACATGAGATATTTTGGGAGTCAGCCCTCTTTTTCATGCTTTCTACTGTCATTCTCACTAAAGACTGTTCCGAAAAGTTTAAAACTTGTGTTTATCGATAACAAAAATCACAAGAAATATTTAGATACCATTTTTTGTCAATATTTCTCAAGAGTAATGGCGCGGTAATAATGATGTAATGAGGTCACAGGTATGTGTTTCTTAAATAATTTACAACTTCTTCAAAAGTGTTTCAATAAATCATAATCAAGGACCAGAGCTATAAAGATTTATTTTTATTTTAAAAAACTTACTTGAAAATGACACTTCAGTGCCCTAGGAAGGCATCATTTAGGTTGTTTTGCAACCTACATTGTGAGGACCAAATGTACCCACAAAGACTTGACAGGCCCCACAAGGAAACAGCTTATAAATCATAGTTCATTTAATAAAGCTTATTCTTTGTTAAATAAATAAAAAAAGTACTTTTAAAAATTAAATAAACCAAACACAAATTAAACGCGCTCCACCAAATAAATACTTGATCCACCCTGAATGTGTTTTTTTTTTGTGTGTGTGTGTGTTTTTTATTTTATTTATTTATTTATTTATTTATTTATTTTGAAGTTTTGACCACTGGCTAGCACTACCCCTATACAAGAAAACTGTGCAGTTAAATAGAAATAAACAAACAAACAAACAAACAAATAAATAAATAAAAAAATTTATATATTACATATTTATATATATATATATATATATATATATATATATACACGTGTGTGTGTATGTGTATATATGTATATGTATATGTATATATATATTAGTTAATTATTGGTTAATTTCTGTCCAGCTGTGTTTAGTTATATATATATATATATATATATATATATATATACACGTGTGTGTGTATGTGTATATATGTATATGTATATGTATATATATATTAGTTAATTATTGGTTAATTTCTGTCCAGCTGTGTTTAGTTATATATATATATATATATATATATATATATATACACGTGTGTGTGTATGTGTATATATGTATATGTATATGTATATATATATTAGTTAATTATTGGTTAATTTCTGTCCAGCTGTGTTTAGTTATATATATATACACACAGATAAATAAATGTATGTATGTATATATATATATATATATATATATATATATATATATATATATATATATGTCACATGTATGTTCCAGTTGTGTTCCTGTTATGTCCTTATTTGGTAGTTCCTGTTTTATTAGTTAATTATTGGTTAATTTGTGTCCAGCTGTGTTTAGTTATCATGTGTATATTAGTTCCTGTCTGTCCGTTAATCTAAGTTCCAGTATTGATCGTCTTTCATGTGCTATGTGTGTGTCTCCTGGCTTCCCTGTGTGTTCCCTTGGATATGGATTAATAAATGACTATTGTTGTATTGAATCTCCTACGTCTCCGCGTCTCCTCGCTCCAGCACAGTAGTGCACCGTGACAGAATACCAGAACCTAAATAAAAGTGAGCGGCACCCTTTCTCTCCGTGTTTTTGTTTCGTTTTTTGACAATCTTTTGTTTTGTTCCTGTCTGTTTTCCCTGCGGCATGGAGGTTGCACGATTCACTGCCACTCACTCAAGCCCGCCGCCGTCCGCGCCTCCGCAGTCAAGCCCGCCACCGCTCACTCAAGCCCGCTGGCTGCGGCTAATCCAAGCCCACCGCCCACTCATCTGTCAAGTTCAGCTGTCAAGCCCGCCACCATCCGCGGCTCACTCAAGCACGCCGTCGTCCACGGCTCACTCAAGCCCACCGCCCACCTCACATGTGCCCCTAAGATTGCTGGTGGCGTATGAGGGGATGTCGTGGGCTCCAGCTCCAGAGCGCCCTCCAGTGCCCGCTCCTCGAGAGCTAGCTCCATTGTCAGCTCCAGCCCCAGAGCTCGCTCCAGTGCAGGCTCTAGCCCCAGACTGGAGTCAAGTCATGTTATCAGAAATATTATCCAGAGAAACCATTCTTGTCGGTCTTGTCATGTCTGTTTGGGTTCCTGAGAAGCAGACTGCTTCTCTTGTCATGGCCACGGAGGCCATTCCCAAGCCTCCTGCTTCTCCAGAGGCCTCGATGGAAGCGGTTTCTGAGCACACTCCTGAAAAGGTCCCTGTTTAGACCGTTCAGCCCAATGAGGGCTGTGGGTCTCATGTCTGGACCAGAGGAGGCCTCAGTTTCCGTGCCCAGTCCAGTAAGGGCTCCAGTTCCTGTGGATAACCCTAACGCCCAAGTCTCCTGACCCGCCATGGCCGCCTGGGTCTGCCTGATCCGCCCTGGAAGCATCCTCTGTGTTCCTGTCCTGCACCAGCCTCCAGGGTGCCCACCCCCCCTCCAGGGACGTGCCTTCCGGGAGGGGGGCGATCTGTCACATGTACTGTATGTTCAGTACACTGTATGTACTGTGTGTATATATACACAGAGGCGGGCTGTGCATTTCACACCTAGGTTTTCAGTGGCGTCCTACATGAATTAATCCACTTCTTAATACCGTCACAATGATGCCATGGCTATAGAAACCATAAATATTACACAGAAATGCAGTACAACAGAGCATTGCATCACAGACAGGTATCTCATGTAGCAAGAATGAATGCTATTATTAAAGCTAGAAACCCAATTAACACAATTCAACAAGTTGACACAGCTGCGCAACGCACATCATTTCTAGCTGACACGACCCCCAACAGTAAACTGCTGCCGCGTTCTATTTATGACATATTGACACAAAGTTCAAATTATTTTGAATGGTCGCTGTGACGACCCATGTGTTATGTGCGTCATCCCTGGGTTGAATTGTGTGTTTGCTCCACCTCTCAGCTGATTGCTCTCTGATGGGTTCATCGAGGACACCTGCTGTTGGTTTCCTGTCTCGCCTTTTAAAAAGCTGTATGACAACTGGCCCGGAAGTCTGCACTTTGGACCTGATTTCATTTGGTTTTGGTTCAACTTTGTTTTACTTTATACATCCAACATTACTACAGTCCATTACATTTTCATGCATTCACTTAACTTTACACCACTGATTCCTGACTGTTTCATTATATTGTTTTTTTTTTCTGTATAGTTCTATTTTGTTAATAAATTTTGTATATTATTCGCCGTTTTTGTTGCGTCCTTTTCGAGTTATGGGGCGTAACAGTGTAAACAGAGTTTAGCTGTTGTGGCGCGGCGTAGACAAGGTGTAACAATTTAACGTACTCGTACGGTCTGTCAGCGCGCTGCGGGAGGAAAATACTAGTTAGCACAGCATTACTGGGAAAGTGAGCGAGTAACATTAAAATAATTCATACAAGACGATGGAGAAAAGTATATGCATGTGTTTTAACGTACCCCAGGACCCACATCTTCACGCCGAGTCTCCCCGCCGGTCTGCCTCTGCCAGCGGCGCTGCGGCCAGAGGAAAAGACCAGTTAACACAGCTCGACTCGGAAACTGAGATATTCTTACGGAAACTTAAACGTGGCTTTATATCTTGCAAACAGCATCAGAATATAACGCATAAAGCAATAAAAAAGTCAAAAATGAAATTTAACCTACTATACTCTAGTGTTGTTTCATCTTCAGGATTAGTATTTCACAGCGCCGGTGCCAAGAAGGCGTGTGGTTGTTTTTCGCTGTCATTTAGTACTATTGTATTTAAATTTACAGAAGGCGAATATTTTTTAGAATGCACTGAAAATCTACAATAAGATAAGCTACAATGAGAGAGAGAGAGAGAGAGAGAGACTTTCTGTGGACTGTTTATCATAATCATGGGTCTGCTCGACTCAACATCTCTCAGTAATTTAGTTTTAATTGCTGTTGTTCATTATGTAACCAAAACCTTAATGACCATCCGTCTCTGCTGGATTTGCTCTTCAGCTCATATAACTGCCCTTTCAAGCAGCAATAGACGTTTTGACACTTCAGACAAAACAGATGTGTGTTATGGAGAGTGATCTGCAATGATTTTTTTACTTGGACAGTCACTGATCTGTTTGCTTTTTCCTTCCACCCTGATCATAGCTTTATATCTGAAGATATTTCATGTTGTACGTCAGCAAGTGAAAGTTATAAACTCTCTGATGAAGGGTGGTAAATGTGTAATGGAAGCTTCAGTGAGGAGGAAATCTGAGAGTAAAGCTATTCTCACATTAGGAATCATTGTTGCAATTAATCTCCTCTGTTGGTTACCTTTCTATATATGTTTTTCTCTTGCAGGGAATACAATGATGTCTTCTGTAATAGTGAATTTTTTAGCATGGGTCTTCTATATTAACTCAGGCCTGAATCCTCTCTATGCTTTATTTTACCCTTGGTTTAGAAAATCAGTTAAACGCATCCTATCACTTAAAATATTTCAGCCAGCATCCTCTCTGGTGGACATTTTTACAAATTATCATTCATTATGAGTGCTGTATTTCCACAGTGTATTTGTGTTTTAACATTCAAAATGGCAAAGCACACTTTCTAACTGCACCACCTGATAATAATCCACCATAACAGATATTGCACATTCCAAATGTTACATTTTTCTTGTTTTAACTCTTAATTTAACATAAGAAACAACGGTAATGTTTATGTAGATGTGTACACAAAGAAACAAAGATCAAAGGACAAAAGTAACAATTTAGCTGAATTTTAGAATATTTATTTAAAATGTGCAGTTTTACATTTCAGCCTTGAAGATTTCAAGATCCAAACGACGTTCATATGCGACTTCTAATGAAAAGACAGATTAATGGTTCATTCGTGTATGTTAATAAACTTAAATCAAGGCCCTCCAGATAAATAATGTTCCACCAAAAAAAAAAAAAAGGAGAAAAAAAATCACCCAATAAAACTATCACCTTTTTTTGTTTGTTCGTTTGTCTGATTTGTTCTAATGAAATTTAATGTTAGAATGTGTTTTTCTGTGCTGTTGGCACCTGAACCACAAACATACTGGTTTTCATGTTTTATGGTGACATTCTATAGACATAATGGTTTTTATACTGTATAAATTGTATTTTCTATCCACTTACGCCTCACACAAAACTTTCTGTATTTTTAGATTTTCAAACAGCTTCATTCTGTATGATTTATGAGCTGTTTTTCCTCATGGGGACTAAAAAGTATGCCCACAAGGTCAAAATTTACTGGCATTATTATCCGTGTGTGGACATTTGGTCCCCATAATGTAGGGAATACTAGGTACGCACGCACACACACACACACACAAAATGTGAACTAGGATTTGCTTGACAAAAGCTAGGATACAAATTTCAGAAATTGCTAGTAAACTGAACAGAACATGGTTTCAAGGCCAAACACAATTCTTGGTGTCTTGAATGAGAAATTCTAAAGTGAAGTTTCTTTTGGAATACACTGTTTCAAGTAAATTTTACTGTCTTTACTCTTTGTTTGTAACTTTTTTTTTAAGTAAATCTTCATACTATATAAATACTATGATTTTAAAGCTAATACTTCTCCCAAAACATATGAAACACAATTACCCTGTCTCCTTCAGAGTGTTTTTCTCTCAATAACCTATGAAATGTCCAATATTGTTCTTATTATGCTGTAAGTGAATTTGGAGGTGGAAACTATGCAAAAGATTAATTATAAAAGTCATTAAGAATTTATTTGTGCTTAGAAACACAAAAAGCAATTTGCCCCTCAAGGCTGTAGTCAATGCCACCGTACCTAATAAACAATATAAGCGGTTGCAAAGGGCCACCATGGTGCCAGGGGGCCCCATGTCAGAGGTTCAGACACCAATGCCTGGTAATTATAACTAACATAAAGTTTGCTTGTGTTAGTTGTGTGCATTAATGTTTGAAAATGAAGAGGCGGCACTATCAAACTAGTGCAGAGAAGAGGAATAATAGGAAAGAACAAGCAAGATATGGTTAAGTGAAAGATATGGTTAAGTGAAAGATATGGTTAAGTGATGAATAAAAGATTTTGTTGAAATGGCAGTTGCTGATACATGTCTTATCGATTAGTATCAATAAAATCATGACAACACTGAATGCTTCAGCCATCCTAGTTGTAAAGAACAGACCTGGGGCCTGTTTCAGAAAGGAGGTTAAGTGAAAACTCTGAGTATATTAACCCTGAAATGAGGGAAACTCTGGGTTTTCCGTTTCAAAATGGGAGGTTTGTCAAACTCGAGAAAGCAGGGTAAGTGAAGCCCGTTTCTGAAAGAGAGGTAATTTATACTCAGAGTCAGTTACCGTAGTAACTTACTCTGTGAACCTAACCTGGTCAGGAGCAGGTTTTCTTCGATAAACCCAGAGTTTATTTCGGTCTCCTTCCCCATTTTAAAGCGTAAGCGATGTTTAAATAACTTATTCATTCATTCATGCTGCAAAAATGCTTTTCTTACTGGGTATTTTTGTCTTATTTCAAGCACAAATATCTAAAAATTAAAAAAGTTAAGTTGCATTTTGAAGATGAAAAATGGTCTAAGATATTTAGTCTTGTTTCCTTGGGGATTTTCCTTTTAAGTGCAAACATGTCAAATTGTCCGCCATAAGAAAAATTATCTTAATGCAAACAGAAACAAGATTATTTTTAATTTTTACCCCATTGGCAGATAAATAGCAAAATAAGAAAAATGCACTTAAATTCATTTTTTTTTCCCTTCATGGAAACAAGACTAAATACCTTACGTAAATTTTATTTATTATTATTTTATTTTATTTTTTTGCCATATTCACATGCATATTTGTTTGATCGTTACTATTTTAAATGGTAGTTTTCTTTAAAACATCAGAGATGCAGAGCACATGAGTAAGGCCGCTGTATGCAGACCGATAAGGAAAGTGTGTGTCGCTCTCATACTCATTCTGAGAATTTTTTCCTGGGCACAAATCCATCAAAGAGGAGTTTCACAGGACTGTAGGTTAGTGGTGTAGCAATCAGTTTAAATGAGGCTAATCTGATAAATGACATTCACTTCATAACCTCTTTCTGTGACCTCTGGAAATACTCAGAAATTTCTTCAGGATTTCCAGTGTGGTTGGATGCATTGATGACAAGCATATCCCCACCATTGCACCTTCTGAAAATGAAACTGATTACTGTATGGAATGGAAGGATGCCAGATGGAGGGGTAGTAGCTATGAGATGCTGTAACCACCACCACAGCTGTTAAACACAAATTATTCACAATTTTTTGGTCATCTTTATTTCCTACAAATACAAAAGCAACAGTTATTATTTTTCCTTTTGGATTTTAAAATTCTTCCAATACTTCACCATCATCTCTTCGTCTGTCAGTGGTGCTGGTGCAGGTTCTCCCCCCTTTATGCGAGCCTCTGCCTTCTTGCTGTTGACTGAGTACAAGTCAGTAGTTAATTTTATTACTCTAATTAAGAAATGTAACAGGTTGGATTGGAGATTATTTAATTATGTGAAAAGTGTTGGACTATGTGGAAAAAGCTGCAGGGCATTGAAATAGACACTGAATGATATTTAATGTTAAATGTTTGTAAAGTCTACACCCGTGAACCTTTTTATGCTTAAAGCTTTACCTTGATTGAATTGTGTTTTTATACTTCATTTTTAGCTGCTGCCACGTTCTTGTTTCTTTTTTTCTCCTTTTTTTTTCTTTCGCCATGGGATACCATTAAATTGAATATTAGTTCAATAATTTGCAGTTTTCACCTCTGATATTATAACAGTTATTAAGTTATTAACAGTTTTTAGGAATTCAAATTATGCATTGACGGAAGTACGCGGACGTCTTTTTGTCGGGAGCTGTTGCCATGGTGAATTGTAATCTCGGCGCTCAACTGATCATGACTCTTCATAGTCGTGGTGCATGTGCTAAACTCAGAGTCAGCCTACTCAGAGTTGAATGAACTAACACAATTCAGCTGTTCTGAAACCGAATACTCTGAGTTTCCCATCTCACGGTAAGTCAACTCAGAGTTCAAGTTTAAATTCAGAGTTGGCTGAACCTCCTAACTGAAATGGGCCCCTGGTGTTAAATTTCATTACTGTCCTGATGTGGTTGTACAACATATTTGTAGAGCATGGATAGACCATCTAAGAGGGGTTTGTTCAAAGGTCAATCAAAAACATCCTAAAAAGGTACCTTATTATTTATTTGGTGCATTTGAAGGTGAATCTTAATATCTTTAAAAATGTCATTCATTCATTCATGTATTTATTTATTTATTTATTTATTTATTTAAATCCACACAAATGAATGTTTAAAACAATATTAGAATAAACTAGGGACAACTATAAAATGCTGCTTTTTTCTTTACAAATTATATTACCAGCAAACTGAATTGGAGAGAAAGAAAAGACAAGAAATTACTGTGAAGTAATGTGGCATTAGTCAGGCAACTACTGTGTGGCTAAATAAATTAATGCACACAGTAAATAATTAAATATCATTATGCAGCATCAGCATGGGCGGTAGATGTGATGGCTAGTTTGATCCAGACACTGTATAAATGAAAGGACAGGAGCAGAACAAACTCCTAACAGGAGGAGACTCACTCATGGCCTATGAGACAGAGGATCATGAGACTCAATACTGCTTTCCTGCCATCAACTCATCATGTATCAAGGGAAAACGCTCCAGATATGAATACAATATCATGTATGTGTTTGTATCATTGCTGTCAGCATGGACTGTGTTTCTGAACCTGCTGGTGATCATCTCCATCTCTCACTTCAAGAAGCTACACACTCCAACCAACCTGCTCATTCTCTCTCTGGCTGTGGCTGACATGCTTATCGGACTAATTGTGATGCCCATAGAGGCCATAAAGCTTATTGAGATGTGTTGGTACTTTGGAGACACTTACTGTGGACTGTTTACAGTGATCCTGGGATTGCTTCTTTCTGTGTCTCTCAGTAATTTAGTTTTAATTGCTGTTGATCGTTATGTGGCTGTGTGTCACCCTTTACTGTACCCACAGAAAATAACCATGGCAAAAACTTTATTGATCATCTGTCTCTGCTGGTTTTGCTTTTCATCTTATTTCACTTCCTATGCAATTAATAATGGATATTTTAACACATCACACAGATCAAATGTGTGTTATGGCGATTGCTCCGTTATACTAAGTTTCGCCTGGAAAGTCACTGATCTGATATTTTCCTTTGTGTCTCCTTGTATCCTCATCATAACTTTATATTTGAGGATTTTCTATGTTGTACATCAGCAAGTAAATGTTATAAATTCTCTGATGAAGAGTGGTAAATGTGAAATGGAAAGCTCAGGGAGGAGGAAATCTGAAAGCAAAGCTGCTCTGACATTAGGAATCATTGTGACTGTTTATCTGCTTTGCTGGATTCCTTACTATATTTGTGCTATATCCATAACCTCTCCCACAACCATAAATGTTTTGACATGGGTCGTGTATATTAACTCAGGTCTGAATCCTCTGGTCTATGCTTTATTTTACCCCTGGTTTAAAAACACAGTTAAACACGTCTTAACTCTGAAAATATTTCAGCCAGCATCCTCTCTGGTCAATATTTTAACAGAACACCAAGGTAGATAATCATAAGGTAGTCGTAAGGTGGATAATCATAAAAGTTTATCCTTGTAACACTATATATATTTTAATATTATGAAGTTTGTTTCATTGACTATCATTGCTGTATAATTCTTACATTGATTTTCTAATGCAGGTTTTGTTGGAATTTAACAATTAAGCAAACTTTTCACACAGTAAATTTAAGTGACAAAATGTTCAGTTGTGTTGAATTAGCTTATTAGAAAAAAGTGAGCAAGAATCACAAATCTTCAATTTACTAAAATAATGAATGATACAGATATTATGTGCGTAATGCTTAATGCAGGGCTGTCCAAACTCGGTCCTGGAGGGCCAGTGTCCTGCAGAGTTTAGCTCCAACCCTAATTAAACACACCTGAAGCAGCTAATCAAGCTCTTACTAGGCATACTAGAAACTTCCATGCAGGTGTGTTGAGGCAAGTTGGAGCTAAACTCTGCAGGACACCGGCCCTCCAGAACTGAGTTTGGACAGCCCTGGCTTAATGGATTAATGTTTATTGTTTCATGAAACCTGAATAAATTAATGCCATACTGGAACTGCTAAACATCACCTCACACAGGCTGAAGGTTAACATTAATGCAAACCAATTTTTTTTTTTTTTTTCTAATCAATTGCTTTGACTAAATGTCCAGTTAAGTTTAGTAGCTAAATCTCTTTCCCTTTTTCTATTTGTTTGTACTATTGTAAATAGCCTTTATTCCTCTGTCTTTTCGGTATTTGTCAGGTTGTGTCCTTTTTGTTTCCCTCTTGGGTGGAATAAGTACCATCACACTTCTGAAGCATGGACAACCCATACCAATCACACACACTATTCCTTTTTTAAATTAGTTTTTATACTTCATACGATTTTGGATTAGATTAGTGGATTGATTAATTGCTGTATTAAATTATTAAATAATTATGAAATCACTGACCCTGCAGTAGAAAGCAGCAGCTGTCGCATCAGTCTGTTGTGTGTGTGTGTGTTTGCCTGTGTTTGTTTTGCACCTTTAATGACTGATTGATTCACTTGAAGGTGTAGCACAGGTGTTAACAGCACCCTCAGGTGCACATTTCAGAAATAACAAGCTGTTATGTCTATAACCAGGGGTGCACAGGAGTTTTTCAGCCTGGTTCTCATAAAAGCACCTGGAGATTTGGTTTGGTCCTCACACTGCACATAGTGTGACCCATTAAATATAAACATACAGGTGCATCTCAATAAATTAGAATGTCGTGGAAAAGTTCATTTATTTCAGTAATTCAACTCAAATTTTGAAACTCGCGTATTAAATAAATTCAATGCACACAGACTGAAGTAGTTTAAGTCTTTGGTTGTTTTAATTGTGATGATTTTGGCTCACATTTAACAAAAACCCACCAATTCACTATCTCAACAAATTAGAATATGGTGACATGCCGATCAGCTAATCAACTCAAAACACCTGCAAAGGTTTCCTGAGCCTTCAAAATGGTCTCTCAGTTTGGTTCACTAGGCTACACAATCATGGGGAAGACTGCTGATCTGACAGTTGTCCAGAAGACAATCATTGACACCCTTCACAAGGAGGGTAAGCCACAAACATTCATTGCCAAAGAAGCTGGCTGTTCACAGAGTGCTGTATCCAAGCATGTTAACAGAAAGTTGAGTGGAAGGAAAAAGTGTGGAAGAAAAAGATGCACAACCAACCGAGAGAACCGCAGCCTTATAAGCATTGTCAAGCAAAATTGATTCAAGAATTTGGGTGAACTTCACAAGGAATGAACTGAGGCTGGGGTCAAGGCATCAAGAGCCACCACACACAGACGTGTCAAGGAATTTGGCTACAGTTGTCGTATTCCTCTTGTTAAGCCACTCCTGAACCACAGACAACGTCAGAGGCGTCTTACCTGGGCTAAGGAGAAGAAGAACTGGACTGTTGCCCAGTGGTCCAAAATCCTCTTTTCAGATGAGAGCAAGTTTTGTATTTCATTTGGAAACCAAGGTCCTAGAGTCTGGAGGAAGGGTGGAGAAGCTCATAGTCCAAGTTGCTTGAAGTCCAGTGTTAAGTTTCCATAGTCTGTGATGATTTGGGGTGCAATGTCATCTGCTAGTGTTGGTCCATTGTGTTTTTTGAAAACCAAAGTCACTGCACCCGTTTACCAAGAAATTTTGGAGTACTTCATGCTTCCTTCTGCTGACCAGCTTTTTAAAGATGCTGATTTCATTTTCCAGCAGGATTTGGCACCTGCCCACCCTGCCAAAAGCACCAAAAGTTGGTTAAATGACCATGGTGTTGGTGTGCTTGACTGGCCAGCAAACTCACCAGACCTGAACCCCATAGAGAATCTATGGGGTATTATCAAGAGGAAAATGAGAAGCAAGAGACCAAAAAATGCAGATGTGCTGAAGGCCACTGTCAAAGAAACCTGGGCTTCCATTCCACCTCAGCAGTGCCACAAACTGATCACCTCCATGCCACGCAGAATTGAGGCAGTAACTAAAGCAAAATAAGCCCCTACCAAGTATTGAGTACATATACAGTAAATTAACATACTTTCCAGAAGGCCAACAATTCACTAAAAAGGTTTTTTTTTTTTTATTTGTCTTATGAAGAATTCTAATTTGTTGAATTGGTGGGTTTTTGTTAAATGTGAGCCAAAATCGTCACAATTAAAAGAACCAAAGACTTAAACTACTTCAGTTCAATTTATTTAATACACGAGTTTCACAATTTGAGTTGAATTACTGAAATAAATGAACTTTTCCACAACATTCTAATTTATTGAGATGCACCTGTATATAAAAAATAAATTAGTAATAGTGATAATAATATTATTGCAATTTTAGTTAGTTTTTTTTTTTTTTGTTTTTTTGTTTTTTGTTTTTTAAATAAAATAATTATGTGTGATAATACTCTTGTTGTGGATGAACCAGAACAAGCAAGAATCCGTTCGTGGTTAAATTTATTGTGCAGAAAGTACCAAAAATTCCATCATGCAGAAAAAATGGCACCACAACAAAAATAAATCAAAGAAACAAATAAAAATTGTACAATATTTACAGCAAATGCGTTCGTGCCAACAGTCTATTGTTGCACTAAACAGGCTGATGTTGCTACTAGCACACACTGTCTTGCCATGGTGCTCCGACCATGCTCACGCTACTTTCACCAGACATACACCTGTCTACTGATTGATACGGTCGCCATCTTAATGTCTTTGCCCTGCCTATGGGACATACCAGGTTATCGGTAAGTCTAACATAATATTTCACATAACATTTAGTCAAAGATTTCTACACAGGACATACGTAACCTCAATATAAACACAGTTTTCCTATGAACAAGACAACAACACAAGAAACAACCAGATATACATTTGTTCACTGATGTAACATGGATTCGCCTAATGACGTCCACAGAAACCATACCAGTGTTTGTTCAAGTGGCAGGAATGATATGTGTAAATGAACCAAGGTTTGAACAGCACCGGTTTGAACAAATGATGTTCCTGAGTGGTAAAAATATCTATTGTACTTGTATCAATAAATGACTTAAAGGGGTCCTATTATGCTTTTTCACTTTTTTAATTTTAGTCAGTGTGTATTGTGTATGTTTGGGCATAAAAAAGATCTACAAAGTTACAAATCCTAAAGTCCACTCCAAAGGGAGATATTTTGTTTTTAAAAAATCTCTTTTCAAGAACTACAACGAACGGCTCGTTTGGACTACAAAGTTGTTTTCCTGTATTTGTGACATCACAAATTGGTCCATTAGAATATCATTTAAATAAATCCCGCCTCCGGAAATTCGAATGCACGTTTCAAAATCGAAACGTGGTGCGGGTGTTTTTATATCACTGTATTTTTGATGGAAACCGACTGTCTTCAGAAAATTTTGGATGTCATTTTCATTTCATCTTGCATGTAATGTCTGATAAAGCAGTGTTTGTGAGCGGAGCTCTGCTTTGTGTACAGCGTTACCGGAGAAACCTCACTCTCTCCTGCTCCAACAGCGCCTCCCACTGGCAGAGAATGAATTTGCATATATATGCCGCCACAAATACTGTAACTCTGTGGGACTATGGTATAAATAAATTCAAATGTATAACAGTTTCACTGCAATTCATGTTATAATGTTAGAATTAAAGAACAATAAACATAATCAGGGGCGCCACCAGCAATTTTGGTCCCTATGAAAGAATATGAAGTTGGGCCCCCTACCGCACCAAACATACACTATATTGCCCAAAGTATTGGGACACCCCCTTCTAATGAACAGGTTTGACTACTTTAGTAATTTCCATGAGTGCAAATCTTAATGTTTAAGCATATAATGATATTCTATGTAACTGTGTGCGTCTAATTTTATACCAATAGTTTGAAGAAGACCCTTTTCTATTCTAACAAAACAATGCCTCTGTGTATAAGGCAAGGTTCAAAAAAATAAAAAATAAATGATTGATTTAGTCAGTGTGGAAGAACTTGACTGGTCTGCAGAAAGCCAAGTCCTAATCCAAGCTGAACACCTCTGGTGTGACTTTAAATGCAGATCTTGAGCTAAAAACTCTTTACCAAACACCAATGACTTGTACATACACTATATGGACAAACGTATTGGGACACCCCCTTCTTTAGAACAGAAAAGGGCACTTCCAAAACTGTGGCAACATAGATGGAAACATAATTCATGTATTTAAAAATTGTATTTCCATCTCTGTTGCAACAGTTTTGGAAGTGTCTAAAATGACTGTACCCATATGTACAAGTCATTAGTGTTTAGTAAAGAGTTTTTGGCTGAAGGTCTGCATTTAAAGTCACACCAGAGGTGTTCAGCTTGGATTAGGACTTGGTTTTCTGCAGACCAGTCAAGTTCTTCCACACTGACTAAATCAATCCTTACTTTTTTTTTTTTTTTAACCTTGCCTTATACACAGAGGCATAAAAAAAAACGGCAGCTGTGGTTGCCAGAATTTTACCGTAAAAAAATATGGTAGCAACGTTTTAGGGTTTACGGATTTAACTTAAATTTACAATTAAAAACCGTATTTATTTAACTGATGTAATGTTAATATACCAACTTACTGAAGTTCTGAAATCTGTTTTATACCTATACACCGATAACCATCAAAATCAGGTGATGATGAGAAAGTCACGTTGAACCAAAGCTCACCACAAGCAGCTTTTCCACAAGCTGAGAAGGCCAATATATATATATATATATATATATAGATATATATATATATATATATATATAGATAGATAGATATGGATATAAATATAGAGATATAGATATAGATATAGATAGATAGAAGGTGCACAATGTCATTCACACAAACACTAAACACCATCATGGTGAGACTCATTAAACTGAAATATGCAATAAACATTAATTTAACAACATTAGATGTAACATACAACCCTAATAAACATAACTGATAAGAAAAAAACTAAAAAGAAACAGAGTTATTTCAAAGAAAAACCATCAAATTTGAAATGCAACACAGGGAATTCTGGGAACGTCAATTTACGGTTTTTCCCTGTAAATTTTACATTCTTTTTCACTTCCAAAAATGGTATTTTACCATAAAATTGTCTGAAATGTCTATTACAGTCTTTCACCATATATATTAGGGGAACTTACCGTTAACCATTTAACAGGTTTTTACTGTAGCATTTTCACAGTTTTTTTACAATTAAAATCACAGTCATTTTTTTTTTACAATGTACATAAAAAGAAAACAAGTAGCTAGAATAAAAATAGAATGGCGAGTGCTAGTGTTGGAGGGTCAAAATATTTATTAATAAATAAAAGAAAATAAGTCCAATATAAATAGAATAGAGAGTGCTTGTGTTAGAGGATCAAATGTGATGGAAAATGGAAGAAATGAGTCTTTAGCCTTTTCTTAAAGATGGCTAAGGACTCAGCTTGGGCAGGTCATTCCACCAGCAGGGAACAATTAAGGTGAAAGTCTGTGAAAGTGATTTTGTGCCTCTTTGGGATGGCACTATAATGTGCCATTCACTTGCAGAATGCAAGCTTCTGAAGGGCACATAAGTCTGAAGTAGTGAATTTACGTAAAGGGGCTGCAGAGCCAGTGGTTGTTTTTTTAGCTAAACGTGCCTTGAATTTTATGCAATCAGTGATTGGTGTCCAGTGCAAATTGATGAACAGAGGTGTGACATGCACTCTTATCGGCTCATTAACGACTAATCTTGCAGCCGCATTCTGTACCAGACAGTTCTAGCAATGTGGTCAGTGAAATTTAGCTGATCATCAATCACACTTCCGAGGTTCCTGGCTGTCCTGGAAGGTGTTATGGTTGACACGCCTAGCTGGATGGAGAAATTGTGATTTGGCTAAAACCACACACAGTTCTGTCTTGGCAAGTTTGAGCTGAAGGTGATGGTCCTTCATCTGGCAAGAAATGTCTGTCAGACATGCTGAGATGCGGGCAGCTATCGTCAGATCATCAGATCACTTTGCAATCCGATTCACATTTTCACTTACTTATGCATTTATGTACATCTGTTTTGTACATTTTAAAGTTAAATGCATCAATTTGGGCACTTTGGGAGCAAACTTATGAGCTCCAACCCCTTTTCAGTGGCCAGAGAAATCACATGGGTTATGTGATGCCGATACTGTCTGCACATGGGCGACAACGCTGTTGCATCAGTGTAGTGTATTTATTTTACACCTTTAATGAACAGTTCCATAGAGGATCATCTCTACAGCAATAATACATGCAGAACATAAATCATAACAACTATAATTGGACCTCTGAGCTGTCGCATGATTTGTGTTTTCTGACATAAGTAAGAGTAAACAAACTGAACAAAGACACTGTACATGACAGATCAACCCACTGGACTGCCATAATAGAGGCCCACCACTGCCATTTACAGAGCCCATTGTATTTACATCAAAGTATCAAAATTACATATTTCTTCCATATAATATTAATTTCCTCCATTAAAGTGGTCTGGATTGTCTGACATACTGTAACATTAGTCATGCACCAATGTTTAACAATGGACTCTGGTTCATTCTGATCCCTTTCAGTGGGTACAGAGGTAGCATGTGTCAGCCAAGACCAGACTGTGACATTTGATCAGAGATTTGTTGAAATATTATAAGGGTGCAGAAGGCTTGTGCATACGGAAGTTCTAAGCGGCCATGCATTATTATTTTTTTTCCTTTATTATTTTTTCCCATTATTATTAATTTTCTCGTGATCTCGACATAACGAGTTGTTTTGTCGTGATCACAACTTAATTTTCTCGTTATCACGACATAACAAAAGTTGTTTTGTCGTGATCACGACTTAATTTTCTCGTGATCTCGACACAACAAAAGTTGTTTTGTCGTGATCACGACTTAATTTTCTCGTTATCTCGACATAACAAAAGTTGTTTTGTCGTGATCACGACATAACAGGAGTTGTTCTCTAAGTTACACAACTGCGCCAACAGGTGGCAGTGTAGAACTAAAAATGACTGATTGGGACCTGTATACTGTATATCCACCTTACTGTACATGTTCGGGACAGAGTAAGGACCTCTCCGTGATTGCTGTAATTTTTGCAGGTCATTATTGTCATTTAATTAACTTATAAATGTTAAATAGAATAGAAATGAATAGAAATGATTATTTTTGCTTGAAAGTGTATCTGTTATCGTTACGTTCTTACTGCTGCACGACTGTCACTACCACAATAACATTCAGTGAAACTTATTGCTTATTAAAACCAATGTTGAGGTCACTGTATAGTATTCTGTTTGCAACCTATAGGCTATCTTTATTTGTGCATCTTTGAAGTACACGATTGTTAGTTAAGCGGGGATAATGTTGTGTTTATGTAGAACGCGCTAAAATTTGTAATGTGCATCTTTGTCCTTATTTTTAATCTTTATTGTTAATAAATATATATTGATAAGAAATGTGATTTATATATATAAAAATGTGTATAAGCTAATTTAGTTAAGCGATGTTATACAGTGTTGTAATATTTTTTACATTTCTTTGTAGGAAACCCCACACACACACACACACACACACACAAATAAACACTCTTTTCAAACAGCATCCCAAGCTTGTAAGGCACATATCAATCACAACACATACTACATGACTAATAAAAATCACAAACAAATTATATATCATTTTATTTCAAAACAAATGAGGAAAGCAAAGTGAGTTGAATCCAAGCAGCTTTAGAACAATTCTCTGCATTCTTCTGAAGGCGCACCTGCGCTTTCGGTGTTGAATGCTCTGATGTTAGACCATTTAAACATGTTAATTACACAAACAAAATGTTTAGCATACTCTGGAAAAAAATCAGCAGTGATTGATTAGCCTATATTTGTTTATTGTAGATTTTATTAGTACTACGCGAAGCGAAGAAATATCCATAACATAGGCTACAGTATAAAAGAGCGCACGGTTATCTGTCGATCAGATGCGCTTCAGAGTTACATTCGTTACTATAGCAACAGTAGACTCAAGACGCATTGTGTTTTAAAAATCAATCATTGTAAAAAAAAAAAAAAAATAAATAAGTAAAATACACTTTCGTTATGTCGAGATAACGAGAAAATTAAGTCGTGATCACGACAAAACAACTTTTGTTATGTCGAGATCACGAGAAAATTAAGTCGTGATAACGAGAAAACAAGATAGAAAAATAATGCATAATGCATGGCCTCTTAGAACTTCCGTATGTGCATGATCTGTAGGTAACAGAAAAAAACTATGTGTATTTTAGTAATATTTGCAGTTTGCAAATATTTTAATAATGTAATATTTTAGGTGCCATGGCTGGTCACCACCAGGTCATTTTGAAAAGCTTTTGATAATTTTTAATCACTTTTCAGCTTTAGCAGTTCATGCAAATAGTGGGTGTGATAAATGATTGTGTGACTGCATCTCAAGTATAATGATTTAAACATTAAATTGAACTTTGTTGCCTTTGCACCATATTATTTCTGATGGTGATAAGGTCCTTCTGTGTATTTGTACACCTGGCCACTGTTTGCAGTCATTATGGGAATATGTGTTAAAATATGGACCCTTTCAAACACACTACTCATTGACTTTTGGTAGCACCAATTCTCTAATAAGCTGAGTGAAAAATTGTGAGGTATTTTAAATGTTTTCAATTTAAATGCAGTGTTACCGGTAATTTAGTTGACGAATAATTTTCGCCATAATTTTCGTCAATGACATTTTTTTTCACTGACGAAAATGAGACAATAACAAACTAAAACTTGTTTTAAATGACAAAAACTATGACGAAAATCTATGACATTTTTGTCAACAAATAAAAACGAGATGAAAATGTTGGGGAGGGACGATTTGGGAAGAGATTCATTCAGAATGAATCTGCTGCGTGGTTAGGAGGTTAGATGCGTACACATGAACTACCAAATAACCTACTGATCTATCCGGCAGGACATAAGCTAACATTCACGTGCACGTCTCATAAAATGTCAATATCAGGGAGTAAGAGTAAATTTCATGACGCAAGAGAGAACTCGATTTGGTCTGGTTTTCTGAGCGCAGACAACGAAGCACACACACACAGAAAACGTCTCAGGTTACATATGTAACCATGGTTCCCTGAGTAGGGAACGAGACAATGCGTCCTCTAGGGGTCGCTATGGGGAACGCCATCAGCGTGACCGGTGTCTGAAGCATATATCTAAACATGACAATAACATTGGCCGGCGACAGCCTATGACGTCATTACCTGGCGCCGCCACAGTATAAAGGGGCGCCGGGAAAATACGTCATTCACTTCTTCGTCTGAAGCTTGCGTCCGAAGCATGGCACCGAGCCTAGAGGACGCAGTGTCTCGTTCCCTACTCAGGGAACCATGGTTACATATGTAACCTGAGACGTTCCCTTTCGAGGGAACTTCGAACTGCGTCCTCTAGGGGTCACTATGGGGAACGGAATACCCATGCCACCATGCTGAGGGGAGTGCAAAGCCAGGCACAAAAGGCGAGCACTAAGTACTAACTCTATCCGGCTAAGGGAGTTGCCCCTGGGACGGGTGGACGGCTGTCAGTGACATTATCCCCTTCGGCCAAAAACCTGAGCTGCATACCCCAGAACTTACCTGTTAGGGGCCGGGCCTCCTGGACCCAGGGTAGAGCTCAAAGGCTTGGAATCAGAAGCAGAGATTCCTTTAAGGGAATACGACCAAGCGCCTAGGATAGTAACTAGGTCTTGGCCTGTCACCCAGGGGCTACTGCTTGCTCTGCATGAGCTCGCTGAAGGAACTGTCTCAACAGATCCTTGGTAGCAACACCCTGTTCAAGTCAGTATCACTAGGGATACATAGATAGAGTGGGGCCCAAGGTGAAACCGGGACCTGACCAACTCAAAGAAAGGGCACGAAGCCGCAGCGCGTAACCAATACCGTGCAGGATTTTAGAAAGACCGCAAAACACTTGGTATGCGATCTTACCACAACGTGGCTTTCAGAAAGTACACAGAGACTAGCGTGCGTACTTACCATAACATGGGTTGTAAACACCGTTCTAGGGTTCTGGAGAGCATAGGGTCACAGAGCTCTGAGGGAGCGGAGAACCCAACTCTCAGCATGAGAGGGAACTCAGACGCTCAGAAGGGAGCGGCATGCTCATAGGTGACCCTCTATGGTGAGGGGAGCAATGCTAGCTCGACCAACAAACATAGCTCTGGAGAGCGGAGAACCTAACTCTCAGCATGAGAGAGAACTCAGACGCTCAGAAGGGAGCGGCATGTTCATAGGTGACCCTCTATGGTGAGGGGAGCAATGCTAGCTCGACCAACAAACATAGCTCTGGAGAGCGGAGAACCTAACTCTCAGCATGAGAGGGAATTCAGACGCTCAGAAGGGAGCAGCATGCTCATAGGTGACCCTCTATGGAGAGGGGAGTAATGCTAGCTCTACCATCAAGGAGAGCAACCTAACAGGGAGGCATAGAGAGGCCAAACAACCTGAGAATGCTGAATGACAACTCTGGAGAGCGGAGAACTCATCTCTCAGAACGAGAGGGAACTCAGACGCTCGGAAGGGAGCGGCATGCTCATAGTTGACCCTCTATGGAGAGGGGAGCAATGCTAGTTCAACCAACAAGGAGAGCAAGCTATCACAGTGCTCTGGGGAGCGGAGAACTCAATTCTCAGAATGAGCGGGAACTCAGACGCTCAGAAGGGAGCAGCATGCTCATAGGTGACCCTCTATGGAGAGGGGAGCAATGCTAGCTCTACCAACAAGGAGAGCAACCTAACAGGGAGGCATAGAGAGGCCAAACAACCTGAGACTGCTGAATGACAGCTCTGGAGAGCAGAGAACTCATCTCTCAGAATGAGAGGGAACTCAGACGCTCAGAAGGGAGCGGCATGCTCATAGTTGACCATCTATGGAGAGGGGAGCAATGCTAGCTCAACCAACAAGGAGAGCAAACTATCACAGTGCTCTGGGGAGCGGAGAACTCAATTCTCAGAATGAGCGGGAACTCAGACGCTCAGAAGGGAGCGGCATGCTCATAGGTGACCCTCTATGGAGAGGGGAGCAATGCTAGCTCTACCAACAAGGAGAGCAACCTAACAGGGAGGCAAAAGAGGCCTAACAACCTGAGGCTGCTCAATGACATGGAGCGCGGAGAACTCAACTCTCAGAATGAGAGGAAACTCAGATGCTCAGAAGGGAGCGGCATGCTCATAGGTGACCCTCCATGGTGAGGGGAGCAATGCTAGCTCGACCAAAAGTAGCCTACCAGGGAGGCAGAAAGTGGCCCAACAACCTGGCATGACTGCTAGCTGGAGCTCTAGAGTGCGGAGGTCCAACTCTCAAATAAGAGAGGAACTCAGATGCTCAGTTTGGGAGCAGTATGCTCATAGGTGACCCTCCATGGTGAGGGGAGCAATGCTAGCTCGACCAAAAGTAGCCTACCAGGGAGGCAGAAAGTGGCCCAACAACCTGGCATGACTGCTAGCTGGAGCTCTAGAGCGCGGAGGTTCAACTCTCAAATAAGAGAGGAACTCAGATGCTCAGTTTGGGAGCAGTATGCTCATAGGTGACCCTCTAGGGTGAGGAGAGCACTGCTGAGCTCAACCAACAAGGAGAGCAACCTAACAGGGAGGCAGAGAGGGGCCTAACAACCTGAGGCTGCTGCTCAACAGAGCTCCAGGGAGTGCAGGACCCAGTGATAGGAGTCCTCAGACGCTCGACCGGGAGCGGCAAGCTCAAAGGTAACCCTCTAAGGTGAGGGGAGCATTACCAGGCCTGACCAACAGGGACCCAATAACCAAACATATCTGGAGAACTATCACTCCTCATAGCCAAAGCACTCAAGGGTTTCCGCAGAAACACCTCTCACTCGTACCTCCGGGAAAGCAGTCTACTCAAGCCCACTCCACAGAGGGGCGATTCACTGATTCGACCGTAAGTGATGGTTAAGTGGATGACTCAAATCTCAGGAAGCCTCTCGAGGCGAGACGTGAGTAGTACATCCTGGCTGGGGCAGCTTCTCGAAGCAAACACTCAGCCAGGACGTCAGGGAGCACATCACGAAGCATTACACTCAGAAAAAGGCTCAGCCTGAATGGAGGACTGCCAGTCCTGGGATTGCAGCGCTATACTGGGGACTTGAAGGCCAAAGAGGCTCCCGCAGAGGCCTAGCGACTTGGCTGCATGATCCAGCAAGCATGAAGCTGAAGAAGTAGGCTATCATCCAGGCTGGATCCAGTACCAACGGGTGAGACCATCACCACAATCAGTCGACAGATTGAGAGGTTCTGACTAGAGTCAAAGCGTACAAAAAACAGGCCCACATAGCGCTGCGGAGAAATTAAATGGATCGTACTCACCCAGCACAGCTCCCGCCAACATGAGAGACTGTAACGCAAGTGCAGGAGGGTGGTGGCTTCAGCAAGCATCGAGGAGGCTAGCAAGCCAACACTTGAGCACGGAGAGTCATACAACCCCTGCAGAAAGAAGGGCTCCTGGAGTGCAGTATAATGTGGTTAGAACATGTTATAAAATACCTTAGGAAATTACTAATAGGGAAGATTTCCTGTCAAGTCCTTTCCACGTTCTGCCCATGAACCGCGAATCGTGGGCAATGGGCAGATCATTCTCACCACACCCGCAACGCGCAGCATGTATTCAACTCCCACGGGAGCTAAACGCGCTCCGCCCACACGCTAGATTACCTTGGAAATTAAGCGAGAACGGAGCCGCCGCCGCGAATGCATCGCTATTCCCGCGAGAGGCGAACACACTCATGCAGACACAGGTATACAACTCGGGTAAAAGTGAAGCACTCACCTCCCCTCTCAGTAGTCCCGCGAATGCATCACGATGAGCACAAGCAGTTTCCTCGTGAGTAGAGTATGTTGAATTCATGCCTATTTCTCACGAGAAATAAGTAACGAATGCAAAGAGTACATTCAACTCCCTCAGGACTGAACACGCTTGCTCTTCACCACACACACAACCCGCGATCCGTGTGAAACTGTGCGTATCAGAGCAAAGCCTCTGGCGAGAGAACACGCACACCTAGTCGTGCTTAGCCTCTGCTAGCATAAACAAACGCTCAGTGAAGACGAAGAAGAGAATGACGTATTTTCCCGGTGCCCCTTTGTACTGTTGCGGCACCAGGTAATGACGTCATAGGCTGTCACCGGCCAATGTTATTGTCATGTTTAGATATATGCTTCAGACACCGGTCACGCTGATGGCGTTCCCCATAGTGACCCCTAGAGGACGCAGTTCGAAGTTCCCTCGAAAGGGAACGCGTCTCACACAGCACACAAGTACTCTTTCTCATCGCATGAACGGAGAAATACACACAAAATGATGTCGAATTGTCTGTTTTGACGAGTATTTACCTAAACACAGTCGATTACGTCTTAAGTGAACGTGAACAGTTGGGAGAATGTGCATCCTATGCATCAGTGCATTCGGTTTTAAAGGGATAGCGCAGCCTAATTTAGTTGCTATTGTCCGTGTCATTGATGTTAATCAAGCAACAAAAGAAAGCCAGAAAATCACTCACTGCTCCTGATTGAATCACTTTAGTAGCCCAAATAAAGATTAATCTGAATTTATTTATAGAAATAAATGTTTTTCAGTTTTATTGTTAAAAAAAGTACAATTTGCTAAAATGTGGTAATTTTTCCAATTTGTTAATTTTTCCAATTGTAGATGTCCCAGATATTCCCAAAGGAAGGTGTCGTCAGATTCCTCATTAATTATTATTTATAATAATAAATAATATAACCCATCACAAATAAATTTATTTGTTTGTTTGTTTTAAATGAAATTAAGCTTACTTACCTATTAGATGCAATAAATTCATTAGATTAGTTTCCTTGTGCAGCATCAGAGTGGGTGGTAGATGGGTTGGTCAGTCTGATCCAGACTCTGTATAAATGAAAGGCCAGTAAGGAGAGCATTACAAACTCCTAACAGGAGAAGACTCACTCATGGCCTACGAGACAGAGGATCATGAGACTCAATACTGCTTTCCTGCCATCAACTCATCATGTATCAAGGGAAAACGCTCCAGGCAAGAATACAATATCATGTACGTGTTTTTTTCATTACTGTCAGCATGGACTGTGTTTCTGAACCTGCTGGTGATCATCTCCATCTCTCACTTCAAGAAGCTTCACACTCCAACCAACCTGATCATTCTCTCTCTGGCTGTGGCCGACATGCTTATTGGACTTATTGTCATGCCGATAGAGGCAATTAAATTGATTGAGACATGCTGGTTCTTTGGCAAAACTGCCTGTGGACTGTTTGTTTTGATCCTCGGTTTGATTATCTCAGCATCTCTTGGAAATTTAGTGTTAATTGCTGTGGATCGTTATGTGGCTGTGTGTCACCCTTTACACTATCCACAGAAAATAACCACAACCAAAACCTTAATGACCATCTGTCTCTGCTGGTTTTGCTCTTCAGCTTATATAACTGCCCTTTCGAGCAGTAATAGACGTTTTGACACTTCAGACAAAACAGATGTGTGTTATGGAGAGTGTTCTGTCATGATGAGTTTTACATGGACAGTCACTGATCTGTTTGTGTCCTTCCTTTTTCCTTCCACCCTGATCATAGCTTTTTATCTGAAGATATTGTATGTTGTACATCAGCAAGTGAAAGTTATAAATTCTCTGATGAAGGGTGGTAAATGTGTAATGGAAGCTTCAGTGAGGAGGAAATCTGAGAGTAAAGCTGCTCTCACATTAGGAATCATTGTTGCAATTCATCTTCTCTGTTGGTTACCTCTCTATATTTTTTCTCTTGCAGGGAATGAAACAATGTCTTCTGTAATAGTGAATTTTCTAACATGGGTCTTCTATATTAACTCAGGCCTGAATCCTCTTATCTATGCTTTACTTTACCCTTGGTTTAGAAAATCAGTTAAACGCATCCTATCACTTAAAATATTTCAGCCAGCATCCTCTCTGGTGGACATTTTTACAAATGATTATTCATTATGAGTGCTGTATTTCCACAGTGTATTTATGTTTTGGCATTCAAAATGGTAAAGCACACTTTCTAACTGCACCCCCTGATAATAATCCACCATAACAGATATTGCACATTCCAAATGTTACATTTTAGTTTTTTTAAAGGAATACTCTACCGCAAAATGAAATTTTTGTCATTAATCACTTACCCCCACGTCGTTCCAAACCCGTAAATGCTTCATTCGTCTTCGGAACATAATTTAAGATATTTTGGATGAAAACCGGGAGGCTTGTGACTGTCCCATTAACTGCCAAGTAAATTACACTGTCAAGGCACAGAAAAGTATAAAAAAAAAAAAACAGTCAAAATACTCCATCTGCCATCAGTGGTTCAATCTGAATTTTATGAAGCTACGAGAATACTTTTTGTATGCAAAGAAAATAAAAAATAACGACATTTATTCAACAATTCGTCTCCTCTCTATCTCTCTGTGTCAGCGTAGCGCCATTTTGGAGAGCATCCGATGGACGCAAAGTGTGTACGCTATTCTCTGTCATCAGTAATGAATGGATACGTGGTTTCCGTTCAAATCAAAGTGTAAGTAAACGTACAATACGTATCCATGCATTACTGATGACAGAGAATAGCGTACGCACTTTGCGTCCATTGGATGCTCTCCAAAATAGCTCTACGCTGACACAGGTACACACAGGGGTGACACAGGGGTGGAGTATCCCTTTAACTCTTAATTGAACATAAGAAACAACGGTTATGCTTATGTAGATGTGTACTCAAAGAAAAAAGATCAAAGGAAATAAAGGTAACAATTCAGCAGAATTTTAGAATATTTATTTAAAATGAGCAGTTTTACATTTCAGCCTCAAGAAGAAAAGATTTCAAGATAAAAACAACATTCATATGTGACTTCTAATGAAAAGACAGATTAATGGTTTATTCATGTATGTTAATAAACTTGAACCAAGGCCCTCCAGATAAGTAATATTCCACCAAAAAAAAAAAAAAGAAGAAGAAGAAGAAGAAAATCACCCAATGAAACTATCACCCTTTTTTGTTTGTTCGTTTGTCTGATTTCTTCTGCAGAAATTTAATGTTGGAATGTTTCTTTGTGCTGTTGGCACCTGAACCACAAACATTCTGGTTTCCATGTTTTATAAGTGATATGTTAATATTTTTATCTATGTTTTGTAGATTAAGTTATAAAACATTTACAAGTGATTAGATGATGATGAACTAATCATTTACAAAACATGACTATACATTCACAAATGATTAAGTAATATACTAACGATTTACTAATCTGTCATAAGTTATCTTATGACAGCAGCAAAAAATTGCATCATGAAATAGTCAAACAGATCCTTAATGGTTAAAATTTACTAGTTAATGTATTATTAATCACTTATAAATCATTGAAATGTCAATATTGTACTATTATCTCAATAAACGTTATAAATCATTTACAAAGCTTTCTGCATCCCCTAATCTAAAGTGTAAACTACTCATCAGTTGTAAATGTTTTACAAACCTTCCGGTTACAGGTTGTTTGTGTGTGTATATATATATATTTACGCAAACACACAACTGGAAACCATAAGGTTTGTAAAACATTTACAACTGATGTGTAGTTTACACTTTAGATTAGGGGATGCAGAAAGTGTTGTAAATGTCTTGTGTATACCTACAAATCATTTGTAACAGGTAAGAAAGATCTACAAATGATGTGTAACACATTTACAAGTGATGAGTAGCTGGAGCAACAACATATAAACTATGACAGTGATAATCATGGGTACTGATTATGTACTTTTTTCAATGTTAAAAGTGTCTAATGTGAGTTTGAATATCAAATTGCATGACATTTATAGCCATACTGAAAGCAGCAACAGATAGTTTACCTCAGATCAATTAAAGCAAACATGTAGCCTATGTTAAAACTGTAAACTCAGTGCGAACCAACAAGTATTTTCCATAACAAAGATGGTGCAGTCACTCAGTATGTACTTTTAATAATGTCAAAAAAGGTTTAGAAGTGTCGCATCCTCCTGGGCGCTGGATCATGGTGTCTCGCTGGCAGATATTTGTAGAGCTGCGGGCTGGGCGACCCCCAACATGTTCGCAAGGTTCTATAGCCTTCATGTGGATCCGGTATCCTCCTGTGTTCTCACCTCAAATGGGTAGAAACACTGAGAGGCCCCGGCTTCGGGTCGGCTTGCTAAAACTGCTCCAGAGAGTCCGTCTGTAGACCCTGTCGAGCTCCTCCATCCCCTCGGCAGCCAGACATGGCAGAACGTACGGCGCCAGGCCCTCATTTGATGAATCCGTGAGAACCAGTAGAGGGCTGGGTCCCATATGTAGAGACATAAATGGATCCCATATGTGTAAATTCCACAGTATAGCCTCAAAGCCCATGTTCCCCAGCAGACTTCTGCCATTTTAAGAGAGTTACAATCACCTCTAATCTTCCATATGCACCTAAACTGTTGTTCATATGTGTAAGTGCTTCCGAAACCTCCTTTGGGAAGGATGGGGCTTCCGCATGTTCCTATTCCAAGTAGAACGGGTACGTTTCCCAGTGTTATCCAAGTTCACTGAGTGAGTGGTGCTACGACAACAGTGACTGGCCTTCTTGTCGCAAGCCTGGCCTGCACCAGACTAGGGTGCAGGAGGCTCACACAAGACACTGGAAGGGGCAGTATCCGTGGCACTTTAGTTGGGATCCCAAAGTCGGTCATTACCGACGTGACGTCGAGAGTGACCGACTGAGAGGGAACGTCTCAGTTACGTATGTAACCCTCGTTCCCTGAAGGAGGAACGGAGATATCACGTCCTGTCGCCACGGCTCCTGTACCACCGCTGAGCAGCCAGGTCACCGGCTCGGCTCCTCAGCGAAAACCTGAATATGCATTGCACTTATACTCACGTTGTAATCAGCGGCAGCTGGATGCAGTCATCGCATGCCAATGTGCATTGGCTAATTAGTTTACACTCAAAGTGGATTGGTCTCTCTAAGCGAGATCCCAAAGTCGGTCATTACCGACGTGATGCCTCCAATCCCTCCTTCAGGGAATGAGGGTTACACATATAACCGAGACGTTTTTAGCCATTTCTTGAAGATGGCTATGGATTCAGCTGCTCGGATTGAGTTGGGCCGGTCATTCCACCAGGTTGGAACAGGTAATGAAAAAGTCAGTGAAAGTGATTTTGTGCCTCTTTGGGATGGCACAATAATGCGTCGTTCTTTTGCAGACACATAGGTCTGAAGTATTGAATTTAGGTAAAGGGGTGCAGAGCCAGAGGTGGATTTGTAGACAAACATTAATGCCTTGAATTTTATGTGAGCAGCTATTGGTAGCCAGTGCAAATTGATGAACAGAAGTGTGACGTGCGTTCTTTTCGGTTCATTAAAGATTAATCTTGCAACGGCATTTTGGATTAATTGTAGAGGTTTGATGGAATTTTGATGGAATTGGCTGGAAGACCTGCCAAGAGAGCATTGCAATAGTTAAGTCTGGACAGAACAAGAGCTTGAACATTGCTTGAACATTGTGTTGCATGTTCCAAAGAAAGGGCCTGATCTTCCTAATATTGTATAAAGAAAATCTGCAGGACCGGGAAGTTTTAGCAATGTGGTCTGAGAAATTCAGCTAATCATCAATCACAACTCCAAGGTTTCTGGCTGTTTTTGAAGGAGTTATGGTTGATGAGCCTAACTGGAAGGTGAAATTGTGATGAAGTGATGGGTTTGCTGAAACTACAAGCAGTTCTGTCTTAGCTAGGTTGAGTTGAAGGTGATGGTCCTTCATCCAGCAAGAAATGTCTGTTAGACATGCTGAGATGCGAGCAGCTATCGTCGGATCATCAGGATGGAATGAGAGGTAGAGTTGAGTGTCATCAGCATAGCAGTGATATGAAAAGCCATGTTTCTGAATGACAGAACCTACTGATGTCATGTAGACTGAGAAGAGAAGTGGTCCAAGAACTGAGCCCTGAGGCACCCCAGTAGCTAGATGTTGCGACTTGGACACCTTACCTCTCCAAGATACCTTGAAGGACCTATCTGAGAGGTAAGACTCAAACCACTGGAGGTATATATATATATATATATATATATATATATATATATATGTATATATATATGTATGTATGTATGTATGTATGTGTGTGTGTGTGTGTGTTTAGTGATGAGTGAGTTTTTGCTAGAAAAAGAGCAGGAAAAACACCAAGAAAGTGTCTCAAAGCCAGCAAAAGCTATGAAAAGAGTGACACTTTATCTCACAGAGTAAAATGCAGCCTGCAGAAGTGACATGTTTATCCACACCAGAACTACCTACTGTAGCCAAAGCACAAACTCATTTATCTTTTTCCAACATAGATAATACCATATTTAAAAAAATACGCATGCATTGTAGTAGAATCCATATTCTGGTCTCATGAGACCAAGTCAATCATTTTGGATCCCCCTGCATTGTTGGGAATTTTTTAAAACATGACAGTGAAGATATTCATTCTCCCAAGGTGAAAATCCTTCAGTGGACACGTATTTCATTCAATCTTAACACTCTTGAGCAGCTGTGGGGATTCTGTAGAGACGAGTTGAGCAACACTCCCCATTAAAGACCAGGGCATTTAAAGAGGTCATCCTCCAGGAGTTAAAACAGGACAGATGTGACAATTTGCCATGAACTTGTACACTCAGTGCCAAGAAGGGTCAGGGCAGTGTACTTAGAGTTATACATATTAACCTAACCCTAACCCTAAGTACTAAAATATTACACTTTGTTGAATTAAATCTAGGGTGTACTCATTTCTGCAATCCTTCATTTAAACAAAATTGGCTAAGTTACTTATTTTACAGATATTCATGGCACATATTTCTCTGCTTTTATTAAGAATGTGTTCAATAGATTTCAATTTTGCCATCTTTCTATGAATTATATTAGTGATCATTAAGAAAATACATCTTTTATATTTAATCAGAGGGGGTGTACTCATTTATCTAGTGTACTGCATGTATGTATATACATATATATATATATATATATATATATATATATATATATATATATATATATATATATATATATGTGTGTGTGTGTGTGTGTCTTATTATAATAAAGTAGACTTATTATAAAAAATATATAATTTTATAATAAAAGAAAATATGTAGATTTAACAGAAATAGAATAGAGAGTGCTAGTGTTAGAGGGTCAAGTGTAGATGGAAGAGATGTGTCTTTAGCCATTTCGTGAAGATGGCTGGACTGTTCGGATTGAGTTGGGCAGGTCATTCCACCAGCAAGGAACAATTAAGGTGAAAGTCTGTGAAATGTGGTCTGTGAAATTCAGCTGATCATCAATCACAATTCCAAGATTCCTGGCTGTCCTGGAAGGTGTTATGGTTGATGTGCTTAGCTGGATAGAGAAATTGTGATGAATTGTTGGGTTGGCTGAAACCACAAGCAGTTCTGGCTCAGTAAATAATGACAGACACAGACAACGACAGACAAAGAGCTAACGAAACTGAGGACTATGTATAAAGAGTGATAATGAGTAACCTAATAAAACCTTATGGCAACCAAGGAAAACAGGAGTAAAACAAGAAACGAGGAGGCAAATATAACAGAATGAAGTGAACATCAAAACAAGTCTCTGGCACAGAAATTCTCAAAAGGAATTACGTTATGTTATTATGAGAGGTGTAATTTTTTTAACGGTATGAAAATGTGGTGGGACAGATTAGATGGTGGGCCGTCACAGTCTGCTAGCAACTATGTCATTGCTAAGTATACATTAGAGGAAGTTTATTTGAAGAAAATACAGAAAAATTTAAACAGCTTTGCTGTAATATAAATAGTTCAGTACTGAATAATTTAAATAATAATAATAATACCAAAAGAAATCAGTAACTGTATAAACTGTTATCATTTATTGGTGGTTTTAGCTGCACTGCAGATGGGCCTGATGGGCTTGTTGGACTTACTGTAATGCACATGGAGGGCATAAAAAAACCTGATTGAAATGCAACAATGCTGTTGCATCAGTGTAGTGTGTGTGTGTGTGTGTACGTGTTTATTTCACACCTTTAATGAACAGTTCTGTGGAGGATCATCTCCACAGCAACAACATACAGAACATAAACAAAGACTATAGAATACCCAAGATGTGTCACTCGTATAGTTTTGAATGGGGAAAAATGCAACACTCAATATGGCCGCTCTATCAAACGAAGCCCCATCTTCTGAGCAAAAGAGCCAATCGCTAATCGGTAAAGTCAGGGCATCACTGCAGCTGCCTTTAGAAGTGTCCCTGTTGCTACAGAAACAGTCAGCGTTCTGAGACGTGCGCTTAGAACTGCGCATGCGCACTGGCTGATCTAGCCTGAAAAAACAAAGCTTTTTTAACGCTATTTGAGCAAAATAAACAACATTTATGATACAGTTGTTGTCAGATTTCATTGGTGATTTCAAATATAAATTTAATTGTAAGCTTGGCGAACAGTTTTGGAGAATTTGATGTGAATTTGAATTTGATGCAAGATGCACTTGCATGCCCGAGAGACATTTCAAAAATGGCCGCCGACTGACATGACTTGCCTTAAAGGAACTTTGACATAAATCATAGCAGTTATAATTGGGCCTGGAGTTGTCACATGATTGATTGTTTTCTGCATAAGTATGAGTAAACAAACTGAACAAAGACATGTAACTGTCACTGTGTGAAAAGACTAATTTCCAGGATAAATTGGACAATGAAAATTTCAATGAAACTTAAGGTGTACAACCTGTGTACGAAAATTTCCCAGGCAAGTGTGCTGAGTCCCATACACGTCCATACACGTCCATACACTTGATATGCACTGAGATTCTCAGATACAGGATATTTCTGATTGCACACACTAGACGTGTTCAAAGATTTCCAGTATACCAGCACTTGTGAAAATAACATGGTTTTATTATAGTAAAAGTGTAGTTACCTTTTTTGGCAGATTGATTGCCATATTTGTATAGCCACAGTTTTACTACAAATACACGTTTTTAACTACAATAACCATGTTTTTTTTTTTTTTTTTATGTACCATGGATAATTGTCATAAGGAGCAAGCACTGTCATGTTTTTTGGGGTGTTTATCGGTTAAAAGATAATCGACCAGTCATTTTTAAACCTGTAGGCAAGTTTAAATGAATCCGAATTCATCTGAATGAGTCTTTTGATTAACAGAATCGCAAAATTTGAGTGAGATTAATAAAAATCCACACATCCGCGGGTAGTGTTGTATCTCGGGGTTTGTTATAGTTTGGTAATCGAGGTAATGAACACAGTAATATCACGCACGGACACAGGGCCGTTTCTAGCCATTTTGACGCCCTAGGCGAAATCCCTATTAGCACCCCCCCATCCCCCATCCCCCATACAACTCCCACATCCAAACAAGATAATTAAGATTACATACAAAATAACACAAAACTGATTATGTAAACACTCAAATCTTAAATAACAACACTGATACATTTACAAATTATATTTGTATATAGGTTATGTATATAATTTCTTTTTCAGACATCAGTTTCTTGTCACATTCAAATTTGTTGTCATAGTAATGACACTAATTTGTGGAAATTCAGTGCATTGTGAGTTCCACAAATCTGAACGCATTAGGCCTATTTGTAAATTGACTGTTAAGATAAAACATTTTGCACAGTTTATTATCTGTGCTACCATTATAGCCACTGGATGCCTGTATAGCTCTATGTAACAATCCTTAGTTGCAAAGAAATTGTCATCATACATAAATTAATTTTAATACATTTGGATTTGGATACGTTTAGATATTATCAATGGCTACTTTTTGACTTTATCTGTTTTTGTTCAATTGTTTTGTTGTTGTTGTGTCAGTTATTGCATTATTATTTCAGCCAAACCTATCAAACCCTTTGTTACCCCAAACTAAATAGGCCTATAAAAGCCTGATCAGTGACATAAAAGTAATCAGAATGCAGCTACTTGTTCTTTTATTACTCATTGACGCGTGAACTTCCCCTTTAAATAATGTGACGCTCTGTCCTCTATATGTATGACGCTGCTCCCTTTAAGCGCTGTTGGAAGCAAATTAATTTTTTTTTTTTTTTTTTTTTGGAAGCGAATTAATTGATTCAGCATTTCGACACTTCCATAAGGATGCGTTAAATTTGACAAAGCGGTTTAATAAAGTATGTATTGATCTTGTGAATTAACGAATTTTACACCAATATTTTTAATTGGCTGTAAAAGTTTTATATGGGAATATTAAACGACACACTGAACTTTAACAATGCATTGACACAAAAGCGCACACCTTTTAGACCAGTTTCACATGAAACATGATTCCTCGACTGCCACAAATACTTCCTAAACAAAATATTGATTTTGTGCATTTTTTATGTACCAATATTATAAATTGGCCTTTGAACTTGCATGACAAAAAAAAAAAAAAAAGCCTTACCTTGCCAAAACACTGACACAACCCACTGATCTAATGGCATTGTTGAGCACTCCAAATCCAAATGCAAACTTTGCATGCAACAATCAGAGGCAGCAATTGACAGCGCTCTGATCCAATAGCACACAGGCATCATCAGAATGACAGTACTCTAGCCCAATGATGTTGGGGGATCAAGTGGGGGCGGCAATCATATTTCAGAGTGTCCGTGCCACTCTTGATCACATCCCTGTTAAATTGTAGTGGCAGTACATGCGCTCATTGGCGCCCCCTCCAGCCGGTGGCGCTCTAGGCGACCGCCTGGCTTGCCTATGCCTAGAAACGATACTGCACTGACATTTCAGGCCTTGCATTTGGAGCTGAATCACCCGAGACTCGCAATTCCTGACGCATGTTAATCGAATCTTTTTGGAATCGACTCCAAGAATCACTGTTCTTACCCCTCCCCCGCTGCCTCACTGTAGTTTTTGCGCGCGCGCTGACCGGTATTTTATGAGAGATTTGCCTCAGGTAAGTGTGAATATATAAAACCATTTTAAATAACATGTTTACAAGAACATAACATTAATAGTTGTTTGATGTTGTAATATTTTTAAATTGTATTTCTAGCATGACGTTGTTTCGAGCCGTTTATTCCCGCTTCAGCTGCTCCGTTGCTGCGCGCGCTGATTTTCTGAGAGATTTACCTCAGACGAAGGTTAGTATGCATACATAAAACCATTTAAATAACATGTTTATCAAACATAACATGCTATATCATTTCTTTCGAACTGTATTTCTAGCCCGGTGCTGTTTCGAGCCGTTTGTTCCCGCTTCAGCTGCCTTCAGTCAGCGCGAGGTGACAGCCGTTGAGTGTTTTCAGAGAGATTTATGTCAGAAGAAAGTAAGGGAGAATTTACAGAAACGTTTTAAATAGTCTATTTACCATAACATAATATTAAGTGTTTTAATTTAGATATTTGAGTGGGTTTATGTTGTAAAATTAGTCTATCTTGGTAACTGCTAACTTTAACTGTAACGTAACTTAGCAACTGCTACATAATTTTTAAAAAGTAAAAAAAATAAATAAATAAATAAAAAGTTAGCTATTAGTAAAATGTACATGTGTATTAATTAATGTTAGTTTAGCTAGCTGCTTTTGTTGTTAACATATTCCCCATTGACAAATCTGCAGACACATTCTCCTGAACTGTTTTAAGAGGCTCCAAACACTGCATCTGACTTCACTGGATTCACCTGAGACAGCCTCTGAGGAGAAATGGTGCGTCTTAGCAACATAATTTGTTAATATATCATAATTTTCCAAAGTGCAGCGTAAATTTCACTCCTTTTGTTCATGCCAGTGTTCTAGTTTAAGTGTAGAAATCTACAATGTATTTTGTTTTATTATGATGTGATTTAATGTATAATATAGATAGATAGATAGATAGATAGATATCATGTTTTAGGTCAGACGGCCAATGCTGCCATTCTTCTGGAAAACTGCTGCTCTTCAAAGAACAGTCATCAATCAGGTAATTTGCACACAGAAATATTTTTTGAATACCGTTAAATTACCCAGGTTATCTTATATTTTATTCAGTTACTAAATCTGCAAGATAGCACTTTAACTAGCTTTGATTTTTTTCCTATTCTTAATGAAGTTTGTTTTAACAAAGTTTGAGAGAAACATTTTCAGATAATCCAACTAATTAGCATCAAAGTCTATATATTGCCACTTTTCTCACCTCCATTCCCAGAGGACAGCAGGCCAAATGTGCTTATTCTTTACCCCTTCCTATGTACATATGTACGGTGACGGGGAGGGGACATCTTCAGTTCACTCAGTATTGTTGTGGCCACACCATATTAACTTGTGGGAACGTTATAAAATGTTGTGGAGTCATGGCCTCAAGATCCTATGTTGAGGGAACAACATCCATTTCTCGTGGCCAAGACTTCTTATGTTGAGGGAATGACATATTCATCTCGTGGCCAAGAGTTTAATGCATAAACAAACCTGCGTGACCATAGCATCCTGGAATTATCAGAGATGGATTTATTAATAGTTTATTTTGAATTAAGAATTTATAATGTTAATTATTATAGAAATTATTACATTATTAAATTATTATATTAACCATAGGCCTAGGCTACTGGACTGTATTGCGCACGATGTAGACAGCATTCAAAAGAAGTTAATCATGAATAAATGTTACATAAAGCATATAAAATAAAACAGGCCTACAAGAAAACATTTTTATCCGTCCCTCAGTCTTTTAAGTCCATGAACTGATCATCTTTTTTCCATAATATTTGTCTACCATTATTATTATTATTATTATTATTATTATTATTATTTTTATATTCGTTATGTATATGAATTTTTCCCCTTCATTTTGATCTCTTTACTTAACGTTCTGAATAGTTTTGTAAATAATAGCCTACTGTAAATGCTCGACATGCCGATAAAGCTTTGATTATGCTATATACGGGAATTTTTACTGGAAGTGCAGTTTAAAGGTTGAATTTAACATATATTTCAGCTAATAATAAACTAATTATAAATACTATAGTGTTTCATTGATGAATGAATCATTTGCGTAGTTTCATTTGTAAATGAAAACAATCATAAAGTCAATCATAAATAAATACAATCATAAAGTCAAAACTTTATTGGCATAATTGTCAGGTGTTTACAGTTTTTACACTTTCCTATGCGCTAGCATAATTATGCAATACTAGAATAATTATACAGAACGTTAATTAGGTAAAGCGATACACGAATTGAGAGGGGAAATAAGCATATATAACAATAAATATACAAATATAGCCCTAACATGATAATATTATAATATTATTATATTACAGTTTAATGATAATAATAATAATATACAATTAAATAAAAAGACACGATCAGTTAACAGATTTACAAGACTGTGCGCTGGATAAAAATGTAGGATGTCGTTACCTCGACAAAATAATCTCGTGGCCACGACAAAACTAAGTGAACCGAACATGTCCCCTCTCGGTCACCGTACATATGAGAACTCGTGAATTGCTGTACAATTCAGCTAACAAAATAGCTGCCTGTTATCATTATATTTGTATTATTATGTTATGTTTCATCACTCTAGCTTGTGATTAAGCAGTGAAAACTGTACAATGTATTTACAGAAAATGTGTTTTATTGTATTTTATTTTTTCACAGGATCCTCTGTTCCCAGACCCAACCATTCGTCTGAAGGACTGTGAAGATGTGACAGAACCACCAGTGACAGTTTCCACAAAAAAATAAAATAAAATAAAAAAATAGAAAGGACGTGGCAGAGGATGATAGGGGGATTGATATTTCACTGAAATTAGCCTGCTGTACTCACTGTTTCACACATACATACGGTTGTGGTCAAAAGTTTACATCACATTGCAGAATATGCATAATGTTATTAAACAAAATAATATGTTTTTTTATTAATATTATTATTTAGGACTGGCCTGATGAAGCTATTTCATTTAACAGATGTTTACGTTTAGTCTGCAAGTCAGAATTATAGCTGATTAAAAAAATAAAATGGAATAGTGGTTCATGTTTGTTTTGTGATAGTGTTTCATGAGTCCTTTATTTGTCCTGAGCAGTTCAACTGCCCGCTTTTCTTCAGAAAAACCCTGAACATTCTCAGGTTTTCCAGCATGTTTTGCAGATTTGAACCCTTTCCAGCAGTGACTGTATGATTTCAGATCCATCTTTTCACACTGAGGACAATTGAGGGACTCATACATAACTATTACAAAAGGTAAACACATTTACTGATGCTCAAGAAAGCAACACAATGCATTAAGAGACGCAGGGTGTAAGCTATTTAATTGGATGATCAGGGTAAACTACTGATTTTGTCAAAAAAGTATAAAAAATAAGTATTTTATGTAGCTTCTGAAGGGCAGTACTAAAAGAACAAATATGATTTACTCATCATCATCATCCTCCTGTTCAAAAGTTTACACCCCCAGCTCTTAATGTTTTGTTTCCTTCTGGAGCAATCAGTGAATGTTTTCACCTGTTATAATAGTTGTTTACAGTTTTCCTCAGAGTGAAAAGATGGATCTCAAAATCTTAAGTCATTGTTAGACAGGGGCCAAATATGCAGAAGATGCTGAAAAACCAAAGAATTTGTGAGACTTTTTTGGGGGGATTTTTATTAAGATCAGTAGGCAGTTGAACTGTTCTGGGCTGCATTTCCCAAAACACTTTAAGCGTAAGTAGATTGTAGAACCTGCAGCCCAGGACAATCAAGGGACTCATGAAAAACTATCACAAAACATAAAAACAGCTGTGGGTTATCCAGGTAATGGCTCTGTATGAAGAATCAAATGTATGTAAACTTTTGAACATTTGAATAAATTATACATTTTAATTTTTATAAATTCAGTTTAATTTTTATAAATTCAGTATATGTAAATATCTGTTGTGTAAAATTGCTTATTCAGGATAATACTAAATTAAAATAGCATGCAATGTTTATGATCCCTCTTATTTTGTTAAAATGATTGCATTGCATGATTCTGCTAGGGGTATGTAAATTTATGAGCATAACAGTATCTTCTGTAGATTCTGAAGGGCAGAATTATAATGAAAATGATAATTAATGAAAAAATATGGCATGGTCCTGATGGTGCCATTAGAGTTGTACAATATGTGTGTGTGACTGTCTGAGATGGAGCAGTAATCGGGGAAGTCGTGGCCTAATGGTTAGAGAGTTGGGCTTGTAACCTGAAGGTTGCCGGTTCGATTCTCACACCGGCAGGAATTGAAGGTGGGGATTGTGAATGAACAGCAATCTCTCTGCCTTCGATACCATGACTGAGGTGCCCTTGAGCAAGGCACCGAACCCCCAATTGCTCCCCGGGCGCTGGAGCAATGGCTGCCCACTGCTCCGGGTGTGTGTTCACGGTGTGTGCGGTGTGTGTGTGCGTGTTTGTTCACTATTCACTGCTGTGTGTGTGCACTTGGATGGGTTAAATGCAGAGCACCAATTTCGAGTATGGGTCACCATACTTGACAATACATCACCATTTTTTTTTTTTTTTTTTTTTTTTTTTTTTTTTTTTTTTTTTTTTTTTTTAATCACTGTCCTGACTTTGCAGTGTCCATTGCAAGTGTATTCATTATTGTGTTTGTTTTTGATTAGTATATATTTTTTTATTGTTTCTTTTTAAAAATATTTTATTGTTTAATCAGTTTAATGATTTACTTGAAGTGTCTGTGTTTGCAAAATCTTTTTCTCAATCTAAATTAGTTAAATGTTGCAGTCCTGTTGCGTTTGTTGAATAATATTTGCAGTCCTGTTAAATGTTTGCAGTCCTGCATTTGCTGAAAAATAAAATTGTTTTGTTGATACTTTGCGGTGTTTGTGGCTTTCTTTACAGTTTTTATGAGTGCATATGAAGCATTTTTGTGTAGAAGGCCAGTAGCATTTAAAATATATGAAGTGCACAGTAATTTACAGACGTTTACTGAGATATAGGATTGCCCGTTTATGGAGATTTAACTGCTTGTGAACAGGGCGATAAGTGGATTTACCGGTGAGTACGTCAACATTTCCATCTGTGTCTGGGGGTTTATCGCGTTAAGCCTAGTTCACACTACAGGATTTTAAGCACGATTTAAGCCCGATTTGCAAGTTAACGAGCTCGCCAACAGGTCGGGCTGTTATCGGGGAAAAATCACGGGGTGATCGGCGCTCGTCAGTCTTTATGTGTGAACTACTCAATGACGCATCAAAGAGGCTCACTGATGCCAAACAAATATCTAGCATGCCAAATATCTGGACCGGTCGGCCGACTCGACATCACGTGGTGTCAGGTGTCGTGACGAGCTACAGCCAGTGAAAGAGCAAGGCATGGGTTGAGGTCACCAGAAGAAAAACAACAGCAGCAACATGGCTTAAAGAAAAGTTTGGACACAATAAATGGAGCAAAATTTTTCATCTCGCAAACAGCTAGCAGCGCTAATTTCTTCCTGACATCAATTTTCAAATAGACAACTCCTGCTTCACATGTTGTTTCGCGTCATTCCCGTTCCAATACTCGCGTGTGTTTTCATGACAAAACGTGGTTTGTAGAGTCGTTGGGTGACAGAGTTCTTGTCAGCTGGTGTAGTGTGTAACCCCCAGTTTACGGGTTCGTGTGTTGACATGAACAGTCTGGAAACTAGGGATGTGCGGGTCTAGTCGATTAGTCGACTAAATGGTACAGCTCCTACTAGTCGACATTGAAAACAATAGTCGATTATACGAGAGAGAAAAAAACATGATTTTATCATTCAAATTACCATCATTTTAACGTTACATTTGAAAACTTTTTAAATAACAAATTAAAATAAAACGTTTGACAAAGAATACATATGAAAATATTTAAATATATAAATATTTTTAAAAGTGTATCTGGGCGGAAACTACATTTTTACCTCAGACCTCGCATGCGTTTTCTTCATGTCAGTTGCGGCAAGCTCAAAATGACCACGCGAAGAAACAGCAAGGTGTGGGATTATTTTGAATGAGATGGAGACGGTAAAGCTTGTGTAAACTGTGTAATTCAAACTGGCTTACAATAACTCTACTGGAGCGATGCGTACTCATATTCAATACAGACATGTAGCGTTAGCTTAGAGGCTAGCCAAAGCCAGCAAATGTCAATCATGTCATGTATACTACAACCTGCCACCGCTGCGGTCCGCGATCCCATCCGTGCGTCTATTCCTCTAAATGAAGACCCACTTCAGTGGTGGTGCGGGATTTCCAGACTCTTTTCGAATCTGTCTGTTTGCTTGTAGTTATATCTCTGCGTGCCTGCGCCTTCAGTTCCTGCCGAGCGCACTTTTTTAAGTGCAGAATCGCCTCTAGTCCCGTCTTTCACCAGACCACGTTAAGGTTAAATTCACTGAACAAATGAGCATGGTCTGAGTAAGTAAAACAAACATTGTTTTGTGTTTAGACGATATAGCCTACATGAAGTACATTTTTAAAAGCTGTTTTAATGCTATTCCTTGATAAACTTTCCTATTGTTTTTGACTTGTGTTTTAATATGTTGGCTAACGTTATATAAAGATGAAGAATTCTGTCAATCTATTCATTGATTTTCCATTTCTGCATTGCTCCAACCGATTTGAATAAATAAGCTATACATTGGTTTATGTTGAGTGTATGCTCTTCTCTTTTTTTTTTTTCTTCTTCTTTTTAACGACCGCCTAAAATTAAATTAAGATAACGCGAGGTAAGCATACGGCATAATCGTGACCTATTTTTAGCAGAATTCATTGAGGGATTTGACAGTGTGATTCAAAGACAGGGTGGCCATGGGTCCTTCAAAAGTCTTAAAATGTCTTAAATAAAATTTTCCTAATAAAAGGCCTTAAAAAGTCTTAAAATGTCTTAAATTCAGATTCGATGGGTCTTAAATATTTTCGGTCCCAATTCCGCAAAAATTTCTCTGGTCTGACGGACCTGTGACTGTTTACAATCATTGGACAGACAGATTTTTTCCCCTGTAGTTACTACATTCTACAGTTAGCTGACCAGCTTCCTAGATAGTTTAAAATGGGTTAAATGAAGTTTACTGAAAAATGGCTTGAGAATTTTACTTGCCCGACCGGACAAATAGCCTGTTTGACAAAAAAAAACAAAAACAAAAAAAAAAAACAGTGAAGCATCAAAACGCAAGAATGATTCTTCTGATTTTATTACATTCAACATAAACAGCAATTGATAATGGATAGTGTATTTCTGGTATCAAGGTCACACTCCTTAGGCTCGCGCTGCCAGTGTTGTGCCAAATTCTGACCCCCGCCAGATTACTACCCCCCTAGTATTGGTAGGTTAAGGGTTAGGTGTGGGGGAGGGGTTAGGATTAGGCAATCAGGTAGCGATTTCAACGAGAGGGGGTAATAATTTGGCAGGGGTCGAAAATGGGCACAACACCGGTTGTAACATCGCTTTGTAAGAGACTTTAATGTAGAAATCAAATCAAATGACTGTATGAAATGAGCAAAAGAGCTGAATGGGACTCTTAAAGAAACTCACAGAAGAAACATACTGAAGTAAAATTTCATAATGTTGAGTTTTTTATTTATAACATGATGTAGTTAAGCAACATACCATGCATGACAAGGGAGCTAATTGCCGAATATTCTCATGATTGCAAATGTTACATTGATTTTAGTTAAATAAAATAAACAAGTAGTTAAGTAGTCACATAATTAAGTTACTTACATTTTAGACACAATATTGACTGTTTTATTCTGTTTCACCAACTAAAATAGTTCTAAACAAAGATCACAGCAGAAGTATTGCGCAATCTCCATGCAACACACAGCGGTGTTTTTTACTGAATGATTCAGCGAACGGTTGAATGAATGACTCAATAATGACTCACTCATTAAGTGACTTACTGCCACCTACTGGCGGGGTTAGTATGTTTAAAAGGATGTTGTTTTTATGTATTTGTATGTGAAAGTATGTATTTTCTGTTGTTATGTGTTGCTATGTTGTTTCTATGTGTCTTTGCCCTATCATGATATGTGTCAGGACTATGGACCCGTCTGTGTGTGTTTCTCCCTCGTGTTAATTGTTAATTGGTTTCCAGGTGTGTCTTGTCTTCCTCCCCTGATTGTCCTGTCCTTATAAACCCCAGTCCATTCAGTTCATGTTGGTCGGTCCTTAAACGTCATTCCTGTGTCTCCTACGTGTGTTGATTATTAAAGACTGTTATTGAAGTACTCCTCGTCTCCTCGCTCCTTGCTCCCCCGAGAAGTGTGACAGAAGGACCGACCAACACAGTAACTTCCGTGTGTTTACCCTCCGTTTTTGTTTCCCGGTTTTTCCCAGTGTTTTTCTTTCCGTTGTGTCTATGGATCCCCTCCTTTGCCCCGAATTCCTCCTCCTCCTGCTGGAGCAGGGGGACAGATCTCTCGAGGACCATACAAGACTGTTCTTGTTACTAGCTAACGCCACCATCTACCCGGACGACGCGCTCTGTTCATTCTATGACGCAAGCCTGAACACCGCGAGCAGAGTGCTGTCGTCCGAAGATGGTCCTCGAGAGGAATTCGCCGCCTTCGTGGAGTGGACTCTGGCGAGAAATGGATCGCCACTCACCATCTGCCCCGTGGATGATCTCGCCAGATCTACTCCTGACCCAGAGCCCAGCCCACCAACTCCCCGCGGTGCGGAGCACCAGCCCGAGCCCACCGAGGACGGAGAGCCATTTCCCGCTGCGATCGACGAGCCAGCACCAAGCCGAGTGACTGAGCAACGGATCGCCCCGGACGTTGAGCCCCACCCGTCAGGCCAGGTGTGAGAGCCGGCGACAGTGCCCACCACGAGGGAGCCAGCCGTGGACGGTGTGAGCGCGGAGTGGAGCTCCGCCCCCTGCACCGTGGCTGAGGGTGAGCTGATTACACATCTGGGACTGCTGGACATGGAGGGGGATCTCATTGATTGGGAAGCGGATCTGGAGGTTGATTTTTCCCCGCTCTTCTCTCCTGCGTCCTGGCTGGTCCCGTCCAGCCCTCCTTCGTCTCCGCTGGTCCCGTCCAGCTCCGCTCCTCCAGAGCACCCTCCAGTGCCGCTCCCCGTAAGCGTCCTCCAGAGCCCGCGCCTCCAGAGCGCCCTCCAGTGCCTGCTCCTCGGAAGTGCACTCCAGTGCCTGCTCCCCGAAAGCGTCCTGCAGAGCCTGCACCTCCAGAGCGCCCTCCAGTGCCCGCTCCTCGTAAATGCCCACCCTCCCACCCGCTCCTGCCTCCTCCACCGCTGACATCTGGCAGCCCCTCTGCTCGCCCTCAGCCCTCCATCAATGCGGTGCGAGCTCCGCGGGTCTGCCATCTTCCATCGCCGTGGCTGGAGAACCCCTCACCTCCACCTCCAGCCTCCGAGGCCCAGACTCCGCCTCGGCCCGTGGACCCAGCGGCTCCACCTCGGCTCCTAGCTCCCTTGCCTCCACCGTCATCCATCGATCCACCAGCTCCACTGGGCTCCCTCGTCCCTCCGGCTCCACCTTGGTCAGGCGTCGACCCGCCATCGCCTCAGGACTCCGCTCCTATGGCTGCACCTTGGCTCTGTTGGGCTCCTTCCTCCCGCCAGCTCCACCTTGGTCCTCAGTCGCTCCGGCTCCGCCACGGAGCTCCGTCTCCGCCTCGGTCGCCAGAGCCCTCGGCTCCACCCTGGCCCTCCGGATCCTCGGCATCCCCCTGGCTCGTTGGCTCTCCGTCTCCGCCTCGGGCTCCTCCACCACCTGCTCCGCCACCGTTGATCGGGCCCCTGGAGTCGGCGGCCATTCCTCCTCCATGGCTCCTCCCTCCGTCGGCTCCACCGTGGGTTGACATCATGGCTGTGGTCTGGGTCCTGCTGGACTCCTCCTGCTCCGGATCCCTCCTGTCTCTTCCCTGGCTCCTCCCTCCTTCGTCGCCTCCCTGGTCTCTGTCAGCCGGCCCCCTCCTGGGGGTTCGTCCTCCGCCTGAGCCTCCTCCTTAGTTCCCGCCCGCCCCTCCCCTTTGGATGTTACTATGGTGCGAGGACGCACCTTCCGGGAGGGGGCGTTATGTCAGGACTATGGACCTGTCTGTGTGTGTTTCTCCCTCCTGTTAATTGTTAATTGGTTTCCAGGTGTGTCTTGTCTTCCTCCCCTGATTGTCCTGTCCTTATAAACCCCAGTCCATTCAGTTCATGTTGGTCGGTCCTTAAACGTCATTCCTGTGTCTCCTACGTGTGTTGATTATTAAAGACTGCTATTGATGTACTCCTCGTCTCCTCGCCGCTTGCTCCCCCGAGAAGTGTGACAATATGCAACTGCATTCATCTTATTTCATTTTGTTTTTGGACTGGGCAAATGTCTACTGTCCAACTTAATTGATTATTTGTGCTGACTGTTTGTGACTATGTGAAATGACTGTCCATCGTGTTCCTGCTTTGGTAAAGCGTCCTTGAGCCTGGAAAAGGCGCTATATAAATTAAACATAATATTATTATTATTATTATTATGATGTATCCCCCCACCCCAACATTTCTTATTTGTATATTCAAAATAGCATTTAAAACATTAATCTCATAACATTATTTATTGCAGTTGTAATTGTGCAATGTAAATTAATTTGTTTGATAACAGTCTAGTGTAAATTGAATCTATTGATCAATTTTAAGAATTTGACATGAAATATGATGCATACATTTAATAAGGTTTAAGAAATGGCCTGAGGTTAATATAAAATAAAAAATGCAGATAAATGTAAAAGCTAATAGAACACAGATAAAATATTGCTTCGGAATAAATTGTTTACATTACTAGAAATCTCGGTCTTGCGGTGCTTTTGTGGGGATATTTTGTACAGGATATTGTCTGCTGATGTGAAAAGTTTGCTGTATATCATAATAATAAATAGCATTTTTGACAGCTCTATATATATATATATATATATATATATATATATATATATATATATATATATACGGCTTCAGGAGGTTTATGTGGTAGATTTGCTGGCCCTTCCTTCGGCCAGGTTGACGGATTCTGTAGTTGACTGGGCCCGTCCGCTCTATAATTTCATAGGGCCCCAGCCACCTAGCCAGGAATTTGAATTCGTTGGATGGGATCAGAACTAACACCTTTTCCCCCGGATGGAACTCTCGAATCTGTGCCCTCTGTTGTATATCTTCGCCTGCTGTTGTTGGGCCTGCTGCATGTGTTCCCTTACAATTGGCCAGACCCTCGCCATTCGGTCATGCATTTGTTCAACATGCTCAATAAGGGTGCGATGTGGTGACGGTTGCTGTTCCCAGCTCTCCTTGGCGAGATCCAGTATCCCTCAAGGTCATCGCCCATAGAGGAGTTCGAAGGGCGAAAAGCCGGTGGAACTCTGTAGGACTTCTCGAATAGAGAACAAGACATATGGTAGCATCTGATCCCAATTTTTCCCCTCGACATCAATAATTTTCTTCAACATTTGTTTAAGAGTTTTGTTAAACCCCTCTACGAGGGGGTGGTATACAGAGGTTTTGAGTTGCTTTACCTTCAGTTGCCGGCAGATCTCCTTCATCACAGTAGACATGAAGCAGAAGCCTTGGTCGGTAAGGATCTCATCTGCAATCCCCACCCAGCTGGAGAGTTGGACCAGTTCTCTGGCCACGGCTTTTGAGGTGGCTGATCGAAGGGGTATCGCTTCTGGGAATCGGGTGGCATAGTCAAGTATGACCAGAATGTATCGCTGTCCTCGGTTGGATTTTGGCAGGGGTCCCACAATGTCCAGTGCAACCCTACTGAAAGGAGTCTCAATGATTAGCAGAGGAATAAGGAGATTTCTATAGGTTATCTTGGGGCTGTGGAGCTGACATTCAGCACAGTGGCGACAATAGTCTTCAACTGCCTTCTTGATCCTGGGCCAATACAACTGGGTGAGGATCCTTTCATAGGTTTTCTCCGCTCCTAAGTGTCTTCCCATCAGGTGAGTGTGGGCTAGATACAGGACCTTAGAGGCATATGGCTTAGGGACCAACAACTGTTCTATAATTTCACCCCTTCGCTGATCTACGCTATACAACAATTTATTCTTTATCAGGAAATGTGGACAAGAGAGTCTACTCACACCATCTTGTAGTTGGTCCTCAACCACTTGTAAATTCTCCCATGCTTGGCTCAATACTGGGTCTTGCAGTTGGGCAGTGCCAAACCGCCCCAGCCTTCCTCTCTGTAGAACTTCTGCTGGGGGAAATTCAGAAAATACTTCATGAGACTCTATGTCACCAAGTGTCTGTATACCTTCGGGATCTTCCGAAGCAGTGCCAGTGGGGTCAGAGTGCCCATCACCTCTCTCCTCATTGAGATGCTCCTCTGGGCTGGTTGCTTCTGTATCTGTGATCTCTTCATAGGTTCTAGGAGGGCGCCTGGATAGACGGACTCTTTGTTTACGTCGGGTAGGTCTCTTACCCTCCGCTGCTCGGTTTGACCAGTAGGCAGGAAACGCTTGACAGTCCCGGCCAACCAGGACAGGGACCGGCAAGTGATCAACAACCCCGGCCCGTACTGAGAACTGCCCCCGGGGTGTGACCATACTTACCTCTGCCGTAGGGTAATTCTTGGTGTTCCCATGAATACAGGACACAGAGATTTCTTTTCCCAGAATAGGCCCTGCAAACTCAGGTCGGATAAGTGTCACCATGCTCCCTGAGTCTATCAGGGCTTCAGCGTCCTGGCCTCCAATCTTAACTGGGACCCGAGGGGCAGCCGCTCTGTCATGGGCCCAGCAGGTGGTAAGAAAATGGCATGGGAGCCTTGCGGACTCTGAGGCACTGGCCGTAGGCATGAGTTCCTCTTGGCCTGGGCAGTCCTGGGCTAGGTGTCCCTCCCTTCCACATGTGAAGCACCGAAATGGAATAGCACTCTTCATAGGCCTCTCATTTTTCCAGTTTCCTTGGGCTCATGGGGGTCTTGCTTGGACAGCTTCGGGGTATTTTTTAGGGGGTTCTCGCTCTTGTCTAGGTTTCCAAGCTTGGTTTTTGTTCGCCTCAGGTTTCAACAAGCTCACGGTCACCTGGTGATTTTCTAGGAGGGCAACTAAGGCGTCTACATTTTGTGGTCCTTGTTGAGCCACATACTTCTTTGCATCTGAGGGCAGGCCCCGTACGCATCGATCAATCACTACCCTTTCTACTGCAGGCGGCCCATCTCCATCCTCGAGCCAGCTTCTCACCATGTGGGTCAACGTGGTTACTTGGGCACGTGCTGGAAAGGTTGCATGGTATTCCCAGCTATGGACCCGCTGGGCCTTGGCAGGTAGGCTGAGCCTATATTGGGCAAGGGTCGCCCCCTTGACCACTTCATAATTAGTTGCCTCATGTGCAGTGAGGTCTCAGCAGGCCTTCTGGGCTTCCCCAGTCAGCAAAGGGAGTATCAAATTCGCCCAGTCTGCCCTAGGCCATCTTTCTCTTTGGGCCGTCTTCTCAAAGAGATCTAGGTAGGCTTCAACATCATCCTCTCTGGTCATTTTAGTCAGATAATCTTGGGGTTTCCTACCCTGCGCCTCGGTCCTTCGGCAGAGCTCAGTAACTGCTGTATTCAGGGTGGTCTGAGCCCGTAGGATGGCGGTCAGGGCCTCCTCCATTTCCTGGTTGTTTCTTGTCCGTCTGGTGTACTGTCTAAGTCCTATGGGATGGGGGATGGGGGATGGGGGGGGGGTCAACTCATGCCCGCATTTTCCACCATATGTAAGCTTCCTCCATAAGTCTTGGAGGGAATAGCTCAGGAGATCAAAGTACACAAGTCACCAGGCAGAATTCCAGTCAAGCAAAACTCAATTTTCTTTATTCTTCCAAAAGGTGGGGTGGGGGAGGGAATAAGAAAAAACTCAAACTCAGATAATTCTTCTTCCTCAAGTAGTCCTCGTAGCAGCCAATTACATCTGGATGGGAGGCAGAGGAGATGCAGTATTAGTCAGAGGAATTCAGTCTACTCACATCCTCCAATAGGCCTCTATCCTTGAGAGCTCGGTTGGGGTAGAACCAGTTCAAAGCTTGTTCTCTATAGCTGCCAGCACCCTCCGTCTTCTCACCTCCCTCGCTTAACATTTCCGTCACACGCTTGAGGTATTCAGCCAATCACAACGCACTGGATAGCTGGCCAATCAGAGCACACCTCGCTTTTTTAGAATGATGAGCTTTGTAAAAATCGACTTGTTTCAGAAAGGCAGGGCTTAGAGGAGCAACAATAATGTACAGTATGTGGAAAATGTGTTTTTTGAGCCTTAAACCCCATAAACACATTGCATTACACCAAATACACAAAATAATGTGCTTTTTAGCAACATCATATGACCCCTTTAATAGTTAAAAAAAGCTTAAAATAAATTGGTATTTTTCCTGCACAACTCTATCATTTCCTACCTGTTTGTTTGTTTTTTGTTTTCTTTTGAGTGCCAACATTTCAGAACCTATTCACTGTATGATATTGATTTACATAAATTGATTTTGTTTCTAAAAATCTTTGTGTTCATCTGAATCTTTGTGTTCACCTGATTATTGGAATTATTGTATCTCCCATGGAGGCCATTAAGCTGATTGAGACGTGCTGGTACTTGCTTATATTTATATGTTATATCAATACAGCATTCCAGCAAGCACACACTGAGTTCAACTAACATGTCAGGGATTACAGTACGCTCTCAGAAAAAAAGGTGCAAAACTTGTCAGTAACTGGGGCAGTAGCTTGTCAAAAGGTACAGATTTGTACTTTATTTATATCTAAAGGGTATATATTTTTTCCTTAAAGGAACATATTAGTACAGGGGTGGCGAACATCGGTCCTGGAAAGCCTTCTTCAACCTTGATAACCTTGATTAAAAACTCATTTTCCTGCAGCTTTCTAGTATCCCTTAGACCAGCGGTTTTCAATTCCAGTTAATTTTTCCAATTGAAAATGTCCCAGATGTTCCCAAAGGTGTTGTCAGATTCATTATAAATTCATTATTTAAAATTTTGAAAAATTTGTCATTTGTTTGTTTGTTAGTTTGTTTTAAAAACAAACTGATAAATAAATAAATAAACAAATAAATAAACAAACATATTCACCTATTAGATGCATTAAATTGATTAGTTTCCTTGTTCAGCATCAGAGTGGGCGGTAGATGGGTTGGTCAGTCTGATCCAGACACTGTATAAATTAAAAGACAGTAAGGAGAGCAGAACAAACTCCTAACAGGAGGAGACTCACTCATGGCCTATGAAACAGAGGATCATGAGACTCAATATTGCTTTCCTGCCATCAACACATCATGTATCAAGGGAAAACGCTCCAGACATGAATACAATATCATGTGTGTGTTTTTTCATTGCTGTCAGCATGGACTGTGTTTCTGAACCTGTTGGTGATCATCTCCATCTCTCATTTCAAGAAGCTTCACACTCCAACCAACCTGATCATTCTCTCTCTGGCTGTGGCCGACCTGCTAACTGGACTTATTGTTATGCCTGTGGATGCCATTAAACTGATTGAGACATGCTGGTACTTTGGCAAAACTGCCTGTGGACTGTTTACTTTGACCCTCAGTGTGATTATCTCAGCATCTCTCAGTAATTTAGTGTTAATTGCTGTGGATCGTTATGTGGCTGTGTGTCACCCTTTACACTATCCACAGAAAATAACCACAACCAAAACCTTAATGACCATCTGTCTCTGCTGGTTTTGCTCTTCAGCTTATATAACTGCCCTTTCGAGCAGTAATAGACGTTTTGACACTTCAGACAAAACAGATGTGTGTTATGGAGAGTGTTCTGTCATGATGAGTTTTACATGGACAGTCACTGATCTGTTTGTGTCCTTGATTTTTCCTTCCACACTGATCATAGCTTTATATCTGAAGATATTTCATGTTGTACGTCAGCAAGTGAAAGTTATAAACTCTCTGATGAAGGGTGGTAAATGTGTAATGGAAGCTTCAGTGAGGAGGAAATCTGAGAGTAAAGCTGCTCTCACATTAGGAATCATTGTTGCAATTCATCTTCTCTGTTGGTTACCTCTCTATATTTTTTCTCTTGCAGGGAATGAAACAATGTCTTCTGTAATAGTGAATTTTCTAACATGTGTCTTCTATATTAACTCAGGCCTGAATCCTCTTATCTATGCTTTACTTTACCCTTGGTTTAGAAAGTCAGTTAAACACATTCTGTCACTTAAAATATTTCAGCCAGCATCCTCTCTGGTGGACATTTTTACAAACTATCATTCATGAGTACTGTATTTCCACAATGTATGTGGGTTTCAACTTTCAAAATAGTAAAGCACACTTTCTAAGATCAAAGTAAACAAAGGTAACAATTCAGCTGATTTATTCAAAATATGCAGTTTTATATTTCAGCCTCATGACAAAAAGAACGCTCACAGGCAACTTCCAATGAAAAGTCAGATTAATAGTTCATTCATTTATGTTAATAAACCAAGGCCCTCCAAACAAGTGATATTGGGGGAAAAAATCGTAACAAAATAGACTGTCACCCAGGTATTTGAAATGAGATTCAAGATTAAATCATTCTTTTAATCATTCTTTTGAGTTATATATGTGAATTGGTAACATTTTACAATATGGGTGCACTAATATGCATTAATCCATTCTTCACTAATGCACAGATAATGAGAATTACTGCATGACTCATTAAGATCTAAACCATTCATTAATTATTACTACATCAGCAACTAATAAAAAGTCTGATTAATAGATCAAGTAATATATGAATTGAATGTGTCATCATGTATTACTTCCTTAGCAACATATAGAATTAACTAATAGTGTAAATTATTGTGTCAATTACCACAATGGGTCAAAGTTATGCATTTCAACTTCCAGTTGTCTGCTTTAAATAATTGGCTAATGATTTCCAAAGACATCATGTTATGACTTTACTTGTCAAGGCACATGACTAATAACTCATTAGTAATATGAATATGGTTAGGGATTTTGATATCCCAACCAGTGTTTGAGGTCTGTGGGACTGTTTGGACAGTTGCACAGTGAATGTATTGTCAGAGAATATGTTTTAAGGATGGGTAAGTTGGGCTGCACACAAATATCTGAATCTGAACTACTGAACGTGGTAGTCCATTCGTCCTTCATATTGGAAGTAACACAAGCACTTGGAGTGAGTCAGAAATAGTACTGGCATCAGTTCACTGTTGGGGATTTATTGTGTTGCGTAGCATCATGCCAAAATTCAGTGTGGACAGTATCACTGGTTATAATAGGTTTTATTGTTTTTTTTGTTGTCAACTTGGGCTTCAACCAGACATATTCCTGTGCCATAAATAATAAAGCACTGGATGCCAGTTCATCTGGTAAAGTGGAATCCCAGTTATAGATGCCTGGAAATTGAAATCCATGGCTTAATGTGGATGTCAAAACCAAAATTATGTATTACTTAACAATGAATTAATAGTCATGTGCCCCAACAAGTAAAGTCATAACATAATATCTTTGAAAATCATTAGCCAATGATTAATTAAAGCAGACAACTGGAAGCTGAAATGCATAACTTTGATCCATTGTGGTAATTGTGGTAAGCTTGTTTCATAAATTATTATAAAGTTTGCAATACAGGTAATGTCAAATAATTCAAAATATAGGATAATGTAATGTACAGTAGGCAAATGTACATGTTTTATCTTTTGTCTCCAGTTCTGAGAATGAGCAAAATTACCATTAAGGAACACAGAAATGCTTATTCATTGCTGTCGTGATGTGAATGTGTTTGCTTTGAAATGAATTACTTTAAAACCTGGAACAGTATGACTGAAGTGCAACTATATGTGTGTAGGTTGTTTTCACTTAAAATGAATGAGAAAGTAAAGACCCACAGGAATGAACATAAAAAAAAAAAATAAAAATAAAAAAAAAATAGGGAGAGAAAAAAAAGAGAAGGAGAGGTAATGTCTTTATAAAAGTCCTAGTTTATTGCAACCATATTGCAACATGTGCCCTACCATGGTAAAAAGTATTATTACCTACAGTAAATGTTCATTAAACCTCTGTAAGCATGATTCTTTCTAAAAAAAAAATAAAAAATAAAAAATCTTCTGTCAAATTTAGTGATATATACAATTTCTTAAATTTCAAGGTCACTGCTTAGTCCTATTTGAAGTTATCCTAACAGGGGTGGAAGGGCAGTTTTTTAAGCATATTTCATGAATTAATTATATTCTGAAGCATAGTATAAAAAATGAGAAATTTGAAAAAGAACTCTGATCAAAATTAGAGAACACTTACAGATACATACAGTTTATTGGTGTTAATCTGTCACCTGGTGCTAATTTCCTTCATTATATGGCAAACACTGTTTAACTGGCAGCATTCCTCGGAGATTGAAATTACACTGAGATTACAAGATGGCAGGCCGTTCTGTGGTGACTGAAACGCTGCAACAGGAAGCGGTCCAGATGAAGGGCAAGCCATTTGTTCAGCCATTGCAAGAGAAGCCGGTCATTCCAAATCTGTGATTTCTAGAATATTGCAGCTTTACAATGACACTAATTCATTCAAGTCCCCCAAAAAGACTGGTCGTCCTCTTAAGATAACTGCTCACCAGTTCAGTGCTGAACAGGGTATAGATCTGTCTTGGCATGTTTAAGAGAGGTTGAACTGAAAAAGCACTCTGCAATGACAAAGCCTCTCATCAGCAGAAAGAATGAAAAGGCTAGGCTCAACTTTGCTGATGAGCATGTTGTTTGGAGAGAGGAGAACTGGTCCAAAGTTCACTTCAGTGATGAGAGCAAGTTTAATTTATTTGGGTCAGATTTTTCGGTGTCAAACTGGGGAAAGACTGAACCCTGAGTGCGTAAAGAAGTCAGTGAAAGGTGGAGGAGGAAGTGTCATGCTTTGGGGGATGTTTTGTGCAGCAGGAGTTGGTCGTCTTATACAGCTACATGGCAGGGTGAACACAAATGTTTATCAGAACATCCTTCAGCAACATGCAGTACCTTCCTTGTAAGCATCTCCCAGTAAGCCTGCAATTTTCATGCAGGACAATGCCCCGTCACACTGCAAAACAGGTAAAGTGGTTCCTTGAAGCTAAGAACATTGAAATAATGAAGTAGTCGGCCCAGAGTCCTAATCTAAACCTGACTGAAAATCTCTAGAAAATCCTTGGCGACAGAGTTATGGCTAAGAAACCCACTACAGTTACCGAACTATGGAAGAGACTGGAAGTAGAGTGGACCAAGATCACACCAGTGCAGTGTGAGAAACTAATGATATCCTGAGGCCGCAGATGTGCTGAAGTCATTCAAAGTAGCGGCTTCTACAATTCTTACTAATATTTGACAGCAGTAACCCTCCAAAATTTACTTTTGTGCTACAGTGGTTACTGTTCTCTAATTTTGATCACTGTGTTTTCCACAAAATAAAGTTTTTTGTTGAAATGCCTTGGTTATTTTGTCAAACATGTTAGTATAACAGTGGTATACCCACAAATAATATGCCTTCAAATTTTGAGTGATAAAGATTAACGATATTTAAGAAAAAATATTTATATATAAAATACTTTATATATTAAAAGTATTTATAGATTGTCCTCTGATTCTGATCTCCATTGTATTTCTTATGAATATTATTTTATATTTTCATATTTTAATGGTTTTTTCTCAGAAGTCAATTAAAAACATATTAAAAAGGTACCTTAATATTTATTAAAAGTGCATCTGAAGGTGTAATATTCTTCTTATATATATATTAGGGCTGTCAATCGATTAAAATATTTAATCGCGATTAATCGCATGACTGTCATGAGTTGACTCACGATTAATCACAATTTAATCAAACTTTTTTATCTGTTCTAAATGTACCTTAAATTAATACTCTAATTGACCTGGGCATGGACAAATATGGATGCTTTATGCAATATATGTTTATTATTAGTGAAACCATAGTTAATCTAGAGCATGAAGACTGGACATGTTTCAAAGGTCACAGATGTTTTTTCAAAGAACTTATTCATGTCTATTACACACATGAAAAAAGAACATAGAAATACTAGGTTCCCATTATTTCTCTTTATTTGCACTGAGCAATTGACTTAGACAAGCCTGTTTACATTTTCACACTACAGAGCAGCTCACTTCTTCTGAACATGCTAAATGTACATTTATTATTTATTATTACATTTGTTTGCCTCTCTGTGCCCACTTACTGTATTTTGATGCAGCTAAATACTCAATAAAACTGTTTTCATTGATATATTTTTTCATTAATATATTTTCTGTTGTCAGATAACGGGATGAATATGAAATAGTGACTGATACGCGACCCATTAAGACTACATAACCAGCTCTACCTTCCAAGATGTTAATCTGCACAAAAATCCTGATTTATAATCGAGCCGTCCTCTGATAAAATCACATAGCCTAAACTTAAGATAAAGACAATAGCTGTTCTGTGATTTCGGCTATACTTGCATGTAAAATTAGAGAAGCAACATAATATCGGTTTTTAAAGCAGCACTATGTAACTTTTGGCGCTCTATCGGTTAATAAACAGAACCACACGCATCCCGCGGAAGAACATTCTAACCGGAGATACTTCTCTGTCTATGGCGATTCACGCAGGTATGTGTTACTCCGCAGCGGTGACAACCCGACAAGGCTACAATAGTCCAAAAATAAGCACTTATTATAAGTGTACCGTAGTGATCCGGGATAAGACAAAAATGCGGTTTGAAAGATGAATTCATGATGTACTCGCTCATTATATGCATTTTGCAAATTCTGAACACAGAAAAAGTTACATGCTGAACAGAGCAGACGCAGAGAGAGAGAGAGAGAGAGAGAGAGGGAGTCTAAACTAAATAAGCTTTGGGCAAAAACTAAAGATTGGTCACTAGGCTCTTTTTAAAAAAAATAAATAATAAATAATTAAAAAGTTGCTAAAGGGGTCTGAAAAGTCGCTAAGTTGGCAACACTGATAGCATCTCCATCCATTTCTCCAACCATGGGTTAGGCCATGGCTCAAACAGAAAATGCACGCTGCGTTAATCCCGCGTTAATAAAATTAGCGCCATTAAAATGAATATACGTTAACGTGTTATTAACGCGTTAACTTTGACAGCCCTATTTTATATATATATATATATATATATATATATATATATATATTATTTTCATTGCTGTCAGCATGGTCTGTTTCCGAACCTGCTGTTGATCATCTCCATTTTTCACTTTGGCAAGACCATTATCCTATAGTAGCTTCTTTGTGTGCTTCCATATGATAGCCGCACATGGGTGCAGGAGCACAAGCCAAAGACCGGGCCCATCGGGGGGTCCACACACTCAGCCACCCAGAGTTACTGTATGCACAGTTTCAGATGACTCTGGGGTTGGGACTGAAAGGGGTCATATAGATCATACAAACAGTGCACAAGGTCAAAAATTAACAGTGGGCAAAGAAGTAATTTGCCTTTATCGCCAGCAGCCAGGGCAGAAAGCTTTAGTGTGTCCTGCACACAAAGAAAACCTGACTGGATGTTATGTTCCCAGAGAGGAAGAACGTGTTAAAGACTCTGTAGGAAAGAATCAAACTGTGAATGATATAGCTGTTAATGGACATTCATTGCAAGCTTTTTTGGACACTGGTAGTTCTCTCTTGTTACTGAAACCATGTTTTGTGTGAATACCGCCTCTGTTAAATATGTACATGTGGACGTAAAAGCCGTATCAATGGGCCCTAGAAAGTCACTCCAAAAGCAGCGATTTGGGAAGTACCTGGGTATTGCAGAGTCTAAGACTTCTGTGGAAGGTCTTGATGCTAGTGGCTGGAGGATCCCTTCGAATATTTTAAAATTGCAAAGAAAGGATGAGTTGTTAAAACCACTCTTCGAGAAAGCTAAGTGTGAAAACGCATCCAACCTGTGCAATGAAAAGTATGTTGTGTTCAATGGAGTGTTGCATTTGCAGACAAATGAAGTGACAAGTTCAATTGTTTCAACTTGTTTTCTCCATATAGTCTTATATTTACCATACACTGTCCACTGGGCTGGCCACTTGGCTCACCAGAAAACTCATGCTTTCACTGGCCCACACTATACACTGATTTACAGAAATATTGCACCGCATGCACCATCTGTCAAAAGACCAGTGTTGTGTCCCAGTGGGAAAGAGCAGCCCTACATCCTCTGCCTGTCATCTCTGCTCCTTTCAGGCATATCTCCATGGAAATTGTGGGGCCACTTGAAAGAAGTTATGCGGGAGATATCCAGAAGTCTTCCCGCTTCGATCCATCACCTTGCCCAAGAAATTTGACTTTTTTGGTAAATTTTATATATTGTATAAAAATATACAAAAACACTATTTGTGTTTTTTTTATATTTTTGTATTTTTGTATATATTTTTCTATACAATAATTGTACAATTAGTTAATATTTAAGTTCTTTACAAACTATTCTGGCATGACAGTACACAAATAAACCACAACATTAACACTGATATTATAACATTTAACAGAGGCATATTTGTGAAAGAATGTGAACATGTCTATGAATGACAGAGTGTAAACTCCATTTCTACTAAACACCACAGAACAAGCATTTAACATTTTGTTTTTTTACAAATTACACACTTACAGTTTGATTCATAGTCCATGAATACTGATCATGCATCACTGCCAATTTTCATGATCTCTTTAGCATAATTGATGTAGTCATGATGAAACCCCATCAGCACATCAAAGGCATGTGACATCTTTTACATCATCCAGGGCAGCCTCCTCTTTTAAAACCACTGTTGCATCAGTTTGGGGGAAATGTCATTCTCCTCTTTGACCAGCATTCATCCCAGTCACCCCCTGTTCTTCATCAGTGGCCTAAAAAGAGAAAAACATTTGAAAAACGAAAACATTTAATTAAACTCTATCCATTTTCAGACAGAGGTACATCCACATCAGTAAGGACAGGTAAATAGTCGGTTTTATAATTTCAACCACTTTGTGTGGTTGTTTAATGTCTCTGTCTATCACAGCACTCTAGAATGCTATAATGGCAGCATTAGTGTGAGGGCATGTAATATTGTTTAAATAAATATATTGCTTTCAGAAAGCTACTTCTTTATTGAAACATTAAAACAGACATGACATTCACATACCTCACAAATGTTCATGTATGTGGAGGGCTGCTCTTTAAAGGGTTAGTTCACCAAATGTTGTTCCAAACCCATACAAACTCTGCTAATTTTTGGAACATAAATAAATATATTTAATATTCTCTTAATTTTTGTCCTCCATTGCAAGTCTGGGAGACCAATATTTTCTTCTGAACAGACATTTTCCCTATGAAATAACATAAGATTTATTCATATATAAATATTGGAATGGATTACTTCTACAATAACGCTGTATTTTTGAAGCTTGAAAATACTTATTATCTAGATTATCTAGATTATCTCGTATAGCTTGGCGGGAAAGTACCCTATCCTACAGAAAAGCATTAAAAACGGCTAGATCTGATTACTTTTCGTCTCTTCTAGAAGAAAACAAACATAACCCCCGGTATTTATTCAATACAGTCACTAATTTAACGAAAAATAAAGCATCAACAGGTGTTGGCATTTCCCAAGAGCACAGCTGTAATGACTTTATGAACTACTTTACTTCCAAGATCGATACTATTAGAGATAAAATTGTAACCATGCAGCCGTCAGCTAAAGTATCGCATCAGATAGTGCACTATAGATCCCCTGAGGAACAATTCCACGCATTCTCTATTATAGGAGAGGAAGAATTGTATAAACTTGTTAAATCATCTAAACCAACAACATGTATGTTAGACCCTATTCCATCTAAACTACTAAAAGAGCTGCTTCCAGAAGTCATAGATCCTCTTTTGGCTATTATTAATTCATCATTGTCATTAGGATATGTCCCCAAAACCTTCAAATTGGCTGTTATTAAGCCTCTCATTAAAAAACCACAACTTGACCCCAAAGATCTAGTTAATTACAGACCGATCTCAAATCTTCCTTTTCTGTCAAAGATACTAGAAAAGGTAGTATCCTCACAATTATATTCCTTCTTAGAGAAAAATGGTATCTGTGAGGAATTCCAGTCAGGATTTAGACCGTATCATAGTACTGAGACTGCTCTCATTAGAGTTACAAATGACCTGCTTCGATCATCTGATCATGGTTGTATCTCTTTATTAGTTCTACTGGATCTTAGCACTGCGTTCGACACTATCGACCACAACATTCTTTTGAATAGACTAGAAAACTTAGTTGGCATTAGTGCCTTAGCATGGTTCAAATCGTACTTATCTGACCGCCATCAGTTCGTAGCAGTAAATGAAGAGGTATCATATCGATCACAAGTGCAGTATGGAGTACCTCAAGGCTCAGTACTAGAGCCGTTACTTTTCACGCTTTACATGTTACCCTTGAGAGATATTATCAGGTGACATGGTGTTAGCTTTCACTGTTATGCTAATGATACTCAGCTCTATATTTCTTCACGGCCCGGTGAAACACACCAAATTGAGAAACTAACGGAATGTACAGTCGATATAAAAAACTGGATGACGAGTAACTTCTTACTGCTAAATTCTGAAAAAACAGAGGTGTTAATTATCGGACCTAAAAATCCCACATGTAATAACCTATAACACTATCTAACACTTGACGGCTGCTCTGTCAATTCTTCTTCATCAGTTAGGAACCTAGGTGTGTTGTTTGATAGCAATCTTTCATTTGAAAGCCATCTTTCTAGTATCTGTAAAACTGCGTTTTTCCATCTCAAAAACATATCTAAATTGCGACCTATGCTCTCAACGTCAAATGCAGAAATGCTAATTCATGCGTTTATGACCTCAAGGTTAGACTATTGTAATGCTTTACTGGGTGGTTGTTCTGCACGCTTGATCAATGCAGCAGCTAGAGTCCTTACTAGAACCAGGAAGTATGACCATATTAGCCTGGTTCTGTCAACACTGCACTGGCTCCCTATCAAACATCGGATAGATTTTAAAATCTTGTTAATTACTTATAAAGCCCTGAATGGCTTAGCTCCTCAGTACTTGAGCGAGCTCTTATCACATTATAGTCCTCCACGTCTGCTGCGTTCTCAAAACTCTGGCCATTTGATAATACCTAGAATATCAAAATCGACTGCAGGCGGCAGATCCTTTTCCTATTTAGCGCCCAAACTCTGGAACAATCTACCTAACACTGTTCGGGAGGCAGACACACTCTGTCAGTTTAAATCTAGATTAAAGACACATTTCTTTAACCTGGCTTACACATAACACACTAATACACTTCTATTATTCAAATCCGTTAAAGGATTGTTAGGCTGCATTAATTAGATCAACCGGAACCGGGAACACTCCTCATAACACATGATGTACTCGTTACATCGTAAGAAGAATGGCATCTACGCTAATATTTGTCTGTTTCTTTATTATTCTGTTTCTCAGTCCGTGTCCAGATCAGATGGCGCCGGGAGATGATGTCTGCAACCCTGACCGTCGGCGGAGGCCGGACACCTGGATGAGCCCCGGGGACATATCCCCAGTGAAGACCTCGACTTAAATACAATAAAACTTAAAATTAAACAAATTAACTATAATATAATAAAATACCTAACTACATAATACTATTATTGTTAGAAATTGCAACAATATAAAAATAGAAATATAATACATTTATACATTTAAAATTTAATTAAAACGATAAGTAAAAAAAATAAATAATAATATCCTGGCCAGAGGAGAACTGGCCCCCTGACTGAGCCTGGTTTCTCCCAAGGTTTTTTTCTCCATTCTGTCACAGAGGGAGTTTTGGTTCCTTGCCGCTGTCGCCTCTGGCTTGCTCAGTTGGGGACACTTAATTTCTAACGATTATCGTCAATTTGATTTCATAGATACTATTTAAACTAAACTGAGCTAGACAATGACATCTCTGAATTCAATAATGAAATGCCTTTAACTGAAAATTGAGTGTTTAATCTTATTATTATACATTACTGACACTCTATCCTCCAATTTGATACTAAGTGCTTTGACACAATCTGTATTGTTAAAAGCACTATATAAATAAAGGTGACTTGACTTGACTTGACTAGACTTTCAATGGATTAACAAAAAATTATGAGAAAAAATTTAAAATATCTTCATTTGTGTTCTAAAGACAGACAAAAGTCTTATAGGTTTGGAATGAAATGAGGGCAAGTAAATTATTATTTTTTGTGTGAACTATTCCTTTAAGAAAGGAAGACCAAGAATGGTGACTTTCCAAATCAGACAACTCCAAAGTTGGTTTGAGTTCTGCAATGAAAAACACAGACATCAATGGTTTACATAAAATATGAACACGTAATCACACTGTTGTTGCATCAAAATGTGAAGTAAACAGGCAGGAGACAACAGAAACATTTATTTTCTAAAAAATAACTCACATCAATCTCAAAAGAATGAATTTATCCTATGTCTCTGGCTTTCAACATCTACAAAAAACAAACTAACATTCTTTTACTCTTAGTAAAAAAATTAATAACATGGAATTATGAAGTTTACTTGCTTTAAACTGTCTTTCCCTCTCTTCCAAAGAAGCTGAGAAAATCACCTCCTCCTCACACAAGCAGGCTTCTGTGTCCTTACTCCTTAACTCCTAAGTTAGTTTGAGTTCTGCAATGAAAAAAAGGGACATCAATGGTTTAAATAAAATATGAACACGTAATCACACTGTTGTTGCATCAAAATGTGAAGTAAACAGGCAGGACCCAACAGAAACATTTATTTTCTAAAAATAACTCACATCAATCTCAAAAGAATGAAGTTGTCCTATGTCTCCGGCTTTCAACATCTACAAAAACAAACATTCTTTTACTCTTAATAAAAAAAAAAAAAAAAAAGATAACATGATGGAATTATGAAGCTTTCTTGCCTTAAACCGTCTTTGCCTCTCTTCTGAAGAAGCTGAGAAAATCGCCTCCTCCTCACACACACAGGCTGCTGTGTCGTTAACTCCCGGCGCAGGCATGAAGACACAAGCTCGTCACATCTGAAATATTACATGCAAAACATTACTTTTAACAATTACCACTTCAACAGCCTCAAAATAATTATGCTAATCTTTATTACATAACGCTGTTTCCTTTAGGAAGCTACATTCAGTTTAACCGCGAAAAATAAGATAAAGAATTAACATGTAAATGTGTTAATAACCTTCTATTAACACCTCAAAAAGTGCAAATATTGTAAAATCTTATGTAAATATGACATAAGACACTCACGAACGTTATATTAAAAGTATATCTTCGGTTCAGTAAAAGAGGCCATTAAGACCTCTGTTTCTGAGGAGAAAACCGTGTCCGTGTATTTTTCAATATAAGCTCTTTTCTTACTATTTCCGCCTTCCATGAAAACTCAAAATACTCCCGGACACAAACAATGAATGATGACTTTACATTTTTAATCTTTACTTACCATAAACATCTTTCACTTGCTTCTCGCTTCTTTCACGCAAAGAAAATGGCGGCTTCTCGCACTGGTGTCATCCGATGGTAACGTGACGTGCGTGCTCTCCTTCACGTCTGCGTTCCCAACCCAGCGCCGCTGGGTTATGATCAAGATCAATTTTAAACCCAAAACTGGGTTAAAAAAACCCAACGTCCTTACCCAGCGGTCTCAACCCAGCATTTGGGTTGAAAAAATAACCCAGCGTTTTTTAGAGTGTGCTATCAGGACATGAGTCCTTACCATGCACAGATGGACGGGCTGGTGAAAAGGTTCAGTTAAACCCTGAAGAACATGTTACGGAAGTTTGTTGCAGACAGAAGACATACTTAGGACAAATGGCTGCATTCTGGGCTCTTTGCATATAGACAAGTACCTCAAGCCCAATATTTGAGCTCCTCTATGGCTGGCAGGTGCAAGGACCGCTGGACACTGCTGAAAAAGGGCTGGGAGGACCCTGCATCCAGAACCAATGAGAAGGTCATCGTGAAGTACGTGCTTGAGATGAGGGACTGGCTTGAGCAGTATCGGGAACAAGTGAGGGAAAACATGCAAGAAGCACAACAAGGTTGAAAGTGATGGTATTACCAACATGCAAGACTTTGAAGGTTTCAGTCAGGGAAAAGTGTTACTCTTGTTACTAACATCATCAAACAAACTTTTGGCCAAGTAGCAAGGACCATACAGTGTAATACGGAAGATGGGGCCAGTAACCTACAAGGTCCACCACCCTGACAAGGGGTGTGAAACAGAATTACCACATTATATACTGAATAAGTGGAAGGAGCCACCCGGTAAGGCAGGGCTTTCCAATCCTGCTCCTGGTGGGCCACTGTCCTGCAGAGTGACACAGCCACTTATGTCTATGTCATTTTGAAGTAACACCACAGACGTAATATGACACCACAGCCTTTATATTGCAAGTTACTATAGATTCTGTGGTGTTACCAGAAAAGACAATAACACCACAGACAAATCAGCCTAAATCCAGACTTTTCTAAAATGGAGGCTGCCATCATGATGATTTCTGTCAACACTGCACTGGCTCCCTATTAAACATCGTATACATTTTAAGATCTTGCTAATTACCTATAAGGCCCTGAATGGTTTGTCATCTCAGTATTTGAGTGAGCTCTTATCACACTATAGTCCTTCATGTCCGCTGCGATCTCAAAACTCTGGCCATTTGATAATACCTAGAATATCAAAATCAAGTGTGGGGGGGAGATCATTTTCCTATTTAGGGCCCAAACTCTGGAACAATCTACCTAACACTGTTCGGGAAGCAGACACACTCTGTCAGTTTAAATCTAAATTAAAGACCCATCTCTTTAACCTGGCTTACACATAATACACTATTGCATTTCTATAATTCAAATCCGTTAAAGGATTGTTAGGCTGCATTAATTAGGTCAACCGTAACCGGGAACACTTCCCAAAAGACCCAATGTACTTGTTACATCGTTAGAAGGAAGGCATCTATGCTAATATTAGTCTGTTTCTTTCTTATTCTGAGGTCACCATAGCCACCCAGATCCAGACTGTATCCAGATCAGATGGTCACTGGAGCCACCCGGATACAGTCCGTATCCAGATCAGAAGGTGGATCAGCACCTAGAGATGACCTCTACAGCCCTGAACGTCAGCGGAGACCAGGACAACTAGATGAGCCCCAGAGACTGATCCCAGTGAAGACCCTGTCTCCTAGATGGCCTTCGGGATAAGACCACAGGAACCAGATGAGTCCTCTGCACAATCTGACTCTGCTGCAGCCTAGATTTAAACTGCTGATTTTTTTCTGGCCAGAGGAGAATGACACTATTTCGACACACTATTTCCCCGTCTAAATACTGTAAAGTTGATATAAAGCCACCCAGCTTTATATCAAGCTAATGTAGAGCTGCTTTGACACAATTTGCAATGTTAAAAGTGCTATACAAATAATAGTGACTTGACTTGACTTGACTTGATTTCAAGATCAGGGGACATTTTGGAAATATTAATAAGTATGTATTTATCAAAATTTTGATTAAAATATGTCAGATCTGCAAGTTATCAACATAACACCACAGACACTAATAAGTGTGACATGAAATTGTCAGAAATTTAGCTAAATTTAAGAAAATTAATAAGAATGTACTCCCCATGCACCCCTCAGATCAACCAGCACCTACAGTGACATTTACACACAGAAAGTAGTCCAAATAGCATTCCCCCTTTCTTAAAGGGGCTACATCCATTGTTGTAACACCACAGACATGAATTTTTTATACCATATACCATATCCCAGAATTTTTTAAAACAATTTAATAAAATTGTACGTTAAATAAAATCTGCATTCACAATATAACCACTTTATTTGTGTTAAAAATGTTATATTGTTGCAATTATATTCCATGAAACCTCTCTAAGGTATGGTGGGAACATCCATATTTTGTTACAAATGCAGTCTCTAAAACTCAATTAAATATGTATTTTAAAACAAAAAAATGTAGCTATTAACAGTGCACAAATTGTGTTTACCCTACAGAATACAAACATGCAAACATTTTATGATTTATTGGTATTTAAAGTTTATTTCAACTGTTGTAAAGTAGAGGGACACCACTTGCCACCACAAATGAAGAATGACCCAGGTAAAATATGTGAAAAATAATGCGATTTTTTACAAACGAAGCATGAACACATGTTGCTGTGCACCCCATAAACACAATCATGCCTTTGAAATAATCCATTAGACCACACCTTTAATAAAATAATGTTTTAATACAAATGTCTTTGATTTAATTGTCTTTAGTATTTAATTGATTTAATGTTATAGTAGCCATCTGATACAATCAAAGAGGAACTAATTTTACTTTGCGCATCTCTGATCAACACAGTGGTGTTTCATTACTGAATGATTCAGCGTTTTTGAATTACTCATTTGAGTCAATAATTCAGTGGTCCATTCATAAAGACAGCCATTTGCTTCATTCTTGATTGAATCAGCCGTTTAAACAAATGGCTCAATGACTCACTCAGTAAGACAGTCACTTGCTGCCACCTACTGGCGGTTTACTTTCATATGTGACCCTGGACCACAAAACCAGTCATAAGGGTCAATTTTCGAAATTGAGATTCATACTGAATAAAAAAGCTTTCTATTGATGTATGGTTTGTTAGGATAGAACAATATTTGCTAAAAAAAAAAAAAATCTAAATACTGAGAAAATCGCCTTTTAAGTTGTCCAAATGAAGTTCTTAGCAATGTATATTACTAATCAAAAATTATGTTTTGATATATTTACAGTAGGAAATTTACAAAATATCTTCATGGAACATGATCTTTACTTAATATCCTAATGATTTTTGGCATAAAAGAAAAATCGATAATTTTGACCCATACAATGTATTTTTGGCTATTGCTACAAATATACCTGTGCTACTTAAGACTGGTTTTGTGGTCCAGGGTCACATATTTAAAAGTAGCTTATCTTTGCATTTTTTCCAACATTTCATATTTGTATATTTAAAAAAAACTGACTTCAAACACCAAGTTTATAACATTATTTATGCTGTTGTAATTTTGCAGTGTAAATGCATTCATGCTACATTTCAGCTTCATTAAACTGTCTGTGTAAATGCATCTAAATGCCACTACAGCTGCTTCTGTTTCTTCTGCAGTGGAAAGATCGGTTTTGTTAATACTGATTTCATTTGATTGGTAACAGCCCTATATTATATTAAATGAAATTTTTAATAAAATATATGGATTTGATATGAAAGATGACACATGCATTTAATATGGTTAGGAAAATGCCCTTTAAAAATAAACAAAAAAGGACCTGGAAATCAATTTAAATCAGTTTTAGTATGCAGCAACTTTAGTCATATAAAACGTAATTTCCCAACAACAAAATTGTGGCCAGTGTAAATGCTGAGTGGCTAGTAACTTTGGAAAACCACTAGCAATAGTGGCTGGTGAGCAAAATGAATGAGGTTATAAATGTATAGTAAATATTTATTTATATTTAATAATGTCTTTGTTAAAAGAAAAGAACATGCTATTGTGTGGATAAATTAATACATACAATAAATTAATGTCATTATGCAGCATCAGAGTGGGCGGTAGATGGGTTAGTCAGTCTGATCTAGACACTGTATAAATGAAAGGACAGTAAGGAGAGCAGAACAAACTCCTAACAGGAGGAGACTCACTCATGGCCTATGAGACAGAGGATCATGAGACTCAATACTGCTTTCCTGCCATCAACTCATCATGTATCAAGGGAAAACACTCTAGACTTGAATACAATATCATGTACATGTTTTTTTCATTTTTGTCAGCATGGACTGTGTTTCTGAATCTGCTGGTGATCATCTCCATCTCTCACTTCAAGAAGCTTCACACTCCAACTAACCTGATCATTCTCTCTCTGGCTGTGGCTGACATGCTTGTTGGACTTGTGATGTCCATAGAGGCCTCCAGGCTGATTGAGATGTGCTGGTACTTTGGAGACACTTTCTGTGGACTCTTTTTGGCAGTAACAGGGCTTCTTATTTCAGCATCTCTTTATAATTTAATTTTAATTGCTGTTGATCGTTATGTGGCTGTGTGTCACCCTTTACTCTACCAACAAAAAATAACTACAGCTAAAACTTTGGTTATCATATGTATCTGCTGGTTGTGGTCTTCAGCATACAATATTTCCCTCATAACATATAACAGATATTTTGATCCATCAAGCAGAACAGACGGGTGTTATGGAGAGTGTCCCTTTATGGTTAACTCTGCTTGGAGTATGACTGATCTGTTCTTGTCCTTCCTTTTTCCTTGTACTGTGATTATAATTTTATATCTGAAGATATTTTATGTTGCACATCAGCAAGTGAAAGTTATAAACTCTCTGATGAAGAGTGGTAAATGTGTAACAGAGGGTTCAACAAGGAGGAAATCTGAGAGTAAAGCTGCTCTGACATTAGGAATCATTGTGACCGTTTATCTGTTTTGTTATATTCCATACTATATCTTGTCTCTAACAGTGAATACAGTAATCTCTTTCAAAATAGTAAGATTTCTATTATGGGTTGTGTATATAAACTCAGGACTGAATCCTCTGGTCTATGCTTTATTTTACCGTTGGTTTAAAGTGTCAGTTAAACACATCTTAACTCTTAAAATATTTCAAACAGCATCCTCTCTCATTGACATTTTTACAGATTATAATCAGAGATTATAATAGATCATAATTGTTGTGGGTTTTTGATCCCTCCCCCTTTTTCTTTACTGATGAAGCACAAACTATTGTTTAAACTCTTATGTCATGTCCTAGTCCTAGTCATGTGTTTTGTTGTTGTTGTTTTTCCTTGTCATGGCTTTGTTTTTCATACAGTAGACATAAATACTAACACTAATCAAGCAAAAGTGTGAAAACGTATGGCTCAAATCAACTTTTGATTGTGCTGTAGTATATTTAATTACTAAATTAAATAAATAACTTAAAAATTTCTTCAGCCAGTTTGTAATTTGACAAATTTGTCTGTGGCCTGTATATAAAGACCATCTGATTATGTCATTAGTATTTTCCATATCTGAAAAGCTCTTGCAGTAGTACAGTGTATTTGTTTATTTCACACCTTTAATAAACAATTCAGTGGAGGATCATCTCAACATCAATAATACATACAAAACATAAATCATACCATTTATAACTGTGTTTCTGAGTTTTCACATCATTGACATTAGAGTAAAGTGTAAACCAACTGAACAAAGACATTTCCATGTATATGACAGATCAACCCATGTGACGACTTTGAGAGAAGACCACCCACACTGTTACACCTTCATTCTTAAAATATTTCAACCAGCATCCTCTCTGATTGACATTACTTTTATAATATCATTCATGATACCTGAGGGACATACTCATAAATATGTAGTTAAATAATGCTGTGTACAAGTTCAGGATGCAGTGAATCTGGTAAAAAAAAAAAAAAAAGAGCGCATTTCATGTTTGCATAATTTTTCATGTTTGTCTTATGAAGGAACATAATCACATAAAGTTGAATATATTGTGGAGAAGAGGGAAAAAAAACAAAAAAAAAACAGAGATACTTCTCGGCTTCCCTTCCCCTTCTCTGTTTATCCCACCTTCCACCCCTCTTTGAGGTGGGTTAAGGCACAAAAGGTTGTTATATGATTAAATGTATTAGGAGTTGAGAAATAATACTCAGAGAAGTAGGTTATATTACAGATTGTCTGTCCTTTAGGACCTTCACCTCAAGAAACGCATAATTTTCTTCTCATTCATCCTCACAGTGTTGTATATACAGTAAATGCATATGCTGGTTGAGGATGTTAGATAAGTGAGTTTGAGTGAATACTGGTCGAGATGGAATGGTGCTCTGCTCTCTCTCCCTCATAATTTCATATTCTCACAGCTTGCACATATATTTAGGTGTACACTGGCTGAAGATACGATTTATGTGCTGGTTGAGGTCAAGCATTACTCTCTCCCCTTTAACACATTATTTCTCATTCTCACAGCATTTCACATAAGGATATATACTGGTTGAGGATGTGGTTTCATGTACTAGTCGAGGCTGAGCATTGTTCTCTTCCTTTTATCTAGCCATTCTCACAGCACTGCACTTAAAGATGTATGCTGGTTGAGGATGAGATTTAATAGTACTGGTCAAGATTGAGTGGTGCTATCCCCCTTTTTAGTCGGCCTCACAGCATTGCACATTAATATATATGCTGGCTGAGGGTGTAATTTTATGTACAGGTCAAGGTTGAACAGTGCTCTATCCATTTTAGTGTACACATATATTTATTTAGGTATGTGTAGTTGAGGATTAGATTTCATGTACGTGTAATTTCTCACTCTCACAGCATTATATACAGACATGTATTCTGGCTAAAGATGCCTTTCTATTGGTGGAGGTTAAGAAGTACAATATCTATTTCTTCCTCCATCATCCTTCAGTAGTGTGTGCCAATCCACTTAACTTGAATGGACAGAATATCCACACCTGTCCACACCTGGACAGAATATGAGTGACCACAGGACTTCATATCAGCTTCCCAGTCGACACTTCCCACAAGGACACTGATAACACCATGCAGCCACAACAAGCACTGCTCATGGACATCCCGGCTGAGCCCTGCCCACAGAGCTCATCACAGACAGACTGTGATGTATCAGAACAGCTCCAAGACTCAGTACCCAAGGACGACTTTCTGGAAAACAGCCAGGGGAGCCAGGACAACATATCACAGCCACCGGAAACACCAGAGCCAGAGCCCATCTCACCAGATACATTATCCCTCTCTCCAGCATCTCCACTTCTAAGCTTCTCACAGAAAATGGAGGAACTGGTGTATGCTGGGACCAAACTCTCCCACTCCTTCGCTGCAAGCCCCCAGATATCAACTGTCTGCAGGACTGTTAGGAGAGGTGGAGGTGTAGCTTTTCTGTTTAAAGATGTCTATCAATGCAAGCAAGTGTCATTTGGTCAGTACTTGTCTTTTGAATATCTAGGTATTGTGCTGAAAGGTGATCCACGCATTCTGTTTATCATTATTTACAGGCCTCCAAAAAAGTCTCCAGACTTTGTTGAAGAGTTCACAGAACTGTTATCAATGATTTCCTCAGAGTTTGACTGTTTTGCTATTGCAGATTTTAATATTCACTTAGATAATGCGGAAATCAAAACTACAAAAGAAATTATAACTGTTTAAAACACTTTTGACCTGATTCAGCATGTGCATGGACCCACACACAATCGTGGACACACTCTAGATTTACTCATCAGTAGAGGTCTAAACATTTCATCCATTGTTATTAAGGGTGTAGCACTATTTGTATTTTCTTTGATATATTGATCTCTGTTACCACTGAATCTAGAACTGTCTCTGTCAGAAAGAGATGCATTAATGAGAACACTAGTGTGCTATTTATGAAGGCTATATCTTCAACACCAAGCATTTCTGCAGACTCTGTTGATCTTCTCCTTGATTCCTTTAACTCAAAAGTTAAGAATGTTATTGATGATATTGCTCCTGAAAGAGTCAGTAAAAAGACTGGCAGACAGAAATCACCTTGGGGGAATTCAACAGCAGTTCAGAGTATGAAAAGACAATGCAGAAAAGCTGAGCGGATGTGGCGGAAGACGAAACTTGAAATTCACTATAGCATCTATAAAGACGGCCTTCATGCTTTCAATGCAGAACTAGCCACAGCTAGACAGACCTTCTTCTCAAACCTCATAAACAGTAATTTAAACAACACTCACTCTTTTTGCTACTGTTGAGAGACTAACAAACCCCCAAGTCAGATTCCCAGTGAAATGCTCTCCGACAGAAAATCCAATGAGTTTGCTTCCTTCTTTTCTGAGAAGATCAATAACATAAGAAAGGTGATTGGCACATCCTCAAGTTATGCAGAGGTCAGACAGATTCAATCGCAGTTTCAAAAAGAAGTTACTATGTCTGTTTTTGAAGAAATTGAAAGCAAAATTTTGGAAGAAATAGTACAGCACCTTAAATCGTCAACCTGCTATCTTGACACACTTCCCACATATTTTTTCAAAAGTGTGCTTAACTGTTTAGAAGCAGATCTCTTAGAAGTGGTGAATGCCTCACTTCTTTCTGGGACTTTTCCAAACTCCCTGAAAACTGCAGTTGTTAAGCCCCTTCTGAAAAAGCGCAATCTTGATAACACCATATTGAGCAACTATAGACCAATATCAAATCTTCCTTTCATAGATAAGATTATTGAAAACGTAGTTTTTAATCAGCTGAACAACTACTTAAACTCAAATGGATACCTGGACAATTTTCAATCTGGTTTCCGAGCACATCACAGCACAGAGACAGCACTCATTAAGATAATAAATGGTATTCGCTTTAATTCGGATTCTGGCAAAATATCAGTGCTGGTACTACTAGATCTTAGTGCTGCATTTAACACTGTCGATCATAACATACTTCTAGAGAGACTGGAAAACTGGGTCAGGCTTTCTGGGATGGTACTCAAAAGGTTCAGGTCATACTTAGAAGGGAGAGGTTATTATGTGAGTACAGGAGAGTATAAGTCTAAGTGGACGTCCATGACATGCAGAGTCCCACAAGGCTCAATTCTTGCACCGCTCCTGTTTAGCCTATATATGCTCCCACTAAGTCAAATAATGAGAAAGAACCAAACTGCCTATCACAGCTATGCTGTTGATACCCAGATTTACCTAGCCTGATCTCCAAATGACTATAGGCCCATTGACTCCCTCTCCCAATGCATTGATGAATTTAACAGTTGGATGTGCCAGAACTGTCTTCAGTTAAACAAGGAGAAAACTGAAGTCATTGCATTTGGAAACAAAGATGAAGTTCTCAAGGTGAATGCATACCTTGACTCTAGGGGTCAAACAACTAAAAATCAAGTCAAAAATCTTGGGGTGATTCTGGAGACAGACCTTAGTTTCAGTAGTCATGTCAAAGCAGTAACTAAATCAGCATACTATCATCTCAAAAACATTGCAAGAATTAGATGTTTTGTTTCCAGTCAAGACTTGGAGAAACTTGTTCATGCCTTTATCACAAGCAGGGTGGATTATTGTATTGGTCTCCTCACCGGCCTTCCAAAGAAGACCGTTAGACAGCTGCAGCTCCTCCAGAACACTGCTGCCAGGATTCTGACTAGAACCAGAAAATCTGAGCATATCACACAGTCCTCAGGTCCTTACACTGGCTTCCAGTTACATTTAGGATTGATTTTAAAGTACTTTTACTTGTTTATAAATCACTCAATGGCCTAAGACCTAAATACATTGCAGATATGCTCACTGAATATAAACCTAACAGACCACTCAGATCATTAGGATCGAGTCAGTTAGAAATACCAAGGGTTCACACAAAACAAGGGGAGTCCACTTTTAGCTATTATGTAGCCCACAGTTGGAACCAGCTTCCAGAAGAGATCAGATGTGCTAAAACACTAGCCACATTTAAATCCAGACTCAAAACTCATCTGTTTAGCTGTGCATTTGTTGAATGAGCACTGTGCTACGTCTGAACTGACTGCACTGTATTTTATGTATAATCATTTTTATTTCTGTTCTAAATTCATTTTAAATATTTTTTTAAATCATTTTAAACGTTTTTAAATTTCTGGTTTTATTGTTGTGATTATATTTTTTATGATGATTTTACTTCCTTTTATGTAAAGCACTTTGAATTACCATTGTGTATTAAATGTGCTATATAAATAAACTTGCCTTGCCTTGCCTAGTGCTCTCTACCTTTTACTTTTCATTCTCACAGAAGTTGCACATAATATATATGCAGGTTGAGGATACAGTTTTATGTACTGGTTGAAGCTGAGCGACGCTCTTTCCCTTTTATTTTCTCATTGTAACAGCTTTATACAGGCCTCGGACTGGCCACATACTTGCTGTTAGGGAAGGTAGAGGTAGTAGCAACATGCCTTTCATGCACCCACAGGTGATGTAATTGGGAGGATGGGCAGCTTGTGCCTCCACTGTGGCATCAGTGAACTGCAACAAAAACATGACAATACTGAATGCTTCAGCCATCCTAGCTTTAAAGAACAACCCTGGTGTTGAATTTTATTACTGTCCTGATGTGGTTGTATTTTTAGAGCATAGATAGACCATCTAAGAGGGGTTTACCCAGAAAACATTTAAAAACATATTTTCCTTAATATTCATTCAAAGTGTGTTTGAAGGTGTAATATCCTCTTTTTTATCCACACAATGGAGCAACACTTTAAGAATTCACACTTAAACAATACTAGAATACACTGGGTACCAAAAGTTTGGGAACTCTATGAAACCACAGTCTTCTACTGTGTGGCTAAATAAATTAATACATACTGTACAATAAATAAATATCATTATGCAGCATCAGAGTGGGTGGTGGCTAATTTCATCTAGACACTGTATAAATGAAAGGACAGTAAGGAGAGCAGAACAAACTCCTAACAGGAGGAGACTCACTCATGGCCTATGAGACAGAGGATCATGAGACTCAATACTGCTTTCCTGCCATCAACTCATCATGTATCAAGGGAAAACGCTCCAGATATGAATACAATATCATATATGTGTTTGTATCAGTGCTCTCAGCATGGACTGGGTTTCTGAATCTGCTGGTGATCATCTCCATCTCTCACTTCAAGAAGCTTCACACTCCAACCAACCTGATCATTCTCTCTCTGGCTGTGGCCGACATGCTTCTTGGATTTGTGATGTGCATAGAGGCTACTAGGCTGACTGAGATGTGTTGGTACTTTGGAGACACTTTCTGTGGACTCTATTCAATATTTATTGCGATGCTTCTCTCAGCATCTCTTAGTAATTTAGTTTTAATTGCTGTCGATCGTTATGTGGCTGTTTGTCACCCTTTACTGTACCCACACAAAATAACCATGACTAAAACATTAATAAGCATCTGTCTGAGCTGGGTTTGCTCCTCAACTTATAACACGGCCTTTGTAATTAATAACGGCAGTGATGTATAAAGTACCTGAAAGCCATACTCAAGTAAAAGTACAGATATCTTACCAGAAAATGACTTTAGTAGAAGTTGAAGTCACCATTTAGAATATTACTTGAGTAAAAGTCTTAAAGTATGTGATATTTATTGTATTTAAGTACGAAAAGTATTTTTTAATCTTAAACAAGTATTGAAAGTAAAAGTACAAGTAAATGCAAAATGAAAAAGAAGCAAATAAATATATTTTAAAAATGTTCATACACAGCTTGAGTAATAAGAGTGTGTTCAGTTTTAACTCTTTCTTCCATTTTGTATTTTTCAGAATCAGAATCAGAATCAGAATGAGCTTTATTGGCCAGGTATGCTTACACATACGAGGAATTTGTTTTTGTGACAGAAGCTCTACAGTGCAACAGAAAGACAGCAACAGGACAGGGCACAGATAATAAAAGAATAATTTATAAATAGGCAATGTACAAATAGCAAAAACACAATATATAGACAATTATGGTGTACAGGTCTAATATGTGCAAATCTGAAATGAAAAAAATAAGTATGTGTGTTGAATAAATAATTTATAATAGTGTTGTGTGTTCCACTTTTAATGTCAAGTGTTCATGAGATGGATTGCCTGAGGGAAGAAACTGTTCCTGTGTCTGGTCGTTCTGGTGCTCAGAGCTCTGTAGCGTCGACCAGACGGTAACAGTTCAAAGAGGGAGTGTGCTGGATGTGAGGGGTCCAGAGTGATTTTGCCAGCCCTTTTGCTCACTCTGGATGAGTACAGTTCTTGGAGAGTGGGGAGGGTTATACCAATGATTCGCTCAGCAGTCCGGACTACCCTCTGTAGTCTTCTGAGGTCAGATTTGGTAGCTGAGCTGAACCAGACAGTTATTGAAGTGCAGAGGACGGATTCAATGATGGCGGAGTAGAACTGATTCAGCAAGTCCTGTGGCAGGTTGAACTTCCTTAGCTGGCGAAGGAAGTACAACCTCTGCTGGGCCTTTTTCACAATGGAGTCTATGTGATTGTCCCACTTCAGGTCCTGGGAGATGGTGGTGCCCAGGAATCTGAATGACTCCACTGCAGTCACAGTGCTGTTCATGATGGTGAGTGGGGGGAGTGCAGAGGGGTTCCTCCTGAAGTCCACGATCATCTCCACAGTTTTGAGCGTGTTGAGCTCCAGGTTGTTAAGACTGCACCAGACAGCCAGCTCCTTAACCTCCTGTCTGTAGGCAGACTCGTCACCGTCCTGGATGAGGCCGATCAGTGTGGTGTCGTCTGCAAACTTCAGGAGCTTGACAGAGGGGTCTTTAGATGTGCAGTCGTTAGTGTACAGGGAGAAGAGCAGTGGGGAGAGAACACAGCCCTGAGGAGCTCCAGTGCTGATCGTACGAGTGCTGGATGTGTATTTTCCCAGCCTCACTAGCTGCTGCTTGTCTGCCAGGAAGCTGGTGATCCACTGACAGACGGAGGTGGGGACGGAGAGCTGAGTTAGTTTGTTCTGAAGGGTGTCCGGGATGATGGTGTTAAAAGCGGAGCTGAAGTCTACGAACAGGATCCTCACATAAGTCCCTGGTCTGTCCAGATGCTGCAGGGTGAAGTGCAGTCCCATGTTGACTGCATCATCCACAGACCTGTTTGCTCTGTAGGCAAACTGCAGGGGGTCCAGTAAGAGTCCAGTGGAGGACTTCAGATAAGCCAAAACCAGTCTTTCAAATGACTTCATGACCACAGATGTTAGAGCCACAGGTCTGTAGTCATTAAGTCCAGTAATTATGGGTTTCTTTGGGACGGGGATGATGGTGGAGCGTTTGAAGCATGAGGGGACTTCGCACAGCTCCAGAGATCTGTTGAAGATCTGTGTGAAGATGGGGGCCAGCTGGTCAGCACAGATTTTTAGGCAGGCTGGTGACACACCGTCTGGGCCAGGTGCTTTCCTTCTTTTGTTCTTCCTGAAGACCTGGCGCACCTCATCTTCGCTGATCTGAATTGCAGGTGTGGGGGAGACGGGGGTTGCTGGAGGTGTGAATGGTTGTGTGAATGGTTGTGTGGAGAGGTGTTCAGGGCGGGTGTGGGGTGTTTTTTCAAACCTGCAATAGAACTCGTTCAGACCGTCTGCCAGGTGTTGATTCTCCAGAGTGCTGGGGGATGGTGACTTGTAACTGGTGATTTCTTTCATACCTTTCCACACTGAAGCAGAATCACTGGAAGAGAATTTTTTCCTTAGCTTGCCGGAATAATTCCTCTTTGCCACTCTGATCTCCTTTTCCAGTGTGTATTTGGCCTGTTTATACAAGACTTTATCCCCCTTTCTGTAAGCATCTTCTTTGGCCTGACGGAGCTGTCTGAGTTTTGCAGTGAACCATGGTTTGTCATTGTTGTAAGTTAGATGAGTCTTGGTAGGAATGCACATATCCTCACAGAAACTGATGTAAGATGTTAGTCTCTGTGAGCTCATCCAGATCATTTGCGGCAGATTCAAAAACAGTCCAATCAGTAAGGTCGAAACAGGCTTGTAAATCCCACTCTGTTTCATTAGTCCATCTTTTAACAGTTCTTAATACAGGTTTTCCAGATTTGAGTTTCTGCCTGTAGGTCGGTATAAGATGAACCAAACAGTGATCAGAGAGTCCTAAAGCTGCTCGTGGAACAGAGTGATATGCGTCCTTTATGGCTGTGTAGCAGTGATCCAATATATTACTGTCTCTGGTGGGACATGTAACATGCTGTCTGTATTTTGGCAGTTCACGGGAGAGATTTGCTTTATTAAAGTCCCCGAGAATGATTAAAACAGAGTCCGGGTGTTGTTGTTCTGTCTCTGTGATCAGATCAGCGAGTTTCTGTAAAGCTGAGCTCACGTGCGCTTGCGGAGGAATGTAAACACTCACGAGAATGAACGAGCAAAACTCCCGCGGCGAGTAGAAAGGCTTGCAGTTAATGAAGAGCGTTTCTAGATCAGAACAGCACATCTTCTTTAACACAGTTACATCTGTACACCACCTCTCATTGATGTAAAAGCACGTCCCGCCGCCGCGTGATTTCTCCGTTGATTCTGCCTCCCGATCCGCTCTAAACAGCTGAAAGCTCGGAAGATGTAACGCGCTGTCCGGAATGGCGTCGTTCAGCCAGGTTTCCGTGAAACACAGAGCAGCAGAGTTTGAAAAGTCCCTGTTTGTCCGGGAGAGCAGAAGGAGTTCTTCCGTTTTGTTGGGTAGAGAGCAGAGATTCGCGAGATGGATGCTAGGCAACGCCGTTCTAAATCCTCGCTGTCTGAGCTTCACGAGCGCGCCGGCTCGCTTCCCCCGTCTGCGCGTCCTGAAGCGTTTGACCAGGGCTACGGCTCCGCCAACAACAATGTCCAGCAAAACGTCCGAATAATCAAAAACCGGTAAAAGATTCTGTGGTGTGTTCTGCCGAATGTTCAGCAGATCATCCCTGGTAAAACTGATGGTGTTTGAGAAACAAAAAACAGGAAAAACGAACAAAAACAGTACAAACACTGTACTGTTTTTGTTCGTTTATTCTTACCTTATTCTTTTTAGGTAAGAATAAGAAGCACTTCACCCTTTAATTCCAACATAAGAAAACATCTCTGGAATCTGCATCTGAAATAGCATTTAGATATATTTATACAGTTTAATTTACATTTACATATTTAGCAGACGCTTCTTACAGTGCATTCAGACTACACATTTTTTTATCAGTATCCCTGGGAATTGAACCCACGACCTCTTGCGCTGCTAATGCAATGCTCTACCACTGAGCCACAGGAACACAGTATGTAGATGAATAAATAATGTTTTGTTTTTAACATAAAAAATAGTCGAACAAAAATAGTCGAAATGTGAAATTACACCACTGAATAACGGATATTTTGACATTTCACACAGAACAGTCGTGTTATGGAGAGTGTTCTGTTATGATGGGTTTTGCTTGGAGAGTCACTGATTTGTTCATGTCTTTTATTTTTCCTTGTATCTTGATCATATCTTTATATTTGAGGATTTTCTATGTTGTACATCAGCAAGTGAAAGTTATAAACACCCTGATGAAATGTGGCAAATGTGTAAAGGAAGGTTCAGTGAAGAGGAAATCTGAGAGCAAAGCTGCTCTGACATTAGGAATCATCGTGACTGTTTATCTGCTATGCTATATTCCTTACTATATCTGTTCTATATCAGTAATCTCTCCCACAACCATAAATGTTTTGACATGGGTCGTGTATATTAACTCAGGTCTGAATCCTCTGGTCTATGCTTTATTTTACCCCTGGTTTAAAAAGACTGTTAAACACATCTTAACTCTGAAAATATTTCAGCCAGCATATTCGCTCGTCAATATTTTTTACAGAACATCAGTTGTAAAAGCCATTACTGAGGACAATTTCACATAAACTGCAATTGTTATAAAGTCATAAAGGTAGTTAATCAGAATAGTTATAATCTACACTACATGTATTTTAATATTGTTTGTTGCATTGAGTATCATTGCTGTATAATTCTTATAGTCTGATGTTCAAATGCAGGTTTGTCAGAATTGAACAATTAAGTAAACTGATTTTAACAGTAATTTTAAGTATCAAAATGTTTAGTTGTGTTGCATTCACTTATTAGGAAAACTGAGCAAGAATCACAAATTTTCAATCCACTGGAATAAATGATAAAGATAGATATTATGCACTTCATGATGAATCTGTGTTAACATAACTCAAAAACACAAAATGACAAAAAGAGGACAGTCATGTAGAATTTGTAAGGTGCAAATGTATTATCATGGTGATTCATCACAAAGTGAATGATTAAAATGGCTTACAGCATGCATCACAGGGTTAAAACACCTGAAACAAATTACCTTCAGATTCATCCAAAATGCATTTAAAGGGTGCAGCTACACAACAGAATTAAAAATGAACCCTAAAAAAAGTTTATTGTAACTTGTAAGTTTAAAGTAAAGTTTGTTTCATAAAAACTTATGTGAATAAAGTAATGCCATACTGAAACTGCTATACATCACCTCACACAGGATGATTTTTAATAATCCAAACGAGGCTAAAATAATGCATTTTTTTGTTTTTTTTGTCGAATCGATTGCTTTGACTAATTACCTAGTTAGCTCTGGCAGCTAACACGTCTTTCCTTTTATTTTATTTTTATTTAATTTTTGTACATTTACTTCTGGATTAGTTTAGTGGATTGATTACTTGCTGTCTCTGACCCTGCAGTAGAAAGCTGTTGCATCAGTCTGTTGTGTGTGTTTGCCTGTATTTGTTTTGCACCTTTAATGAATGATTCACTTGAGGATCATCTCAGCATGTAGCACAGGTGTTAACAGCACCCTCAGGTGCACATTTCAGAAATAACAAGACATGTTGTCCATAACAGTGCTTCAGAGTTTAATGTAATTGATTTCGTGATAAAACAACAAAAGCACTGTGTGTGTGTGTGTGTGTGTGTGTGCGTGTGTGTGTGTGTGTGTGAGAGACATTTCCACCCACGAGACCCTGTGAGATGCCTTTTTAGTTTTTTGATTAGTAAAGCCATTTTATTTTCATCTAAATGTCAAATTACAGAACTTCTAATTAATATTAATATATTAAATGTTTACTGTTGTGCTTTATTGTGCAGTTCACTTCAGATTAAATTGTTTTGCTCATTTTCTGGCAATTGTTTATAAAATTATAAATCTTTTAACATGGGTTGTGTATATTAACTCAGGTCTAAAACCTCTTATCTATGCGTTATTTTAGTCAGATGACCACTGATGCACCTATAATAGCCATGACTTCACGTGAGTGTATGACTGTGTCACAATCAAAGCACTTTCATTCATTGCACAGTGGCTACTGGTTGCAGTAAATCTGGTACAGAGGCCTTCATCCTGAAGCACATTGAAGAACATACAGAGAGGGATAATACAGAGTTAGAGGGATCATTTTAAGATACAAATGCAACTTTTTAAAGCTTGAAGTTGGTCGCCATTCACTGCCATAATATGGGCAAGCATGAGCAGGACATTTTATTCAAAATTCTCCTTTTGTGTTGCGATAAAGAAAAAGGTCATATGGTTTTAGAAAAACAGGAGGGTGGGTAAACATGGACTGAATTTTAATTTGAGTGAATTATCCATTTATTATGAGTTGTTGAATTATAATGGCTAACTTTATCAATTAACTGTAGGTGGACATCATTAGCTCTTCATGTTTTAAAACACAATGATGTGAAAGCAAAGGATTTCAGTTTCATGACTTTCAGTTTTGCCTCTTATGCGCAGCTATTTGACTGCCGGGGTTGCAACTACTGGAAGAAGATACTTGTCATTATGCAGCATCAGAGTGGGTGGTAGATGGGTTGGTCAGTCTGATTCAGACACTGTATAAATGAAAGGACAGTAAGGAGAGCAGAACAAACTCCTAACAGGAGGAGACTCACTCATGGCCTATGAGACAGAGGATCATGAGACTCAATACTGCTTTCCTGCCATCAACTCATCATGTATCAAGGGAAAACGCTCCAGATATGAATACAATATCATGTATGCATTTTTATTATTATTGTCAATATGGACTGTGTTTCTGAACCTGCTGGTGATCATCTCCATCTCTCACTTCAAGAAGCTTCACACTCCAACCAACCTGATCATTCTCTCTCTGGCTGTGGCCGACCTGCTTGTTGGACTTATTGTGATGCCTGTAGATGCCATAAATCTGATTGAGACGTGCTGGTACTTTGGACACACGTTTTGTGGACTGTTTATAGTCATCCTTGGACTGCTTCTTTCTGTGTCTCTCGGCAATTTAGTTTTAATTGCCATTGATCGTTATGTGGCTGTGTGTCACCCTTTACTGTACCCACACAAAATAACCATGACTAAAACTTTAATAGGCATCTGTCTCTGCTGGTTTTCCTGCTTGAGTAGCAATTTTGCTTTTGTAATTAGTCACAGATATTTTGACACTTCACAAAGAAAAGACATGTGTCATGGAGGGTGTTATTTAATAATTAATTTTTCTTTGAGGATTGTTGATCTGTTCATATCTTTTCTTATTCCTTGCACTGTGATCATAGCTTTATATTTGAGGATATTTTATGTTGTACATCAGCAAGTAAAAGTAATAAACTCTCTAGTGAAGGGTGGCAAATGCGAAATAGAAGGTTCAGTGAAGAGGAAATCTGAGAGCAAAGCTGCTCTAACATTAGGAATCATTGTGACAGTTTATCTACTTTGCTATATTCCATTCTATATATTGTATATAACAGGTACTACTTCAGAAATCTCTTCTGCTGTTATGACATTTCTAGCATGGACTATGTATGCCAACTCAGGACTGAATCCTCTTATCTATGCTTTATTTTACCGCTGGTTTAAAATATCAGTTAAATACATCTTAACTCTTAAAATTTTGGAGCCATCATCCTCTCTTATGGACATTTTTACTGATTATTCATGACTTCTGTGGAGGGAGGTGGGGGGGAGAGGGGACTAATGTACAGCTCTTTTGTCTCAATTTGTAAACAGCATGTGAAAACACTGGATATCGGATGCCCGAGAACATCAACAGGAAAAAAAATAACGTGAAACATTATTCTGAAGATGTTTTATATTTACATGAACATACCGATCCCATAATAATCTTGATGTTTGTAGTTTGACAACACTGTCTGTGGCCTGGTCATGACCATCTGTTTATATCAGCATTTATTTTGATCATTGCATCACTGTGTGCGTGTGGGCGCATATTTACAGTATTTCACACCTTTAATGAGCAGTTTAGTAGAGTGTCATCTCTACAGCAATAATACATGAAGAACATAAATCATAATTATAATTGGTCCTCAGAGTTGACGCATCATAGATGTTTTCTGACATCAGTAAGAGTAAAAAAAACTGAACAGAAATATGTAACTGTACATGACAGATCAACCTATGAGACTAGCTTGATAGAGGCCCACCCACACTGCCATTTGCAGAGCCCATTGCATTTTACATTAAATTTATAATTATTTTCTTCGTTACAGTAGTGGAAGAAGTACAGAAATCAAATAATTGAGTAAACGTACAGATACCCTAATAAAATATTACTCTAGTAAAAGCATTAAGTATTCATTTTCGACTTTACTCAAGTACAAATGTATTTGATTCTTAAGTATTAAAAGTAAAAAGTACTGATTGGTAAATGCTTTTTTTGTCATTTTAACTTGTATACTTTTATATAATCCTACTGTTCAAAATACCTGGGGGAGGGGGGATCATCATACACTATCAAAACATATTGAAATAGGTTACTGATACTTCATGTATGCAAACAAGTATATATATATATATACACACATACATATATTACACACACACACACACTAAAAAATGCTGGGTTATTTTTTTCTACCCAACCGCTGAGTTGAGCTTCTCCGACGAAACAACCCAGCTGCTGAGTTACAGTCAGAGCGTGGACTTTTTGAGTCCACTACAGGAGAGAGCGGTTCTCAGCGCCGCCGATTTGGTGCACTTCTTAAGCGAAAAAAAGGTTTGTATACATTTTATTTTATTTATAAAGTCTTTAATGTAGTGTAAATGATATTATTTTACGCAACGCAACATAAGGACGAGATGTCAGTCAGCTGAATGCGTCAGCAGCTGTCATTTCGCCCTGGAAACACCTTTTGCCTTGCATAACATAATGGATTTTATTCGTTATAATACTGAGTTTAATTTAATATGATGTTAAAATATGTTCTCTAATCTCAGTACTGTTTGTTTTTGGGCAGGTTTTGGAGTCAGTCACAGCATCTTTCTGCTAAGAGTGAAACGCGAGGCCGCGGTCTGAAGTTCGCAGCTCCCCCGGCGAACAGCTGCCCTTCACCGGTGTCATGAGAAATCGAGTCCGCTTAGGACCCCGAGTGATCCCATTGCCTAAATAAATACATAAAGATATTAATGTAAAAACGTATGGCTTATTATATAGTGCATAATAAAACAAATTAAATGTAGTATTTCTTACACTTGATTAACTGCTAATTAATAAATAAAAATAATATCCTATTAAGTGAAAAAATTGAAAATCATTAATTAGTTTTATTTATAAAATAAAACATTTGACATTTAACACTTCATTTAACGCACAATTTAAAAAAAAATAATTGCGAATACATGCAAGATAAGCGCAAATTCCTGTATACAATAAGCTATGCAGCTAATCAGGTATCTGTATGTTATGCTAGTACATAAGCTAACAAATACAGACATTATCATTGTAACGTAGTTTAAACAGCATTTATCATAACATGATTTTGTAGGAATTGTAATCAGGCACTAAAGAAAGTACCTATTAAAAGTAATTTGAGCCAGTGGGGTCGCTTGGTGTCCTAATGGGACCAGATTTCGAGGGGGGACTCGATTTGTCACCACACCGGCTCAGATTTCGGCAACACACCGGCACGCGAATTAGCATTACTTTGGTAAAAAGTGATAACAGAGAACGGTTGAATACACTAATACTTTGTACTTTTAAATGTGCCCTTTAATTTCAAAAATGCCTGTTTCTAAAGTGAGTTTAAATGTATGTAATAATGTAAACTATGCTGTATTCACCCAAATAAATTCATTTTGTCTTGTATTTTGTCAATGGGTGTTCTTGCTTAATAACAAATGTTCATCTTTTGATTATTGCTGTTGCCTACAGTAATTCTGTATGATTTTTATTTTTCAGCCCATTTTGTACCAGCAATATAATACTTTTTAAACAATAGATGACTTAAATAAAACAAACCAGCATGGTGGGTAAAAACGTTTAACCCAACCAGCTGGGTCAAAATAACCCAGCATGTGTTCTGTCCAATATTTACCCAGCGCTGGGTTGCCAAATAACCCAAGTTGGGTTGTTTTTAACCCAGCAGTTTTTAGAGTATATATACACAGGTGCATCTCAATAAATTAGAATGTTGTGGAAAAGTTCATTTATTTCAGTAATTCAGCTCAAATTGTGAAACTCGTGTATTAAATAAATTCAATGCACACAGACTGAAGTAGGTTAAGTCTTTGGTTCTTTTAATTGTGATATTTTTTGCTCACATTTAACAAAAACCCACCAATTCACTATCTCAACAAATTAGAATATGGTGACATGCCAATCAGCTAATCTACTCAAAACACCTGCAAAGGTTTCCTGAGCCTTCAAAATGGTCTCTCAGTTTGGTTCACTAGGCTACACAATCATGGGGAAGACTGCTGATCTGACAGTTGTCCAGAAGACAATCATTGACACCCTTCACAAGGAGGGTAAGCCACAAACATTCATTGCCAAAGAAGCTGGCTGTTCACAGAGTGCTGTATCAAAGCATGTTAACAGAAAGTTGAGTGGAAGGAAAAAGTGTGGAAGAAAAAGATGCACAACCAACCGAGAAAACAGCAGCCTTATGAGGATTGTCAAGCAAAATCGATTCAAGAATTTGGGTGAACTTTACAAGGAATGGACTGAGGCTGGAGTCAAGGCATCAAGAGCCACCACACACAGACGTATCAAGGAATTTGGCTATAGTTGTCATATTTCTCTTGTTAAGCCACTCCTGAACCACAGACAACGTCAGAGGCGTCTTACCTGGGCTAAGGAGAAGAAGAACTGGACTGTTGCCCAGTGGTCCAAAGTCCTCTTTTCAGATGAGAGCAAGTTTTGTATTTCATTTGGAAACCAAGGTCCTAGAGCCTGGAGGAAGGGTGGAGAAGTTCATAGCCCAAGTTGCTTGAAGTCCAGTGTTAAGTTTCCACAGTCTGTGATGATTTGGGGTGCAATGACCTCTGGTGGTTTTGGTCCATTGTGTTTTTTGAAAACCAAAGTCACTGCACCCGTTTACCAAGAAATCTCGGAGTACTTCATGCTTCCATCTGCTGACCAGCTTTTTAAAGATGCTGATTTCATTTTCCAGCAGGATTTGGCACCTGCCCACCATGCACCAAAAGTTGGTTAAATGACCATGGTGTTGGTGTGCTTGACTGGCCAGCAAACTCACCAGACCTGAACCCCATAGAGAATCTATGGGGTATTGTCAAGAGGAAAATGAGAAACAAGAGACCAAAAAATGCAGATGAGCTGAAGGCCACTGTCAAAGAAACCTGGGCTTCCATACCACCTCAGCAGTGCCACAAACTGATCACCTCTATGCCACACCGAATTGAGGCAGTAATTAAAGCAAAAGGAGCCCCTACCAAGTATTGAGTACATATACAGTAAATGAACATGCTTTCCAGAAGGCCAATCATTCACTAAAAATGTTTTTTTTTTATTTTTTTTTTTTTATTGGTCTTATGAAGTATTCTAATTTGTTGAGATAGTGAATTGGTGGGTTTTTGTTAAATGTGAGCCAAAATCATCACAATTAAAAGAACCAAAGACTTAAACTACTTCAGTCTGTGTGCACTGAATTTATTTAATACATGAGTTTCACAATTTGAGTTGAATTACAGAAATAAATGAACTTTTCCATGACATTCTAATTTATTGAGATGCACCTGTATGTTGTTGTTTTTATGATGAAAAGTCTAAATTAATTTTTCTCTGACTGGTGTAATGTGCAGTGTGTGTAATGTTGTATTAATATTTAATATTGTCATGACAGCCGACTGGTTCTTTTGATGGCAGTGAGCCTGGGTCCCCTCTTCCAGAACTTACTGCTGCTCCTGTTTTCCCTGCCGGCCCTTCAACATCTGCTGCTGTACCCACAGGTGTGTACAGGCAATAATGACCGTGTTTACATGCATATTATATTTACAGTAAGCACTCATAGCCTCACACAACACTGACGGTTTATGAATGAGTTTAATCCTTTTCTGCCTTCCCATTGTACAAAATGTGTTATCATTTGATACAGCGCCACCAAGAAGAAGAGCTCAGAGAAGGCCTAGGGAGCAGCCATCAGAGGTGGAGCGGCAGCTCCTAGAAGCACTCCAGACCTGTCCTGTAGCTCCAGCACCGCCTCCACGCTCAGAGGATGAGCTCTTCCTCTTGGGTCTAGTCCCTTCCTTGCAGAGGTTGCAGCCTCAGACGAAAGAATTCGTCAAATTTATGAAAGCAGCACAGTTCTGCTTAATTTGGAACAACTGGAGCCTTAAGAGTGTTTTTTAAATAAGAAGCAGCAATCTCTGCAGGGAATGAACCACTTTCTCTCCTTTCTCCTCTCCTTCACTTTGGCCCTCACTCTTCCCTCTTCCAAGCAAGATCCTTTTTATTCCTGCATGTAAATAGTTGTAAATGTTCTTTGTATATACTTTTTATATTATTTTATTTTATTTTAATTATTTTGTATAAATAAATGTTCTATACAATGACCAAAGGTTTTGGTGTGTTACTTTGTGCAGAACATAGTAAATCATAATTTATATTTGTTGCATAAAAATATTATTTCTGTTAAGACTAGGATACTTCTGGCAAACATTTGTACATTCATTCTAATTATATCCTATTGCAAATACACTCACAATAGTATAGTAAAAAAGAGTTATTTATGATTGGACCAGTGTTGTGGTATAGTGTAATGAGAATGCAGCAACGAGACAGGGATTCCTTTGTAGCAAATTAGCTCAAAAAGGGAATTGTATATAAATAATTACAATTAATTATGATTAATTACAATTATTTATATCGGCTGACAGTAATAACTGTAGCAGAGTTAAATTGCCATCAGCTGATCTGTTCGTCCAGCGAACATTCAATGTAAATTCATATCAACTCTAAGAAAGGATATTTCCGTGGCCACAGAAAATACCTTCCTTTTAATGCATTAGAGCATGTAGCAAGGGTCAAAATCGTAAAGCGACAATTATTTGCAAGGCAGAATCAGCAACTCATGTAATTTGTGCACAAGAGTTTTATTAACTAAATGCTAACACACATAACTAATCTACACAAACAAACGAATAACATACACTCATGCATACATACAAAGTGGAGCTAAAGTGGATGTACTATACTTGCACTGCCTTGATCTTGACGAATGTCCAGAATGCAGTCTCGGATGAAAGTCTTGGATGGTTTCAAGGTTTTGGACTTGCAATCACGTTCTTCTTGGTTTGAAGAGTGATGAATTCCAAAGATGTTTTGACTCAATGGTGATTGGGAGTTTCTTCCCAGGTGAAAAGTGAAGAAGAGTTAAGAGACATCAGCTAAGATCCAAGAATCTTTGTTTGAATGGAAAGACAAGGCCGTAAAGCCTGGCACAAAAACTTAATGGTCCAGAAGAGTTCTAGCTCACATCCTTCCTCATCCTCTTAGGATCTAACAGAACCGCAGACTGGGTCTTTGTGGTCAAGATTCATCTCCCAGGCTGGGGAGATCACCCACGGCTCCATGTTGGGCCGACCGGGCGCGCCCAGCAATCAGAAGACAGCAGAAGAGCTTTTTGCAGAAGTAGTTTTTGCAGAAGAGAGGTTTTTTAGAAGAGCAGACCGGACCTGTGTGTGAGAGCTTTATCTGGTATAGAGGTCACACCTCTGGGGAGTCAAAGAGTCAATTGGACTCCAGTCTCTTTGGAGGGAAGGTTTTATGACTCTTTGTCTCTGAGCATGGTAATTTGCATGGGGTTGGATTGGAAGTTCATATACAAACTATTAAAGATTCTTAGAACACTTATATGTTGCATAGGTAGCAACATATAATATACACTCTCAATTAGATCATCCGAAGACAAATTGATAGAGATCAAACATGATATAAGTGAGGTAATATTAACTAGTGATCTATCATAAGCATGCATAAAACAGGATACAGTACAAAAGACAGTATACAAGAACAGTAACACTATACACAATGACCTGAGGATATGTGTGTTCATTCAAAGAAAGGTTTTTCAATGAATTAATTAGAGAAGAGTCCATTTTTATGTTCATTACATGTCTTTCCTGTGGAAAGTGTAATGAGAGAGAGAGCTCTCTACATGCCATTAGGTCGTAAAGCTTATCTGGCCTAGCAAAAGTCTCCTGGTTGCCATGGTAGCCAGGGGCCTGGACTTCGTTCACAGACATAGAGGCACCGAGTCTGGTGTTGGGTGAGGGGTCTGTGACTGTTTTAATCTAAATCTAATCTATTTGTTAAATCAGTGTTAGAACAAATGTGTGTCTGATTGGTCCAAATGCTACACCATTTTGGAGGCTGGCTCCATTTATCATTTGAAAACAAGAAAACTATAACAATCTAAACTTGAATAAAAAATTATTGAAAAATGATTTTTACAAGAGAGGTTGAAAAGATGTGATTATTTACAATATATAAAGGGTGTAAATCAAAAGAAAAGACAAAAGGAATATTTACAAGAGCTAAACATAAAGGACATAAACAGCACAGGATATAATAAACAAAAACTATTCAGTCGGTTCCCACGGGACTGCTCCCTCGGCTGAAAAGTGAGCCATGAAGCTGTCCCTGACCTGGATGGCCTCTCTGGCAGAATTATTGGCTGCAACCCGACCGAGACTCTGCAGCGAGTCCTCTGCACCTTGCACTGCCCCCCTCACAGCAGGTGCCTCTGCAGATCTCCTCATAAAGTTGTGGAGGACACACGTCGCCTTCACACACCTCTCCACAACATCAGGCTGAACCTCTATGAGGCGGCAATACATCCTCCACTGTGAGGACTGGATCCTGAAAGCATTCTCCACCACCAGCCGGGCTCTGGAGAGACGGTAATTAAAGACCCGTCTCTCTTGGGGAAGGCTGCGCCCAGGGAATGGCCTCATGAGGTTTTTCCTGAGGGGAAAGGCCTCATCTGCCACAAAGACATGGGGCTGGGGTCCTCTGTGGTCAGCTCCTGGGAGAGGACGGTCAGGTGGCAGATGGAGGGTGCCACCACGGACTGCCTGGCCAAAGACTGAGTTGGCCAAAGTCCCACCATCGCTCGTCCGCCCATATCCCCCGACATCAATCACCCGGAAGCAATACCTTGCATCCACAACAGCAAGGAGAACTAAGGAAAAAGTTCCCTTGTAGTTGTGGAACTGGGATCCGGTGTTGGGGGGTGCCTTTATCAGGACGTGCTTGCCGTCCAGTGCTCCACAGCAGAGCGGGAAGTTCCACCTCTCCTCGAAACCCTCTGCAATGGACCTCCATTCATCTGTGGAGGGCACAGCCATGAACTCCTCCACTAAGCAGTCCCAGATTGCAGTCACCACGTCTGGGACAACCTTGCAGACTGTGGAGACACCAACACGGAAGCTGCTGGCGATAGTCTGGAAGGAGTCTCCAGTGGCAAGATATCTGAAAGAGAGAAAGAAAATAAAAAATAGAATAAACATTGTTATAAATGCAGATTGCAATTCCATATTAGCAAATATAAATTTATAATACTGGTGTTTGTGACATCTTCATTTCTCTTTAGTTTTTTACAGTTAAACAACAACAAGCTTGATAAAATGCCCTTAATACTTTACCTTTATTTAGCATTTGCTCTGATTTGCTTGCTACATTGCAAAAACAGAATATTATTCAATATTATAATATAGCAGTTACCTGCACAATTCAAAACCCACTTTGACTGTTGTAGACGAAAGTTAATTGCCATTTCATTAAAGTGCTGTACTGATAACTGTGTGTTCAGAAGAGTGAGAAGACTATATGTCTGTGGAGGTTCTCAGTCATTAATTACTTGTAATCACACAGAATCTTAAATGATTTACTGACCGGAGACAGATGGACAGGCGCTCTGCAGGTGGAGTAGAGCGCCTGTAGTTGGTGTCCTGGAGGGAAATCCTCCCACCGACACAGGACAACAGGTCATCAAACTGGGACTGGCTCAGTCAGCTCCTGGAGGAGTTGGTGAAACTCACCAAGCTGGGTGCGCCTCTGAAGGATCTGATGGACCCAGACACGGCGCCGAATGAATCTACGCCGTTTTTCAGCCTTCCATAGCACATAAAGCGCAGCTACCCTCTCAACAAAATCCATGTCAGCCATTTCGCAACAAGACTGGAGCTGCTCGCCTGGAAGAAGCCCTTCTCATGACACGAATTCACATCTGTTGTGAAGTGAATTTCACGTGCGAATGAAGCAAGTAAACTCAAAATGTTCAAGCGTCCAACTACGTGCGAATAGCGCGATTTATTCGCACAAAGGGGCGTCTGGTGTGAACGCACAGTTAGACTAAGACTAAATCAAAACTGCCTTGTCAAAATTAACACTGCAGATGACACTTAGTCGTGTGATTCCCTCTTATAGAGACAGAAACCATAGGCTGATATTGACTCCAAATAAGTGATTATTTAAAATAATAATAATTTAAGTTAATGTAAGACTTAAGTTGACCACCTTCATAAAATCAGTGATCTTCATTATTTTCTGGGATATTTTCAGTTGATTGAATACTACTTTCTGAGAGAACTGAAGAAATTCAGCTTGCCACTTTCAGACTAGAAGAGACTACATGCCTTACAGGGCACTTTCAGTGTGGGAGGGGAATTATTTTTTTGCTGTGTACAAGAAACACAAGAAAGGGCCCCCCTCCTCCCCTCCCCCTCCCCCCTTTTATTTATTTATTTTTTTTTTTTTTGTCAATTACATCAGAATAAGCGGTAGATGGGTTGGTCAGTGTGATCCAGACACCGTATAAATGAAAGGACAGTAAGGAGTGCAGAACAAACTCCTAACAGGAGCAGACTCACTCATGGCTAATGAGACAGAGGATCATGAGACGCAATACTGCTTTCCTACCATCAACTCATCATGTACGAAGGGAAAACGCTCCAGTTTTGAACATAATATCATCTATATGTTTGTACCACTGCTGTCAGCATGGACTGTGTTTCTGAATCTGCTGGTGATCATCTCCATCTCTCACTTCAAGAAGCTTCACACTCCAACCAACCTGCTCATTCTCTCTCTGGCTGTGGCCGACATGCTTATTGGATTTGTGATGCCCATAGAGGCCACAAGGCTGATTGAGATGTGTTGGTACTTTGGAGGCACTTTCTGTGCATTCTATTTAATATTTCTGACAGTGCTTTTCTCAGCATCTCTTAGTAATTTAGTTTTAATTGCTGTTGATCGTTATGTGGCTGTGTGTCACCCTTTACTGTACCCACAGAAAATAACCATGACTAAAACATTAATGAGCATCTGTCTGGGCTGGGTTTGCTCCTCAACTTATAACACAGTTTTTGTAATCAATAACAGAAATTTGGACACTTCAAACAGAACCCATGCTATTATGGGTTTTGCCTGGAGAGTCATTGATTTATTTGTGGCTTTTATTTTTCCTTGTATCATGATCATAACTTTATATATGAGGATTTTCTATGTAGTACATCAGCAAGTAAAAGTTATTAACTCACTGATGAAGGGAGGTAAATGTTTAATAGAAGGTTCAGTGAAGAGGAAATCTGAGAGCAAAGCTGCTCTGACATTAGGAATCATTGTGACTGTTTATCTGCTATGCTATATTCCTTACTATATCTGTTCTATATCAGTAATCTCTTCCACGACCAAAAATATTTTGGCATGGGTCATGTATACTAACTCAGGCCTGAATCCTCTTATATATGCTTTATTTTACCCTTGGTTTAGAAAGACAGTTAAACACATCTTAACTCTGAAAATATTTCAGCCAGCATCCTCTCTGGTCAATATTTTTACAGATCATTTGTAAATAAACTGGTAAAGAGGTCACTTGTAAAGGTAGATATGATCATCTTTAAATGATTTATATTTGTAATTCACACTACATGTACTTTAATAATATATAGCTCAGTTTTGAAGAGTATGTTTGCTGTTTAAATCTCAAACTCTGATGTTCAAATGCAGATATCGCCAGAATTTAACAGTAAATATATTTTCACATGCTGAAATTAAGTGACGAAATGTTCATGAATCAGTCATGTTTCATCTGTGTTATAGACCAAAAACACAATGACAAAAAGAAGACAGTCATTTAGAGTCATGTAGAATTTATAAGGGTCAAATGTATTATCATGGTGGTTCATCACAAAGTGAATGATTGAAATGGCTTATAACACACCTCAGAGGGTTAAAACATCTGAAACAATGCAACTTCAAATTCACCTCAAATGCATTTAATGAATGGAGCTACACACACACAAAAAGAATTAATAGTGGAGCCTAGGAAGAAAAATATGAAATATCTTCAGGTAACTTTTTAATTAAATTGATATCATATTTGTTGTTTCATGAAAATTGATGCAAATAAATAAATAAACAATATTAAACTGCTTTTATTAATTATCCAGTCAGCTTTGGCAGCTTATGCGCTTTCATATGACTTTTGGAATAGTTTATGAATAGATTAATTGCTGTATTAAATAGTTAAATTAAATAATAAAAACAGTGCACCACCGACCCTGCAGTTGAAAGCAGCAGCTGTTGCATCAGTCTGGTGTTTGCCCCGTTTCTTTTGTGTGGTGACTCAGTAGTGTACACACAATACAATGAAATTTAAAAAGGAAACAGTTAACAACACAGTGGAATCAAGCCACAACAGAAACAAGCCACAACAACTGAAAGAGAAACCTGAAGTAGTCCATATCCAGAGGTGGGTAGTAACGAGTTACATTTACTTCGTTACATTTACTTGAGTAAATTTTTTGGGTAACTAATACTTTTAGAGTATATTTAAAAATGGGTACTTTTACTCTTACTCAAGTACATTTTTAGTGAAAAAATGGTACTTTTACTTCGTTACTGTGGGCGATGCTCCTCTCGTTACCTTAATGTAATACAAGTTAAAAATCCTTCAATTTATTCCAAACGCGCCGTCTACTTTTTTCTGGGCAATGAGCGATGCCCGTTCGCAAATGAATCATTCTTTTGAGTCAATTCTGTTCGAAGGCTTGATCAAACCAATTGGCAAACCAGTGAATCAGTTCGCGAATCAGTTTGAATGATTCGTTCAGTTCTGCCGCACGCGCTGATCGTCTGAAGCGGTTCTCACTCAGAGTTGTAACATCAAGAGCGTTGAAGACTTGGCTTTGGATCTACAGTCAATTGAAAGCAAATCTGCAAAGGCTATGGTTTGCTAGCTATGAAGATCTTTATTAGATGAACACCGCGTGTGCTGTCGGTTCCACAGGTAGAGATTCGATTACAGTACACGATACCACTATGACATTACCAGTTTGTTGTACATGTACCTTACACATTAAATACAATGTATAATTTATTCATTAAATAAACTGTCACAGAGTATGAAATGAACACCCGCCAAACCCGCGTTAGTTCCAGGAGGAATGCCTTTGCCTAGACACAATTAATATTGATATTTTCACAATATTTACGCTTGCAGAAATAAAGGCTACATTTGTTTACCTTTTGCAGAACAGACGGAAGAAGATTTGTTTCGTTATGTTCAGATGTTCTGTAGCGGTCATGTGAGGAGTTTTCACTCTTCTCCGTGTCAGAGGTTATAAACATATACATTTATAATACATAATTAATATACTTTAAAATATAATTTAATTCAATTCAGTGATGCAAATCAGAATTTTTAACAGCTGTTACTCCAGTTTTCAGAGTCATATGATCCCTCAGAAATCATTCAGATATATTGATTTATTATCAGTGTTGTTGAAAAAAAACCCAGCATCTGCTGGTTAGGTATGTTTTGAAGCTGGAATGATGGTTTATGCTGGTCCTTAGCTGGTTTAAGATGGTCATGTGCTGGTCATGCACATGTCCAGTTTAAACCAGCTAAGGATCAGCATAAACCAGCAAAGGACCAGCTAAAATCAGCTCAAACCAGCATCACATGCTTCAAAACATATCTTACCAGCAAAAGCTGTTTTTTTCAACAGGGAACAGTTTTGCTGCTTAATATTTTTTAGAACCTGTGACATTTTGTTCAGGATTCTTTTATGAATAGAAAGCTATAAAAGAACAGCATTGATAATAAATCAGGCTGATAAAAATTATGATTTGCATCACTGAAATAAATTACATAAAAAAAAAAAACAAAAAAAAACATTAAAAGTATTTTGAATGGCAGTATGTGTGTGTGTATATATATAGAGAGAGAGAGATGTATAGATATTTAGATAAAATTTATATATCTAAATAAAAATAGACTATTTTCAGTATATGATCCAAAGTAACTAGTAACTAACTACTTGAGTAGTTTTTTTATCCGATACTTTTTTACTCTTACTCAAGTAATTATTCAGACTATTACTTTTACTTTTACTTGAGTAAATATTTCTTCAAGTACTTTTACTTTTACTTGAGTACAGTTTTTGGGTACTCTACCCACCTCTGTCCATATCTATGGCACTACTCTGTACATGAATTAAGTGCTGTTAGAGTTGAATGAGCAGAGTTTTTTGCCACCTTTAAAGGGACTATATGTAAGAATTTTCTTGTATTAATCACTTTATTGCCAATGTGTGAACAGCTTGTAACAAAACTTACAGGGGATTTATTGAGCCCCTTTTAATAAGATGTAATTTAGGTCTCAGGTGTCCCCAGAATGTGTCTATTAAGTTTAAGCTCAAAATAAATCACAGATCACTTAACATTCCATGCTGTAAATGCCCATTTTTGGGTAGCAGCAAAAACATGCTGTTTTCGTTTATGTCTCTTTAAATGAAAATGAGTCGTTGCTCTCTGCCCCCCTTTCCAGAAGAGGGTGAAGCCTTTACAACTCATGCCTAAGGTACTATGGCAACAACAAACAGCAACTCTGTTCATTTCTGATTATCACCTCTATCGGAGTCATGCTCACATGACGTTGCAGTTCTTTGTCATGAAATTGTATTATTTGCATGCGTTTTAAAGCTATGTCAGATTAAACTTTCTGAGCAACCCAGCTACTGCCCACTCTGATGCTGCATAATGATGTAGTTTTGATGTAAATAAAGCATGTATTTAATATTTTCTTGGGATGTCTCGATCAGGTTTTTTGTGCCCTCTATCCGATCCGACACAACTTCACGTTTTACTCTGTTTTACTCTGTTACTGAAGCCTGATTTGTTCACATTTGTGTAGCTGCACAAACCAATGCCTTTAGCCCGCCAGAAAGGGCAGAGCCGACGTGTATATAAGTCAGCTCGCAGCGCCATTTCATCAGAATCTTCTCCTTCAGCGACGAGACCATCTCTTCGCTGACTCTGCAATCAAGAAGCTGAAGAAGGAAGAAGCTCAGCCTGCAGCTCACTGCTGTAGAAGAGCCCTGGCAGAGGAAGAAGCGAGAAGCAAGAAGCCTTCCCCTGCGGCTATCCGGCTGGTAAGAGCAATTCCTGAGCGATTTCTCTGCGATGTTGTTTTAAATGTCGCACTGCGAGTGTGGCTCGTGCAGAAGGGCAGTGAGTGCATCACCTGTCTGGGCAACGCCCATGCAGAGACTGTGCGCTCACTGCTCCACTCGCGAATCGCCTTCTTAAATGAGGGCAGCCCTGCTCTCCCGTTTCTCCTCTCTCAGCGAGCCTCGGAGAAAGAAACGGTGCTTTCACGGAGCTGAGCAACCGGGTTTGAATGATCTCACGCCGACAAGAGCCCGCGTTCTCATTCTCCCCAGCACTTTGATCCACTGGTGTGTTTTACACATGAAATTAGCACAATCTCTCTAGGCGGATCGGAGTAGGATGCTGTCACCAATGATTCAGATCGCTGACAGCTTCCCATTTGTGTGTGCGTCGCTGAGGCGGCGCTCACTGAGACAGGCTACTTTCACAGACGAAAGCGCGAGTTTGTCCCTGCATCGCTCGCCGATCCCCTTCTTCAATTAAGATGGCCCCGCCTCCCCTGCTCTTGCATTTCTCCCCTCCCAGTTACTTCGGAGAAAGAAACGGTGAACTCGCGAGTTTGAGCGATCAGGCTTGAGTGATTTTACGCTGGCACAGGTCCCGCGTGTTTCACTCTCACGGCAGCACTTTGATCTGCCAGTGTGTTTTACACGTGAGGATCAGGGCCCCTCGCTTACATCGAGTGGTTCAATCCTTCTAGGCAGATCGGAGTAAAGGCTGTCACCGGTGATTTCACATCACAGTGATTTTCACTTTGAGTGTGCCGCTTGCCTGGGCCACACCCACGCTGAGGCTGCGCTCACTGAGACAGATCGATCTCGCTATGAGAGTGTGTGTCTCGCTCTGCTGCATTCGCGGTTCGCCTTCTTCAATGAAGGCGGCCCGCCCCTCTCACGTTCTCCCCTCCCAGCTGTCTCGGAGGATGAAACAGTATTAACCCCTTGTTTGCACGAGGGTTTTATCCTTTTAAGGGGATGCGCGCAGCACTTTGATCTGGCGGAGTTTACACATGAGGATCATCAACACCCCTCATCTAACGAGCGGTTTGATCTTTTTAGGGGGATTTAAAAAAAAAAAAAAAAAGAATACTGACAGCTTCAGATTAGACGCATCTGGACCACGCCCACTCTGACGTTGCCCTCACGGGGGCTGGGTGGTCACACTGAGAGAGCATTGAGTCTAGGGAAGCAAATCTTTTGAGAGGAAAAAGAAAGGATCACTTCTTGCTGGGGCCAGAACTTCATCAAAGAAAGCTCACGTTCACTCTCCATCCCTCCGTTCAACATTGAGCAATGGAAATTCTATTCAAGCTGGGCACGTCCTTCTCATTCAGTGTGCACCCAAGCAAACTACCACTGTGATAGTGGACCCACAAGAGCAATTCTCCTCTCCTCACACTGCGAATGCCAGTTCCCCGCCCCCATGCTGTGAACTGCCATTAGTAGGAAGTAACCGCTTGCCGCCTGGCTTTTGGCTTGGAAAGCCATCCCTGGAGTGTCAAGCTGGATTCTAAAAACCATGGAACGAGGTTACTCGCTCCAGTTCGCTCGCAGGGCACCTCGTTCAGAGGTATTATTCATGCTCCAGTTCAGGACAACGAACACGTTCTCCGACACGAAGTTCAAACACTGCTTGCAAAAGGTGCTATAGAAATAGTACCTCCAACGAACAGCCTGCCTCCAGTGAACAGCGAGTAAGGCTTTTACAGCTGCCACTTGCTCATTTCCAAAAATAAAAAAAAAATTGTAAAAACAAATAGCGGGCTGAGACCAATTCTGGATCTCAGACATCTGAATCACTCACTTATGCGCCGGCTGTTCAAGATGTTAACTATCAATCAGATCCTTGCACACATTGCCCTGAGGACTGGATTTTAACAGTTGACCTGAATGATGCTTATTTTCACATCCACATAGCCCCCCATCACAGGCCGTTCTTGAGATTCGCATTCGAGGGAGTGGCCTACCAATATATAGTCCTACCATTTGGACTGTCTCTGGCCCCTTGCACTTTTACGAAGTGCATAGACGCAGCTCTTTTCCCTCTGAGGCAGATGGGCATCCGCATACTCAACTACCTCGACGACTGGCTGATTCTGGCCAAATCAGAATGGGAATTAGTTGCTCACAGAGCGCTGTTACTCAGCCACTTGGAGCGTCTCGGGTTGAACATCAACCTTCTGAAGAGTCATTTGTCACCCAGACAGCGAGTGATCTTTCTGGGGACGACTTTGGACTCTGCCCAGATGCGGGCTTGGGTCACGCCGGAACGGTCCCTGACTATTCAGCGACTGCCGGCGCCCCTAAAACCGGGAGTGTCTCGTCCCCTCAAGGTTTTTCAGAGGCTGCTCAGCCTCATGGCAGCCGCCTCCTCTGCGATTCCCTTGGGCCTGCTTCACATGCGGCCTTTCCAAATTTGGCTAAAAGTCAGAGTCCCATCCCACGCTTGGCGCCTGGGCTGCTTTTATATCAAGGTAAACCATCGCTGTCAAAGTTGCAGCCCCTTGGACAACTTCACGCCTGTTTCAGTCAGGCGTACGGTTGGGACTGACCTCCAAGAGAAAGGTGGTTACGACAGATGCTTCCAACTCAGGTTGGGGAGCTTTGTTGGAGGCCAATCCGGTAGGGATGTGCCCGAATAGCGAATACGTATTCGGAAAGGCACGGAAAACGAGTAATGCGTTCTACGGAGCCACAAAAGGGACATGGTTAGCCGCTTGCTAGCAGTAGCCTGTTACATTACAGTACATAAAATTTCACTTACCACATAAACAGAGAGAGGTAAGGAGAGATGACCGATAGGACGATGTCGAATGATTTACAGATCCTGAGCACCACTAACAAACATCTAATCTTGTGAAATGTGTGGTAAGTAGTGCCGCTCCATAGTAGGGTAGGCTACGTGTGATCGCGAATCTCAAAAGTGAAAGTAAAAAGCAAACGCGCATTCATAAGTGATTTCAATGTCCCGCATATTAATAACGGCTCCCTGATGCTCCCTGCAATTTATATACAGGATAATTACCCAAAGATATAATCGTGAGAGAAAGCACTGAAATATATTTTTCTCAATGTTCTCTGCCCCGTCAGGGCCCTGAGAATATATCTTGAATGCTCCAACCTGTTCAGATAGTTGGAGCAGCTTTTCGTTTGCTTTGGAGGCCGCTTTAAAGGGCTGCCGGTTACAAAGCAAAGACAATCCCGCTGGATAATTGATGCTATAGCCTTGGCTTATGCCTCAGAAGGTTGCAATGCCCCATAGGTGTGAGGGCCCACTCCACCAGAGGAATGGCCTCCTCCTGGGCTTGGTCCAGCGGAATCTCTATTGGTGAGATATGCGTGGCCGCCGGCTGGTCGTCGCCGCCCATGTTTGCCAGATTTTACAGCCTAAATGTCCCTACTCTCCAGGCACAGATTTTATCAGCTTAAACTGCTTTAACTGCTTTAACTATTGTATAACTTTAACTATATATTATAAAAAGAAGAAAAAAAATCTGAGAAATTCAATTGGACCAATCAGCAGATTACAGCTTCCCCCACTGTACTTACGTGTGACCCCCAATACACATCTTTGCCTACAGGCCTTGATTACTATCGGCACCTCTGTACTTCTGGGTTTTCCAAATGACCTTTTTGGTAAAGAAGAGGTTTGGGACAGGAAAGCAAAAGCCTTACAAAACCAGTCCACCAATCCAGTTTTCCCAAACTAAATTCAAACTTACCAGAGTAGCCGCTGAAACTGGTTTTGTGCAACAGGCCTCTGCTCCTTTGAGACAGGCCTCAGGGCTTAATAATGCTCCAAGTATGTTTTTGTTTTTGCTTTTGCTTTACTGGCTGACACATCAGTGTTTTTGGACTTTATTCTGACATCTATTGGTGTTGATATAAAATCATGTAAAAGCAAAAGTTTTCACATTCATGTCTTTCAGTTTTACCTCTAATGCAGAGCTATTTGACTGCCAAGGTTGAAACTATTGGTAATTATGTCACTGTTCATCATGTTTAGGTGGGTTGGTCAGTCTGATCCAGACACTGTATAAATGAAAGGACAGTAAGAAGAGCAGAACAAACTCCTAACAGGAGGAGACTCACTCATGGTGAGACTCAATAATGCTTTCCTGCTAGTGATCATCTCCATCTCACACTGCAACCTATTCCTTGGACTTATTGTGATGCCTGTGGATGCCTTAAATCTGATTGATACGTGTTTGTTCTTTGGACACACATTTTGTGGACTCTTGGCAATTTAGTTTTAATTGCCATTGATCGTTATGTGGCTGAGTGTCACCCTTTACTGTACCCACACAAAAAAAATCAATGACTAATACTTTAAGAAGCATCTGGCTCTGCTGGATTTCCTGCTTAAGTATTTTTCCTTTGTAATTAGTAACAGATATTTTGACACGTCACAAAGAAAATATGTGCTATAGGGGCTGTTATTTAATAATTTTTATTGAGGATCATTGATCTGTTCATATATTTTCTTATTCTTTGCACCGTCATCACAGCTTTATATTTGAGGATATTTTGATGTTGCACATAAGTGAAATTTATAAACTCTATTCCAGGGTGGTAAATGTTTAATGGAAATCTGAGTTTAAAATATCAGTTGAATACATCTTACCTCTATAAATTTTTGAGCCATCATCCTCTTATAGATGTTTTTACAGATTATTCATGACTTTTGTAGAGTCTAATTCATGACCAACGTACACTCCTTTTGTCACAGTTTGTATACAGGAAGTGACGACAATGGATGTCTAATTTCCATAAGAACATTAACAAGAAAAAAATAAAGTGAGATGTTTTAAAAATGTTTTAAAGATTTTTACATTTACACAATAATCCTGAAGGAAAACAGGGACTGATTATAAACTGACATCATTTAGTGGTGGTTTGAGCTTCACTGCACATGAATCCTGGGCCAAAAAACTGATTGAAATGTTTATAGTTTGACACAATGTCTGTGGCCTGTTTATAAAGATCATCTGATTATGTCAGCCTTATTTTCATCGTTGTATCCAAAGAGCTATTGCATCACTGTAGTGTGTTTGTGTGTGTGTGTGTGTGTGTGTTTACATTATTTCACACCTTTAATGAGCCGTTCAGTGGAGGATCATCTCTGCAGCAATAATACTTGAATAACTTAAATCATAACAATTCTAATTGGTCCTCAGAGTTGACACATCATTGATGTTTTCTTACATAAGAGTAAACAAACTCAAAGACATGTAACTGTACATGAGAGACCTTGATAGAGGCCCACCCACACTGCCATTTGCAGAGCCCATTGTATCTACATTATTAAATGATTTATTTTTCTCCTTCAAAATTAATGTACTGAAAAAAAGAAACAAGTGGCCAGGCTTTAATATGTTTTTAACTGACAACACATCCATATCCAGTAACACTGTTAGAACTGATCACAGTATCATAAAAGTGGTCTACTGTGCACTATATGATAGCTTCGTGTTAGTTTCATGAGAACAGTACTGATGTCTGATTCAAGAATTAATCATTTTGAGTAGGGCGTTTTCAGTGAAATGATCTGAATAATTTTCACTAATTATTTTGAATGGACTATTGGGTGCATGGACCACTTTTTCAATACTTTTATACTTTTTATGCTAAAAATCTTTTTTGAATGCTAAAAACCTCAGTCCCCATTCATTGGAATGGTGTGGGAAAGAAAAGCAGAAACCACAGAAAACAACCACAGCTTTCGAAAAACAACCACAACCGCATCTTTCGCCGCTGTTTTTTCTCAGCTTGTAACTCTGCCATTGTAATCAATAACAGATATTCTGACCGCGAAAATGAGTGAAAATGGAGTGGGAAACAATTAAACTCATTTATAATCAAGTGGGAACATAAGACAGGCTCTATAACTGCCAGGGCCAAACATTTCCACAGATTCATAGAAAATAACCATAACAATCCAAGGTTTTTATTTAGTACAGTAGCTACAAATAATCCAGTCACCCGAGATGAAAATTCCATCACAGTTTAATAGTAATGACTTTATGAATTCCTTCACTGAGAAAATCGAAAGCATCAGAAACACAATTGTAAATGTACAACCTTTGACAGCATCTTATGATTAGCCTCTATTATTGCCGTCCAAGAACAACTGCAGTTCTTTATAGCTAGAGAATGGGTAGAGTTAAATAAACTTATCACTGCATCTAAACCAACAACATGTTTATTAGATCCCATATCCACTAAATTACTGAAAGAGTTGTTACCTGTAGCAGAAGAGCCTCTTCTCAATATTATTAAATCCTCTCTATAGGTCACATCCCTAGCCCCTTCAAGCTGGCAGTTATTAAGCCTCTCATTAAAAAAACCATAACTAGAGAAGTGGCTTATATGCTTTGAGATCAAATATGGATGCAAAAAACCTTTTCATAGGAATTTTTTTCTGAATACTCCAAATGATCCGCCTCTCAATGGAACCAGCTGATAATCGCTTCCTTTACGCTGTGTATCAACTTGCCAGTCACACAAACTTATTACATTTTCACGATGCAGATGACACAAATGTGCTGGTCGTGAGAGGTGTCTTCAGTACGCAAGGGTCAGTGGTTTAGAAATTTTAAATGGATCCATATAGTAGCATATGCAGTCAAGGCAAGGCAACTGGTTTAGTGGTCTTTTGCCATCTCCCTGTGGTCCTGTTTGGAATCACAGGTTGACAAATGCATGTTTCCTTTAACATTTTCATTGTTGCACTATATACATACTTCGTGAATTATGAAAATTAAAAAGTAGTAACCACCACACCTGTGTTGAATTCAGTTCCACATGTGGATTGTTTTTTCATTAAAACAAAACAATAACAAGACAGTGAAGAAAAGACAACGAAGACAACAAAAATAAAATGCAGTTGCATCAGAGTGGGTGGGAGGTGGGTTGGTCAGTCTGATCCAGACACTGTATAAATGAAAGGACAGTAAGAAGAGCAGAACAAACTCCTAACAGGAGGAGACTCACTCATGGCCTATGAGACAGAGGATCATGAGACTCAATACTGCTTTCCTGCCATCAACTCATCATGTATCAAGGGAAAACGCTCCAGATATGAATACAATATCATGTATGTGTTTTTTTCATTTCTATCAGCATGGACTGTGTTTCTGAATCTGCTGGTGATCATCTCCATCTCTCACTTCAAGAGGCTTCACACTCCAACCAACCTGCTCATTCTCTCTCTGGCTGTGGCCGACCTGCTTGTTGGACTTGTCATACTCATAGAGGCCATCAAACTGATTGAGACATGCTGGTACTTTGGAGACGTTTCCTGCAGAATCTATTCAATATTTGTTACAGTGCTTGTCTCAGGATCTCTTGGCAATTTAGTTTTAATTGCTGTTGATCGTTATGTGGCTATTTGTCACCCATTACTGTACCCACAAAAAATAACAACAACTAAAACATTACTGACCATCTGTCTCTGCTGGTTTTGCTCTTCAGCCTATTCCACTTGTTTTGTAATTAATAGTGGATATTTTAACACCTCACACAGAACAGATGTGTGTTACGGCGAGTGTGCCATTATTATAAGTTTTGCCTGGAGAATCACTGATCTGATTTTGACCTTTTTGTCTCCTTGTACCCTGGTCATAACTTTATACATGAAGATATTCTATGTTGTAAATCAGCAAGTGAAAGTTATAAACTCACTGATGAAGGGTGGAAAATCTGTAAAGGAAGGTTCAGTGAGGAGGAAATCTGAAAGCAAAGCTGCTCTAACATTAGGAATCATTGTGACAGTTTATCTGCTTTGCTATATTCCTTACTATATCTGTTCTATATCAGCAGTCTCTTCCACAATCATATATATTTTGACATGGGTCGTGTATATTAACTCAGGTATAAATCCTGTGGTCTATGCTTTATTTTACCCTTGGTTTAAAAAGACAGTTAAACACATCTTAACTCTTAAATTATTTCAGCCAGCATCCTCTCTGGTCAATATTTTTACAGAACATCAATTGTAATTAAATTGGTACTAAGAAAACTTCTCTTTATACTCAGTAAAATTAAGTGAAAATAGTTCAATTTTCTCTGTTAGCTTACTGAATAGAACTAATCACAAAAATCTTGAGTCTACTGGAATAAATGATAAAGGTAGATTTTGCATACTTTATGCTTCACTTTCATTGGTTATGTTGAATCTGTTATCATAAAACAAAAACAAAATGACAAATAAATGATTAAAATGGCTTACACCACACTTCAGAGAGTTATGCATCATCAGAGTGGGTCAGTCTGATCCAAACACAGAAGAAATGAAATTACAGTAAGAAGAGCAGAACAAATTCCTAACAGGAGGAGACTCACTCATGGCATATGAGACAGAGGATCATGAGACTCAATACTGCTTTCCTGCCATCAACTCATCATGGATCAAGGGAAAATGCTCCAGATATGAATACAATATCATGTATGTGTTGTTTTTATTTTTGTTGTTGTTTTTTTCATTGCTGTCAGCATGGACTGTGTTTCTGAACTCAGTCATTTATTTTTAATTGCGATTGATTGTTATGTTGCTCTGTGTCATCTTTCAATGTGCTTACACAAAATAATCACAACTAAAACATTAATGAGCATTTGTGTCTGCTGTTTTTTTTTTTATTTTTTATTTTTTTTCCCCTCAAGCTACAATAGTGGCTATTTAACATGGGTCAAAATTCGAAGGCGGCGGTGTTACGCCGTGGGCTATGTTTTCTTGGGACACTTTAGGCCCTATTATCCCAATAGCACAATTCTTGACAGCTATCAGGTATCTGAACCAAAACTGAAGAAACTGACAACACGGCGACAGACAGACAAGACAGAGCAGGTTACTTCTGGTATGAAACAGTCTCAGCTTTAAAATTTTGTAGTTTTTAAAGAAATTCAAATAATAAATACTGTTTTGTGGCTGTTTAATGTGTCGTGACAGATCACTGTAGCATCTCAGTTCAAGTGGCATGTGAACTGATCATCTTTTCATATTTACTTAGAGCACGAAATAAATATAAATGAACATCAGAAGGTATTTTATTTCAACCGTGGAACAACATCACTACACACCATTTTTCAAGTTTATTGGAGGATCTGCTGTTGATACTATGGTACCAGATACCCCAGGAGACCTATCACCACCTCGTCAAATCAAGGCCCCACCGCGTGGCTGCTGTTTTGTGGGCTAAAGGAGGTCCTACAAGTTATTAGATAGGTGGTCAGAATGGTATGGCTTTTCGATGTATGCATTTTATTAGGCCACAGATACATTTGTAAAGTTTTTTTTTTTTTTTTTTTCAGGCATTGCTGTCAACACACTGCAGTACTGTAGCCACCGAATGACAATAAGGTAGGCTACTAATCAAACTATTAAAATAAAATTTAAAATAAAATAAAATATTGATTAGCGCCATTTTATTCCGCTTTTGGCCAATTTGCTGTTTAGCTAATGTTTCTCATACGTAGTGACACCACTGCAACCTCAATCAAAATTTAGTTGTACTGGCAAGAAAAACAGTTAGCAAGTTAAGACATACATATTTATGCAGCTACATGAATTAAGTGGTGTTAGAGTTGAATGAGCAGAGTCAGAATTTTTCCGTCACCTGTAATAGTGCATTAAATTCAATAAACGGTGAATGATCAGGATAAACTTAAATAATCCCTGTGATGTCTTTGGACTCAATTATACACTTTTGAAATATGAAGATATTTCAAAAAGAATATTCTAAGTCCTGCATTCAGTCTTCCACATATTCTTTAGGTTATAGAAACATGAATTTAAACCATCAGCATAGGACACTGTGAGGCTGCACCTTATCTCTGTGTTTGAAAGCACATTTTGTGAATTAGAGGCTGTTCCTTGTTATTCTTTACACACCATACCTGCAACACAGATTCTCTTAATGCGTGTTTAGTTCAGTCATTTTCTCAAAAGGCTAACATTAAGTGCAAATATAAAACATATGGCCTGAAATCCAGATTCTGGACAGTTTTTACTGTACTAGTCTTTATGGACACAACTATTAGCCTGTTTTGCACAGTTGCCTTGAGGACCATGTCTGCATGTATCACAGGTGTTAACAGCACCCCCAGGTGCACAATAAATAACTAGTCATAACGTCCACAAAAGGGCTTCAGAGTTTACTGTAATTGATTTCTAATATTACACAAGAACAAAGACTGTGTGTGACATTTCAACTCATGAGACCCATCACAAAGCTATATTTACAAATCAAATTAAATGACACAACTTTGTCTTTTATTAATATTAACATTTTGAAATTAAAAAAACAAGCTATTAATAAGCACTGCTTATACACTAATAGCTTAGCACATAGAAGTGTGCTTATGAAGCACTGATCCAGATCCAGCGTGATGACGTTGAACACATCACGCCGTGTGTTCAACGTCATCACGCTGGATCTGGATCAGTGCTTGCGCTGCCACGCGCTTGCATCATGTACTATCGTGAACGCGCGTCCACAAGAGAAACAGTAGAGACGAAATTGTGGAATAAAACAATTTCGAAATTGTGGAATAAAACGTTATTTTTGTTTTCTTTGCGCAAAAAGTATTCTCGTGGCTTCGTAAAATTACAGTTGACAGACTGATGTCACATGGACTTCTTTGTCGATCATCTTGGTACTTTTCTGGACCTTGATCTTGTAAGGACCCTTGTTGTCTATGGAGGGTCAGAGAGCTCTCAGATTCCATCAAAAATATCTTAATTTGTGCTCCGAAGATGAACGGAGGTCTTACGGGTTTGGAACAACATGAGGGTGAGTAATTAATGACAGAATTTTCATTTTTGGGTGAACTATAACCCTTTAAGGCAGTTAATAATTTTTATTTTACAGTGATCGGAGTGCTTTCATTATAACAGTTTTTCACATGGTAACTGAAGAGTTTGGTCATTAATTAAAAAAAGGGAAGACTTCCAAACAGAGAATAGATGTTATGGAAAAAGATTCTTTGACCATTTTCTGTTAGTTGTTTATGAAACCAGTAACACTTCAAGTTCTATTCATTAAAATTAGGTTTCATTAATAAGTATAACATTTTTACAGCAGTTATTTAAGTTAACGTTAATTTATATATGTAAAATATATTTAGTATATGTAAAAATGTACATTAATCTAGACCAATGAGTGCTGTAAGAGTAATGTTGATTGTTAGCATTATTAACACATTCTTACCATAATTATAATCCAAGTATCTTATTATAAATTACTACCATAAAAACTTTACCAGCAAAACCAGAATAAACAGACTTTAAAGCTCAATTAATGTTTAGCTGAAGGAGATGAGGAATAATATCAGACATTTTAATATATTGGTTTACACAAAATTGCATATAGAACACTGCTGCCAGGATTCTGACTAGAACCAGAAAAATCTGAGCATATCACATCAGTCCTCAGGTCCTTACACTGGCTTCCAGTTACATTTAGGATTGATTTTAAAGTACTTTTACTCGTTTATAAATCACTCAATGGCCTAGGACCTAAATACATTGCAGATATGCTCACAGAATATAAGCCCAACAGACCACTCAGATCATTAGGATCGAGTCAGTTAGAAATACCAAGGGTTCACACAAAACAAGGGGAGTCCACTTTTAGCTATTATGCCGCCCGCAGTTGGAACCAGCTTCCAGAAGAGATCAGATGTGCTAAAACATTAGCCACATTTGAATCCAGACTCAAAACTCATCTGTTTAGCTGTGCATTTGTTGAATGAGCACTGTGCTGCCTCCGAACTTATTTTATGTATAACTGTTTTCTTTTCCTGTTTTAAATTCATTTTAAATCAATTTTTTTTATTTTATTTTATTTTTAAATTCCTTGTTTCTATTGTTGTGATTATTATTTTTTATGACTATTTCACTTCCTTTTATGTCAAGCACTTTGAATTACCACTGTGTATGAAATGTGCTATATAAATAAACTTGCCTTGCCTTGCCTATAGCATTTGCGTTTGCGTTTACACAGCAAAATTTGTAATACTGACTAATGCTGCATAAATGTTGTATAGAAGAGAAAATTTAAAGCTAAAACTATGAGTGCAATGATGAAAAACTTCATTATACAGTATACAAACACAATTTCAATATTTAAAAGTTTTTTAAGCTTAAATGTTAGTGTAGCTATGCTTCTCTTTTACATTTCTCTCAGATGGCATCGCTATCATGCTACCAGTGCAGTGAAATTTAACATCAGGCCTGTCTTACAGGTCATTTGGCTCATTATCACATCAGAGGAAAGAAATATTCTGTGTACAATGGATTTATGCTTTGTCGATTTATCATACTAAAAAAAAAAAAAAATCATAAGTGTTGATCAGCCAAAACATTGACCAGAGAGGATGCTGGCTTAAATATTTGAAAAGTTAATATGTATTTAACCTATATTCTAAACCATGGGTAAAATAAAGCATAGATAATAGGATTTAAACAGGAATTTAAATACAAGCACCATGTTAGAAAATCTGATGTGGCAGATGAGACTGTGGTTTCTGTTATATACAATATAAAATATGGAATCCAGCAAAGCAGATAAGCAGTCATAATGATTCCTAATGTCAGAGCAGCTTTGCTTTCAGATTTCCTCCTCACTGATCCTTCCAATACACATTTACCACCTTTCATCAGGGTATTTATAACTTTCACTTGTTGATGTACAACATAAAATATCCTCAAATATAAAGTTATAATCAGGGTACAAGGAAACAGGAAAGAAATGGTCGGATCAGTGACTCCCAAAGCAAAATGAATTATAAAGGGACACTCTCCATAACACACATCTGATCTGTGTGACACGTCAACAGATCCGTAGCTCAGACCAATGTTATTGTAAGCGGAGGAGCAAAACCAACAGAGATAAATGCTTATTAATGTTTTAGTTGCTGTTATTTTCTTTGGGTACAGTAAAGGGTAACACACAGCCACATAACGATCAACAGCAATCAAGACTAAATTACTGAGAGATGTTGAGATAAGCAGTCCCATGATAATCAAAAACAATCTACAGAAAGTGTGTCCGAAGTACCAGCACGTCTCAGTTAGATTTATGGCATCCACAGGCATCACAATAAGATGCCACAGGCATAACACAGTCCATGCTGACAGCAATGAAAACAACACATACATGATATTGTATTCATGTCTGGAGCATTTTCCCTTGATATATGATGAGTTGATGGCAGGAAAGCAGTATTGAGTCTCATGATCCTCTGTCTCATAGGCCATGAGTGAGTCTCCTCCTGTTAGGAGTTTGTTCTGCTCTCCTTACTGTCCTTTTATACAGTGTCTGGATCAGACTGACCAACCCATCTACCACCCACTCTGATGCATCAGACAGATTACAGATTTCTTTGTTTAACATTAACTTTGAAATGCAATCCATTTTTTTCAGTTAAGTTGTGATTCTTTGTTCAGAAGTGCATGTGTTTTATTTTTGTTGTGTTTTTCTTCACTGTCTTGAAATTGTTTTGTTTTAAAGAAAGCAATTCACATGTGGAACTGAATTACTACTGGGGGTACCAACCACCTCGATCAAAATGGCATTCTGGGGGAATGAGTGCATTTCGCTTTAAAGGAGTGGTCTACCGTGCACTGTAACATATGTTCATGCCTCATTTAAAAAATAAAAATAAAAAATCAGCATTTGGCAATTATCTGCCATTCTTCACCTCACCTGTTCACCTCTCAGGCTCTGTCAGGTTGGATGGAGGCAGACGCACATTTTCAGGTTTCTCCAGAAATATTTGATTGGGTTCAAGCCCAGGCTGTGGCTGGGCCACTCAAGGACATTCACAAGTTGTCTATAAGCCACTCTTATACTCGGAGGGTCAGAGTTCAGTGGTGCGTGGTGCTGTCCTTCAGTCTGCTGGTCCTGGTCTGGAGACTCCACAGTCTCCTCCCTGATGGCAGTAGACTGAAGAAGCTGTGTGTCGGGTGGGTGGGACCCCCCGCAATGCAGAGATGTCCCGCAATGCAGAGATGTCCTGGAGGGAGGGGAGAGAGACACCAACAATCCTCTCAGCTGCTCTCACTATGCGTTGAAGTGTCTTGTGGCAGGACGCGTTGTAAGCACCATAACACACAGTGATGCAGCTCGTCAGAATGCTCTCGATGGTGCCTCTGTAGAAGGTACACATGATGGGGGCCGGGGCTCTGGCTCTTCTCAGTTTGCGGAAAAATCTCGCCCTGTTGGAAAGTGAGCCTTCTGGCCAGTCTGAGGCTCTGAATGCTTTGAACTGGGTTTTCATTAAGGCTATCTCTATATTTTGGTGCATTGAGCTTGTCTTCTACTCTGACGAGTCCCTCAGTCCCTGCTGCTGAAAAACAGCCCCACAGCATGAGGCTGCTACCAGCACACTTTACTTTTGGGTGGTACTCTGCAGGTGATGAGCAAAGCTGGTTTCCTTCAAACATTATGCTTGGAATTGAGGTTCATCAAACCAGAGAATATTATTTCTCAGAGTCTGAGGGTCCTTTAGTTGCTTTTTTGCAAATTCCAAGTGGGTTTTTGTGTGTTTTCACTGAGGAGAAGATTGAGTCTGGCCACACTGACGTAAAGCCCAGATCGGTGGAGTGTTGCAGTGATGTTTGTCCTTCTGTAAGTTTCTCCCATCTGCATGTATGATCATGGAGCTCAACTAGAGTGACCATCAGCATCTTGGTCATCAGTCTAGACAAGAGCTCTAGGAAGAGTTCTAGTTGTTTCAAACATCTTCCATTATGGATAATGAAGGCTACATGATTCTGTGAACCTTCAGTGCAGCAGATTTTTTTCTGAACTCTTCCCCAGATGTGTGGCTTGATGTACACCAGTATCTGAGCTCTACAGGCAGTTCTTTTGACCTCAGGGCTTGGTTTTTGCTCTGATATGCATTTTCAGCTGTTAGACTTTTTATTAAGATGTGTGTGCCGTTCCAAATTATACCCATTCAACTGAATTTGCCACAGGTTAACTTCACTCGAAGTGTAGTAACATCTACAAGCAATATGAATTAGGGGTGCTCCGATCAGGATTTCTGAGGCCGATCACTGATCACCGAAAGCAGTATCTGCCGATTCAATCACAGATACCGATCTTTTTAAAGCCTTCTTTTTATCATGTAGAATTATTTATAGTGATGATCCAATCAAGATTTTTAGACATTTATTCAGGGCCTAAATTTCATTTTTGAAAATGAATTCTCCTCTTAGGTGATTCTTGTGAGAGGGGCTTTTTTAATTTGAGGGGTGGAGGGGGCATTTTTTAGACATTTTTCAAAAATATTTATTTATCTCACCTAAATGTTTGATCATGCGCTGCATTTTTGTTTTTACAATCATGCAATTGTTGCACAATATCTTACACACAGCACAAGCCTGATTTATATATGTGATGCAGCTATTTACACCAGGTTCACACATACTCCGTTTGCAGTGCGTATGCAGTCCATGTGTGTTACGTAAGTGGTGCAGAAGCAGCACTGACTGTGCTTTCACACAGAAGTCTGCTCCTGATCTGTGACTGTTTACTACAAACACAACATTTATCCATTATTTTGATTTCAAATCCAAACATTGTTACTTAAAATGCTTTTCAGCATTGTGATTCTTTTTTACACAGTACAGTAATTCAGTCTTTCAGAGATGTGTTTAAACACAATAAATATAAGAAACACATTATTCAATGCTTTTTACTTTTGCATTTACTTCTAGATTGATATATTAAGTTGCTCAAGCAAGTGGTAAAACATTTAAACTTCTTTTCTTACATTATCACAAACATTCTAAATTAAAACTTACCATTGACAGAAACAGTCAGCTCTACTGCCTTTTCTTTTGCATTTAAAGAGGTCATCTAATACGATTTCACCTTTTTAACTTTTGTTAGTGTGTAATGTAGCTGTGTGAGCATAAACAGCATCTGCAATGTTACGAAGCTCAAAGTTCAATGCAAAGGGAGAAATTGTCTTTTACAGAATTAGCATAGCATCGCCTGCAGCGAACGGCTGGTAAGAGACTATAACAAAATAGTTCCGGATTAATGACATCATAAATCCAGATAAACCCCTGCCCCCGGGAACATGCAACACTGCTTTAGAGGAGAGGAAGAAAACTAGGGGTGAACGTAGAAATCTATTCATATACTGTATGAATCGCGATTCTGTCTTCTAATGATTCTAATGGATTCACTAGTTTCAAAATCAATGTTGTAAAGCAGCGGTTCTCATCCTGTTCCTCGCATCGCCTGCTCTGCACACGCTCTCTCTCTCTCTCTCTCTCTCTCTCATTCAGATCAGCTCAGTACCAACAATGAACGGTTCCATTTATACACTTATTTTCACATCTATGACAAACGTTAAACATGGACGCGCATGCGGTTGCCGTACTGTATTAAAGCTTTAATCACGATAAAACCATATATTAAAAGCTAACATAAGCAGTAGCATAATAACAGCATATCTAAAAGTATGAGAAAAAAAAACAAAAAAAAAAAACATAGGCCTACCATTAAGAGCCGTGCTTGCACAGGTTCTGCGCAATCCTCTTAACTAATATCCTTTGCGTCTCAATCGAGCTCAAATTGATAAGCAATATAGACGACGTCATTGTTTACAATACAACCGGAGCACATGCCGCTGAGCGGAGGGGCAGGACGTTCAGACATGCAGTAGAGGCGGTTTAGCCAACACACTGGACCAGCTAACCAATCAGAGCCCATTGCGAATTTCTGAGGGAGGCCCTTCACAGAACCAGGAAGTCAACCGGCCGTTTTTATGCTAGCTGAAAAGCAGTGTACAATACAGGTAAAATATGTGAAAAATAATGCGATTTTTGAAAAAACGAAGCATGAACACGTTGCTGTGCACCCCATAAACATAATCAAGCCTTCGAAAAAATCCATTAGACCACTCCTCTAAATCTTTATTACTTATTACAAGCAATCCTGCGGTTCATAAAGAACTTTGTTTTCCTCCATGAGTGCCATCTATTATTGCCTTATCTAAAAGTGCTCTTTTCCTTTAAACCAAGCCAAAAAGCCATGGCCTATGTGTTCACTGTGAAACACAGTAGACTTTAATTATATGCATTTATGGTGTGATTACTACATTTTCGTTACTTTAATTCAGCGCTTGCAGCGCAGCAAAAATAGACTCGATGTGGAAACGATCACTGCACTGCTGCAGACGCACCACTCCTGGATCGCACTGCCGGACTGCAACCACTTGCAGTGTGAATGCTTTAATCCGTTAACATGAGCTCGGAAAAAAATATGCACCGCATACGCACTGCAAACGGAGTGTGTGTGAATCTGACAATATGTATGTGCGCTGCGAGTGTGCACGAGCGCATGGTCTCCAGGAGAGCGTGCGAGCGCTGAATGGTTTAAACACTGACAAGAATTAAAAAGAAATGGAATATATAAACTTTAGTAACGGTGCGACACTGCCTCGATTGTGCAAGTGACAATTCCTGTGTCAAATGTGCAGTGCAGCTCGCTTATAGTCTGACAGACGCGATGTGATTTGAAGCCATTTGTGCATTTTTAGAGAGAGAGAGCGCGCGCGGTGATTCACTCATGCTTTTTGTGAAATTATGACTCATAGAAAGTTTTCAAGTTACTTTATAAGTTATTTAATGCAGAAATATGAATTGCACCTCACCTTCAGCATGAGACTGAAATGGTGCCGCTGAATGTCATGCCAAACCTCTGAGGGCAGGCGCGTCATCAGCTTGAGAACATTTTTTTGAGATCAGCCTTTTTAGAGACCGCCGATCAAACATCCCAAAGCAATTATCGGCCGATAGTGATCTGTAGCCGATCAATCAGAGGACCCCTAATATGAATGCTCCTGCATTCATTCTGAACAACTTTGCAGATGTTGTTTATGCTCAAACAGCCACATTACACACTAACTAAAGACAGTGTGTGGACAGCAAAGAAAGAATTTCATTGTACAGGGAAACTTGCTTTTCCTCACTGTGCACATGACAATAAACGCTTTGAATCCTTTAATCCTAAAGTTAAAAAGGTGAAATCATAATCTATGACCCCTTTAACCCACAGATTAAAATACAACCTGCAACAACAGTATAAAAGTAACCCAGTTCCTGCGGGAAAACCACGGACTTGGCAACACTGCTCATAAGCATGTCTTCTTCTATTAAATTGCTGCCGGGATGACTGGATTACAGCCTTGTGCTACAGTGCCACACTGGTCAAAACTGCCATATGTTGCCTGACCGTACATTCCCTAGACCTGAATCCATTTGAGAACCTCTGGGACGCTATGTATCGAAGCATCTGAAGCCACCAAGTACCACAGACTGTCCAGGAGCTCACTGATGCCCTGATCCAGGTTTGGCAGGAGATCCCCCAGGACACCATCCACCATCTCATCAGCAGCATGCCCAGACATTACAGAGTGCATACAGGCACGTGGGCACCATACACACTACTGACTTACAGTATGAGTTGCTGTGATGAAATTCATGCAAGTTGGATCATCCTGTCATTTCAATTTTTACTTATATTTTCTGTGTTTTTGAATCCAGCCCTCAGTGGGTTGATGATTTTGGCTTCCATTGACCACTGTCATGTCATTTTGTTCTCAATGAATATCACAATGTAAACTTTTCAACTTGAATATTTTGTTCATCTAATTAATATCCTGGTTTATATAAAATTGAACATAGCATTTACATTTACACAACAAAATGCGTAATATTGGCTAATGTTTTCAAAAGAAGTCTCTTCAGCTCACCAAGGCTGCATTTATTTGATCCAAAATACAGCAAAACCAGTAATATTGTTAGTTATTGTTCTTGGTGTGAATGGGCTTTAAGATTGCCGCCCAAGCTACTGGGTCTGCATTTACTTTATCAGCTTTTTGGCTTTTTACAGTGTCTAGCAACTCTCTCTATTCGTGGCCATCTAAAATGAATCAATAACACAAATTAAACAATACAAAAATGCATTAAAATATTAATATTTATGAAGTTCAACACATTTGACAGTGCTAAATATTCCTAATTTATCTGTAATATAAATAAGATGCTAAAATTGTTATTTATATAGTCTTCATGCAATTCAGTGTAATGGATGACAGTGTGGTGTAACAGATAATCTGCATTACACCAAATGACAAAAACTTTACCCTGAATGGCAAAACTTCTACTTCAGGTTATATTGCAGGCAATCAACTGGCCACCTGTTTCAAACACTGAGCTTGACCATTGAAGTTAATCACATTTATTAACATCTACTTATTTTTCAAAAAACCAACAAAAGTGTTTTTTGGCATTTCACTGAATGACGTGTTTTTGTAACTTAGGTTACCACACGATGAAAAGGTGAAATTAGGCCTGGGTGATAAAGCGGTAATGGTATTTATCGACGGTACACCTTCACTGATAACGACAGAAAAAATGTTTGATATATACCGCATAATACTTTCACTCTGGTTTCATTTAATGGCATGTGTGACAAGCAGACAGCACACACAAACACATGCTAAAATGAGGCTGCACCCTCCTGTGGCCTCGGGAGACGAGCCAAAAATTTCCTTAAGACTTATTTAATCTGCATATAAAACATAAGAAAGAAGATATTGGTTTAAATTTTATTTTGTGTTTGACCGTTAAAACAAAAAATTATTTGTTGTTTGTCTTTATAAATTGGGTAAATACAGTGGATAATTTAAACTTTTTTCTATTACTTTTTGTTTTAAAAAAAGGTTATAAAAATGTCAATAATTATCGATACCGAACAATATGAAATATTATAGGGTTGATATATTTTTTTGCTATATCGCCCAGCCCTAGGTGAAATGATCAAAAATTTAAGAGCAATAAACTCACTTTTCTTGCGACACCACACAATCTTCAGGGTGCCATCGGATGATGTCACAGATACCATTTTTCTATATAATTTCAGAATGGCTTCTTGTTCCTGTTACACTGAATGATTTCTGATCTTTTTCGGGAAAAAAAGTCCCCTGGTTATTTAAATACTAAAAAAAAATATAATAAAATAAAATAAATAAATAACACAATAATAAAGGACATAGTCCTTTTAATATAACACAGCCAGCACTTAATTGAAAATGCCAAGAAAACAAATATATTTTTAACTTGGTATTTAATTTGTTTTGGAGAGTACCATGATGCATGCGCCTGCTCTCCACAGAATGTAAACAAGGCGCAGTGCAAGCGTGTTACACGTCAGCAGCATCACGCACATGCGCTGTTTACGTGCAGGAAAATGACGCGCACGTGTCGTGATACTCTCCAAAATGGCACCCTAGGGTGACGCAGATGTGAAGAATTGTTGAATAAAGTTATTTTAGTTTTCTTTGTGCACAAAAAGTAATCTAGTAGCTTCATAAATTTACAGTTGAACCACTGATATCACATGGACCATTTTTAACAATGTCCTTACTACCTTTCTGGGCCTTGATCGTGGTAGTACCCTTGCTGTCTATGGAGGGGTAAGAGAGCTCTCGGATTTCATCAGAAATATCTTAATTTGTGTTCCAAAGATGAACTTAGGTCTTGCAGATTTGGAACGACATGAGGGTGAGTAATTAATTATATAATTTTCATTTTTGTGTGAACTATCCCTTTAAGGATGTAATGGTAAAATCAAAGTCCGGACCATTACACTGAATGACAATTTTACACTTTGGAACATTATTTCCCCCATATTTTGACATTTTATTTTCACAAAAGTTACTTGAAATCTGAAAGTAGACACTTTACTTGCATAAAACATGTTTTTTTTATGCGTTTAAAATGACTTTTTTTTTATTTTAATGTGGACACCAGAATGGTGACATCTCATCTTCAAACCGATGTATGTACACAGTAAGTGAATTGTAACAAATGATTAATTTAAATGCAAGTACGTAGTAGTTAAGGGCACTTAATATAAAGTGGGTCCCAATAAAGTAACACTTTTTATGAAGCCCATATATTTAAAATAAATTATAAGGGAATTCTTAAGGCATTATACTGAACGCATTATGCATTATAAAAAAAAATGTATCTCATAAATAATCATAACAATTATAATACATTACAATACTTGTAGTTATAACTTTTAGGAGTATGATTATTCATAGCACACGCTGAACACCATCTTAAATCCCTTTTAAAATAAAGTATTAGCAGATAAACTACTAATACTCTAATGATTGTTAGTTGACATGTAGTTGCAAAGTTACTTTTCAACAGTTCTCTAAAGGACGCCATCAAAATAATCAAACTGATATTAAAGTAAAAATAGTTCAAAGCAAATACGTCAGATTACACGTGATCTCTGATATCTGATCTTATGGCTTCTTATGCTACTTAAAGCAAATAAAGACCACTTATAAATAATATGACTACATTATAAAGCCTTTCGGAGGTTTACAAGAATACTTTTGTTTACAAGAAGACTTTGTCATTTCACATTAATAAGATTTACTACATTATTGTGCAAATCTTAAACAATTGCAAGATATGAGACTTATAAATACATTATAACTTTGGGAAGTGTAATCCATTATAACTTAAGTGGATACAGTGTGTTCACTGTGTGCTATAAATCATCATTCTCTTAAAAGCTATAATCTAACCCACAAATAAGTGTTATAATGTATTAAAATGGTTGTTATGATTATTCATGAGATGATACAACATATTTTGTTTATATGCATTCATTATAATTCCTTAAGATACCCTTAAAATAAATACAGGCTTCATGAAAAGTGTTACCATACTGGCTGTGTTGCATAGATGTTGTATGGAAGAGAAAATCTAAAGATAAAACTATGAGTGGAATGACAAACTTCATTAGCCAATCTAATTATTTAAAACAGTTTACAAACACACTTTTGATATTCAATAGGTTTCAAGCTTAAATTTTAGTGTAGCTATGCTTCTCTTTTTTTCTCTCATATGGCATCTCTTTTTTGTTTCTCTCATTTGACATCTCTGTCATGCTACCAATGCATTCATATCAGGACAGGAGTGAAATCTAACATCAGGCCTGTCATGCAAGTCATTTGGCTCATTATCACATCAGAGAAAATAAATATTATGTCTGTCTATGACATAAGATGCAATGGGTTTATGCTTTGCCAGTTTGACAGTTGAGATGTAAATTACACTAAAAAAAAAAAAAAAAAATCAGATGATTGATCAGTGATGATCAGTCAAAACATTGACCAGAGAGGATGCTGGCTTAAATATTTGAAGAGTTAATATGTGTTTAACTGATGTTCTAAACCAGGGGTAAAATAAAGCATAGATAATGGGATTTAGACATGAATTTATATACAAGCACCATGTTAGAATATCTGATGTGGCAGATGAAACACTGTTTTCTGTTAGACACAATATATAATATGGAATCCAGCAAAGCAGATAAACTGTCACAATGATTCCTAATGTCAGAGCAGCTTTGCTCTCAGATTTCCTCCTTACTGAACCATTCATTTCACATTTGCCACCCTTCATCAGAGAATTTATAACTTTCACTTGCTGATGTACAACATAAAATATCCTCAAGTATAAAGTTATAATCAGAGTACAAGGAAACAAGAAAGAAATGATCAGATCAGTAACTCCCAAAGCAAAATTCAGTATAAGGGGACACTCTCCATAACACACATCTGATCTGTGTGACAAGTCAACAGATCCGTAACTCAGACCAACACTATTGTAAACTGAAGAGCAAAACCAACAGAAACAGATGCTCATTAAAATTTTAGTTGTTGTTATTTTCTGTGGGTACAGTAAAGGGTGACACAAAGCAATGTAACGATCAACAGCAATTAAAACTAAATTACTGAGAGATGCTGAGAGGAGCAGTCCCATGATGATTAAAAACAATCTACAGATAGTGTGTCCATAGTTCCAGCACGTCTCAATCAGTTTAATAGCATCCACAGGTATCACAATAAGTCCAACAAGCATGTCGGCCACAGCCAGAGAGAGAATGAGCAGGTTGGTTGGAGTGTGAAGCTTCTTGAAGTGAGAGATGGAGATGATCACCAGTAGGTTCAGAAACACAGTACATGCTGACAGCAATGAAAAAAACACATACATGATATTGTATTCATGTCTGGAGCGTTTTCCCTTGATACATGATGAGTTGATGGCAGGAAAGCAGTATTGAGTCTCATGATCCTCTGTCTCATAGGCCATGAGTGAGTCTCCTCCTGTTAGGAGTTTGTTCTGCTCTCCTTCCTCTCCTCTTATACAGTGTCTGGATCAGACTGACCAACCCATCTACCGCCTACTCTGATGCAACAGACAGATTACAGATTTCTTTGTTTAATCTGTAACTTTGAAATGCAATTCATTTTTTTTCCAGTTAAGTTATGATTCTTTGTTCAGAAGTGCATGTGTTTTATTTTTGTTGTGTTTTTCTTCACTGTCTTGTTATTGTTTTGTGTTAATGTAAAGCAATTCACATGTGGAAACTGAATTACTACCGGAGGTACCACCTTGGTCAAAATGGCATTCTGGGGGGGACGAGGGGGTTTTGCTTTAACCCACGGACTAAAAAACAACCCGCAACAACAGTATAAAAGTAGCCCAGTTCTGCTGGAAAACCACGGACTTGGCAACACTGCTCATAAGCGTGTCTTCTTCTATTAAATTGCAGCCGGGATGACTGGATTACAGTCTTGTGCTACAGTGCCACACTGGTCAAAACTGCCATATGTTGCCTGACCGTACATTCCCTAGACCTGAATCCATTTGAGAACCTCTGGGACGCTATGTATCGAAGCATCTGAAGCCACCAAGTACCACAGACTGTCCAGAAGCTCACTGATGCCCTGATCCAGGTTTGGCAGGAGATCCCCCAGGACACCATCCACCATCTCATCAGCAGCATGCCCAGACATTACAGAGTGCATACAGGCACGTGGGTGCCATACACACTACTGACTTACAGTATGAGTTGCTATGATGAAATTCATGCAAGTTGGATCATCCTGTCATTTAAATTTTTACTTATATTTTCTGTGTTTTTGAATCCAGCCCTCAGTGGGTTGATGATTTTGGCTTCCATTGACCATTGTCACATCATTTTGTACTAATGTATGGGTAAAGTTTTAAACTTTTTTTTCCAAAAGAAGTCAATCCTGCTCACCAAGGCTTCATCTATTTGATCCAAAATACAGCAAAAACAGTAATATTGTTAAGTTGTTGTCTTTTACAATTTAAAATAACTGTTTTTTGCTTTAATTTATTTTAAAATGTTATTTCTGACACAAAGGTGAATTTTCAGGATAATTACTCCAGTCTTCAATGTCATGTGATTCTTCAGAAAACATTCTAATACGCTGATTTGCTGCTCAATAAACATTTTGAAACATATTAACGTAATCTAACTGTGAATATTTCAGCCAGCATTCACAGATATTTTGCGGATCATCATTCATGATACTTGTGTACTTTGTAGCACTGTTTAGTTTAGCAATATCATAATGTTTTTGTAATTAGCATAAATCTCGGTTTATAATTTTTAATTAATTTTTAAATTGAACCTACTTTTCTATCACATACATGTTGTCCAAATATATTAATTATTCCCCTCATTGTGACAATACAAATGGAATTTGACAATTTGATTTTCCAACCAAATGATGTCTAATAAGCACCAAATATTTATGCTTTACACCAAGAATTTGTGTAAATCTCTATTGTATGATAAAATGCTTGTAGGATAAATTAATTAAAACACAATCACGAATTACAAAATAATCAAGCATTTAATCTTGACCTGTAAATTACTACAAGCAATGTGCCACTCTGGTTTAAAGGAAGGGTACTGAAAGGAAGGGAGCACACTATAAGGAAAGGAGCTGTTCATACAGTATTTGAAAAATCATTACTGGGTCTTTACAGCGAAACATAAACATTATAGTTTCTTAATTTAAGAATAGAGGCAACACAAGCTGTTTTTGTTGAACAACGGAGATAAAGCATCATCACTTCATGAAACAGCACATCCTTATCCACACTAAACACTAGAAAATTAATGCTGCTCATACAAGCACAAACAACTACTGTCATACAACAACAAGGACAGGACCCATATTTTGACATTTTATTTTCACAAAAGTTACTTGAAATCTGAAAGTAGACACTTTACTTGCATAAAACATGTTTTTTTATGCGTTTAAAATGACTTTTTTTTATTTTAATGCGGACACCAGAATGGTGACATCTCATCTTCAAACCGATATATGTACACAATAAGTGAATTGTAACAAATGATTAATTTAAATGCAAGTACGTAGTAGTTAAGGGCACTTAATATAAAGTGGGTTCCAATAAAGTAACACTTTTTATGAATTCCGTATATTTAAAATAAATTATAAGGGAATTCTTAAGGCATTATACTGAACGCATTATGCATTATAAAAAAAAAATGTATCTCATAAATAATCATAACAATTATAATACATTACAATACTTGTAGTTATAACTTTTAGGAGTATGATTATTCATAGCACACGATGAACACCATCTTAAATCCCTTTTAAAATAAAGTATTAGCAGATAAACTACTAATACTCTAATGATTGTTAGTTGACATGTAGTTGCAAAGTTACTTTTCAACAGTTCTCTAAAGGACGCCATCAAAATAATCAAACTGATATTAAAGTAAAAATAGTTCAAAGCAAATACGTCAGATTACACGTGATCTCTGATATCTGATCTTATGGCTTCTTATGCTACTTAAAGCAAATAAAGACCACTTATAAATAATATGACTACATTATAAAGCCTTTCGGAGGTTTACAAGAATACTTTTGTTTACAAGAAGACTTTGTCATTTCACATTAATAAGATTTACTACATTATTGTGCAAATCTTAAACAATTGCAAGATATGAGACTTATAAATACATTATAACTATGGGAAGTGTAATCCATTATAACTTAAGTGGATACAGTGTGTTCACTGTGTGCTATAAATCATCATTCTCTTAAAAGCTATAATCTAACCCACAAATAAGTGTTATAATGTATTAAAAAGGTTGTTATGATTATTCATGAGATGATACAACATATTTTGTTTATATGCATTCATTATAATTCCTTAAGATACCCTTAAAATAAATACAGGCTTCATGAAAAGTGTTACCATACTGGCTGTGTTGCATAGATGTTGTATGGAAGAGAAAATCTAAAGATAAAACTATGAGTGGAATGACAAACTTCATTAGCCAATCTAATTATTTAAAACAGTTTACAAACACACTTTTGATATTCAATAGGTTTCAAGCTTAAATTTTAGTGTAGCTATGCTTCTCTTTTTTTCTCTCATATGGCATCTCTTTTTTGTTTCTCTCATAAAAAATAAAACCAAGATGGCGGCGCGATCAGACGCAGCGGCCGCTCCAGGTCCCAAAGACGGTGCTTTTATGTCTTTTAATGTCGTCTGTTCGTCTCCAAATAGTGTCGATTTACCGTTAATTCATCGGGAGATCACTCCGAGATACATATACGATCGCCAAAGCCTTTTGGATATCGACAAGACATACAAACACAAACTCTCGCCGGCGGCTACTGAGAAGCTACGAGGCCTTTGTTTACTGCTGGAGCCGGACCTCGAGACCGCGGCCTCGCCTACTGACGCTACCCGCACAAGGCGGCGTCGCAAGCGGTGTGAGAGAGGACGGAAGCGCGGTAAGCGCGGAGGTATACGAGCTAGGCTGAGGGCTAACCCCACAAGACCGGCTCTTCCAACACTCATGCTCTCAAACGTTCGCTCTCTGGAAAACAAACTGGATTTAATTCAACTCAGTCGGTCTACACAGCATGAGACAAGGGATTGTTGTGTGTTTGTTTTCACTGAAACATGGCTAAACGACAACATCCCGGACTCCGCCATTCAGCTGCACAGCCTAACCTGCTACCGAGCGGACAGAAATTCATCACTGTCTGGTAAGACTCGCGGGGGTGGCTTGTGTGTGTATATCAACAAAGAATGGTGTAACAATGCTGCGGTAGTGACAAAACACTGTTCATCACTGGTGGAGTTTATGGTTGTGAAGTGTCGACCGTTCTATCTGCCGCGGGAGTTCACGGCCATTGTTATTGTCGCGGTTTACATTCCTCCGTGTGCAAACGCAAAGGACGCGCTTCGCGAGCTGTACAGCGCCATCAGCGAACAACAAACAAATAACCCCGACGGCTTTTTCATCATAACCGGTGACTTCAACCACGCAAACCTAAAGACAGTTTTGCCAAAGTTCTACCAACATGTGAACTTTGCAACAAGGGGTAACAACACACTGGACTTTGTTTACACAACAGTTAAGAACGCATACAAAGATGAACCCCGCCCCCACCTCGGGTACTCGGACCACATCTCTGTTATGCTAATCCCAGCATATAGCCCACTTCTCAAACTCACCAAACCGGTTCAAAAGCAGATCACAGTATGGCCAGACAATGCCACCTCAGCACTGCAGGACTGCTTCCAGGACACAGACTGGAACATGTTTAAAGAGGCGGCCACCTACAACAACCACACAGACCTGCAGGAGTACACCGAAACTGTGACTGCTTACATCAAAAAGTGCATAGATGATGTGACAGTCACCAAAACCATCACCACACGTGCCAACCAGAAGCCATGGATGACAGCAGAGGTTCGTGGGCTGCTAAAGACCAGAGATGAAGCTTTCAGATCAGGAGATAAAGCAGACCTCAAAACAGCAAGAACCAATCTGTCTCATGGCATCAAGAAGGCAAAACATCAGTATGCTAAAAAAATCAACAATCACTTCACAGACAGCAGAGACACTCGGACCTTGTGGCAAGCCATTCAGACCATCACTGACTACAAGCCCCTGCCACAGGCCAGTGACGATGACACATCCCTACCAGAGGCACTCAACCACTTCTACTCACGATTTGAGATACAGAACGACACACCTGCACAGAAACTACTCACATCTCCAAACGACCAGGTACTCTGTCTCTCTCCAGTCGACGTAAGGAAGACCCTATCCAGGATTAACCCACGAAAGGCTGCAGGCCCTGACAACATACCTGGACGTGTACTGAAAGACTGTGCTGCACAGCTGACGGATGTCCTAACAGACATCTTCAACATCTCGCTGAGCCAGGCAGTCGTCCCCACATGTCTCAAATCCACCTCCATAATTCCAGTACCAAAGAAGTCACCTGTGTCCTGTCTGAATGACTATCGTCCCATAGCACTGACCCCAATCATGATGAAGTGCTTTGAGAGGTTAGTCATGCAGCACATCAAGTCCAGTCTCCCAAACATGCTGGACCCACTCCAGTTTGCATACCGTCCAAACCGTTCCACGGACGATGCAATATCCACCACTCTCCACCTAGCTCTTACCCATCTGGAACAGAAAGACTCTTATGTTAGAATGCTGTTCATTGACTTCAGCTCAGGATTCAACACAATAATCCCACAACAGCTCATCCACAAACTAAACCTGCTGGGCCTTAACACCTCCCTCTGTAATTGGATCCTGGACTTTTTAACTGCAAGACCTGTCAGTCCGTGTCGGCCGCAACACGTCCAGCACTACCACACTGAGCACAGGTGCCCCACAAGGCTGTGTGCTCAGCCCGCTGCTCTTCACGCTGCTGACCCACGACTGCACTGCCAAGTCCAGCTCCAACCGCATCATCAAGTTTGCTGATGACACAACTGTGGTAGGCCTCATCAGCAACAACGATGAAACGCACTACAGAGAGGAAGTGGCACAGCTGGCTGAATGGTGTGGTGCTAACAACCTGTCCCTCAATGTGGGTAAGACGAAAGAGGTTGTGATGGACTTCAGGAGAAACTCTGTTGACCACTCCCCACTGACCATCGACGGCTCAACCGTGGAGAGAGTCGGCAGCACTAAATTCCTGGGAGTGCACATCACAGAGGATCTCACCTGGACCCCCAACGTCACGTCACTCAACAAGAAGGGACAACAGCGCCTCCACTTTCTCCGCCGGCTGAAAAGGGCAAGTCTCCCTCCACCCATCCTCATCACTTTTTACAGGGGCACCATTGAGAGTGTGCTGACTACCTGCATCACTGTCTGGTATGGGAACTGCAGTGCTGCTGACCGCAAGACCCTACAACGGACAGTGAACACTGCCGCAAAGATCATCGGTGCCCCTCTCCCCTCCATCCTGGACATTTTCCTTTCACGATGCTCCAACAAGGCCACCAGCATCGTGAAGGACCCCACCCACCCCTCTCACAACCTCTTCCAGCTCCTGCCATCAGGTAGAAGGTACCGGAGCATCAGAGCTCGCTCTGTCAGATTGCTCAACAGCTTTTTTCCCCAGGCTGTGAGAGCTCTTAACTCCAATCCCCCTGTCCCCCTCTGAAACCATGAACACCTCAGCCCTCCCACCCCCCAACTCATTAAAAACTGTTGACAATTTTACTAAGTGCAATTCTGAATGTGCTACACACAGGTGAGTGGGCTATACAAACCACCTGTAGTAACGCACTCATCCCACTATATGCACACTAGACACTTTCTACAAACACTCCCTGCCACAAAGACTCTTAAGAAAATATATGTCTACTTGAACATTGCACTACAAAATAATACACGTTTACTTGAGCATTGCACTACAAAATCTTTTTGCACTATGCACTGTCTCCCACAAAATCTCTCTTCTGCACAATAATTTAATGTACAAAATATATATTTTTCTGCACAATTTCATGTACATATATCTTTCGCACAATTTCATGTACAGTATTTATGTAAAGTTTTTGTACAGTCTCAGTTTGTGTATGTGTGGACAACTAGGAATAGCAGTTATAGTATTTTTAGTATATGTATAGTCAGATAGTTAACTGTTGTATAGCTCTATTGTTTTTAATATACTTGCATTGTTGTATGTTTATATTAGGTTTAACTAGTATGTAGCACCGTGGTCCTGCGAGACACGACATTTCGTTCCACTATATGTCCACACATGTAGCAGAATGACAACAAAGCTTGACTCGACTCGACTCATTTGACATCTCTGTCATGCTACCAATGCATTCATATCAGGACAGGAGTGAAATCTAACATCAGGCCTGTCATGCAGGTCATTTGGCTCATTATCACATCAGAGAAAATAAATATTATGTCTGTCTATGACATAAGATGCAATGGGTTTATGCTTTGCCAGTTTGACAGTTGAGATGTAAATTATACTAAAAAAAAAAAAAAAAATCTGATGATTGATCAGTGATGATCAGTCAAAACATTGACCAGAGAGGATGCTGGCTTAAATATTTGAAGAGTTAATATGTGTTTAACTGATGTTCTAAACCAGGGGTAAAATAAAGCATAGATAATGGGATTTAGACATGAATTTATATACAAGCACCATGTTAGAATATCTGATGTGGCAGATGAAACACTGTTTTCTGTTAGACACAATATATAATATGGAATCCAGCAAAGCAGATAAACTGTCACAATGATTCCTAATGTCAGAGCAGCTTTGCTCTCAGATTTCCTCCTTACTGAACCATTCATTTCACATTTGCCACCCTTCATCAGAGAATTTATAACTTTCACTTGCTGATGTACAACATAAAATATCCTCAAGTATAAAGTTATTGTAACGGGGCTGACGAGACGAGAGACGTGCGGATCCATGTGCAAGCTTTTATTTAAAGACATGGTCATAAACACAGGCAGGGTCAGACGATGGCAAACAGGTATAACACAGGCAAGACACAGAGTAGTCCTAGAACAAGTGTGGGTCGACGATCGGCGAACAATATCCAAAGGGCAAGGCAGAGAGAGTAAATCCAGGTACACAGCAATAATCCAAACGGGGGGCAAACAGTGTCCGATCGGCAAGGCAAGGGTTAATCCAGGAAACACGGGCAGAAATCAAAACACGGGGAAACAGGCAAGGCAAGACTAAGACAACTCAGAGGGCTTCGTAGGGTAGCTATCACTAGGATATTTGCATACAATACTCGGCAGAGACAGAGAGGAAGTCCAAGGCTTATGTAGCGTGTGTGATTGCGAGATGGGTATCAGCTGTGAGCATGTGATTAGAGAAATGGCTGCTGGGAAATGAAGTCCGGGGTAGTGTGTGGTGTGAGAGTCAATGTGATGGCAGGGTGACCTCTGGTGGCGAACAAATGGAAGTCCATGGACCAGATTCATGACAGTTATAATCAGAGTACAAGGAGACAAGAAAGAAATGATCAGATCAGTAACTCCCAAAGCAAAATTCAGTATAAGGGGACACTCTCCATAACACACATCTGATCTGTGTGACAAGTCGACAGATCCGTAACTCAGACCAACACTATTGTAAACTGAGGAGCAAAACCAACAGAAACAGATGCTCATTAAAATTTTAGTTGTTGTTATTTTCTGTGGGTACAGTAAAGGGTGACACACAGCAATGTAACGATCAACAGCAATTAAAACTAAATTACTGAGAGATGCTGAGAGGAGCAGTCCCATGATGATTAAAAACAATCTACAGATAGTGTGTCCATAGTTCCAGCACGTCTCAATCAGTTTAATAGCATCCACAGGTATCACAATAAGTCCAACAAGCATGTCGGCCACAGCCAGAGAGAGAATGATCAGGTTGGTTGGAGTGTGAAGCTTCTTGAAGTGAGAGATGGAGATGATCACCAGCAGATTCAGAAACACAGTACATGCTGACAGCAATGAAAAAAACACATACATGATATTGTATTCATGTCTGGAGCGTTTTACCTTGATACATGATGAGTTGATGGCAGGAAAGCAGTATTGAGTCTCATGATCCTCTGTCTCATAGGCCATGAGTGAGTCTCCTCCTGTTAGGAGTTTGTTCTGCTCTCCTTACTGTCCTCTTATACAGTGTCTGGATCAGACTGACCAACCCATCTACCACCCACTCTGATGCAACAGACAGATTACAGTTTTCTCTGTTTAATCTGTAACTTTGAAATGCAATTCATTTTTTTTCCAGTTAAGTTATGATTCTTTGTTCAGAAGTGCATGTGTTTTCTTCACTGTCTTGTTATTGTTTTGTGTTAATGTAAAGCAATTCACATGTGGAAACTGAATTACTACCGGAGGTACCACCTTGGTCAAAATGGCATTCTGGGGGGACGAGGGGGTTTCGCTTTAACCCACGGACTAAAAAACAACCCGCAACAACAGTATAAAAGTAGCCCAGTTCTGCTGGAAAACCACGGACTTGGCAACACTGCTCATAAGCGTGTCTTCTTCTATTAAATTGCAGCCGGGATGACTGGATTACAGTCTTGTGCTACAGTACCACACTGGTCAAAACTGCCATATGTTGCCTGACCGTACATTCCCTAGACCTGAATCCATTTGAGAACCTCTGGGACGCTATGTATCGAAGCATCTGAAGCCACCAAGTACCACAGACTGTCCAGGAGCTCACTGATGCCCTGATCCAGGTTTGGCAGGAGATCCCCCAGGACACCATCCACCATCTCATCAGCAGCATGCCCAGACATTACAGAGTGCATACAGGCACGTGGGCGCCATACACACTACTGACTTACAGTATGAGTTGCTGTGATGAAATTCATGCAAGTTGGATCATCCTGTCATTTAAATTTTTACTTATATTTTCTGTGTTTTTGAATCCAGCCCTCAGTGGGTTGATGATTTTGGCTTCCATTGACCATTGTCACATCATTTTGTACGAATGTATAGGTAAAGTTTTCAACTTTTTTTTCCAAAAGAAGTCAATTGTGCTCACCAAGGCTTCATCTATTTGATCCAAAATACAGCAAAAACAGTAATATTGTTAAGTTGTTGTCTTTTACAATTTAAAATAACTGTTTTTTGCTTTAATATATTTTAAAACATTATTTCTGAGACACAAAGGTGAATTTTCAGGATAATTACTCCAGTCTTCAATGTCATGTGATTCTTCAGAAAACATTCTAATACACTGATTTGCTGCTCAATAAACATTTTGAAACATATTAACGTAATCTAACTGTGAATATTTCAGCCAGCATTCACAGATATTTTGCGGATCATCATTCATGATACTTGTGTACTTTGTAGCACTGTTTAGTTTAGCAATATCATAATGTTTTTGTAATTAGTATAAATCTCGATTTATAATTTTTAATTAATTTTTAAATTGAACCTACTTTTCTATCACATACATGTTGTCCAAATATATTAATTATCCCCCTCATTTTGACAATACAAATGGAATTTGACAATTTGATTTTCCAACCAAATGATGTCTAATAAGCACCAAATATTTATGCTTTACACCAAGAATTTGTGTAAATCTCTGTTGTATGATAAAATGCTTGTAGGATAAATTAATTAAAACACAATCACGAATTACAAAATAATCAAGCATTTAATCTTGACCTGTAAATTACTACAAGCAATGTGCCACTCTGGTTTAAAGGAAGGGTACTGAAAGGAAGGGAGCACACTATAAGGAAAGGAGCTGTTCATACAGTATTTGAAAAATCATTACTGGGTCTTTACAGCGAAACATAAACATTATAGTTTCTTAATTTAAGAATAGAGGCAACACAAGCTGTTTTTGTTGAACAACGGAGATAAAGCATCATCACTTCATGAAACACCACATCCTCATCCACACTAAACACTAGAAAATTAATGCTGCTCATACAAATACAAAAAACTACTGTCATACAACAACAAGGACAGAAGCTCTTAGACTGTCATCGCTGAACCTGTGACCCTCTCAAACATGTCATACAGTGTATGAAAACTGTGCAGATTGCTTCAGAAACTGACCTTTAGTAGGATGTTTCAAACTAAGTAGTCCAGTTCAGCATTCATTGTGGAATACATTTCATAAATGGCATCTACAGTTGCAGTGAAGTTTATCAAGAACTGACAAATTTTTGCTAAGCAATCCTCCTCTGCAACTTCTTGATTCTTGGATAAAGCTTTAAGAATATCTGACCGGCATGGTGCAGCGAATAACGCAGCCTACAGCAGAACCAAACAAAATGCTGGGTAAGCAATCACGGTCTCAAAAAAGAAGAAGAAGAAGAAAAAAAGCCATACCTTATTACATAAAGTAGCTAACAGTAGCTAATAAGTTTTTCAGATGATTACTGTGTTTTTAAAAATCATTTTATACACAGAATAGACTATATAAACAGAAGATAATTTCCTACAAGACTTTTCCAGGCCTCATAGCAAGCAAAACAAATCAACATGCCCATATTGTCATGCCTAGAAAAGCTACTGAAAACACTCACCTTGAAAACCTTCTGGACTATCCAGCCGTGGTACCTTTTGAGGGCTTGGTCATAGGCTTTAGTGATATTGATGCGAATAAGACTGGGGTTGTCCTCGTCTCTTTCCCCATCCACTAGGCTTTGCAGTAAAATCTGAATGAACCGCAGGCCTCTGAGGAGAAGACCGGTAAACATAGATGAAAATCAGAAATTGTACATAATACGTTTCTATTAGAGCTGCACAATTAACAGTTACAATATCACGTTTATTTACAGATATGGACATGGACTTTTTTTTTTTTTTAAAAAGATATTTGTTTTACATGCTCAATTGTAGTTACTTTAAGGTATTTTTAAAAATATTTCTTATTACCTTATATGTCCAAAACTGTAATTTTTCACACACAAAAAATAACATCTTGTTGCAACATTTTACAAAAATCAAGACTGAATATATTTGGTCAAAATCCCATGTTATAAAAGATTAAGTGCTATGCAGGCTATTTAAGACAATATTGGCTGATGAGACCTAAAATGCTAAATGTTTTCCCTCTCTCTCTCTTACCTGTTTCCACATCTCAGATGTCAAATACATAATATTACCCTTTTTAAATAGTTTAGTAAAGAGTAAAGAAAATACTATACAAAACTTACTAGCAGCTGCTGGTAATCAGTCTTACTTTTCCAATAAAAATAAGACCAGTCTACCTTTTCATAACTGAATATAAAAAGTTATGACCAGTCTGCAACCAGGCCCAGTTCTTTATTTACCCTTGTAAGATCACAAGTACCCTTGTAAGATTTTATTTTTAAGATATGGACTTGGAAGAAACATACCTGTAAAAATTAGGTTGTAGCTGTTATACTTTGGACAAAAGACAGAAAGTGTTACTAAGTGAACAAATTACCTCTTTAACCACATAAGCGCCAGTGTGGCTCCAACTTTAGGCCACTCTGAGCCATAGATGCTTTTCTCGATTAACAGTATCTGCTGAAGAGTCTCATACTTCACTGGATCTGAGTCATAGACAGCTTTAATTTTCTTGTGAGAATTGGGAGGAATTTAGAAATGCTTCAATACATTTTCAAAGGAATTTGATAGAAACAATCCTTAAAAAAACTTAATGCATAATTTAGTTCTCAGACTTACTGTGATGTTTCCATTTATGTCAGCCTTAATCGGTGCAAAAACCTTGGAACCAAGGCAATCTGAAAAATAATTTTATGAGACATTTTTTATAAAACAAAAAAAAGTTAATCAAAGTCATCCTAAGACAAGAACGAGTATTGTATTGGTTTTAGGACAATTTGATGAAAGGTTTTGATCCACTTCAAATGTTGACTACTGTATATATTTCCCACCATTATAGAGGGCATGGAGTGTTACCTAAAAAAGAAAGAATAAATTAAAATAATCAAATCAATACATAATGAGAAATAAATAGGTATTTTTAAATTATTTGTAAATGTAGTCCAAAAAAAAAAGAAAGAAAGAAAGAAAGAAAGAAAGAAAGAAAGAAAAAGATTTGCAGAAAGAGCAGCCTTACCATCTGGTAAAAATTTACTGTAAACTGTTCACCAGTTACCAATACTATACTAAAACTATAACTAGATAAGTCTCAAATAAAATATTTTGAAATACATCAAACGTTATATAACAGGAATTACTTTTCTACCCACATTTTAACCCTTGTGTTGTGTTCATGTTTTTGTTACTCAGCCAGTGTTCGTGGGTCTGGTGGACCCGCTGCGGTTTTGGGTTTATAATTCAACACAATAAAAGATTATATTTTAAATAATCATCCCAATTACAAGCAATATAAACAGCATGGTCAAAATCTGCCCTGTACCTTTGCTAGATCACATTTATGAATTACAGCGCTACAACCTTGTGTGGGAACGGCAGGTTCAGAAACACAAAACTCACACTCACACTCTTACAGACTCACTCTCTCTTACACACACACACACACACACAGGGGGGTGTACAGTGAGTGGTCATTGAAAATTTGTTCTGATGTTCTTAACAGAAAATGAGCCAAGGCCAATGAGTCTGAGTTTGAAAAAATAATTAACAGTATCATTTTTCTTTTGATAAAAAGTGAAAAACGGGTCCCACAGACCCGAACACCATACAGGGGTTAAATATGTGTGACATTTTGCTCATGTTAATTTCTGACACTGAACCGCAGGGTGATAACAGCGCGTGGTCATTTGGCGCCACCGTGTGGTTGAAGGAAGTATTGAAAACCATCCATTAACTCCTGCTGCGGGAAGAGAACGGGATCCGTTCTGTCCACTCAATATTTAATGACCTCCTTGTTGTTTATCACACAAGTTTGGAAACTTCATACATTCAGAGTCCAATAAACATGCCAAATATGAAAGGCAATGGAATGAAGAGAAAGATTTGCTGTACTAAACGCTTTCACTGCTGTTTCCAGTCCTTTGTTTCCATTTAAAATCAATTTATTTAATCTATAGGCTTTAATAATTCCTTAAAATAGTTAAAACAAATCACATGTAGAAGTTCACGACTCACCGAAAAAAGGTGGCAGATGAGAAACTGACTCCAGAAATGTTTTGGTAGAGATCTCGTTGGTGTCAGGCAGCGGCGCAAACTGCTGATCTAGCAAAAGTGCCATCGCAAAGCATCTAAATAAAATATAAATTGTTGAAAATAGTATGGCTTTTTTTCTTCTTCTTTTTATTGCGCGAAGCTTCGTTTCTACTTTTAAATCGTCCGTAGTATCGTGAAAGAAATATTCAACAGGTGTGAAGCTAATGACAAAGTGACCGACTGAAAGTAATGTATGTATGTATATATTATATATATATATATATATATATGCAAAAGTATAAACATTTAACTATAATTTTGACTTAAACCTTATAGTTACTGACATAAAACTTGCATTCAGACAGAGCATGTCATACTACAGTATGGTGGGAAAATACAATTATTTAATGCAAATAACAATTGACATGCATTAAAAATGACACGTTTTAGCTTGAGTACAGTTAAAATTTATTATATTCAGTAACAAGTCTTTCATTGAAGCAGCATCAACTGCATGATGCATATCCCATATGAAGGCCAATGTGACCTCCTGAATTGAGCAGGTAACTGCATGTGTACACATCCAGCAGATATTAGAGCAGGAAATAAGACAAACTCGCACCAGATTAGTTGCTTACATGACTGACAACTAGCAGCTTACATATATAACTTGTATATAAATATAATACATGTACTGAATAATACAAAGCGATACCACATATTACCGGAATCACTAACACAGCAGCTGGTGACCGTTAGGCAATTGTTTGTTATTTGTATTATTTCAGACAAGGCAACACATGAACACATCGTTTGGACACACAAATTAACACAAGAGCATCCCTAAAACATCAGGCAGAGCGAGTTCATAGAAATAGGATTTCATTTTGCAGTTGTCTATGAATAAACTCTTGACATTCTCTGATGAGCTGGATGAATGAAAACCTTCACACACATGCCTAGGATTAAACTGCAAAGAACACAAAAACTAAAATGGAGTACATTTGGACTGGATGGCGATGAGGAACAAATGAGTGAAACACACACACACACACACACACGACTTGTAGTGAAAATGACAAACATGACATTTTAAAATCATGAGCGACATGCATTTGTGAGTGACTATATATTTAGGTGTATAATAGACACCCAAGCACGCACACACACACACACACACACACACACAAGTGAGGTATAACAGCTCATATACTAAAGCACTCCATAATAAGACTATACACTCTGAATACTTAATACAATGGCAACACCAGGACAGGTAAGGTAGGATTTTGCAGCGAGGCTTAAGTTATTTATTGCACAAGAGATGAGGCATTGTATGTCCTGACATCTACATCACGGTCACATGTTGAGTGAGCTGGTTTTCAAGACAAAGAAACACTTAATACACCAGCTGAATTTCAGCAATAACATCTATTTATGATTTCCGATTTTGTCTCACTTCAAATTTGTGTGGTATATTTGAAATGTGCAGGTATTAAATGAGTAAAGGCCTTGTTCTGTTTATCCACAAACAGGAGCAATACAGATATAACAAATCAGTTAATTAGCACCATGGGAAGCAAAACAAATATTAGTTTACATTTAAAAACGGCACCATAAAGCTAGGACGAAAAAAAAAAACAGGGCGTTGATTATCAAGGCTTATTGCCCCAAAAGGTATGTTAGTGTATGTATGCATAAACTTCAAAATCATTATTTGCAGGAATACAAACCAAACTGTGCTGTGTTGGTCATCAATAATACTGGACATTATAATAGCAAAAAAAATACAAGGTGAAACATATTGAACAGGAAAGGCGCTCACTTGTACCGTAACTCAGTTACTGTCTTTGGTAGTCACAGTAACTAGCTGTTTAGCTGCCTTGGCAATGTCGTAGGCACACTGAATAACCTGCTGGGAGTCGTGTGGTGTGGCCTTTTGACATTCGCCCTGCAGACGGCTGGCACTGGAGGTCAAGAGGCGCAAGGACCCGCGAACGGTCTCAGAGGATGGCCTCTGTAATGGGAGAAAATTTCAGAAACTTATTAACCATTCACCATTTTTAATCATTTTGCTGTTGATGCAAAAATATTAGACAAGGCTATAAATAGATATATTTTTCATCAAGATAATTTTTCCCTATTGGCTCAAGGCTTACCTTAGGGAATAACGTAGCCATTTCGGTCACTGCTACAAGAATTCTTTCTGAACACGGGACGAAGCTTCGACAAAGAAATACAATGAAAAATGTCATTTTTTCTTATTAAATTGATAAAAAGGGTCATTTAAATTACGATTCAAAATATTACCATTTTAAAATACTCTTTAACTTACGATTACAACAAAAAAAAAATCTAAAAATGTGGAGAAGTAGAACCAAACATGCATCTAATCATCCAAGCAAAGAAAACAAAAATCACAAAATGATCCAAGCATCCATCATATTTAGAAATACAAATTCAAAACAAGGGTAAGAAAAGTCATTTTTAAAAATGAGTGGTTCTTGGTGACAAAAACCACCCAGAACACCACAGCAACCACACAGTGACTTTTTTTACACTGTGAAAGGAGAGCTGAAGTGCAGATCTGGGTGAGTGAAATGTTAACCTATGGTATCGTTCTCCCATGAATGCATAATGATCAGCACTGCCCGGAGACGCAATACCAGCACAAGTCGAGCAACAAAGGCTCAGTGTTCAGAATATTAGATCCAAATGACTGTTTCTGATACTTATGTGAATACTGTACACACTGCATGATGTAAACTCAGCAAAAAAAGAAACGAAGCATGAGCCATTTGTGAATCTACATGTGTGTCCTTCCATCTTGGTCATGTGTTGTTATATGCCAACTGTGTAGACACAATCCCATCACTTGCTTAACAGACACTGTGTCCCCGTGACTGAAAGCCATTGGAGTTTCTGACTGGAGACTGGAAGACCATTTTACGCCACTAAACCTACCCATGACTAATTTTCTCACCTCTCATGTTTATTCTCTTGCGCAGCTCTGAGCAATTCCTGAATGTTCTTAGTGATCAGCTCCGTTTTGCTGATGACGTCCTCTGTGCACGGTAGAGACGAATCGCACTCATCCTCAGATGGGTTTTCGGATTGTGGCACTGTACCATCGCCCAGCCAGCCGCTCGCCCTGGAAAAGTTACTTTGCATTGACCTGTGGGTAAAGTGGGGTTGGACGGTTCAGTGTCAACAAAAAAGAAACATTTGAATATGTTTTTTTAAAACAACAAGAGGTGCAAGGACAAACCCAGATTCGTCCATCTCAACGTGGTTCAGGGCATTATCATAGTCACTTTCTGGCATGCCGCTCTGGGAATCTAATGTGGATCCCTGTAACAGGAATAAAATCATAGTGAGCTTTCTGCAGAAACAAGGGATGCTACCTGTTACTGACAACTGGTGCTCACTCAGCTTAAAGCTTGAAGACACAGCAAACCATCATGCTTTTGGTGTAGAATCCAAACTTCAGCATAACAGAGCTGTAAAGTAAAGCCAGATACATATTCCATGCAAGCAGTCACACGCAGATGCTTGGCCAACACGCTGTAAAAACAAGTTCTCGCATTACCGATCCAGTAACAAACCCTCAAGACTCAAGAGGGCGATAGAGTTACCTTCAAACATCTGTCTTATTTATCTGCCCTGTGTTATTATTCAAATAGCTAGCTATAAACATTTTAACAGTTTAACTAACTTTAACTTGCTCAACAAGACTCTCTTCAAACCGTTGCATGGCACTAGCAACACCAAGGTCATGGGTTCAACTAAGTATGAAGGAACTGATAAAATGTATACGTTCAATGTAATCTAAGTTGATTCAAATAAAATATAAATGCGTGAATTACATTCAGATACATTTCAAAACGATGGACGACATCAAACTTTTGTAGCTAGAAGCATCTTCATTCACGTACTTGCGTAGAGTATGTTTTAGGTCTGAGATATCAAAGAGCCAGTGACTGCTTTACACATCAAGCAGAGTTGTGAGTAATGTTAATGGCTGGCATCTCTCGCTGTGCATACGGTTTAACGTTAGTAGTCCAGCTGAGGAACATGTTGTCCATTGGTTGGAGAGATCTGTGGTTCATGCACTGAGTGAATGGGGACAGAGAGAAGAGAAGCCCTTTCAACAGCCTGTTCACTGAGCAGGTACTTCACCCTTTGGGTTATCTCATCCCAGGACCAGGACAGAGTTGAGGGGAACGTGGGAAGGGAGGAGAAGGCAGTCACCGAGGGACCCTTCCCAATCTAGAAAGGGTTCAGATTATGTTTTGAGTGGGCAAAGGGATTTCGTTTTTTAAATATGAATGTATAAACAAGGGCTATCAAAGCATAGCTGACATGATGATTCACTGGGTTACCAAATCAGTTAAAACCAAGGAAATTATGAAACAGGAGTGCCACAGCCAATTCCGGATTTGGTTTGGTTTGTACTTACATTTGACGGCAGTGGTTGAAGAGTCAGGGTTGTGTCAGGGCAGATGGTTTCTCCTCTAGGGTGGTACTGCCTCAGACCCGAGCCGGTCTCATACATCGACATGGCCCTACAGCCGCGTGGAGGTGCCCTGTGCGGGAGGTCCTGCGGCCTTGCCAAACTGTTAGGAGTCTGCCATTTCAGAGTGCTGTTTTCATTCTGGAGGGAGTTCAGCTGAAACGAAGGCACCAAGTAGAGTCAAACATTTGGGAGTGTTGAGCAGGGATCAGCGATATGGCAAGAAATAAAACCATTTTGAGGTGTGATCTGACCGCTTACCTTGCTCTGCATGAGTCTCAACTCCTCACTAAGATGGCAGTTGACCTTGAGGAGCTGTTGGATCTTTGCTTCGGAGGCAGTGAGGGCACTTTTCACTTCCATGAACTCCTGCACAGTGATGGGGCTGTCCGACAAGTCTGAAGACTCTGAGCTCTTAGAGGAGAGACCACAGTTAAATTTGATCCCACACACTATACTGTAAACCCAGAGGAATGCCTGATGTACCTTGGTCCGCTCATCTTTTCCAGATGTTGGTTCTTGCTCTGTATCCTCATCGGATGCCACACTGTCATAATCAGGCTGATCCATCTCTGGACTTTCACTGCCATGACGGTTCCCAATGTCCTTCAGAATTAACTCCACATTATCTGGGCAGAAACAAAGAGTGGAAGTTGAACCTTATGCATTGCATTATACAGTCCATGATAAAAGAAAAACCCAAGACGCCCTTTCATCACCTTTGAAATTATCAGGAGAATTTCCTTGCTGACGGCGCTTGGCATCAGTTAAAATATCAACAACCAGCGTTGCAAACTCATGTGCATTGAACCTTGCGAGCTTCTGTCGTCCCTGCAACATAAACACCACGAACAGAGCAAAACTCAAACATTGTCAAACCAACTCAATTGTTTTAGAAGGTGAGTGTGCATCTTGTCAATTTACCTGATTCCTAGTGGAAGAATATTCAGGGTTGACAGGGAGGAAAGGTACCACCGTGGTGTCAGTTACCAAGGTGCTGTGGTTCTGAGTTGCAAGCCAGACTATAATCGCAAAAGAATTACACCATTCAAAATGTTAGTATAAAATCGGGGTTTATACTTTGAGAGAAAAATGGACAGAGATCAAGATATTACACTTCTCTAACCTGCGTCCGTTTCTCTTCTGTCAACTTCATCATAAACATCCATGGCTAGTTCTTCAAACTGATGATTACTGAGCTGAGAGCAGCACAACAAGCTTATTATACAAACAGCAAATCTCAGGTGTAAAAAAATGTAATAAACAACCAACAATGTGTGGAGACAAACTAAAGTTCAACCTTATAAAAACAGCAAACTCCTGTACAACTTACCGATTGAAGCTTCTTCTTTGCTGCTTTGGCCAATTCTGACAAGTCAAGACTGCTGTATGTAATAACAAAAAATAAATAAAAATTGTAAGAGATGTTATCATCTGATCAAAACTTACTCTAGCAAGTCCTATTTCCATACTTACACATTTCTTATCCAAATGGAGCCAGCAAAGAAAATAAATTATGCAATTAAGTATTATAATCAAAAACAGATTAAAGACAGGTATGATACAAAAGGGAGCTTATCCTACCTGTCTGCTAACTGAGGAATTATAAAGTGTTGACCGTTTTTATGATCTGAGAAAAAAGAAAAATCTTTTCAGGCTCTCAAGTCTTTGAGGTACTTGCTATACTGTTATTACAGAGATACTTATGACTGACCTGGCTTTCTTCCACACAGATAGAACGCTAGTCTGTCTGTCAGCTCAAACTGGATCTCCACCAGTCTGTCTGCAAGTTCCTGGTGTCCTGCCTGCCTATAATAGGACATAACAGTTAACAGAACATTAAACATACTTGAAAACGCTGAATCTTTGTATTGAAGCCTCAGATTTGCTTCTCTCTCACCTGGCGTAGTCAATAGGAGTCTTCCCAGAACTGTCTGGTGCTCCGGGATCTGCGCCATACACAGTGAGCAGCTCCGCCTGTAGCAGCTGGCCTGCTTTAGCAGCCACGTGTAATGGAGTATTTCCTTTCTCCTGAAGAAAACAAGTGACGAGACATTCATTGGAGTAATTCAGTCAAGGACAATACAGCTTAATACCTGCTATGGAGCGCAAACAGCAAAACAATGAAACCTTATTCTACCTTAGCAGTGGATCGATAGATCGATAGATAGATAGATAGATAGATAGATAGATATATATATATCTCTATATATATATATATATATATATATATATATATATATATATATATCTCTATATATATATATATATATATATATATATATATATATATATATATCTCTATATATATATATATATATATATCTCTCTCTATATATATATATATATATATATATATATATATATGTCATGCAGAATACAGTACTTACATATTTGGTCAAAATTGAGTTCTAAAATCAGGTATCTTAAACTGCGATCTGTTCTTTGGCAGACTGGTTTGGCTCAACTATGCTCAGATTTTTTTAGTTTCAGTGTTGGTATAGATACGTTTTTAATATGTTGTTTTAATATTACATTACCTAGAACAGAAAATTTAGCAATAACATTAAAACTTACTGGATGGAAAAAGTTAGCCTGTGCTCCCAATGACAACAGCCTCAGACACGTTTCCAAATTGCCGGTTCGTACGCTAGAGTGAAGTTGCTGAAATCAAGGGTGAATTCATGATTTATTTGATGGCCTCAAGGACTTGAAGATCACATCAGACGTAGGTCTTCTTGCTTGAATCTCAGTTTCATCTAAGAGAATATCTTGTCCACTCATTATTATTACATTCTTACCTTGCTGAGGTCTTTGGCGGTAACACTATCATCTTCACGACACGGCATTCGATGCACAAATGCCAGCATTTGATATTTAGCCTTTATGAAATCTGTTTTGTTGGGGCTGAGAGAGAAGACAAACAATAACGTAAGCATATTTATGCTGAGAGACTCGCTAGGTTCTAAACGTCATGATATATGGGACTCACTGGACTCTGTCCTGAGGATTGGCTTTGCGTTTTCCACTCATAATGGAAGATGGATCCAGAAGACTGTGTTCCCAGATTGAATTTGCTCCATTATTATACAGGGACTTCACCATCTGTGCATAAACACCAAATACATCACCTTAACTTTCACTTTGAGACAGAAAATGAACACATAAAATGCTGCAATGGCGTTTCTGTGACTCCCAACATCAGCAAGACATATGAGACGGATGTTGCGGCAGCTTATGCAATTAACCACAGGTCTGAAATTAGCCTAATCCAGTATGCTTTTAATAAGACTTGTTTAGCTCTTCTGATAATTCAAGATGCTGGACGTGATGTGTAACAATATTATCTCGCAGTGTGGTGCAAAAAAACAAAGCTAGAATAGAAACAGAATAGAAGAAGATTCTGATGAGGGAAGCTGTGCAGACTGCTGCGTTCTATTCCTGTCTGAGGAACTGAGATACAATGCCCCATTTCCTTTTAATGAACCTGAGGAAATGCAAAGCTAAGAGCATGCAGCGTGGGTCTTCACCTGGAGCTGTGAGGAGGGCCACGGAGTTTGGGTCAGGTGCCGGACCTGAGAACTGTGGCGGCCCAGACCTCTGTGAATACTGCAGCATTCGTCACAGATCAGAACTCCACGATTGATCAAGGCCCAACGAGGATCTGAGATGGAGAAAGAAAAGCTTTGCGCGTCACCAAGTAAGCTACTGCACAACACAGTTACAAATTCCTCTCAAAAGGCAGATCCTGACATTATTTTCCAGTCATTCTTCCTCAGATACCTAGTGACCCTTACAAAACTTGTTTGAGCAAAATGTATGAGAAATACATATAAGCATTCATTTGTGACATTAAGCATGTGGCTTCTTTACAAACGGCCAGATGTGTTTGTTTCCATTGAAGCACAAGATATATTAGTTAGTTAATTAGTTAACTTTTATTTGTCTCCCGTGGGAGAAATTTGGCTTGGACAAAGGGTGTGCTGCACAAAAAGACATACCATAAAAGACATATAAAACATATATAAGAAATACTCAAAGTGCCTTACAGTTAAACCAGATGAACTTACGCAGATGAACACTCCCACCCTAATCCGAGCAGGTGAGAATGAAGGCGCTGGTGAACTCTGGTGCATACACTCGTCACCTGTGTATCCCAGCTCAAATCATTATCAATGTGAACTCCGAGATATTTAAATGATCTCACCTGCTCGATCTCATGGCCATAAATGGCCACAGAGCCATGATCACCACCTACTGAACCAGGATCCACCAGCATTTCCACAGTCTTACCTATGTTAATCTGCAGTTTATGTGCATCACACCAGGCCACAAAATTTTCTACCGCTGCACAATGGGTGTTAAAATTCGAATTTTTTGCTAGCAGACTAAGTAGAACAGTGTCATCGGAAAATTGCACTATATATTGATATATAAAATATTAAAAAAAATGGCGAAGATACACACCCCTGAGGGACGCCAGTGCTACATACTGCTATGTCAGATAAAGCAGAATTAAACCTCACCTGCTGTGGCCATTCATACAGAAAAGGATGATACCACTTAATCAAAAAAGGATTTACCTTTGCCTGAGCTAACTTACTAAGGAGAATGTGTGGCTGTATTAAGTTAAAAGCTGAACTGAAGTCAATAAAAAGTAGTCTGGCATATGCAGTCGGACATTCAAGATGCTTCAAAATAAGATGCATTATTGTTGCAATGGCATCACTTGTGCTTCGATTTTTTGTATAAGCAAACTGATATTTATCAAGCAATGGCTCCACATTTGTGCGTAACTTCATCATAAGCCTCTCAAATGTTTTAAAAACATTTGAGGTGAGTGTCACCGGTCTATTATCATTATCCTCCTGAGGGCACCCCTTTTTGGGTCCCGGGATGATAACAGATTTTTTCCACATTACCGGCACAGTATGTGTATCTATATAAAACTGAAATAATTTATGCCAGGCTGGTGACAACTCCTCAGCAAAGGCTTTCAACATAAACGCGGACATATTATCTGGGCCCGTAGCTTTGTTAGTGTGTATAGTTCTAAAAACCTTAGTAACAGTATTTTAGATCACTCTCTAATAATGCTGAAAAACATGATGACCAGGATTCAGAGCTTTTGTCATTAAGCTACAGTAACTTATTTAATGCATTTTTTCTATATAATAAATTACATACATATTTACAGAGATTCATTCTTATGTGAGCAATAAACAGCATTTTAAGATGCAAGTAGATTTCATTTAGACCTGCTGTATCGCAAAACATTGCTGTATAAATATAATACCATAAATAAAAATGTATCATTAATGTACAGTATAATGTGTTTCACTGCTGTAGATTAATCATTCTTGTGTATATAAATAAAACCAAAAACAGACGGTTCTGCATATTGATTTTCAGAAAACTAAAACAAATATAATCTGTGTAGTGTGTAAGTATTGATTGTGGGAAAAGAATGAACATACAAAGTGATTAAATGACGAATAAATAAATATTTATTTCTCTTTTGGCTACAGACTATTAATTGGCCGAGCATTGGCTAAAATATTGGTTTATCGCTATATTTGTTTTTATGTATGTATATCTGTGACCCCGGACCACAAAACCAATCTTAAGTAGCACGGGTATATTTGTAGCAACAGCCAAAAATAAATTGTATGGGTCAAAATGATTGATTTTTCTTTTATGCCAAAAATCATTAGGATATTAAGTAAAGATCATGTTCCGTGAAGACCCAGATAGCATGTAGTAATCGGCCCGAGCTCGGCTGCCCCTCGGCACCGGCGAGTGTTATCCGGGCTGAGTGTGGCCCGCAGCTCGCTCTCGCACATGTGTTTGTGATGCGGCTATAAAGCACTGGCCCGATTCCTGTTCACCATAACTGGCCCGAGTCTGGATGTAGAGTCCGGGCTTGGTTCAGTCATAGATAGTTACATTAATATAGCAATAATTATCATAAAACTGTTTTAAACTTGACTTAAGACCTTTACACTATTTTATAAAGTTAACTACACGTTTAATATCGTGAATTTGTCAAAAACAAAATATCTGCGATAAAATAATAAAAAAATATATATATTAAAAGTGCTTTATACAGGACATCTAATATTTATAACAATAGCAAATCTATTTATGTAATGCTCAGCAGGTCATTCTTTTATATGTCGTTTTATACGTCGTTGTTTTCAAATAACCTCAACTGAACACATAAGCTAATAAGCTAGTTTCAGTTACTTTTAAGACGAGAATGTACTGCAGTCATATATGCATCAGCATGTCTGAGATCATCTGCAATAGCTCTGTCCTGCTTATCTCTGCCCAAACACACGACTACAACACAAACATAGCATCACAGTTCATCACTTTTGTTGCTACATTAATTGCTGCTTTACTCAGGATGTAGACACAAAGGAGTAACTGATTATTTCTCTTAACATGCCACAAATTTCTTTTAATATTTCTATGTTTTGTAGTAAACAAGAGAAGTGTCATCGCTGAAGGAACGGCAGACGTTACTAAGACACCTGTGAACATCGAGCAGTGGTTGGAGTCCAAGACAGTGGACATCATCTTTGTTATACTTCTCTGACTGGACAAGCAAGGAGCATTAGAGCCAATGAGAAAGTAAGTTCAAGTAAAATGTCTGCATTGACCATTTCACCATGTTATTTCCTCAAATGATTTTCATTTTTGGGAGAACTCTCTTTAAATAGCATGCTACACACTAAATATTAATCATGCTGGGCACAGCCACTTATTGTGCTGTTATTGCTGTAAATAGTCTGTCAAACAACAGGTACATTGCTACAACATATATTTAATGTACACTGTAAAAAATGAAAAGTTGACAACTTAAAATTTCAAGGCAACTTGCTGCACAGCTTTTTTGAGTTTACTCAACTTTGGACCAAGTCACTGAGTAAAGTCACGTGTCTCTTTTTTGTTCAGCTAACAGTTTTGTTAGTTAAAAAGACTTGTAATGCTTTTCCAATGTGTCTCAAATTATGTTCTGTGAACTTTTTTTTTTACAAATGACAAACATTAACGGATAAGTTAGTCTAATAAGTAGACAATATTGTCTTTGTTTGTAAGACAACTTACAAGACTAAGATATCCAGAAAACGGACAAAAGTGGTTGAACATACTCTAGGCCTCAAAACTAGACACCTCAAGAACAGTGGGAATCAACAAATGTTTATTTACATCACAGTACAACAAATAACTAACAATAATGACAAAACAACAACAAAAAAAGTTTAAATGAAATCAGCAAACAGCAAAACAATAATCCTATAACAGTAACTGCATAATTTATTCATGCTGCAATGCATGCTGGGAGCTCACAAAGCCTTAACATTTCAACAATATGAAATTCTAGTGTTTGACTAGTTGGGACAACATTTGGGGTAATTTTGCTGGTCTGACAAGGGTTTTTATGTAGTTTCAAGAAAATATAATTTTTTAGTATATGAGACTCAAAAGGTTTCATAAACTGGAAAATGTGCAGTTGCATTTTTTACAGTGTAGTTCACTTTGGAGCATTACATTAGACCTTTACTAATAGATAACTGTATAATAAATGATTTGCTCTTTACATGTGCAGAAATTAAAGCTTCCAAATATATCACCGGATTAAGAAGTGGAAAGACATTTTACACCACAACAACCATAAATCCTGAGCAATTTGAAAATGGGCAACAACCAAGGAAAAGTAGTCATTGTTTTACTCAAATATAATCCATGGTAATAGCTGTAAATGATTAGATGATTAAAATAGTACAAAATGTGTTTAATTTCAAAACTTTGCAATGTACCAATGTGTTGTTCAAAACACTAAGTTTCGATATCTCTTTACAATAAGGTGTCATTAGTTAACATAAATGCTGAAATTAACATTAAATAACAATGAGCAATACATTTGTTACAATATGTATTAATCTTTGTTGCTGTTAAAAACAACTGACAGACAACTTTAGTTTTTAATAATGTATTAGTAAATATTGAAATTAACTAATATTAATTTATTAACTACAGTTAACTAAAGTTAATATTAAGTATTTGCCATTGTTAGTTCATGTTAGGTAGGTAACTAATGTTAAATGAAACCTTATTGTAAAGTGTTACATGAGTGTTTAATGTTTATGCTTGTTTAAATTTAGAATCTAAGTATAAATAAATGCAAGGGTAATTTTGATAAATGTTATGTTTTATATATATATTTACTGTATAAATATATTTATATATATATATATATTTTTTGTAATTGCATAGATTTGTTTGCAATAAATTGTTGTGTAAATAAATTTTCCTCATGCCAACTTAATCAAGTGAGTTCTTTAAAATTGCATTCACCATAATGAGATGTTTATATCTATATAATTAAAGTGAAAGTAAATGTTTTGGCTGCGTATGAATTTTAAATGAAAAATTAGTGAACAGTAAAGTACAGGTGCTGGTCATATAATTAGAATATCATCAAAAAGTTGATTTATTTCACTAATTCCATTCAAAAAGTGAAACTTGTATATTATATTCATTCATTACACACAGACTAATATATTTCAAATGTTTATTTCTTTTAATTTTGATGATTATAACTGACAACTAAGGAAAATCCCAAATTCAGTATCTCAGAAAATTTGAATATTACTTAAGACCAATACAAAGAAAGGATTTTTAGAAATCTTGGCCAACTGAAAAGTATGAACATGAAAAGTATGAGCATGTACAGCACTCAATACTTAGTTGGGGCTCCTTTTGCCTGAATTACTGCAGCAATGCGGCCTGGCATGGAGTCGATCAGTCTGTGGCACTGCTCAGGTGTTATAAGAGCCCAGGTTGCTCTGATAGTGGCCTTCAGCTCTTCTGCATTGTTGGGTCTGGCATATCGCATCTTCCTCTTCACAATACTATGGGGTTAAGGTCAGGCGAGTTTGCTGGCCAATTAAGAACAGGGATACCATGGTCCTTAAACCAGATACTGGTTGCTTTGGCACTGTGTGCAGGTGCCAAGTCCTGTTGGAAAATGAAATCTGCATCTCCATAAAGTTGGTCAGCAGCAGGAAGCATGAAGTGCTCTAAAACTTCCTGGTATACTGCTGCGTTGACCTTGGACCTCAGAAAACACAGTGGACCAACACCAGCAGATGACATGGCACCCCAAACCATCACTGACTGTGGAAACTTTACACTGGACCTCAAGCAACGTGGATTGTGTGCCTCTCCTCTCTTCCTCCAGACTCTGGGACCCTGATTTCCAAAGGAAATGCAAAATTTACTTTCATCAGAGAACATAACTTTGGACCACTCAGCAGCAATCCAGTCCTTTTTGTCTTTAGCCCAGGCGAGATGCTTCTGACGCTGTCTGTTGTTCAAGAGTGGCTTGACACAAGGAATGCGACAGCTGAAACCCATGTCTTGCATACGTCTGTGCGTAGTGGTTCTTGAAGCACTGACTCCAGCTGCAGTCCACTCTTTGTGAATCTCCCCCACATTTTTGAATGGGTTTTGTTTCACAATCCTCTCCAGGGTGCGGTTATCCCTATTGCTTGTACACTTTTTTCTACCACATCTTTTCCTTCCCTTCGCCTCTCTATTAATGTGCTTGGACACAGCTCTGTGAACAGCCAGCCTCTTTTGCAATGACCTTTTGTGTCTTGCCCTCCTTGTGCAACGTGTCAATGGTCGTCTTTTGGACAACTGTCAAGTCAGCAGTCTTCCCCATGATTGTGTAGCCTACAGAACTAGACTGAGAGACCATTTAAAGGCCTTTGCAGGTGTTTTGAGTTAATTAGCTGATTAGAGTGTGGCACCAGGTGTCTTCAATATTGAACCTTTTCACAATATTCTAATTTTCTGAGATACTGAATTTGGGATTTTCCTTAGTTGTCAGTTATAATCATCAAAATTAAAAGAAATAAACATTTGAAATATATCAGTCTGTGTGTAATGAATGAATATAATATACAAGTTTCACTACAAGTTTCAATTTTCTCAATATTTAGATTTTTTTTTGCACCCTCAGATTCCAGATTTTCAAATAGTTGTATCTCGACAAAATATTGCCCTGTCCTAACAAACCACACATCAATGGAAAGCTTATTTATTCAGCTTCCAGAAATCTCAATTTCAAAAAATTGACCCTTATTACTGGTTTTGTGGTCCAGGGTCACATTCGATGACAACTTTGGCTAAAACCAAGTTATTTAAGTTGTATTTTATTTATTTATTTATTTTGTATAATAACGATAACTGTTATGAAAATAGCAACTAGATATTCTGATGATCTCCACATATTTTGTGTGGTCTTCCCTTTTTCTTATTAAAATAAAGAAGGGGTTTTGCTTCGCAGAGAAATTATAATTGATTGGTTGATCTGAATATTAAGAAGAAGAAAAAAACGAGGGCCTGACCATCATCAGTTAGCGCTATTTTCCATTGGGAATATCAGGATTGTCCTTTAACCGCGATCCGTTTTATTCAGGCACCAATATCCATGTAACTCATAAGGATTATTACGGTGTTTGCTTGAGAATAATCTAAGATAAATTCATTTTATAAACATCTGTGTGAATTTGTCATCTGTTTGTCTTACCGTGCGCGCTGCAGTCCGCGCAGATCTCTCTGTTTCGAGCTCTAGTGGACATCATACAGCTGCGTTACACGACAATCTAAAACATTAATGTGTCTAACGCATTAAAGAGGGAAAGATACAGATGTGAGCAGGACGTGTTCCTCCTTATTTGGTGTCTTTTTCACTTCCTGGAAGAGGAGGAGATCAGCAGTCATGGGCGGGTGTTTTCGACGTGACGCAGCGACGCGACGCGACGCGACGCGACCTTTATCAACTGACCAATAGCGTGTTAGTTTGTCGCGTCGTATCACTTTTAGCTTTACCTTCATAAGTACAAATGAGAGGAGAAAAAAGAGGAACTTTCTGACCCTGGGTTTAATGATCAGCATACAAAAGTCCCCACCACATTATTAGTTTTTTTTTTTTTTTTTTGAATGAAAAACAAAAAGTAATGTGTGCACTGACAAAAAAAAAAAAAAAAAAAAAAGGATTGTTTGAATGTCACTAATTTTGAGAATTAGTTTTGGTAAATGACAATTTGTCATTTACTTACCTCGTTGTTGTTTTACACAGAAATCTGTTACCATCTGTAGCAATCTTTCTTTGTTCTGTTCATCAGATATATGGGTCATCTGGTGAGGAATAATTCTCCCTGGAAAACTGAGATTAATTGGGGCATTAGAAGAAAGGGCCCTAGAGATCTCTAAGTAAAGCATGTCTCTAAACGAGCAATTACTACAATTTACCTTCTGTGTCTTTGAAAATCTTCTTTGTAGATAAATTACAATCAAATAATTATTCATTAAAACATTATTGGATAAAAGGAGTACCACTTTCGGACAGTTATGACATTTTAAATGTAGAGTTAAGTTAGGTAAATTGACACATTTCTGACATTGGGGTGAATGTCAAAAGTAGCCCAGTTTACACAGATTAATGCTAATAAAAATTATTTTAAAAATGTACAGTATGTGCTATCGGCCACAAGGTGGAGACAAGCAAACAGAATTCAAGCAATAAAATGACAAACTAGAGTAAAGGTTATTTTAGTCCATTTGTAATCTTTTCTAACCTTTTCTGTCTTCCAATTTATTCTATGTATAAATATTGTAAAATAAATCAAGTTAAACTGCAGAAAATGTAGCAATCAATAAATAACATGCAATAAAATCTCTTTTAAATACTTTTATTCATTCCGCCTATTTCTTGACAACACAAATTGTATAGTTTTTTTGTTTTGTTTTCTCTGAAAGTTTCTCAGGGATCCCACAATGCAGCCAGCGCATGTAGGATGTGCACTGACTATACACAACATATACATACATTTCAGTATACTTGTGTGTGCATATATACATTTTGTAAAGAAAACTTTAAATAATTAAAAAAAAAAAAAAAGCCTCAACGTTGTAATTACAATACATATTCATTTTTCTTTCTTTAATGTTTCAGGAAAAAAAAAATAAAATAAAAAATAAACCGGTGTATTTTTATATCAGTTGTTTTGCTCCTGGATTTGACATGGATGTAAAAAAAACACCATATATGAATTTCCCAACCATCTGGACCATAACAGTCATGGCCATAGAAACGCAACCATCCTGTCTGTGCACAAAGGCTACAGCAAAAAATAATACTGTTAGCAGAACTTGAAAAATAATACGTTTAGGGCCTGATAGTGAGCAATGTGGCACCATTGCTGTGGCCTCCCAGTGCTTGACATCAAAAGATTATGCCTTCTAAATCACCCGTGCTTCCAAAACCAGCAGGCCTTTCAGCTAAAAAATACATTCACACAGACGGTTCATGTGGAGTTTCAGCGGTACTTGCACACTCTACTTGAACGCACATTGCACATTTAATACTGCATATTGGTTTAATGACAATGAGGATGGATACAGACATGAATGAACTGTAGTCCCTGTTCTGGATTGATTTTTAGGAACATAACCATCATGAAAAATGCATTTTTTGAGTGTCTATTCTTAACCGCTAACTGACCCCTTAGCATAAACAGTGCAAATTGATCACTACGGCCCGTAGAAGCTATTTTTACATTTTCTAATCACCCTTGTTGCTATAAAATATGATAAGAGGTCTGCTACTAAAGCCAGTATGGGATAGAAGAGGCTCCAATGGTCATGCACAGGACCTCACAGGACAAAATGATCATCTAAGATCCAGTTGCTTTGAACAAATTGGATTGGTTCATAGAGAACTCATTAGACCAGTCCATCTGAGACCACTTGATATTTAAATATTCAAACCAGACATTTAGATTGTGAAATTGCTGCTCAGAAATAGATCAACTTCAGTAAATACATTTCTAATTTTATTTTTGACCTTTCAGAATTAAGAATTAAAATTATTCTTGATGAGAAGGGAGAACAGGATTAGGAAAGAATAGAATCGAACCCATGTCGCCCACATGAGCACCATGGCTCAATATCAATAAATGCCACTCTAGGATCGCAGCTCCTACTATAAATACATCAGCTACTTCTGTGTTGGAGTTTGTACGAGAAAACACAAGTTTTTGCGTATGACACCTAAAGAAGTTTTAGTCAATTTGACCACTTTCATGAGGTTGATTTTTTTATTATATTGCCAAAGTTTCTAGACAGTTTCTCTTTGTAAATTCAAGCATAACCTGGATTTTTCACAGTTCAGTCTTAACACACCCACTGCTGGTCTCTCTGTAAGAACACAGTCCAGCTCCACTACGCTGATAAAAACAATGTTAAATACTTTCTGACATCACATGACCAATGTGCATCTGTCACCCGTCCAGCAGCTAGTTCAGCATCAAAACACAAAAACAACATACAACATGGAAAAAATAATAATAATAATAATCATGGAATGGCTTTAAAATCAAAGCTTGGCAATATGAAGTTGTTTACAGCTGCCCACAGGATAAAAAAGAACCCTGAGGGAGAACAGAAACACATTCATGTAACAATAACTCATACACAAATGAATGGATGATATTGGCTGGGGTGGACCTGCTGTAGTTAACCACAACCATTACTGCATGAGAGGTTTGGTTGACTTAATGGCTGCATCCCAATTCCCATACTCTTCCTCATAATAGAGTGCTGAAGTGATGACATATTTTTGCAGGCTAGAAGTTTGCATCACCCTGGTTCCCTCGACAAAAACCCAATAGGATTTTTCCATTGGCTTTTGGTTTATTGCAGAAAGTAAGCTCTGTGACCAACAATGGTTTATGATACTTGCATGTTTTGTTCATCATGATAATCTTCACCAATGAACAAAACTTTATTGACTTTTGAAGCCTAATTTCCAGAAGAATTTCCAGAATTTCCACCATGGTTGCTTGACTTCATAGTCAACTCTTTCGGACTTTATTTAAAAATTGAGTTTTCCTGTTCGGTTTGATGCTAGCTGGGATGTTTTGACAATATTTTCACAGTATATTCTTATAGCTTACTCTGGATATTACACCTGTCAATCACTTATGCACAGACAACAGCACATGTGCAAGTGATTTGGGCATTCTTGATAACTGAAGTACACTTTGAAAGGCTTGCGCGCTCAGCTGTGCGCAAGATGGATCGGAACATGGAAAATAAAGTATACTTGTGCCCTAACCATGTCCTAACTATATGCCTAAAAGTATGTACTTTTTCCAAGTACGTACTTTTATTGTGCAGTAGCATGGAAACTGGAATGCAGCCGATGACGCTTAACAGATGGAACCTTAGTGATCGTGGCTGTTTTGCCATTGCAAATCAACCAATCGGAGGAAGTCATTCCTCCAAACAGGGGAGGATATACCAGTTGCATATAGTTGATGCACCATGGCACAAGCTATCAAGGAACCAGCCTCGATTCTCCATGGAAGCCTGTTACAAATGAACTCTGGCAACAAATATAGCTCTACATAGAAATTATATATTTTCATGTGTATCATGATATCATTCAATTCCATACTTTGTTTTTATAAATAAATGTGTACATGTCCACGTAACAGTTGCTGATAGTAACTCCGTATTTTCTTTATCTGGTCCCAGACTCCAAAAGGTTTAAAAAAGGGATGCTGCCGAGTTTCAACATCCACACAGGTTTTCCAAGTGTTTAAACCAGAGAGTCTGTGTCTGTTTTGAAGTGACAGTTGAATTGTTTTGGTGCGTTTGTTTTAGCCCTGGGTGAACAGATCGATTCCATGATCACGGGACTGCATTCCTTCTTTTTTTCAGTTCTTTCATCGCAGAGAAGTTACAGTACTGGGTTTCCTTCAGTGTCTGTTGTCAGAAAGGCCTCACAGCACTGCAGCCGGACTGTGAGAGCCGTTCAGTCAGTGTCGCCCACTTACCATGCCCCGCCCCCTCCAGCACCGGCCCAGCTCATCTGGTCGCTTACATGTGGAGATGTTCATTACATTGGCTGAGCCGAGATTCTGTTCGTCAGTGATAGCGACTTCTCCTTTCTTCACTGTCTGAATCATAGTCTCTTAACCTGATACCTTTCTGTAGCTTCATTAGAGACTCTCTCATCTGTAAACACACAAATATATCTTTGAAATCCTTTAATGATTGCAACTTAAAGGAATAGTGCACTCAAAAGATTTACAATATAATCATATGGAACACTTCCAAGTAAAGCTCTTCCAATTTTCACCTTTTGTGTTCTACTGAAGAAAGCAAAGCTATAGGTTTAGAATTACATGAAAATGAGTAAATGACAGAATTGTAATTTTTGGGTGAATTATGCCTTTTTTATTCCTCATTGTTTGATTATTTATTAATATGATGCAATTCTGAAAGTTTCCCATTTTTCAAACTTGTACTTCATCCTTGATCTTACCTCATCTAACAACAGCACAGATGACTTTATTATTTCCCTCCATTTTTCCAGCTCATTTTCATGGTAACGCTGCTGAGATTCTAAAAGTTGAGCCCATTCAATCTGTGTCTGTGGAAGTTTACTGCAACACACACAGAGAGCCAAAAACATTCCTCACACAAGTATCATTCATGTTCATACGCTGCAAAAATTTATTTATGAATTAATCAGTATTTTTTCATCTTGTGTTCTGGTAAAAATGTAAAAATAAATAAATAAATAAATAAATACATAAATAAATAAGACTTGAAAAGCAGAATTTGAAAGAAAAATATATATATATATACAAATATACATATATATATTTGGGTGATGAGGTAAGAACTCATGCAATACTGCTCAATTAAATTGATCTTATGTGTTTTTTCATTGTTACTTAAAAACGAAACAAAAACACAGATTAAAATGATTTTATGCAGAGAGGCACAAATGTGCCAAAGTTTCTTAAAAATAACAAATAAACACATTCGAAGATCTAGATACTGTACCTTTCATGAGACCTGAGACCCTGCCAGGCAGTCAAACTCTGAGCTGTGTATTCCAGCATCCACAGCTTATAAAACAGCATCATGTTCAAAAAGACCAGTAGCACCAGACTGAAGAGCAGAAGAGGAAAAACTCTGATCAGGTCATGAACCGTAAGCACATAAATCTTAGTGCTGCTAAACATGTTTCACGTTCATACAGATGAAAACATTGAATACCTTACACAAATCCTGCAGGACGCAATGAAAACAGGAGAGAGAAAAGACATGAAGCCAAAGAACAACAGACCATAATGAATTCAAGCTGATCAACAGTGTGAGTTACTTATACAGTCACTATGAAATGTGAAATAAACAAAGAAACCTTTTAATCTTCTATAACAGAGGGTGCAATATGAAGAATATCAGACCAAAGTAGACACTGAATGAGACATGCAGTGAAGACTTTAAAGAGGCCTATTCTACACTTTTATAGCATGCTATAATATGTATCCATCATATTCTTGTATTTAATAACAGGAAACTTCCTTCACATGGCACCTTTAAATGAGATGCATGTGTCAATCAGTTTTATATTGCATAATATTTGCTAAAATGAGCATTTTTAAAGAAAACGAGTGGAGAAAGTCTGGTTTCTCACTGCGAATACTCACACAGAGCTGATTATAAGCAGAAGTTTGGAAACGCTGTAGAGAGCAAGGCCTTCAGATCCGTGGTCCGGGATGTGTCTGGTCTGTGTGGATCCTGCGGCAGCACATACATTATAATCAATAACACAAAACCAACATTAATGTCCAGGTACAAAACATAAAAGTATCTCAGAGAGATTTGGCTAATGTCGCACCTGCCACGTGTTTAATGCGATGGATGACACTCTTCTCATCTTCAGGTGTGGTGACGGGGCTGAGTGCCTCGTCCAGGTGCTGCTGCTGCCTCATGTGTGTCAGTGGCCGTTTCCTCCGCCTCACTGTAGCTGTGCGTAGCGCTTTGGATTTGGGAGACTGTTTGTGAGGTTCAGATAGCACCAGCTGTACCTTACTCAACTCCAGCTCTACACACACAGAAAAGAGAGAGAGAAACAGATACTATTTTCATCTTCTTTCTTTTTATCCTTTTCTATGCGTTTTAATTTATTATGCATGTTATTTCATTATTGGTTACATAGTAAGTAAAATATAGTAAGTAAAAATATTTAATGTTCAAAAATTAAGATTTAATTTTCAATAGTCCATTCTCGGCATAAATATTATTTATCTTTATCGTTTTACACTTTATTCTGTGGTTTTATTTTATTAGTCCCTGCTCTACCAAAACGTACCTAAATACCTAAAATATTCATCCAGGCCACTCCAGAAGTTACGCTCAATGAAGCCCTTGACCAGTCCCCATGGGTGCTTCCTGTAGCGTAGTTCAGTTGACACCCTTTTAGATTCATAAAAAAAAAAAATTAAAAAAAAAAACGCATTACACTTACATGTTAAAAAATGTTTCTGCAGAGCATTACACATTATATTTATTGGATTAAAAATAGAGTAAAGAATGAATAAATATAGAGCACAAGCTTTACCTCAGGCGGCACTTGTTCTTGCCGACTCTAGTGAGCATGTAGCGGTTGAGCGTGTAAAAGTAATCGTGATACGGGACATCGTGAGCAATCACCTCAGCGTCAATGATGTAGCACTCGCTGACTTGACTGGCCTTGTGTAAAGTCTACAAGACAAACAAAGAAACTACAGCTTTTCATAGCATCATCATAAAAACAAAACTACATTAAACATGTCCCGTTTACTGTATGGGGCTTGTTTGTCTCCTCTGGTGACCTGACCTGTGTCTCTGTGACTGTGGCCGTCTTTGGGGCCAGTGGGTTGGAGAGGGAGATGGTGTACATGATCTCTCTGGTCTGAGTACCAGTGTCCTCCTTCCTCCATGGGTGATAGACCACATCTGAAAAGAGAAAAAAGGTCAAATCAATAATAGACAGATACAGGCAGAAAGGCAGAAAGACAGAAAGCCAGACAGCCAGATAGATAGATAGATAGATAGATAGATAGATAGATAGATAGATAGATAGATAGCCCATCATAGTCAACCTGAGAAGCGTCTCTGCTCCAGAAACTCTCTCATGAACTGGGATTCAGTGAAGAGGATGTCATACAGTTTATCCACACTGAATTTATACACTTCATTAATGTACAGTTTCCCATTCAGATCTTCCTGGAAGGCTTGCACTTCCCCTGCTGAGAACACAGAAACAGGATGAGTCCATGTGTCAGACCAGATATGGTACAGTATATAGAAATTGTTTGATATGGTATTCAGTTTTGGGAGAGCGGATGCACCCTCATCGTGTGTTTCTGAGGAATCACTGAGTTCAGTGGGAAGGTCCTCATTGTCATTGAAGTCAAGGGAGGGTGAGGGGACAGGGACATGGGCAGAGCCACTGGTCTCTGACAGCTTGTTTTCAGGTAACGGCAGGGGTAGGAGGTCTTCTGGGACGCAGCCACTGAAGTCCTCCACTGGGGGTACGTCAAACTACACAGACAGAAAGATTGTTTGTGAATATTTTTCATGAATAAAACATCAAACAATCTAAACATGAGTTTGCCATGCTAACGTTATGCTTTTAAGGTCATACAATCTTCTATTCCCACAATAAAGCAGTGATGTGTTGTGTGAAGAGATCTGGTGCTTACGTTGACCGGAGCATCTGTGCTGTCCGTGGAATTCAGACTGCTGTTGGGGAAAACCTTTCTGTGAAGCTGGGGGCTGATGTCCATTTTGGCGTCTGGGGTTTTGGGGCAGTTGTCATTGGCCTCGTTGTCTTCAGCGGGAATCTCCTCACAGTACCTGCACCAGGGAGAGGGGCAACAGCTGCAGGTCAAGATTACCAGCTCGGGCAGCAGAATAGACCCTCTCCCACAGATAGCAGTGGGATAGACCGATGGATAGTGGGTGAAAAGGGGAAATGAAGCTGTCTACAGCAAATTAATGATAGGTATATCTGATTGGGTACTTGCTGTATTTTATGGTTTATTTCATTTATTGTATCTGAGTGGCTAAATATATATTTTAAAACAAATCTCTTGTGCTCACCAAAGCTGCATTTTTTTGATCAAAAATACAGTAAAAATAGTAATGTTGTGAAATATTATTACAATTTAAAATAACAGTTTTCTATTTGAATATTTTCTAAAATGTAATTTATTTCTGTGGTGCAAACCTGATTTTCATTAGCCATTACTTCAGCCTTCAGTGTCATATGTATGGAAGTAAAATAATGACTAAAGTATTTGAAATAAAAAGCTTGTTGAATTGCACTAATTGAAAAAAAAAAAAAAAAAAACATTGCATTAACCCTGCTTGCATTTTAATGCATTGTATTTTTAGCGCTTGCATTTTTATGGGCTGAAATTCAGCATGGTTGTATGTTTTAACTGTGAATATTTCAATTCAAAACATTTCACATACATTTTCATTATAAAAAAAAAAATCAATAAGCCATATGCACTTTTCAGATTTCACTTCCAAAACATTCCGTCTGTTTAAAAATACGACCTATAATGTTCAACAGGTAATTATTGGTCCATTTTATTTCGCTTTACAAATTCGCCTCCACAAATTCAGCTGTTAAAACTCGACAGAAAATTCAACACTGCACATCCGGGAAGCGCAGGAAAAGCAGTAGATCACTGATGCGTGATCACCATCTGCTGTTAGTCGGTCTCACCAGCAGGTGCCGCTATCGACTGTAGACAAGGCCAACATAACGGTTTGAGAGAGGCATTCATTGTCAATTTCATTCACAAAAACAGATTTACAGAAATGGGAAGTATATATGATGATCATCAGGGCCAGTATATATTTGGAAAATCTGGTAAACGAGACAAAAGCTGTGTTTATGTTTAATTCAATGTCTTCGCGATTGCTTCCCTGTGCATAGCCTACATATAAGTAGCTTTCTCTACCGCGAACAAGATTATAACATTATTCCCACCCGATGCTGATGCACGGATCAAATATTACGTCTGAGGAAGACAGTATTGCTTTTATATCACAGCTGCAGTACTGGGGTTTCCCTCATACATCACACCCCAGGATTCCCCCAACAACCAAAACACTGCTTAATGCACTAATATGGTGATAGAGCAAAGTCAGTGTACACCATATTCATGTATAAAATATACAACACTATATCTTCTATAACCCCTTAGCTGTCAAAGATCGGCGTCGGCCCTAGATTAATGATGTTTCAAAAGCACGTTAAAACATCACACTCTTACTTGATCTGGACAAACTGTGCATCAGTACAAAGATGAAAGACTCTAGCTTCGATATTTGACCCCTGTTTTGATAAAACGTTGCAGTGACAATAATTTATGTCAGGAGCACAAAAAATAAATCTATATGTGTCATTTTTGGAATAGAAATTCACCACGCATTCATATTCAGTCACGTCTGCAGCGGTTTATTTGCATTCACATAGACTCACTGAACAGCGTCAATAAGGGCTTATACTCCAAAGATGCATATACACGGAGAAATATAGATATATTTACTCATGTTTACTTCATATTTCTTCAGACAGAATCACAATTTCTATTAATTTTCCACTGATTTAGGCAATTTCATTAGCATTAGCCGCTCCCAGCACTGTCTCTGTGTGTTTACTCTCCGTGCTCGTAGTATGACTCACAGAAAGACCATTTGTTGTGAAAATGTCAATCTTATTCTGCATCACATCCCGTCCCTTCATCCTGTGCTCTTCCTCGTACATATCTGACCATAACAAACGCAGATAAACACTTTTACACACAAACAACAAAGATAATAAACACACGATTACGATGTGATATGGTTTGTATGTGATTTTCTTGAGATTTGGGGTATTTTGATGATCATAATGAATATATACATATGAAATGCTAATTTGTGCAGCGATATAAAAGGCAATAAATAGCATATTTTAACAACAGTAAACGACCAAATTCCACATGTGATCGGAAAAGGAAGTTATTACAAACACTCGATGGTGGTTTAACGTAAATTTTGAGTAAAAGTGTACTATTAATCTCATAAATTGTCTTATGTAGCTTGATGCTAATGTTAGCTTTAATGCAGCTGCAGTTCTTCTTCATAATGTATTTTGTCATAATAATTCACGTAAGGTCGCAAGAAAATGTTTTGTATTTTTTTAGAAAGACCTCTGATAATAGTTGGGTAAATGTATACTGGGATTGAAGTGATGTGGCATGGTAAACCTTGAAATGCCAGAATAAAGGCTAATAATACCTGAATAAAACAAAATAATAATGATAAAGGAATAATGAGGATTATGTCTCATACCTGCCGGAGGTGTGAAAGGCTCGTCTTGTAATAACAATAGAGTCATGAATGGGGCAGTTTGCCGAGCCAGACATGAGGCGACAGCTTACATGACAGCTTACAGGGGTCATAAATCAATTTTATTAGCCTTCTCTAAAACAAGATATAGTGTTGTATATTTTGTACATGAATATGGTGTACACTGACTTTGCTCTATCACCATATTAGTGCATTAAGCAGTGTTTTGGTTGTTGGGGGAATCCTGGGGTGTGATGTATGAGGGAAACCCCAGTACTGCAGCACAGCGCTGTGATATAAAAGCAATACTGTCTTCCTCAGACGTAATATTTGATCCGTGCATCAGCATCGGGTGGGAATAATGTTATAATCTTGTTCGCGGTAGAGAAAGCTACTTATATGTAGGCTATGCACAGGGAAAGCAATCGCGAAGACATTGAATTAAACATAAACACAGCTTTTGTCTCATTTACCAGATTTTCCGCATATATACTGGCCCTGATGATCATCATATATACTTCCCATTTCTGTAAATCCGTTTTTGTGAATGAAATTGACAATGAATGCCTCTCTCAAGCCGTTATGTTGGCCTTGTCTACAGTCGATAGCGGCACCTGCTGGTGAGACCGACTAACAGCAGATGGTGATCACGCATCGGTGATCTACTGCTTTTCCTGCGGTTCCCGGATGTGCAGTGTTGAATTTTCTGTCGAATTTTAACCACTGAATTTGTGGAGGCAAATTTGTAAAGTGAAATAAAATGGACCAATAATTACTTGTTGAATATTATAGGTCGTATTTTTAAACAGACCGAATGTTTTGGAAGTGAAATCTGAAAAGTGAATATGGCTTATTGAATTTTTTTTTTTATAATGAAAATGTATGTGAAATGTTTTGAATTGAAATATTCACAATTAAAACATACAACCATGCTGAATTTCAGCCCATAAAAATGCAATCTTTAAAAATACAATGCATTAAAATGCAAGCAGGGTTAATGCGATGTATTTTTTTTTTCAATTAGTGCAATTCAACAAGCTTTTTATTTTAACAAATACTTTAGTCATTATTTTACTTCCATACATATGATAATTTAGAAATCCCTGAAATTACAAAAGAACATCTATTTTCTGGAGCTCTTCTAACAAAGCTGTGAGAGAGGGTGGAGACTTGTAAATTGTGAATCACCTAAATGGTTGAACATTCACAACGGGGGAAAACTCACCCCATGGTGTTGAAGTCGTCATCAGGAGGTACATAATCCTCATCATCACTGGTCAGACCTAGTTCATTCCCATAACACTGATGGACAAAGTGCCACAGTTCTTTGGGACATAATGGCTAGATTAAAAAAATGAGACACACAGTGGGTGAACATGGCCACCAAACATTTGTTTTCAACGGATCATTGGATATAATGCCATGTCTTGTCCAACCTTGTCCAGTAGAGCATTTTGCCAGAGTCTGAACATCATCATGTATGTCCGATCTCTTGCCCCGAATGAGGTAAAAAAGTGCTGGAGGAGAATATGCGGATGTTTAGTGTTGGTACGCTACTGGTGTTATGTAAAAGTCAAAGGCCTGTGTTTACCTTTTCACTGTCTGTGCACAGCTGGATGGCATTGGGAATGAGTCTAGCCGTCTTCTCTTTCGTCATGGAGCAAACATCTTTCAACTTCACAGTCAGCTACACACACAAGACAACACAAACTCAACAAACCAGCAGCAGCCACAACTCAACACAGTATATTCGCTGTATATCACTCTATTTCCAGAGCTAAAAAGACAAATAAAGTGCTTCATCTTCAAAATGTGATTTTTGTGCAAAATTAGCCGCTTCCTCTCACACAGCGTTGCTGATCCAGCTGTGCAAGAATATGGCATGAGAAACTGATGCCCTCTGAGATGAGAGTAATTTATCAACTCACCAGCGTTTCCCAGCGGAATATGTTGCTATAGAAACAGATCCAGTTTTCAGAGAGGTAGAGGCGACCCTGCAGGAGGATATCTCTCTGCAGGGCACAGGAGTAGTCTGTCAGGATGAGGCGAGAGGTCAGAGGTTAAGATACACCAGCCACTTTCATACATGAAACTTTTCCATGTTTTACATATTGTTTCCAATCACACACCAAAAATATAATAGGCTATCACTAGTGGATCTGAATTTTTTATAAAGTTATGAAGATTGCAATACCTGTTATATTGTAGCATAAAAAAATCAAATATAAGACTCACCCACAATGAGGCGCTCTGTGTCGGGCAGCTGCTTAAAGAGCTTCCTGAAGTCTTCATTTCGCTGTTTGTATGTGGGGCTCAAAACCTGAGAGACAAGAAGAAAGAGAGAATGAGACCAGCTATATACAACACATAAACACACATACAGCCACAAACATCCAAAAAGAAACAGTCAAAACATTCTTCATTTCCGAGAGGGTACAGAGACCTCATACATTGTTTGTTAGAGACAAACTATAAAAGGGTCTTTCCACAAAACGGGTGCCATTTGTGGTTTTTACATGATTTTTAGACATGTTTACAAAATAAATAAATACATTAATTAATTAAAAACATAACTTTATAAAATAAACTAAAAATGTAATATACATTTTTATTTTATTTTTATAAAAAATTTTTTTTTTTACTTGTGTTTTGTTGTGTTTGTAAAACTGAGAGGCTGTTTCACAGAACAACTCCCCAAAAATATGAATATATATATTTTTTCAAAGCTCTGTTGGCTTCATTATCTACACCAAGGAACTCAACAGTACTTCAGTCCCTCTGCAGTCCTGTCCTGACTGAAACGGCAAACAGTTTGTGAGATGCTCATGATCTAAAACAACTAAAGCCAAAAAAAAAGAGGGAGACGCCTCTCTTTTCTTCTGCTCTCTGATTGGTTGCTTACAGCAGGAACACTCTCAGAATCCCAGTCCGTCCAATCACACGGGGGCACTTCAGGCTGTTGGATCGCCTCCCAGTCGTAGAGCCAATCAGACTTTGCCTCAAAACTGAGGACTTCCATTGCTCCTGTCCAGTTGAGGAGACGTCACTTACTGTCTCAGCTCCTGACAGTGTTGCAATGATTCACAGCATGCGCGCTGACCTCCAGTCCAGCTTCACCAGGCCACGCTCTGAAATGACCTGGAGTAACCTCAGCAACTGTACTTCGGCATTACCTATTTTGTTGTTTAAGTGAGTCTCAGGACCTAAACACCAGCCAAACAATCCTCCACAGACAGCAGGAGAACTCCTCACATTGAGACACACATCGCTCTTGACAATGAAAATGGAGCACGTTTTCCCCAGGAAATGAGTCAAATTTTTAACAAGACACAGAGGACAGTTAGTGGCAACATGTAGCAATGTTCATCCCTTGGAATTGATCACCTGATGCTCTCAAAATGGAAATGTTCCTTGCAGCTGTTCTCTTCTTGTTTTAGGGTTTATGCCTGCTGATCCACCAGATTTACAAAATACAAGCAGAAGTTCCAGATTCAGCCAATAACAGAGGAACGTTGCCACTTTACAACATTTCGGATCCAAATGGTTGATGAAGGTTTTCCAATACGGTTATATAATAGGAACATTCACATGTTTGGCGAGAAAAAATAAATTTCTGGCAAGAAAAACAAAATTGTGAGACTGCTGTCCTAGAAATATCCAGAGGCAAACATCTATTTAAACAAATCCAAAAACAGAAAAGTGAGGAACCCGCAAAAAAAAAAAAAAAAAACAACCACCTGTTCGGAAAAAACTCTTCTCTTCAGACAAAAAAATATTTCTTCTTTCAAAATTCTTTCATAGTCAGAATTACACGCATTAATATCCTTGCAAGCCAAGATGTGTTCGTTTTTGTGTAAATTTCCTCCCAGAGGATGCAAAATTTGTCTCATTAAATCTCACAGAAAGACCAACTTGAGCTGAAGCAACCCTTTACTATGGCAGGAAAGAGTTCTCACTGAGACTTTCTACAAAACAATTCTGCCAAGAGGAGTGGGAGTGGCCTGAGAGAATGTTTGTGTGTGAGAAACAGGGAGGGGGAGGCGCTAAGAAAGCCAGCTGGCCAATAGAATGCCAAGGAGAAGAGCGAGGAGGGGCTGTGTCAGATGTAGTAAGCTCTTTGCTTCAGGCTGTACATTTTTCTCACTCATGATCGAAGAGCTGTGAAATTCATATGCTTCTCCTAGGACTGTCATTACACCCCTCCCCATCCCAGGTCAACCTAGATTTCAAATCTCTCCAGAAGTGTTGCAAAAACACCATTTAGACTGCAGTGATAACTGCTGCTGTCAGATTCCTGAAGACCCTGAGGGGCTTAATGCCTGTACAAGACACTTTAGCTTCCACAAATGTTTTCATTTCATTACGAAACCCAAAAAAGTAACAAGATTTTTTTGGTTTCATTAAGTGAGTAAGTGAGATCAAAACAGTGGGAGTTGGAGAAAAATATAGGACGAAGAGATAAAGAAAGGTTGAGAGAGAATCACAGAGGCCCCCATTGTGCACAAGTCATTTTATGGTGTTAGTGTTGAGGCACGGCCAAGGACAACGCCTCAGTCTTCCTTCTCTCCCTAGTACTCGCACTCTCACGGGGTGAACGAACTCTAGTTAACTTCCTGCGCTGGAGGAAGGGGGGACGTTGAGGGGATGCCAAATGGGTGAATCATCTCTCTTTCTGGCCTCTCCTCCAATGCCCTCTCAAGCAAAACATCTGAGGCCACTACTGAGGCAGACTCATTGTTCAGCTCAGGAGCAAGACACTCGGTAAAACCATCTCAACGCATTTGTTCTGGAAGTTCTAAGGAAGTCCCTTATTTGTACAATTTTGGTACTATGTTGGGTTGTCACTTGATGTCCAACGTCAAGTCTGTGTCAATATCGGTAAACATGACCAAACTAATGTAATTGAAATGTCACCCAAATTTAACCAGCTGTGGTCGCTGGAGATGTAGGAGTCCGGTTATTCTCAAGGTTTTTCCTCTGTGGCTTAACATCATGTGGAGTTTTTTTTTTTCCCTGCCACAGTTGCTCTTTGCTTGTTAACTCAGGTTTTGAAGGACTAATGCGTTTTCTGTAAAGCTGCTTTGAAACGTAATGGATTGTAAAATGCGTTATACAAATAAAAATGACTTGACTTGACCCTCCTCGCGACCACATGGGATGTGATTATTTACAGTCCTGTGGCGAAAATGGTTTTTCTTCACTGACGCCCTACTGGAATGGACATCTGATGAGTGTTTACAGCTGATATCTTAAAGCTTGCGGTCGTCTGTCCACCCAGGAAAAACAAAAATGAGCACATTTAATATTTTCTGATAAGCTCACACTTGGAGAGAGTCCCAGCATCATTGTTTCCTGCTGGTCTTTATAAACAGGCACTGTTATCTTCACACAGATGCTGGTGTCCACACATCCTGTTTTGTTCTGTTTATGGAGACATGCAGAAGCTTCATGCCCATTCTGACTGCCCTTGTATCCGCCTTCCATTTTTTAGCCAAATTTGAGCCATCGTCCATTCACATGTCAAAATTCGGTCAGTTCAACTGAATGCAGATCATTTGCTTCAAATTGAAAATTCATGTTTTCACTTTATTTTATCAGTGGAATTTCAGCAATGAAAATGCATTAAATAATATAATATAATATAATATAATATAATATAATATAATATAATATAATATAATATAATATAATATAATATAATAAACATTTAGTTTTGCTTTTAAATGATTCTGGAGGGAAAATGTGATCAAATGTATGCAAAAAATGTAAATTGTAATTGTAATGTAAATGTAAAATTTAGGGATAATATCCCTTAAGTTTCCTGCTTCTCAGATTTTTCTTTCAAGAGAAAAAAAAAGTAATCTGACATGAGTTTCAGGAGAGACCTCAAAATCTCTTATGAACTTGGAATGTTTTTCATCAGATTCCTCAAGAACCAAATTATCTGAGCTATACTATGCATATATAGCATGATCCGTGACACAAACAGAAACACTGTTTATTTGAGAGAAAGAACACTGCAGTGTTTGTTCTGCTGTTCTGCAGTGCACTTTCATCAAAATGGCCCAGAGGTTATGACCGACCATAACACATTGACAAAACATCACAAAGACACTTGTAAAACAACGAAAAAATGTCATTAAGAGCTGGCTGACCCGAAGAAAAAAATCAATTCTTTCCCACAAGAAAAAAAAAAAAATGCTGGGAAATGTCAGGTCAAACATCCAGCCTTACAGAAGACAGAGGTAATAATTTCCAACATGAAATGTCTGTGAAAGCAGTTTAACTCAAAGAAAACTGGGAGGCGACAAGCTCCCAGATTCACGTGATTCTCATCATCCTACAACTGATAAAGCCTTGTGGACAAGCAACAAAATAGTATTTAAATAAAGAATCATACAATAGAATATCATACAAGCACACAACACAACATTCAGTATCAAAAATCACTGATATAAACAGAACATTATGAAGAATGAAAAAACAGACTTACGTTATACCAGCTTTGACTCTTCTGTGAGTTTGAAGAATCCGATTTTGATGGTAGAACAAATGAGAGAGGAACAGAGAAACATTAGAGTGAGTTTTTAAGGGAATATACAAACATTTATATTAGACTATATACATATTATACACACACCACAGGGTTTAATTCAAAATCAGCAGGTATACCTGTGTTTTCCATAAAGATTCCTATCTATCTATCTACCTATCTATCAAAAATATTTGATCAGCACAGGTATGAGTGCAATTCATTTGAGTATACCATTAAACAAGGGATTATTGGAAAGCTCTTGTTTGTGTATGGGATTTCATCTATGCCTGTATCATAGCACATTCCTCATACACAAAGCTACCACAAGGGGGCAGTCTTTACACTAAATCAAACCTTTTCTTTAAAATGTTGCAAAACGTGTTAAACATTTTATAGAGGACTGATCTACAAAACCACAACTACTTCAAACGAGTCTTAGCAGTGATTATAATAGAGTTTTATGATACATATACACCAAATATAAAGACCTAAAAGCAATCTCTGCAAAACTCTATTTCTCTGACTCTAAACATCAGCAGAATGGAGACAGAAGTGGAATGAGAGCATTGGGACTCTAGAGTTCTCTACTGCAGCCTCTTCTCACGGGACAGGTCAGGACTCAAGGGCACAAATACTGATTTCTTACTTTAATCAGGTTTAATCTGTCATACTGGAGAGAAAGTTCATCAAGAGTAAGAGGTCAGGTGTGAGATGTTTTACTAATATATATGTTTTTCTGCCTCTGCGTCTGCGACATGAGTAATGTGTCTCTATATGGCATCGTTAACTGAAAACTGCTTTGGTGTGATGCTGCATCGGTACAGTTTGTTGTCAATTACAAGTTAACATCTTTTTTCACAGTGTATCAGACACAATTCAAACTTCACATTATTAGCTAGTTTCGCACAGGGTTTACTTAGCATGTACTAGGTTAACTTAGCACAGACAGGTGAAGCAGAGCATAATGGGATGGCTAACAGGCAGGGTGGAGGTACAGTAGAGCAGAAAAGAGTGATGCTTACTTTAGACAGTCTCTTGTGTGACTAGCATGCATGAGAGGAAGAACAGATATCAGAAAACAAACAAAAACAAAACTGTATGAATAAGTGCAGAGAAATGAAAAAAAAAAAAAAAAACACTGTTGGGTGGCAAAGCTTCTCCACATAGCAGAAGAGATGTTCTGTGATTAACTCCTGTACATGAGGTGCTGATGAATATGAAATGGTTATGCAACGATTGCTGAACTCAGACCAGAATGTAATGTGCCTCACTTTGTGACAGGCATAAAGTATTTCTCAAATGATTCCATTTTGTAAAACATATTTTTTAATAAAATGCATTGTTCTTTTTGAAGAGGAGAACTCAACATTTTACCTTGCAAATGACATCCTTCAACAGATGCAATGATATGAAAATGAAAGCAAGAGTTTCAAAATCTAATTTGCTGCCTCGCTGTCTTCTATACATCTTTAGAAGCAAAATATTTAAGTACAAAAATATATTTTTTATATGATAGGGATACACAATATTGGATTTTTGCCGATATCTGATGTGCTGATAATTTTCAACTCATTAGCTGATGACAATACCGATACATTTCCTTTTGTTTGGAAACAACACCAAGTCTCTCTTGTGCAGAGATTATGAATAAATTAATTTTAATTTTGGTTAATTTTGAGCAAAAACATACTTGTTAGAACTAAATGTGACCCTGGACCACAAAACCAGTCATAAGTGTCAATTTTTCAAAATTGAGATTTATACACCATCTGAAAGCTGAATAAATAAGCTTTCTATTGATGTATGTTTGTTAGGATACGACAATATTTGGCAGAGATACAGATGAAAATCTGGAATCTGAGAGTGCAAAAAACTCAAAATATTGAGAAAATCGCCTTTAAAGTTGTCCAAATGAAGTTCTTAGCAATGGATATTACTAATCAAAAATTAAGTTTTGATATATTTGCAGTAGGAAATTCACAAAATATCTTCATGGAACATGATCTTTACTTAATGTCCTAATGATTTTTGGCATAAAAGAAAAATCAATAATTTTGACCCATACAATGTATTTTTGGCTATTCCTACAAATATACCCCAGTGACTTAAAACTGGTTTTCTGGTCCAGGGTCACAAATAAACATTATTAAAGTTCATTGTACATGGAACGTATATATCCATTATCATGCATCCCTAATATAAGCAAAATATATTTTTGTACTTAAATATTTTGCTTTTAAAGCTGTACAGTAGACAGCGACGCAGCAAAGTAGATTTTGAAACTCTTGCTTTCATTTTCATATCATTGCATCTGATGAAGGATTTCATTTGAAAGGTACAGTAAAAGGTTGAGTTCTCTCTTCAAGAAGAACAATGTATTTCATAAAAAAAGTTCGTTTTATAGATTGAAATCATTTGAGAAATACGTCATGCCTGTCACAAAGTGAGTTACAAGTGTCATGTTTGTGATTTTTATTCATGTATGCTATAGATTCTGACCTTTAAATCAAAACATACTCGTGATTTTATGACATCGATACTGCTTTATTTATTCAGAAACACAAGTATCTTAATGTTATTTGTGTATTTTACTTTTCATTTCATTACAAGTAGTCTTACAGTGACCCCTAAACAAATAAAAGGCCTTATCGGACAGGCATGACCTGAAGGAGGCTGTTGCTGTTTAACGCTAGTGACTGTTGACTATCTGGCATACTAAACACGTCATTCTGTACTTGCATGCTCAAATTAAATATGGCAATCCAAAACAGTGAATCTAATCACCATTCAGACATAATTTTGCTTCAAGAATGACCACACTGCTGACATGATCCTATCGCTAGCTCACCTTCAGCATGTGTGTTATTCGTCTTATCTGCAAGGTATATCAGCATAATTTTTCATATCGTGCCGTTGTTTACATTTTCATTCTTTATTGGACGATTCTGCTAATGCTCCAATAATATTGTGCATCCCTAGTATATGTTAAAGGGGTCCTATTATGCTTTTTCACTTTTTGAATTTTAGTCAGTGTGTAGTGTGTATGTTTGGGCATAAAAAAAGATCTACAAAGTTATAAATCTCAAAGTCCACTCCAAAGGGAGATATTTTGTTTTTAAAAAAAATCCCTTTTCAAGAACTACAACGAATGGCTCGTTTGGACTACAAAGTTGTTTTCCTGTATTTGTGACATCACAAATTGGCCCATTAGAATATCATTGATAAAGCAGAGTTTGTGAGCGGAGTTCTGCTTTGTGTACAGCATTACCGGGGAAACCCCAATAGTGTCTGACAGCGCCTCCCGCTGGCAGAGAATGAATTTGCATGTATATGCCGCCACAAATAGTGTAACTCTGTGGAACTATGGTATAAATAAATTCAACTGTATAACAGCTTCACTGCAATTCATGTTAGAATGTTAGAATTAAAGAACAATAAACATAACACATATTACCGTTGCACTTATCTGTACATAGTAGCTGTTGTTGACATCCTATCTAAAACGTGATTTAGCCAAAAAAAAAATCAAAAAATTAAAAAAATCAATATCGTTATCACTTTAATATGTCTTGCGATATCCGTGCGTGCAAAGGTTCTGCAGGTTCTTCCTCTTGTTCAGTATTCTCGGGCTCTGAATCCGGCTCAAATTTATATGGCAATATTGACGACCTTGCTGTTTTGGCAAGGGGCAGGGCAGTACTGAAACACCGTCTAAGCTGTTCGCTAATCACAACGCACTGGGACAGCTAACAAATCACAACACATTTAGTTTTTTGGAAGGCGGGCCTTCATCAAACCCGGAACTAATTGAGCCATTTGTGCCAAGCTGGGGAGGAAGGTATTGTAATAATCTAAATTATGTGAAAAATAATGCGATTTTCGAACCACCAAGCATAAGAGCATGTTCTAGTACACCCACAAAACAAAATCAAGACTTTGTAAAAGAGCATAATAGGACCCCTTTAAATATATATATATTGCCAAATGTATTGGGACACCCCCTTCTAATGAACAGGTTTGACTATTTTAGTAATTTCCATGAGTACAAACCTTAATCTTTAAGTATATAATGATATTTTAGGGAATTGTGTGCTTCTAATTCTATAGCAACAGTTTGGACAGAACCCTTTTCTATTCTAATATGACAATGCCTCTGTGTATAAGGCAAGGTTCAAAAAGAAATGATTGTTTCAGTCAGTGTGGAAAAACTTAACTGGTCTGCATGAAGCCCCAGCTGAACACCTCTGTTGTGACTTTAAATGCAGACCTTGAGCCAAAAACTCATCACCAAACACCAATGACTTGTACATATGGCTACAGTCATTTTAGACATTTCCAAAACTGTTACAACAGAGATGGAAATACAATTTTTAAATACATGAATTATGTTTCCATCTTTGTTGCCACAGTTTTGGAAGTGTCCCAATACGTTTGTCCATATAGTGTATGTACTATTGGTACTAATTGGTGTTTAGTGATGAGTTTTTTTTTTATTTGTTTTTTCCATATTTAATATTCTTATTTTTTTTTATTTAAATATTTATTTATAATACATATTATAAACTCACCCTGGACTGCCTTATCCACAGTGAATACACTGCTAAAATAATATGACGCCTAAAAATGTTTTCTAGGTAGGCAGTTCACTGGGTTTTGAAGTCAATTTACTGGAAACTAAACCGTAAACATTGTTATCATGTAGGAACACATGGACTATCATCTCTATGCTGGGTATAAATCATCTGCAATTTTACAATATGTGACCCTGGACCACAAGACCAGTCTTAAGTCGCTATATTTGTAGCAATAGCCAAAAATACATTGTATGGGTCAAAATTATTGATTTTTCTTTTATGCCAAAAATCATTAGGAAATTAAAGATTATGTTCCATGAAGATATTTTGTAAATTTCCTACAGTAAATATATCAAAACCTAATTTTTTGAGTAGTAATATGCATTGCTAAGAACTTAATTTGGACAACTTTAAAGGCAATTTTCTCAATATTTTGAGTTTTTTCACCCTCAGATTTCAGATATTCAAATAGTTGTATCTCAGCCAAATATTGTCCTATCCTAACAAAGCACATCAATGGAAAGCTTATTTATTCAGCTTTCAGATGATGTATAAATCTTAACTTTGAAAAATTGACACTTATGACTGGTTTTGTGGTCCAGGGTCACATATGACTCAGAATTGAGTTTAAAAACCTGCACTGATAAGGAATTTGATCCCACAGTAGCAATAAATGTGCAAGACATGCAGTATATGAAAACGGAGAGAGTACAAGTACAGTAAGTACAGTCACACGTTTACCTTGGAATTTTTTCCTCCGGGGCGGGTGGTGTGAAGCGACTGGCTGTAGGTGCGCTGGACGGCTTGTTCCGGGGTGGAGGGGGATTTATCTGAGGAATGATCGGAGCTCTTTTCCACCATGTTCTCTCCCTCTGGACTCTGGGGCGTTGGGGAGCGCGAGCGTTTACGCAGGACGGGTGAGCAGGCCGGCGAGCTGCGGTTTGAGTTACTGGCAGTGCTACAGAAACAAGAAAAAAATACAGTAAAAAAACTGATTTTACACTTCCAAAGGAATACAAATGTTTTTTGGAAGACGGTCGGACAGTTAGCACACAGGTTCCAGACACACTGATCTGCGGTGCTCATGTGGGAAATGAAGGTTCAAGTTTTCTTTCAACCAGCAAGGGCTTAATAAACAAATTAAATGTCTTGATAAAAATGTAAAAATGCAAAAGGTTTCTGAAAAGTTAGGTACAGGTGAATAAGAAGTCATTGGCTCAGTTTAAAAACAACAGAAGTCAACCACCAAAACAAACGTGTGCACACACATTTTCCCAGCAGGCCACTCATTGGCCTTTCACCTCTGCCCTGTCAGCTTCTAGGAATGTATTCAGACTGACATCTCACAACTCTGACCAAAAACACAGCAGCGCGGGTCACATCGAAAAACACTGCAGTTCTGCTGGGAACTTCCACATAACTGATAATATCACATTATCTTCAGAAGAACTTAAACAGAGAGCAATTAAGAGACCTTTACTTAGTCTCCTGCTTCTCATATTTTTCATAATATTCAACAAGTTCTCAAGACATGCTTAGATTTTTCAATCAATTCTAGCTGCAATCAAAAATCTCAATATGAACTCAAATAGATCTCTAAATTGTCCAGTACCAAATGAACTGAGTTATAATGTGCATGTTAATTTTGTATTGCCTAATTTTATTTCTCCAAAGAGCTTTTCGGAGAAAAGTTGATAAAAAATAAATAAAGCATCACTGAGAACTCAATTAATTCTTCTAAGCTAATGAAGAGTAACCTCTAGACAATAAAGTCATCTTCTGGGAAGAACCATCAGAATGACACTCACTAGCTGACCTCAAACACACAGAATCTCTTAATCAGACTATTTGTTTACAAAGGTCAAGATGATGGAGATAATAGAGAAAATGAAAAGCTTTTTTCAATCAAAAAGGAAACCACTCGATCTATCTCTGTCTCAATCGCTCTATGCAGCAATCCTCCATCTTCCTGCTGTCAGCCCTTCATCTGTCCCTCAGAAAGGGCACCAAACTCTATCTTAATTATTAATGTTCTGTACCTGAGCTAAGAGCTGCCCGTCTGGAAAAACAAACACAGTGTGACAAAAGAGAGAGAGAGAGAGAGAGAGAGAGAGAGAGAGAGAGAGAGAGAGAGAGAGAGAGAGAGCAGATAAAATACAGCAACTCATAGAACACCTCACAATCTCTCTGGGTTCATGATATCAGCTTAATGCACTTGTGATTTCGCCCATGCAGCAACACTCAAGCACTCAAGCAGCTGCTCCCTCCCAGAACACACGTCCACATGTTTTAGAAGGTTCTGATGGCAAATAAATCACTGCAGATGAAACCTTCACAGAAACAGTGGCGTCAAATTACCGGTGCATAGATCTACATCTGTCATGCTGTCAAGAATCTGTTAGATCAGCTGCTTAAATGTTTTCTTTTACATCATTGCATTCAATTTACAAAGTAAGGATGGGAAGCACAGCTCTGGCAAATGAGCTTCTAAGGTTGCAGATTTTAAAATTCCATAATATTTTGTCTACATAAAAAGTCTCAAATAAATCATTTTAAATGTCATAACTGAATTTAGGCATCACAACTTTATAATGTACGGTATGAAAACTGTGATCTTTAGATATTAGCAAAACCTGTAAAATGTAAAAACATTCTAAACAAGCATGCATAATTAAAAATTCAATATCGACTGATAAATTACAGATAAATATATAAATATATATTATTATTCAATATAGTACCAATATATTGTGCACCCCTACATACTGCCACGCTACTCACCAGGATTATAGTTAACGAAAACTAAAATCATAAAAAACTTTTTCATTACCTGAGATAAAATAAACATCAACTATAATAATATAAAATATACAAAACTTATTTTATTTCAGCTAGTTGGCAAGGCAACATTTTTCATTTTCATTAAGTTTAACTAAACTAAAATAATTTAAACTTATTAATACACGTAAGATAATGAAAACACACCACATAATTACTCAAATTCTCTGGACACTGAATATTTTTTGTACTCTTCTTCATCTTTTTTTATTTTATTATTATGTATTAAGTATTCCTGTCTTACAGATCTCAGCTATGTGTGTACCTTTCCTTTTTTTCTTTTTGACGGTTCCTTGTTATGTTTGTGCTATAATTACAATTCAATAAACATAATTATAAAAATATTTTAAAAAAACACTCAAATTCAAAATATTAAGAAAAAAAACTATAATAGTATCTCAATGATACTAAAATAAAACTGCTAAACTAATTGTGCCCTACATAGTACACATAAAGTGCAAAGTGTGTGAATTTAAAGAAAAAAAAAACAAAAACCTAGTAACCCATTCAAAACACGTCTTTTGCAAAAGCCTCGTCCATCATGTCCAGCATATGTTAGCGTGAGCTTTAAGCATACATGTGCCAAAGACATTCTCTCTCTTTGTGCCTATAAAGTGATAAAAGGTCTTTATCAAACACTCTATAGAAAAACGCTGGTATTATGGGCAGCTGTACGGCTCTCCTCACCTCTCACCTGTCATATCGGCGCTCAGTAGGGGCCTAATGACAGGCCACTGAGGCATATTCACATGTGTATGTGTGAATGCAGTTTTCACACTTCTGCTTAAATGTTGAGACCAAAAAACCAACACACATGGTCTAAGACAATTTCTCAAACCACCAGCCAGAAGATACAGCTCTCTCACGCTAGCCTAAGTCACAGAAAGCAAAAAGCAGTGATAAACATCTTTCTCACACTCGTTAAGGGGTGAAAACACTCCTATGTGATGCAAAAGAAAAAAAAAAAACGCTCACTACATGCAGCAAATGCGATGCATTGCTCTGATCAAATGGCGCATATAAGATACTCTTCTAAAAACATCCAGCTCATCCAATTCCAAGCAGTTCTTCTTGGAATTGGATGAAAGGTGGGTTTATTTGCTGGTAACATCAAAGAAATTATTCAATGAAATATTGCAAGGTGGCAAAAGCATCCATGAGAACTAAAACACTGGAAACTGTCGCTAATGGACATGTCAAGTGCGACTGCCCATCATGCAAATGCAAAAACAACGACTTCCTTTCATGATTTTCATGCAAAAATCACACACAGACAAACCTGGTGGCCATGAGGGGCTACGCGAAAGCGTTGGGCTCTGCTTCATTCATTCAGGGCAGCTGCAGTGTGAGGATGGAGTGATGTGACGAGAGAGGAGGAAAAGAGGAGGCGGAGCTTATCATCTCTGAATCCAGCATCCCTGTTTTTTCAAGTAAGCTTTCTCATTTTCTCGCTCTTCTGCATGGTGGTTTCCTCTGAGGACCTGTTAGTCGCTCGCTATCGTTCTGTCAGGGTCAGCGGGGGCAGGAGGACGGTGAGCTGGTGTGAAAAACGGCTGCTGTGCGGCACGGTGTGGCGGCTGGGGTTGATTTAATATTCATGGGTTTCTTGAATGAAGCCGCTCACGTCAGCAGCCTGAACATCAACAAGCCAGTCTCTGGCTCTCTACCCCTCCCCCTGTCCAATCACACCACTCCCCTCTCTCACTCTTACTCGCTCGCTCTGTGTGATGCATATGCCAGCAAATCCTGCACACAAATACATTCTAGACTGTATAACTTGTATTGTTACCAGTATTACTACATATTGCATATGTGTGAATGATGCCTCAAATCCTGTGTCTTGTTGAAGAGCAATGTGCTGTTATTTTTCTTAAAAATGAGACTTACAACTTTTTTGGTGGATGATAAAAGAGGCAAAAATATGAATTCCTGTGATGACAAAGCTGAATTTTCAGCATCATTATTCCAGTCTTCATTGTCATATGATCCTTCAGAAATCATACATATATGCTAATTTGGTGTTCAGTCATTTTCAATAATAACTGGTGCTGTAATGCTACTTATTATTTTTGTGGAAACCATAATCATTTTTTCTTTGATGAATAGAAACTTGAAAACAAGACTTATTTTCAACATTGATAATAATAAGAAATGTTTTTTAGCAACAAATCAGCATATTAGAATGATTTCTGAAGGATCATGTGACACTGAAGACTGGAGAAATGATGCTGAAAAATCAGCTTTGCACCACAGGAATAAATTACATTTCAAAATATATTAAAATAGATAGCAGTTCTTTTAAATTGCTATGATATTTACCAATATTACTATTTTTAAAAGTTAAGAATTTCAAAAAATGTAAAAATAATAATAATTAAATATAAATATTCAAAAAATTTACTGGAAGTGTATGAATATTAGATCAGAGTCAGATCAAAATTAGAAATTAGGTTATGATTAGATGAGAGTCTAATAAGATCAAAAGGTCTGTTTAACTGTCATCTGTCCAGTTTAAGTTTTGATAAAATTGCATCAGATCATGATTCAGTTATATCAGATCAGTGTCAGATGAGATCAAAATTAAATCAGATCAGGATTAGAGTCAAATCAGATCAAAATCAGATCAGCTGTTTACAACTACATTAAATTAGGGTCTAATAGCACAGAGATCAAATATGGGTCACAACAGATTGTAATATAATTCGAGAATAATCAGATGATTCACAATCACAACACCGCAGAAAAAAGAGAGACAGGAAAAAGACAATAAAAATGACAAAGATCAAATCAAATCATGAATATGTGAATCAAATCCAACTACTCTGATCCACACTGAATCAGAGAGAGAGAGAGAGAGAGACATTGCATCTGTGCTTAAAATAGGCCTGTAATCTGCTCAGTCAGGGCGGTGTAATACATGGCAATGCTTTTCAGCTGTGCTACTGCAACAAATCACCACAAAGAATAAAACACAAACATAACTGGAACAAACAGCACATCTTTTCTGTAATAAAAGCTTTATAACAATATGTATAGTGTGAAAAGCATGCAAAATTCTGTATGCATAGAATTCCCATCAGACCTTCTACTGTACAATTGCCAAAATGTACAGTATACATCAGAGCACATTGCTTGGAATAGCGTATCCCACAATGCAATGCACTTAACCTCTATTTCCCACAAGACAAATGAACTATTAGGAATCAACTATAATAAAAATGTCTTTCGTATCCTAATGTTTGATCCAACTGCAAAAAGACATTTTTAAAAGTGCTGCATGTAATTTTTTGTCTGTATTAAAGCATAAAAATACCTTAAAAAATAACTTGAAGTGCATTCTTGTTTTTCCGAAAAACAATCTACGTTGAAATGTGTGTTCCATTTCAGAATGTCTGTTTTTGTTTTGGTCTGTGTGATTCCGCTCACAGCCAGTTTACCTAATAAGGTTTCAATCGAGATTGCAGATTCTACCTTGAAAAAAAAAAAAAAAAAAAAATTTAAAAACCTTAGAATCCATCTAAAAAGCTTTGATATCAGATGAATATTAAAATGTAGATAAATGAACTCATTAACTTCGCCGCCTTCCATGGTCAATTGCGCTCGTTCGTGTTTCTTGTCCTCCTCAATATGTCAACCCACGTGAATATACAATATTACATACCGCACCTTTGACTAAGGTTAACAACTATTGGACACCATATAGTCAGATCATCTGTCAACAAAGTAATATAGCATACCACCATTTGATATGTTTATAATTCCATACTACATACACACTCAGTATTTTTTAACAGTATGCAGACTATACAGTACAGTATAGCTGAAACACACTACCATTCTTCGACTGTGACAGACTGCACTAAAAAGGGAGCTGGTCATGTGACCACATCTGTTTTAGGAAGTACATTCCCTTTATTTTCAAATAGTTTTCAAACAGGATTATTTTGAAAAAAATATATAAAAGTAAACAAAATGGCAAGAAGAGTAGTAAATCAGTGATGAGTTTTCATGAGGGACTCATATCAACATGTCTCTTGGATTTCGCTGCAGTAAACACACACAGATGGACACAGTGAGAGAACCGATCCAAGGACACACTCTGCAGTGTTTTTTTTTTTTTAACAGCGCTGGGAGCAAGAGTCCCACCAGAGGACACAGCAGCACACAGATGCTGAGACTGTCCACACTGTTACCATAGAGCGGCTAATGAGCAGAAATCTGTACAGATACACCAGTGAAGGAAAAACTGAAGATAAACCACCTACGAAAAATACTTCAAAAAATACCAAGAGATTCCATGTTTTTGTAACATGTTCTATGGTAATATCTTGTTTCTTTTGACATGTACTATGGTAATTCCATGAAATACACTGGAACAAAATGAAAATACCAATGTATCTGTTTATTTTTAAAGTAAGAGCAGGCATCACTATTTGTAACTTGAATGTGCATGACTTCCGGTGTTATCTGCTACCAGTTATTTTAGCTGTATAAAACAGCTCATTACACTGCTTGATATTGCAAACCGGTATTTCTTATCATATTATTTTAATGTATTGTCATAATCATAAACACACTGGTTTGCAGCACAAATAGTTTAACTGTTTACTGTGCTTGTCATTCTTGTAGTTATTTACTTACAGCAGCTAATGTATCAGAAGTATCACACATTCACAGAAAATACTTCTGTCGCAAAATAAGATGGATACGAGTCATTCAATACCATGTATAAGAAAATCATAGTATTATTGGTCTAATTTTGATAAACTAATGATGGGAGTTTGGGACAGGACTAAAACTAAAGGCCAAGCTATTTAATGGCATTTTAATAACTAAACGAAGTTTAGTTTATATATATATATATATACACACTAAACTATACTAAACGATATCATTATATATATATATATATATATATACATACATACACACACACACACATGAAATATAGTTATTATAAAAATATTACAAATATTTCATTTAATATAAAACCAGCAGCACATTTCTTGCAAATTGTCTGTACAATAAAGTTGTCATGATGACCTGTGTTTGAGGTTTTCACCACGTTTAATGTGTCAGAATTTTTTTCTGTGGAGATTTTTTTGTTTTTTTCTTATGTGATTTTTTAATGTCTCAAGACTACAAGATTGAGACACTAGCTCAAATAAGACATCTCAACACCAAGGTCTCTATAAATAAGCTTTATCAAACTCTGATCTGATATGGAACAGATCTGCACCATAACATAATTGCCAAACATTTGCATTTAGCATGACTTCAAACACACAGTACTGCATTACAAATCACAAAAATGTGTCCAAAACAGTTCAATGTGAAAAACAAATAAAACTCTTTAATCAAGCAACATCACATAAATGGGCAATTTTTATCTGTTTTCCACATTTTTAAAATTTCACCCCACCAGTGAGCACCTTTATCAAAGATAACTTTGAGTACACAGTTCATTTTGTTTTGTTCACATGTAGCAGTGTGTATATATATATATATATATATATATATATATATATATATATATATATATGAAATGAGAAAAAAGAAAACCTGAATTTAGGATCAATACAAAACACTCTAAAAGAATATGAAATGATCACATGAAAACTGCACTTTCAATTCAAAGATTAATCTGTCCTGAACTCAGTGCCCCTAAATAAGCTTCCACTATCCAACACTATCTAATCATTCTGCCATCTAACATAACCATTAAAAAGTTTAACATTAATGTCAACCATCTCGGCCTCAGCTGTGTGACTGCCAATCGCTCGGAGCTATGGAGAATGAATCCAGTCATCAGACCAAGTCGACGCTGTACTTGGTTGATGTAAACAAGTGGACACTAATACGTCATTGCAGATCTCTGGCAGCGACAGATTCAGAGCGCATACTGCACAATGCAGGTGTTTAGGATGAACATGGCAAGCCAAAATCTCTTCCCTGCGACACTAAAATAAGACATACACACAAACAGTCACTGCAGAGAGAGGAGAGGCCCATGACAGACCGGTTGGCATCTGCCCGTCTATCTTACCAGGCGAGCTTGAAGCCTTTCATTAGTGCAGTACAGGCTGTCCTGATCCCACAGTGTCATCTTCCCATTTCACGGGCCGCCTTTCCCAAGGCATCCCGAGCTGGATGTTAATCCGGGTGGGTTCGGGTGATCCCAAGCACAGGCGGTCAGCCCGACTCAGAATGCCTCATTCTGCATGAAAGTGCCGGGCCAGCCATACTTCCACATCCTGTGTGTGAAGCGCTCATGTGCACCTCTCTGAAATGCAGCAGCCTCTCTCTCTCTTCCTGCAGATGAGGGCATGAGCGGCTCTCATCTCAATCCAGCGCTCACTGAGCATGCTCAGATCCTTCAGGCCACTCCCCTCTGCTTCCTTCCTGACTCAAAGAGATTCCTCTCCGGTCTCACCGCTGCTCTGTGTGTGAGGGACTATGAGGCAGTCGACAGCTGGTCCTCTAATCCCTTAATACAGATGGACGGTAACATCGCGAACCGAGGATGAGAGAAATGTATTGTTTGGTGTCTTGTTCTATTCCAGTTTGAGCTGCTATATGCCACACACATACACACTGCTGATATTATGGCAAACATCTAGTCACGTGTACAGGCTAGCAGCGATTCCCTGATCCCAGCACCACACAAGTCACTGAAACATCCACACAGATTAATCTAAAAGATCCCATCACCACACAGGTAAATTTTGATATGCTTTCAGAAAAAAAGAGCTGCATTTGTCAGTAAAGAGCAACGGAAATGTTCACTGCTGAGGGATGTGATATTCAGATTTGACTGAGTATAAAAGACAAGACACTGCTGAGTCACTGTCTCCAAACACTCTTAAATACAGTGATCTTGATTTTGCAAAGTATGACGTGTTCCTGAATCAACATCCTTGTTGTTCCCAGAACAACATTTATATCAACCAATAAAAGTTTAGGGATAGAGTTGGGTTTTTGGGCATGAATAGCATTCTAACTTATATTTTCCCTCTTATTTTAGGGGTTAGGAAAGTTGTTTCTGTACTACTTGTTCAAGTCCTACGTGGCACAATCACAGTCACATATAAACAAAAATACACAAGGAGTAGGGATGTAACGATTCACTCAACATACTTTGTGATACAATTTACAATACTGATTTCACAATACTATTTTTCTCACTTTTTTTTAACAAAATGAGATTTAAGCAAAAACAGAATTGTCTAACTTTAGTTTTGTAAAACTATACTACATAAAAGATCTGCAAGAAAAACATCTGCACGAAAAACAGCAGATGGGCTGAATGAAAACACAAATTCACAGCACTTATGGAACAGCGGCAATATAGTGATTATTTGGTTACCGCTGTAAACAAAGCAGCGTTGCGCTTATGAACACTGATATGCAATATAAAGTGGCATGATGAAAAGAAAATACCATCTAAACTTTTCTAAAGACAGCCAGTTCCTCTCATACATATTCATATAAACTCCCACCCCCAACTGTATCGCGATTCGTTTAACATTTTAACTGACTTGAATCGTCACATATTTGTATCGATTTTCAACCGGCTCAGGGTACATCGTTACATCCCTAACAAGGAGTGTTTAAACTACACTGTTAGACATTTCAAAGAGTTTTTACAGTAACTTACTGGCAACACTGTTGCCAGTAAGTTACTGTAAATAAGATTTACAGTAGCAAACTGTATTTGATTTACAGTTGCAAACGGTACTCTTTTACAGTAAATTACTGTAAAAATAATCCAATTCATCAGTATACCACTGTAATTCATTCATTTTAATATAGATTTCATTAGATTTTAGAATTTTTATATAGAATTAATTAAATTATTTTTTCTCTACATAGGTACTACTGGCATTCAAAAACAGACACAATAATTACAAAATATCAAATTCTTTATTTAAAACATTGTATGTATAACACTTAAAAATACAGTCTTCCAATGCTGGAACAGTGCATCTTCACCATTTCTCCTGTCTTAGGATGTTTTGCAGTGCATTATGTTGTATCCTCTGGATTTATCCTCACAAAAATACATAGCCATCTGCAAAACCCAGGTGCTGCTCCAAAACGTGGCCACCACCTTTGCTCACCATCCACTTTGTTAGTGACAGAAATGTCTTCTCTGAAAAACAAGAAGTAGAAATGACACACTTTTAAAAGGCAAAACCCATACAGAATACACAAACCTCTCAAAACCGTGTTGTTCTCTTACCATGAATTATCAGTCTCAGGTTGGCTGGCATGCTCATGTCTTTCTTGATGCTTCATTGCAGTTCCCTTTAAAACACAAGTACAAAAAATGCAGTAAATCTTAAATTCTTTTAAAAACTATAACAAACTAATTCTAAAACTAGAAAGGCAGCTAGCCATAAAACTTGTTTAAGCTAGCTAACATACGATTTTATTTTCTCAATAGGCTACTGGCCAACATTAACTACTAACACCTGAACAAAATTTCACATTAGTTAACTTAATGTTAATATAAGATAAGCGTTGCTCGTTAAAAATAATTTTAATTCGGTAACTTAATTCAATAATCTGACAAAAGTCGTTTGTAACGACAGCGCAGTTTACCATAGTAAAGTTTGTTACCGCCATGTTGATGGGTAAATGTTACTAGGTTAAACTGGTGTGCAAAAATATGACACAAACACACAGACAAACGTACATATATTTTTACCTTGCTTGCTGGTCTTATTCTCTCGTAAGGAGCATTGACACACAGCGCAGATGTTCTCCGGAGCTCTTCCACTCTCGCCGGTTCATCCCCGGGCAAAACCCGCGCCGCTGCCCCGCGACGCAGCGCGACTCCAAAAGACAAAATAGAACCTATATTATATAATCTACCTATAGTGGATGCGGACAGTAAAGTGATGCCCCGGTATATTTCTGACGTAGCCTACAGATGTACTCCAAGCGCTCGCGCTGTTTCTGACAGGAAGGACAAACGGATTTTCCAATCATTACAAGCGATGTAACACATCCAGTGCTACAGTCTATGGTCCAGTGTAGTCAGTCCCAAGCTGTTGCGGCACTGTAGAAACGGTGTTGTGAAAATCGTGTCAATCCAAATGTAAGAAATGAGGAAAATAAAACAACCTCAATAAAATGGCGCCAAAGAGGCAGTTACGGGAAATACAGTAGTATACAGCAATTTTAAAAAATACAGTAAGTCTCTGTATGTGGGGTTTGACATCACAGAAAATTCCCATGATGCAAACGGTATTACAGTTATTTACTGTAAAGTGAATTTGCAGTATTATACTGGGTGATATACAGTAAACAACTGTAGAAATTACAGAAATGTCTAACAGTGTAGCAGTGCAGCATCAGCATGACCAGAAGTGAATTTCAATGAGAGTTAGTGATTTGGAGCAACATAAGGGACAGCAATTGTTGGCAATGTAACAAAATGTATGCAAATACACAGTGATACACCACAGAAACTACCACTAGAAGTGCAAACAGTAAAGCATTTGATTGTTAGCCAATAACAAACAATAGGACTCTGACTTTTAATCACTGTCAGTGTGAACACACCTACACTGAAAAAAAGGGATGTAGAAACAATTTTCATTCAGACATTACTAGTAAATTTCACAAATCGCAAAGAAACGGCAAGTAACACATTTAATAAAATGTGAAATTCATAAGTATAAAGATACATAAGAGAGACATAAAAATACACTTTTGAAGGTTTTTGAAGAGAATAGAATGAGGACACCTCGGACTACTATTTCCGACTACTATGATACTTCTTAAATGACCAGCACACATGCACATTTATAAAGACTGCATCCATTAAACCTCAAAAACAGGCATATAATTCTCATTTTCCTATCATGCAGAGGATTAGCCAATGAAAATGAGTCCCTGTAAAAGCATTAGCCAATTAGAGTGAGTGCATGTCACTGTGGTGCTGAATGGACAGCTCCATCACAGGCCCTGAATGTGAACACACTGCATGCTGTCTAAAACACAATTTTATATGGAAATAAAATGTACGATATAGGTTTGTGAGGACAAAACTAGACAAAATTAAAAATAGACAATGTTCACTCCACCTTGGGATTAAATTATATAATGTGGCACAATCTATATCCTTTCATAAATCCATATTCTGATTCTAATATGATCTGACAAGTATTATTACTTGTCCCAAAGGCGGCTGATGTCCAGATAAGGAATATGGAAAAATCATTTTAAATTATAACGTTTCATCGGCAGTGCTTCTAGAATTTCCCAGTGTCCAGTGGAGGTCAACGCTAATGTGAAATATCAGCATTGCACATGTTATCGGTTGCATCATCGCTTCCACATGCTCCTTTGCCCTTGCTGGATCTCTGGGGGTCTGAGTGGGAAAGCGCAAACGAGGAACTCTGGCTCCAGCGGGCCTGCGGAACTGGGCCAGTGGAGACTGGAGTTTATTTCTGTGGGTCCAGTCCTGCTATGTTTAGCCCCGCGGCCCAGTGGCCCCCAAGAGCTGCCACATAGCCCCGCCTCCTCAGCATCACTGAGCTCAATGCCACATGGAGGCAGACAGGAGCCAGCCAATGAGAAGAGAGTGTGAGGAGTCAGGTGATGAGGTGACTGTCAGGCTCGGTTAGTGAGTGTACTGGAGAAGTGAAGTGAGGCAGCTAATCCCTGTGCACACACACACATGCGCGCGCACACACACACACACACACACACACACACAAACCCATACACTGCACACAACCCTGACTAACAAAAACAACACAGATTATTATACCACTGAAAAGCGCTCAGAGGGTTAGAGGATATTACTCGTAATTATTTGTTAACAGTTTTTTTTTTTTCCACAGAGAGGCAATTCCTGATATAATGCCAATATGAAGGCAAAATTATTAAAGTGAACACTTTATACAATTTTTACTGAAAATGTACACAAAAATGTATTATTATTACTATGCATTGACAAGGCTGTGGGTAGAGTTTTACACTGAAGGGGAAACAACAACAACAACAACTGGCCAAAATGAAACAGTTTTTAGCCAATCCCAAGGCAAAATATTGGCCTAATAATTGGCATGAAATATCAGTTTGTGACTCATAACCATATAATTTATTTTGCACTGATTGTTGGGAAGAAATAGGAGGAAAAGATAACAATGGAAAACTAACTGAAAATACACTATTGCGTGTGTGTGTGTGTGTGTGTGTGTGTGTGTGTGCAGAAAACTCCACAGATTCACAGTACTACATTCTTATTCATAATTGTAACTATAAATATGATCAGATTTACAGATTTTTAGAACTTTGTTAATGAATTATTGAACTGTGTTCAAAATCCATGGAAATATGTGGAATCTACTCATATATCACAGATTACTGAGGAGATGACTTATGATGCAAACACTAAGGTCTTTTACTGAGATTTATACAGCAGCACTGGTGAATCCCACACAGGAAGGAGAATTCAATCAGTCGCTCATGACCTACTTTCATTGGCTCTATACGGCCCACTCTTCCTGACAAAGAACCCAAAGGACTCTGAGAGTTAGTTTAATTTGCAAGTAAAGCAACTCAGTGTCCACAGACAGACAGACAGACAGACAGACAGGTGTCCAGAGAGGACTCTGTATGGCTGAGGAAAGAGTCTGCTTAACGGGAAGTCAGAAGTGCACATGAGCTTACTATGAGAGACGGGACTCTGTTTACAGCTCAGTGGAAAAGAAAGAGTGAGACAGAGAGAGAGTGCAGTATCTGATTGAGGTGTTAGATAACATCAGTCTGCAGTTCTCTGATGAATCATCAGCTCTGGTAACAGGACACTGCTGCTGCAGGTTTCTGTCTAATCTCAGATGAAAGATGGTCTGCACATCTTTCACAAGGATCTGGCCAATTAAATAAGAACACAAGAACAAATGAGGCAACCAGAGCATGTTGAACACACTGACACATTATTACAGGAACAATGTCAAGCAGTAATGTGCTTTCACATCCTACCACTATTTTGACAGCCACCATGTTGATGGAACTGAGACAGTCTGAGCTTAAATTAAAAGGTATATTTTCAAAGAAATTTAAATTAGTTTCCTGCTATTATATAATATGCAAAAACAGATCAAGCTGAAACTCAATACTGAACAAATCTGAACCACTTGATCTACTGTAAATGTTGATATACAGTATGTATAGTGGCCTCATCAAGTATTTGCTGCAAATGATGCAAACAAACCAATGACCACAGGTTAACAGTTCAACATATGAACTATGAACATGTTCCACTAACATGACAACCAGAACTTGTCCAAATACTTTGTGTTCTTTTCAAACAATATAACTAGTGTTTAATCATTTCAGAACCAACAAACTAAAAACCTCGTAAAATATTTTTCTTTAAAAGTGTGCTTGTGCAATCATTTGTTAAAATAAGTGCCAGCTGGCTTGTTATCTGGTTACCTAGTTCCACATTTACACGACAGAAGCACTTCTGAAGTGGCATTTAGGTGTCTTTACACAGACAACACTGTTTAATGCTGTTCAGAGGTGGCATAAATGCATTTACACCGCAATTACAACTGTATAATTTGATACTGACGAGGATTGATGGCTTTGATGCAGAATAGCAATTTTACAATGAATTATGAGCAGGCACAGAACAGCCTTAACTCGGATGTGCAAAGACGTCAATTGTCAAATTTACACTGCAAAGGTGGCATTCAGGTGTTTTCACACAGATTGTTTAATGCTGCTTAGAGGTGGCTTAAATGATTTTACATAGCAATTAACTTTGATACTAGGGGTTGAGGTGTGACAGAACAGGCATAATTTGGTCTGGCTTTAATGCATTGCACCTTTACACTGAATTTTGAGCAGACACTGAGCAGTCCTAACTCAAATGTGTAAAAATGCCTTAACATTCAGACATTTTAAAAGCATAGCATAACAATACCTTTTGTAGCCACAGTATCTGTAAACTACATTGTTAGGAAATATGAAACAATAAATATAGTAAGAAGTTTTTTTTTTTTTTTTTAGGGAGAGAAAGCAGTGAATAATGTATGCTTCCTGTTATAGGCTCGCTGCACTTTTCTTTTGCAACATAAGCATTTCCTAACAAACTATAGCAAAAAGGGCAACTCAGAATGTTGCTGATCAAGTCAAAACAAAAACCCGGTCCAATGTACAAGGTCTGATCTCACCTTAAACACACAGAGGAATAGAGAGTGAGGCGGGCAGAGTGATTTCCTTGTTAGTAAGTCTGCCTTGAACAACTGCTAATTAAAGAACAGGCACACTAGTGCACGCACACACACACATCTGTGTTCATCAAAGCTTTGTGCCTGAAGAGAAACAGATCTAGTTAGTCTAGTTACTGTGACAGGGACACAGTGACCCTGAGCTCATGTTGACCAGAAGAACATGACATGACTCTTTCACTCTCTCATCCTCTCACTCAATTGTCTGTGTGTGTGTGTGTGTGTGTGTGTGTGTGTGTGTGTGTTCATTCTGTATAACATCACCTTGTTAAAGGGCTAATTCAATCAAAAATGAACATTCTGTCTTCACTGACTCAATCTCATGTCATTCCAAACCTGTATAGTCTTCTTTCTGTAGAACACAAACAGAGTTACTGAAGAATATCCTGGCTGTTCTTTTCAATTTAATGAAAGTGAAGAAGACAGGGGCTGTTAAGCTCCAAAATGCCAAAAATGTACCGTAAAACAACTTTCAAGTAGTCCATATGAATTGTGCATTATATTCCAAGTTTTCTGACTAATTTTAAGTCGGTATTCTCAGGAAAGCTTGATGCTTTCCTTGGAATAAGAATTTACGAGAGAAGCAGCGATGCCAAATTCATTAATGAATCATTCTTTTGAATCAGATTCATTTCAATGAATCCAGGTCATAAAACTGTCCGAATGATTTGTTCACAAAATAAACTGATTTCAACTCACTGATTCAATGATCTGGTCACAAATGTCAATCATTTACAATGGTATCGTATGACTTCAGAAATCCAGGAATATAGTAAATGAGTCATATTGACTATTTTATGATACTTCTGCATCCTTTTTGAAGCTTAAAAGCTTCTGTGCCGATTCACTGGAACTGCAAGGAATAAAGCGTCCAGTACATTATGCTGAATTTCTCTTTTTATGTTGCTCAGAAGACAAACATATTTGGAATGACACAGTGGTGAGAAAATAATTCATTTTTGGGTGAACCATTGAAACCTTTTTATAAGCCTAACCACAGTTATGATTCATTATAACATATTACACCTTTAAACTGATCACATGCTTTTAATGCATTTTACATTTAAAAGGCATAACAAGAAAAAGAATCTATTATTTTTATTTGGAATAATGCATTTTCCAGTTATTTGAGAACTTAAAACATTATAAAACAATGTGTATTAAAAGGCATTATTAATGCACTCAGTTCAAAACTGCTGAAGAACTAATTATTACCACACAAACATGGCTTATGTATCAATACATTGAATAATCAGGAGTTGTATTCAACTTTCTGTCCTCTCTCGTCTCTACTGTAAAAGACTGAAGCGTAATTCAATAGATCACAGGAAACTGTATCTGCTACAGTAATTCAGGCTGGATCAACTGACCATGAATTTCTGCCTGCTAATTACAGCCTGTACACAACACCTTTCAAGAGCCATTTTAGAGGCAAAAACACAAAAAGTACTCACGGATCCCGGCGAAAGTGCAGTCTTTTCCTGAGCGTGGACACCCGTGGGTGACAGCCCAGTTTGATGGGTGAGGTGCATGATAAAATCCTGCTCTGAACCATGATGCTCTAAACTCATGTGGACCGATTCACACAAACCCTAGCGGGATGAGGACTCCTCATAATTGAACTTACTTCACCCCCTCCTCTCCTCTCCATCGTTCTCTCTCTCTCTCTCTCTTTCTCTGAGCAGGCCGTGTCTTGTCCTGCAGTGACCTAGATCCTGCGTTTTCTCAGTGTGTGTGCTGTGTATCAGTACAGCTTGTTTCCTCACCTGAGGTGTGGCAGTAGTCAGACCACCAGCAGAGATGCTAATATGACCATCAGAGTCTCAAAGACACACTAGAGATTGCGTGCTACTGACCAAAAATGCATATAAATATATAAAAACCAGAGAAATGCAGATGTGATAAGGTGAGTACATTTGGCTGTTGATTCTGCTGAACCTTAATCAAATTGGCAAGTAGGATGCAGAATTGTAATTTAAATTTTAGGAAGTAGAATTCAAACAATATGACATGCAAGCAGTTTATAGGGTTTTATTTGGTTTCCATACCTTTTGGCTAATGCATTTTTTTTTTTCTTTTCCGATTACTGGGGGGAAAAAAACACATTGTATAGAGACTGCACGTAAAACAACTTCAAGGCAATTAAATATTAGACTAACAAACTAGCAACAACAACAAAAAGTACATTCACTACAGAAATTTCCAAGAAGTAATAAAAACTGTTTTTCATAAGCAGGCCTGGAAATCAGAAATTCCCTGAAATTTCTGATATACATACTGGGGCATTTCCAGAAACATTTGATGAAATTACTGTACATAATTAGCATCTGAAATGTAATATCTATAGAAATTTGTGTTTAATTCACATATATTTTATTATATTAATTCTTTTTAATTTATAAATTATACACTTTTACTAAATTAATTTTATTACATTAATAATATTAACACACTAATTTAAAACAAATATTTTCAACATTTATTTTTATAGGCACTGAAAACCATGTGACCAACTGGTAAACTTAAATTGTGTAATTATTGATGTTAAAGGATAGTTCATCCAAAAATGGAAATTCTGTCATCATTTACTATCCCTTTAATTGTTTTAACAGTATTTACAGTTTTATAGTTCAGATCAGAAATAATGTATATTCCATGAAAAAAAAAAATAATGGCATAATTCATGTTTTGTCATAAAACACTTGCAAATTCAATTTGAATTCAACTTTCTGGCCAATTCGATTCAAATTCACACTGGCGGACTAAAAGGGAGCCTGTACTGTATATGTGTGTGTGTGTGTGTGTAAATGAGAGTTGAGGGACTTTGCTGTGATCAATTCAGCCTAACGGGACACAAACAGGCTGAACATTCATCACCCTTAATGAGCATTAGCTGCTTTTACGTCACAACACAAAACTGACTTAAAAATAAGTTCAGGAATCAGCTGAAATCAGGTTGCTGAGTGCACAAAAATGAGCTGCTGGCGACTGCGTGCATACTGACTTTAGCAAACTGACTTTAGCAGGTGTGGAGATGCACACACACTTCTGCACAAACACACAAACGATGTCTTTTCAGACAAACACATGGTAAATAATGCTCATGAAAATGTATGAAAAAACAATACATAAAAACAATTAATGTACAAGCAGTGATGCTCTCGAGACACATTTCATAAATCCAGAAGAAAGAACACTGTGTTCTAAGAGGTCCAATAAAAGCACCAATGAACAAGCGCCTGAAGCATGGAGACGAAAAAACGCTCATATGTTATTCCAGCCGAGGATTGGCGTGTTCTCTGGCCAGCTGGGCTCAACAAGAACATTTGAGTGCAGCTAAAAATCTGAGCTTTCAATACAAAACCTGCTTAGCTGATTCAAAATGTGTAGCACCTGGTTTAGTTCATGATATTTCTGAGATGACAAAAATATATGGTCTCAGAAGAAGCAATGGGCCGTTCTGCAGCCCTGTCATGGGAAAGTGAAACACGCAAGAGTTGTTTTTGAGATGGCACAATACAGAGTGAGATCTGTGGTCAGACTCAAAACCAGACAACAGATGCAGAACTTCACACTGAAAGAAGAACAACTTCATAAGCAAAACATGAACCAGCAAAAACAGATACTTCTCAACCACACTTGAGAACCGACAATGAGACTAAAACTAACTGCCAACAGGAAGTTCACATCATGTCAACTGAAATAGCAAAGATTGAAATGAGAAAAAAAAAAAAGCCAAGTGACAGAGGCTGAATCCCTGAAATCACAAACTGTGTGTCATATAATATACACCAGATTAGCATATTTCCACCTCAGAGTAAAAAAATTTAAAAAAGGAAATTAAATATTAAATAAAATAACATTATGGGATATAACACTAAGATAAATAGTCAAATGTGAGATATAAAGTCCCATCGTGAGACAGTTACAATTATGAGAAAATAAAGAGAAAATTAAAACAATTAGGAAATAATTCCTTATTAAATAAGAGAAAGTTGCATTGCATGAATTAAAGTAACAACTGATAAACTTGCAATTGACCCTTTTTTACAGATTGTAATGGTGCGTGTCCACAGTTATTAACATCACAAACCTAATAAAGTGTTTTATATTTTAATTTTTAAAACATTTAATGTATATTTATAGGCAGGGAGTGATGGCAAATTTGACATATTTCTCTCTTCTAACCACAGCAATCAATCTCTTAATTTATTTATTTTTTTAATCTTCTGGAAAATCATAGAAATGCTACTGTGGATTTTTTTTTTCTTTTGCTATTAGATAAAAAATACATTTGTGGTAGTTTCCATTTACCACTATAGGAGTTCACCCAACTATCACATCTTCCACTTCTGAGAACCGTGGTAATGTGGAAACGGTCCATGATGAGAAATAAGTTAGCAATTATAAGAAGTAAACTCAAAATTACCTTTTCAGGTTTCTTGTTTTTAGGCAGAAACAGGGTATTGTACATTTACAGTACAGTAAAGTGCACAGATGACATACTTTTTTTTTTAGATTTCAGATCTATGCTAATGTGTCTCACAACCACTTGTGATAGGATATATAACATATGATACATATTTCCCATCACAAGTGAATAGTTATAAGCATACACTTTGGATTTAGCCAGACTGTGAGCTGACCACTGACCCCTATTGGACACATAAAGAAACTACGGTGAGAGTAGCAAAATGCATAAATATAAGACAAGTGAGATAAATGCCTCAATTAATCATCTTCAATTAATCATACTTTAACATGTAAAACCCACTGACAATGAAAATGACATCCAAAGCAGGACAGAGTGTGTACCTGTCGTCGTGGGTGTTGGGGCTCAGGTAGCGCGTGGACTCTTCCTCATGGCTGCTCTGCAGGCTGCTCTGCTGACTGCTGTAACACAGAGCATCACATTACAATCACAACATAACTAATACACACACAACACTCATACTGAGAATGAGACAACAGAAAGTGAGTTTGGACACACAGTGATGTCTTTTAATTACAGTAACAACAAAATGCTCAAACAAAACATACAAGATCAACAAACAATGTGTACATAGTTTGACAGTTCAGTGTTTCTTGGTTTACAAACTTCTATCAAGGGTCTTAAGGATACCATTTAGTCTTTTCCACTAGAGGACAGTAAAGAGTGTCCTATTTGACAAGAGTGCTATAAAATGGAAACAACACAACAATACATAAATGTAACCAGTTAACCTTGACATGATTATCAAGTTCAAAGTACAGTGTGCAAAGTAAACTTAAGAAAAGAAATGATAGAAAAACATCCTGTGCATACAACCGCAGAAGTGGTTCCCTGAGTTCTTTCATACTGCATGAAAAGGAAGCAGGTGAGAAAATAACTAAACAGATCAACATACCAGTGGCCTAAATTGGTAAACACTGGAGTATTTAAAAGGGTTTTCTACCAGCAAACACCTAACGGCTTACAGTACACAGCTGATAACTGATTCATGTCAGTCATGTCAAACATTCGGCTACACATTGAAATACAAATTCTAACCTTAAATTCCCCGTACACTACCAGTTAAATGTTTACACACACCTACTCATTCTTTATTAGAAGTATTTTCCACATTTTAGAAGGAGAGTAAAGTCATGAAATTAATGAAATGACAAACTGAAGTATGAGAATTATGCAGTGATCAAACAAAACACTTTTTTCTAAAGAAATTAATACTTTTATTCAAGGATGCATTAAAATGATCAAAAGTGACAGTAGACTTTTTCAAACAAATGTGGTTCTTTTTAACTTTCTTTTCATCAAAGAATTCTAAAAAATGGTTTCTACAAAAACATTAAGCAGCACAGCTGTTTTCAGTTGTTGATAATAATAAGAAATGTTTCTTGAGCACCAAATAAGCATATTAGAATGATTTCTGAAAGTGACACTGAAGACTGGAGTAATGATGCTGAAAATTAAACTTTGTCAAATGATATTAGAATGGAAAAGTTATTTTAAATTGTAATAATATTTCACAATAATACATTTTACTGTATTTTTGATCAAATAAATTCTTCCTTGGTGAGCAGAAGAGAGTTCTTTCAAAAACAATGGGGATACAATGGATGATCTTTTATTCTGTAAGAATAAATTGCCTGGGTATTTTTTTTTAAGTCTTGTGACTGCCTTAACAAGTGACATGTCTGAATAGTTCACTCAGAAAAGAAAAAATCATTGGATATTTTGCGCAACATCTCAAATGTTGCTCCATCTATTTCTATTTTATAAATTAATCATTTATAAATAATCAAGATCATAAATCATAAACTCAGTCATGTGTCCATACTTCTGACTGGTAGTGTATTTCAAGTCTAATTTCAGCTATTGTTAAGGCTGTTTGAAGTAAATGTTTAGGTCATAGCAGATACGTATATACTGCATGTTGTATTTTTGTCTATTAAAAGCCAGCGAGAGTCATGAATATTCAAGACGTCCCCAGACAATCTCCTGTCAGCATTCCTGGCAGAAGCATGCGGCCGCTTGTTCTTCTCTCTAGCCTATAAATGTCACAGCAGAGACTTCAGTCCCTCCAGAAAATAAGGGAAAAAACACATTCACACACACAAACACAAAGGTTTTTGGCTACTGCTAATGTACCAAAGCAAGCTCACATGAAGACTCAAATGAAGTGGTGCACATTAATCATGATGGACAGCGGGAATGGAGAATGGATGGGTTTGTGTGTTGGTAGTGCAGGAGGGGTCGGGGTGGAGGGTTCTCATGCTCAAACAGACCTGCTCTCGCTGCCGTGCTCTTTTTTCTCGCCTCCTCTCAGCCACTTGTGCAGGAGGAAGCGTCTCCGTTGGGGCGAGGCGCTGGGCGTGGAACAACTCGACCACACCGCGTCCTCGTCGCTGGATGGTGTGATCTCAATGGACGGAAGCTGCAGGTACTCCTTGGAGCCGGAACGCTGAAGTTGTTCCTTCTCCAGTTGCTCCTTCTCACTCGTGACGTTCTTCATCCGGCGCATTTTAAAACGCTTGCGCCGCAGAGACGAGCTGGACAGGGCCGGATCCACCTCGCATCCGTTACACTCCCCGTCTGCCGGGCCCTGGATCTGCAGCGCGGGCAGCTGGAGTGTTTCTGACATGGTTCTGCTTCTACTCAGTCTTACATGAGTCCAGAACCAAGTACAGATGCAGATCAAAGAGCTCAGTGAGTCCACACTTGGGCTGAGCTAAGTTCAGCACTTCCTGTGAGACGGCTCAGTGCTGTCATGTTGGGACTTATAGAAGTTTTCCTTTAAAAACCTTCTGTCCAGAAAACCAGCATAGCTTCCTAGAGGTCAGAGGAAGGTCATAGGACCTACTAGGTCAGCAGTTCTCAAACACTGGAAAATTGCAATAATTAAAAACATAAAAAGTATGTTTAATTTTAAATTCATTCATTTAAATTTTTTTTTTTATGTTGTAAAGTTTTTTTTTTTTTTTAAATAAACATTTGTGCACCTAAGACTTTATTGACACACATTATTACTTTAAGATTGCCAGAAGTGCATAAATAATTTATTTATTTGTTTGAAATTTGCTTGTTTTCATTTAATCAGGTGTGTTTGAGAACTACTGTGCTAGGTGGACAGAGCCTATACATGCACATAAACATTAGGACTTTGCAGAAAAGACTACACAGAAAGGACAACATGCAAAACAAATCAGACACTATTAGGTAACAAAAATTACATATTTTGCTCTCACATACATGCTCTTTCCTGCTCTGCTCTGGAGTATTACTGAAAAACCCCTGTGAAATGAACATTAATGATCATATCTTTGTGGTTTCACCTCTAATAAACCCACTGGCCATTCACAGTACATTCACACATTTAATTAGGTCCCAGAAGTGCTATATATATATATATATATAATATCAAGCAGCAAAAACTGTTTTTCAACATCAATAACAATAAGAACCATTATTAATTTTTTGAAAACAATAAAAATTGATAATAAGTGATCACCAAATTAGCATATTAGAATAATTTCTGAAGGATCACGTAAATAAATTACATTTTATAATATATTAAAGTAGAAAACAGTTATTTTAAATTGTAATAATATTACTATTTTTAGTCTACCCTTGATCAAATAAATAAACCCTTCGTGAACATAAGAGAGTTTCAAAAACATTTAAGAAATCTTATTCCAAACCGGTAGTGCATATTTATATATTTTGTTTCTTCCTCTGAAATCCACTTGGTTACAATAAAAGCTTTTGTCACTGGGGAGGAAGTTTTGAGTTCTGACAGTTACAGTATGTTTTCATAGTACAACAACTCGTATCTCAAAAAATCTAGGAAGCTTGATTCCTCAGGATATGGGCTAAATTAAAAAAAAAAAAATAAATAAAATTAGAGCCAGCCATGCGTGTCAGTGTTAATATAACAGGCATCATGTAGCGTTGCACTTCAGGCTTGTGTAAGGAAGTCAGGCGTAAACATGCAAGCGAGTTCATGTTACAGGAGGAAGTGCAGTAAGCCGCAGCCCACTGAGAGCAGACACACACTCAGGGGTTGCCCATCTGCCTGCTCAACACATCACACAATCTGCTGACTGACCCCTACGGAAAGTTGGTAACCTCCCATACACTGTTAGATCATTCATGTTACTGCTCCACTGGAGATGGCCAGTGATTTTTTTAATAAAAACAAGTCTCTGTTGTCTTAGCAGTAAATGCCAAACATATGAGTTCTCCATTCTTAGACTTAGATTATATACAAAACAAATCCTACCATGTCCCCCACGTGAGGGGCTCCGGAAGGTGCACACTGTACCACACTACATAAACTGTACAGCACAATTGACCTTGAACTTCCTGTAAGAAAGTAAGGCTCTAAAATGAGTCCTTAAATCCTTATTTAAGAAACCACAATGCATTCAAATACATATAAATCACATTTTGGTTGCAATATATTATATTTAATTGACTGTATCTATGCCTGTCTTCACTTAAAAACGTACCATGGCACTACCAAGGGTTTTTGGATCTGGTACCATAGTAATACCAGGGTATTCTTGGGCATTTCATGTAAAAAGTGTGGTACACAAATTTCAGTACCATACCATATATCAAATTACCATGGTATTATGAAAGTACCATGGCACTACAATCTGTTACCATCGCTGTAAATTACCATAGTACTGCCACAGTACTTGTGAGACTTGTAATGTGGCATTATGACACATTTGATACTCAAGAAAACAAGTCATAAGCATTATAGCGAAAGACTGAATCAGAAAGCAAAGTTTAAAACACCAAAGTGCATAACAATATTTCATGTAAAATATGCTATACTTTACTGTTTTAAAAGGGAAAAAATACGATTTCAAATTCTCTTGTGGTATTGATCTGTTAACAATCCTTTACGGTACAAATAAAAAGTTGAAAACATGCACTAAACAGAAATTAGGAAAATCTTACCTTTTACATTTCAAATAACCAAAATCTTCGTTTTTAATATGCAGTCGTTGTCTTTAAGATTTAAATAGCCAGAATGAATGAGGAACCGTTACGGCGTTTATTCCCACACTGTTCCGTTAAGATCTTCACGTTTTCTTTTCCCCGGACGAATCCACTCCGATTGAAGGGGAGAACTGTCGCGCAGAAACAAATTAAATGTTGTTTTACCGAATAATGTGAACTGGGTTTGTTATACGCGAAAGAAAACCGAAAATACTGGTGATTAAAATATCTATGTGGTAAAAAAAAAACCGATCGGATATGCCATATACGCAGATTGAGCGCTGGTCTTCACCCTTCTTTCTTAGATTGAGGCGCCCCGGATCTCTCAGTATAAAAGCAGCCGGTACAGGCTCATAGTTTAAAAGAGGTTGCCGCAGCAGCCGGTGAAACGTACTAACGCAGAATATGCGACAGATTAAATGTTTGTCTGAAGAAACCAGCTTCTTTCTCAAAACGAACTACGTCTAACGTTAAAACGTCGTTTCTTGTTAGCTGGAAACACGAGTCAGAATGTTCTGAGGTAAAATCATAAGTATAGTACACCATTATGGACGTATTTTCTGCTGTCATGGTGTCACCATGACAGCAGAAAATACGTCTATGAAATGCACAACCATTTTAATTAATGACGAAAAATTATGACAAACACATTTTGAGGAGAAAACTGGTCAAAAACGTACAGCAACCATTTATAACCGAGGTAAAAACATGAGAAGCGCATATTGACAGCCAGAAATACTTCTAAAAATGACTGCGGTCAAACCAGCCGCCACTCAGAAATGCATGGTCAATCTAGCCGCCGCGCTGTTTAGTTGTGCGCGCATATACAGTGCATTACGGCGATCTTCCGCCGGCCTTTAGCCTGCATTCACTAAGCCATTTTTTTTTTTTTTTTTTTTACTGCTTAACTTATACATACAAACAAGAACAGGGAAATAAGAGTAAGGGTAATATATATTGAGAAAATTAATTATACTAATTAATAAAGTAATATCAGATTAACTGTCTGTAATATTATTATAATCATCTCTAAAAAAAATATTTAAAATAGGCCTTATAAAATGAAATTGTCTAAAAGTGTTAAGTAACAGGCTAATAATTAAGGTTCAAACAAAATGATATCAGAATAACTGATGTTGTCACACACCAAAAATCAGGCAAGTCTGATATTGCATTACAAAATAAAAGCCCTCCAAAATCTCATATAAAGGGTGTTTTACTTGGCATTTCCTGTTACCATAGACTAGTTTCACTTCAGATTGATAGTAGACCTTCTCAGGTTGTTACTCACCCAAAATCAGGTAAGTCTGATGTTGCATTACAAAATAAAACCCCTCCAAAATCTCATATCCAACCTATTTTGCTTGGCATTTCAGATAGCTCTAAAAAGGAAAGTCCCTATTACCACAGACTAGTTTCACTTCAGATTGATACTGAAATCGCTCTAAATAAAACTAGTCTGTGGAAACAGGGACTTTCCTTTTTAGAGCTATCTGAAATGCCAAGTAAAACACCCTTTATATGAGAATTTCGAGGGCTTTTATTTTGTAATGCAACATCAGATTTGCATGATTTTTGGTGCGTGACATCCTGAGAAGGTCTACTATCAATCTGAAGTAAAACTAGTCTGTGGTAACAGGGACTTTCCTTTTTAGAGCTATCTGAAATGCCAAGCAAAACAGGTTGGATATGAGATTTTGGAGGGCTTTTATTTTGTAATGCAACATCATACTTACCTGATTTTGGGTGAGTGACAACCTGAGAAGGTCTATTATCAATCTGAAGTGAAAGTAGTCTGTGGTAACAGGGACTTTCCTTTTTAGAGCTATCTGAAATGCCAAGCAAAACAGGTTGGATATGAGATTTTGGAGGGCTTTTATTTTGTAATGCAACATCATACTTACCTGATTTTGGGTGAGTGACAACCTGACAAGGTCTACTATCAATCTGAAGTGAAACTAGTCTGTGGTAACAGGGACTTTCCTTTTTAGAGCTATCTGAAATGCCAAGTAAAACACCCTTTATATGAGATTTTCGAGGGCTTTTATTTTGTAATGCAACATCAGACTTGCCTGATTTTTGGTGCGTGACATCCTGAGAAGGTCTACTATAAATCTGGAGTAAAACTAGTCTGTGGTAACAAGAACTTTCCTTTTTAGAGCTATCTGAAATGCCAAGTAAAACACCCTTTATATGAGATTTTGGAGGACTTTTATTTTGTAATGCAACATCAGACTTACCTGATTTTGGGCGAGTGACAACCTGAGAAGGTCTACTATCAATCTGAAGTGAAACTAGTCTGTGGTAACAGGGACTTTCCTTTTTAGAGCTATCTGAAATGCCAAGTAAAAAACCCTTTATATGAGATTTTCAAGGGCTTTTATTTTGTAATGCAACATCAGACTTGCCTGATTTTTGGTGCGTGACATCCTGAGAAGGTCTACTATAAATCTGAAGTAAAACTAGTCTGTGGTAACAAGAACTTTCCTTTTTGAGCTATCTGAAATGCCAAGTAAAACACCCTTTATATGAGATTTTCGAGGGCTTTTATTTTGTAATGCAACATCAGACTTGCCTGATTTTTGGTGAGTGACAACCTGAGAAGGTCTACTATCAATCTGAAGTAAAACTAGTCTGTGGTAACAGGGACTTACCTTTTTAGAGCTATCTGAAATGCCAAGTAAAACACCCTTTATATGACATTTTGGAGGGCTTTTATTTTATAATGCAACATCAGACTTGCCTGATTTTTGGTGAGTGACAACCTGAGAAGGTCTACTATCAATCTGAAGTGAAACTAGTCTGTGGTAACAGGGACTTACCTTTTTAAAGCTATCTGAAATGCCAAGTAAAACACCCTTTATATGACATTTCGGAGGGCTTTTATTTTATAATGCAACACCAGACTTACCTGATTTTGGGTGAGCGACAACCTGAGAAGGTCTACTATCAATCTGAAGTAAAACTGGTCTGTTGTAATAGGGACTTGCCTTTTTAGAGCTATCTGAAATGCCAAGCAAAACAGGTTGGATATGAGAGTTTGGAGGGCTTTCATTTTTTTATAATGCAACATCAGACTTACCTGATTTTGGGTAAGTGACAACCTGAGAAGGTCTACTATCAATCTGAAGTGAAACTAGTCTGTGGTAATAGGGACTTTTCTTTTTTGAGCTATCTGAAATGCCAAGTAAAACACCCTTTATATGATATTTTGCAGGGCACTTATTTTGTAATGCAACATCAGACTTACCTGATTTTGGGTGAGTGACAACCTGAGAAGGTCTACTATAAATCTGAAGTGAAACTAGTCTGTGGTAAAAAGGACTTTCCTTTTTAGAGCTATCTAAAAAGGATTTCATTTTGTTTGAACCTTAATTATTAGGCTGTTACTTAACACTTTTAGACCATTTCATTTTATAAGGCCTATTTTAAATACATTTTTTAGAGATTATTATAATAATATTACAGACAGTTAATCTGATATTACTTTATTAATTAGTATAATTAATTTTCTTAATATATATTACCCTTACTCTTATTTCCCTGTTCTTGTTTGTATGTATAAGTTAAGCAGTAAAAAAAAAAAAAAAAAAAAATAATAATAATAATAATAATAATAATAATAATAATAATAAATAAATTAAAAAAAAAATTGGCTCAGTGAATGCAGGCGAAAGACCAGCAAAAGATCGCCGTAATGCACTGTATATGCGCGCACAACAAAACAGCGCGGCGGCTAGATTGACCATGCATTTCTGAGTGGCGGCTGGCTTGACCGCAGTTAAAAACGTACCACCCTAATAACTGAGGGAAATGCCAATCAAAATGTACAAAACACATTCATTACTGAGGTAAAATCATAAGAAGCACATCTTGACAGCAGGAGATACTGTACAACCATCTATAACTAAGGAAAAAACATCTTACATATCTTGCATGACGGAAAATATACAGTACTAGAAAGCAATGGGTGATCTATTTTGTTATTTTAATCTAATCTTCATTCAGTAACATTATTTAATTTTCTGCCCTATTTAATTTTATGCAAATGAAGACTAAAGTACAGTAAAGAAATTACACGACTAAGGTCTATTAATCAAGATAGCTCTTATGTTATCTGATTCAGACATCATATATGGAACTCCACAGTACATAAAAATGATGACAAATCGGTAAACAAATCTTCCTACCATCAGTTGTGTTTTGAAGTTTTTCATGCTGTCATCATTTATGAGCTACACAACACCTTAAAATATACACCAGCAAATCTAACTTCATTCCCCAGAGTGTCTATAGATCCTGCTTCTTTTCATTATATTGTTACTATCGTTGACTTATTTATAGTATGTCAATATTTTCTAACAAACTCTTAGTAATGTGCTTCAAAGCTTTACCTTTGGGGAGTCTCTTTAACTGGCTGAGGAACATCATGTCACAGAATGCTGGATTTATTTGGCAGATGGCTGCTCCAGTCTGTTTTGCGTGTGACAGTTTTCCCTCACCACATCATAACATTCCTGATGTATTCATTCACTACACTGGAGTGAAAGTATTTGCCAACTGGCCTTCTTTTTGATTCTGAATGAGACTGTTGCACTATTAAAGGTCACTGATGACTGATCAACTGCTCAAGCAGACTGACAACACCTGTTCGTGAGTCATGCCATATAAGTATGGTTGTAATTAACACCTTTGGACATCTATATTCACATCCTGTTTTCTGAGAATAAAAATAAACACTTCTTGTTTCGGAGTGTAAATTAAACACCAAACTGTATGCTCCTTATGGCCACATCTATGGAATAATTCGTGTTTATATATAAGTAATTTACTCACCCTCAAAACTGAATGAAGAAAAGATGGAGAACATCTCCTTTTTTGTCTAATATAATACAATGAAAGTCAGTGGGGTCTAATGTTATTCGGACTCACATTATTCAAAATATCTTCTAAGCATAAACGTTTTTAGTTACAGAGTTTAATCAGCCCGATCTCACAGCAATTCGTACATATTTTACGAGGTGGCTAATTCGTACGAATTCATACGACCTCACTCGTACAAGTTCATACGATTTTTGCTAAATCGTACATATTTTACGAGTTGCCAATTCGTATGAATTTGTACGAATGACCTACACCTAACCCCGCCCCTAAACCTACCCGTCACTGGGGTTTAGACAAATCGTACAAAACCGTACGAGTGAGGTCGTACGAATTCGTACGAATTAGCCACCTCGTAAAATACGTACGAATTGGTCGTGAGATAGCGTCAAGTTTAATAGGTACTAGCAGGAATATCCCACACATTCATCTTCAGCATCAAACTGTGCTTTTTTGCAGCTCTCACTCACTCTGCTTTTAAAGGTTATGCAAGGTCTTACATAAAAACTACGTCCAACTGCAGTGGATGTGGGTGTTCAAGTTCATTCAACCCAATGGCTTTTACAGCTTTGTTCATTACTTATAGAAACGTCCTCCACCACTACAAATGATTAAAAAAAAAATAACAGGAATACATGCTCAGTGTGATGAAATAAAAAAATCTCTAATCTGTTCTTAGAGCTTTGCGAAGTACATGCTGAAAGGAATCTTTTTAAATAAACATTTATTCAGGGTTTAAAAGAAACATGGTGTATAACCAGGCAGCAAAATAGATCAACAGATCTTTTTTTAACATTGATTATCTGTAACCTATGGGAATCCAACCATCTACCGTGATTTCAGAGCTGTTTAATCAAAACAATGAATCTTACAAACAAAATATTATTAAATCCAGAGTATCAGTATTTAAATGAAATATAACCAATGTTAAATGAAAAACACGTAAATCGAGAAGAAATTACTTCCTCATAACTCTGGCTTAATTTTTCACTTCTCAGTGACAATAAATGTTGAGCTGAGATTTCAGATCGCACATAAAAGAAAATGAAAGACATTTTCACACAAACAAAAGAACAATCATCAACCCCAACACCTTAGCAAACTATACCATGCCATTTTTAACAGTTATTCATAATAAAAGATTCTTGCACAGAACCAACACACAATGTCAGGTGCACTTTGAAACTCACTGAAATGTACTGTAACCTGAGCAGTTAAAAAGAAGGAAATAATGCCCAGAGGCCCTTCTTGAGTAATCAAAATAGGTTTGTGTGAATAATTTAGCTGTAACCACAACCACAAAAAGGGCCCAAGTCACCGCATCTCGATGAATGGACAAGAGCTGAAATGCTGTGTAGTCTAAACAGATAAATACAAAACAAAAATACCTAAAAGTGAGTTCACAATGTTTCAGACAGAAGATGATGAAATGTACATTACATTTTCATTGACAGTATGGGGCATACCTGTCAACACTGCCGTTTTTCCCGGGAGTCTCCCGTATTTCAGACCCATCTCCCGCCCCCCTCCCGTTTTGTTATTTCTCCCGGGAAACTCCCGTGATTTGTATGGTCCAAACCTAGTTATATGAATAATCACATCAATATTTTATTCCAAGGTTGTCCAGTTGCCTGATCTTATATGAAACGCATCACCTCACACAAACGACACAATATACAATTTTCACAACATTTGTGACCTCAACCTGGCAACCTACAACCCAGCTGCGCAGCTGATTTCTGCGCAGGTAGTAGACGCGCCGAGAAGTTGGATCTAGCATGGTAGAAATGGAAGGAGAAGAGTCAGGTGGTGGTGCTCCGGCGAAGAAAAAAAATATTAGTGTAAATTTGCCATGTAAACAACGCCCACACCTTTTGCAAAGTGTGTCGCACTGATTTTAATATCGGACACTGTGGGAAAAACGACATATCTCAGCATATTAAATCACAGCGGTACATTCGCCCAGCCGAGGCACAGAAGGGCAACACATGTACAGTGTTAAAATGTAATGTAATGTAATTTGTTCCACGGTGTGTAATGTAATGACAGGTATGGTATGAGGTGATGCACTAAACAGAGAAAAGAAAAATAGGAATCATCTAATAAGGTAAATGCTCCTGACAGCATGTGCACTGAGTGGGAAGTCACTGCCAGTTCACATGTCATATCCTGCCATAGACATGCCAGTCACTGTGTCATTATGTCATAGATGTGCCAGACGAAGAAAATTTGAGTTAGACACATTTCCACGGGTTTCTGACTGCTGTTATATTTTCTTTCATCTAAAACTATTTTAACCCTGTGATACATGATTTTTTTTTTAAATTACAAAAGAAAAAAATTACTCAGCATTATTTTAGTATTATTTATTTATTGTCATTTATGTCATTTTTTAATTTGCTTATTTCAGTTTTAGTAATTTTAAAACTTTCATTTCGATTAGTTGCCAAGGTAACATTTCTAATTTTTAAGTTTTAATTTTTCATCTAATATTTCAGCTTGCTTTAATTTTATTTCAGCTTTATTTAAAATAACACCAGCTATTTTGATAAATTTTAAAGTTAACACTGATATATATATATATATAAAACTTCAAAACAAGAACATAATGATTCCATATCTAGTAATACTGAATTAATAATTCAAAATGTTCAGTTAAAAAGCCATTTTTATTTTTTTTAATTAAACCATTTAAAATTCATTTTACACTGCAAGACTATTGCAAAACTGCAAAAAAAAAAAAAAATCAAATGGTGATCATCTAAAATGACAGATTTTCTCTATTATATTCAAATAAACTTAAACCTAAAAAAACTGTCCATTCCATATATCAACTAACCTACCCACTTACATACATTTGACAACAGCAAACACATCCGTGCACATCCTGATCCTGATTCCTGATGACAAGTTCAACAAACTTACACTAAATTTTTCTGACTGTGAATGAAGCGAGGGGATGAACTGAGATTTTGCCTCTTCACAACCAAGCTCTGTCCAATCTTATAAGAAAACATAATATTCAATGTAATGTTACCATGACAACCATTCTCAAAATCTGACGTGATGTTTTGGGAACTTAAAAAAGGGAAGCTTTGGAAGCCTCCAACCATATGGACGAATAGCACGTTAGAAGGGGAATGTGTGAGCATGAACCTAAAAATGTCCCGGCATGAGCTGCAAAAGAGCAATGGCCTGCAATGCAATGGTTTGTTTAGTATTTGACAAGCCAACCTTGCATTTACAAAACAAAGCAGTCTCACTCTGGAATACATGATTGCTGGGAACTGAAGTGTATTTGATGGATAGCGCTTACTGAATACATCTGTCAATTCTGAATAATGCTTGAAAAGACCAGGCTCACTTTAGAAAGCTGCTAGCTGGTAGAATGCTGCGGCATTTAATCATTAACTTTTAATGAAAATATGCACCTACAATGCGAAAATCATCGGAAATGCCATTTGTTTAATGTCATTTTATAAATGAGCTAACCTGGAGCACTTAACAGCACCAGCATCGTGAAAAATCTGTGTTAATTTAACACAAAGCACATCATAGGCAAGAAGAGAACGTAAAAATATTGTCAGCATGAATGGTGAAATATAATTCAACTGTTATTGGTGTGACGTCTAAATGTTATGAAACGGTTCCCCCAGTAGAGAAATCCAGGTCTATTCAGCGCCAGGCGGAATATAATCAGGACAATTCATTGACTGCACAATAGCACTATTTTTAACTGTTTTTGCCCATAAAATGAAAGGCTGTGGGGCCAAAACAACACTGGACAAAATGGGAAGCAAAAAGCAAGAAAGTCATACAGGTTTGAAACAACATGAGGGTGCGTAAATGATGACAGAATTAAATTTTTTTGTGGGAAATTTTTTAAATAAATAAGTTTAAATAAATAAATTGAATCCTAGACATTTAAATAAATGTCTAGGGTTCAATTCAAGCTAAGGTCTTCTGAATCACACCTTACAAAAAGAGTCTTTACAGAAAGTTTATGGGGAAAGGTCAAAATAAAATACATATTAAAATCTGCACTATTAGCCGAAAAGTCACAAGACTGTATGTGTAAACATGAGGTTAGTGTGATAAAATTGCTTACCAATGCTGTCTACAAACTTATAACATTTAACTTCTGTCATAACTATTTAAAGCTGGTAAAGTTTTGCACAAGAAAGAGAAATCATGTCAGAAATTTCAGACAGTCATATGCCTAGAACAGTAGTCTCACCATTTAAAGAATCAGTTAGACAAGTTTAGCTCAAATAACTAATGTGTATATGTATATATATATATATATATATATATATATGTATACACAGTGGGTATGGAAAGTATTCAGACCCCCTTAAATTTTTCACTCTTTGTTATATTGCAGCCATTTGCTAAAATCATTTAAGTTCATTTTTTTTCCTCATTAATGTACACACAGCACCCCATATTGACAGAAAAACACAGAATTGTTGATATTTTTGCAGGTTGGATGGTAAACGTTGGTGGACAGCCATTTTTAGGTCTCTCCAGAGATGCTCAATTGGGTTTAAGTCAGGGCTCTGGCTGGGCCATTCAAGAACAGTCACGGAGTTGTTGTGAAGCCACTCTTTCGTTATTTTAGCTGTGTGCTTAGGGTCATTGTCTTGTTGGAAGGTAAACCTTCGGCCCAGTCTGAGGTCCTGAGCACTCTGGAGAAGGTTTTCGTCCAGGATATCCCTGTACTAGGCCACATTCATCTTTCCCTCGATTGCAACCAGTCGTCCTGTCCCTGCAGCTGAAAAACACCCCCACAGCATGATGCTGCCACCACCATGCTTCACTGTTGGGACTGTATTGGACAGGTGATGAGCAGTGCCTGGTTTTCTCCACACATACCGCTTAGAATTAAGGCCAAAATGTTCTATCTTGGTCTCATCAGACCAGAGAATCTTATTTCTCACCATCTTGGAGTCCTTCATGCGGGCTTTCATGTGTCTTGCACTGTGGAGAGGCTTCCGTCAGGCCTCTCTGCCATAAAGCCCCGACTGGTGGAGGGTTGCAGTGATGGTTGACTTTCTACAACTTTCTCCCATCTCCCGACTGCATCTCTGGAGCTCAGCCACAGTGATCTTTGGGTTCTTCTTTACCTCTCTCACCAAGGCTCTTCTCCCCGATAGCTCAGTTTGGCCGGACGGCCAGCTCTAGGAAGGGTTCTGGTCGTCCCAAACGTCTTCCATTTAAGGATTATGGAGGCCACTGTGCTCTTAGGAACCTTAAGTGCAGCAGAAATTTTTTTGTAACCTTGGCCAGATCTGTGCCTTGCCACAATTCTGTCTCTGAGCTCTTCAGGCAGTTCCTTTGACCTCATGATTCTCATTTGCTCTGACATGCACTGTGAGTTGTAAGGTCTTATATAGACAGGTGTGTGGCTTTCCTAATCAAGTCCAATCAGTATAATCAAACACAGCTGGACTCAAATGAAGGTGTAGAACCATCTCAAGGATGATCAGAAGAAATGGACAGCACCTGAGTTAAATATATGAGTGTCGCAGCAAAGGGTCTGAATACTTACGACCATGTGATATTTCTGTTTTTCTTTTTTAATAAATCTGCAAAAATGTCAACAATTCTGTGTTTTTCTGTCAATATGGGGTGCTGTGTGTACATTAATGAGGAAAAAAATGAACTTAAATGATTTTAGCAAATGGCTGCAATATAACAAAGAGTGAAAAATTTAAGGGGGTCTGAATACTTTCTGTACCCACTGTATATATTAATATTATCGCCCAGCTATATATTAAAAGTTGGATACAGTACATTCTACTTTAACTGCGTACATACAGTATACTCAAGTGAAGCAATATATACAGCAAATCTCAGCTGTGTGATTGTTTAAATCATAGCAAAAATGTAAACTGTATTATCACACAGCTCTGTATAGGAAGTTGGATATACATTATATGAAACTTTGTCATACATACATACAGTACACTCACAAAAAAGTCATATATACTATATACTACTTGAATGCTGGTATCTTTGTAAAATGTTAACTATATTATCCGTCTGCTCTAATCTGCTAAGACATGAAAATATTAAGATATACTATAGATTTTTTGTAAAGCTGATTTGAAATCATGTATACTGTAAACAGCACTGTATAAATAAATGTTGACATTACTTGGACAAAAATATTTCTGCACATTTAAAACCCTCTTCTTCTTTTGCTGTTAAATGACACATCACCAGACTTCCATCATTGAAAACGTCCTTTGAGTAAACAATACGATAACGATATGAAAAGGCATTATCAAAATGATAAGCGATGTCAGATGTGCAGAGATATCTATCTCAGGTCAATTCATCTGCATGGACGCAGTACCGTCCCTGTCTCCAACAGCTGGGCAGCCGAGACGTGGACACAATGACCTCAGCGGGAGGCCACAGACATTAGCCCTGCATTTCAGGGACATAAACATGTGATCTCATGAATATGGAAGAAGTAGCTGCCAGAGGGTTCAAAATGTGTTTGCCCAGCATGATGCTGAATAACGCAGAGTCTCAAAAGGCTGAAGAGAGATGGAGAGAGTGGTAACGAGCGAAACAATAAAATCCATCAGAAATACGATGCTTTTTTATGGATACAAGACTTCTCAGGGCATCGGACAGATTCTTGACACTGTCTAAAAAAAAAAAAAAAAGAGGACAATATCCTCTTCCTCCTCAGGCAGCTGAACTAACATGTTCCATTCCTGAGCCAGCAGGTTCAAAACATGCACTTCATTAAAGATGTGCATGCATGTTTAAGTGTTACAGACTGATTGCACTCCAAAGCAGTGGAGGAATTCACTCTGAAGTCATGCTCCATCAACACACACACAGAAGTGAAAGTGAACTGGAGTCCCACAGCAACATGCATGTCAACACCAAACCCTATAAGATTCATTTACATGCATACAGTAACCTGGACATGCACAGCATTTGGATAAAAAAAGCTTTACCGTTACCTGACCCCAACCATGAGAAACAACACGACAACGTGTGCGCCAACAGCCTCCACTTTTCTCTCCGCACAACTGAGAGGTCACAGTCAAACTGCATTAAGCCCACACGGAAAGAAACGGTGCAGCACTTATTCACAAGACACTGAGCACACGTCACACTGCTGCCCAGTCAGCGCAGCAATCTCTCCCTCTCTCTCTTTCTCTCTCTTTCTCTCCATCTCCAGGTGTTCTGTTCTCCTTCTGTTACTTCTCTTATAAACACACTTAAACCTGCTGGACTCCGTCTCTCTTTTATGGTTGCACAGCTGCCACTCAGGAAGTTCATAGACATTTAGAAAATGCACAATTTTTTTTTTTTTTTTTTCGTTTTTGAGTAAGAAAAAAAAAATCATACATTGAACGAGATCAATTGGTTTTGTTTTAGACAACTTGTTTGTAGTAATAGTAATTTATTTAAAAATTTTAATTTTAATTTTTACTAATTTTTTTTTCTTAAATCACTGCCAATTGTTTTTTTTTTCTTGTTTTAGAATAATCCTAATAAACATTTGTGAGTTATGCTTTAAACAATTTGCCAATAAATAAAAATAAATTAAACAAAATTAATAAAAATTAAACATTAGTAAATAAAATATTAATACATAAAATATATTCAACAATTACATTATTTAAAATGTTAAAATTAAGATATATAAAAAATATATACAGTAAAAGATATATTATCTGAAAATAACTATTTATATATTAGAATAATAATAATTTTTTGTTTATTTTTTGCTGCCAGTCTGATGTATTAATCTTGGATTTATACTCACCTCTGCTGATTTTCAACACATTTAAGTATTAATTAAAGGTTATTAAGTATTAAGTAAAACTTATGTGTAAGTCTTGAACTTTAAATTATTTTAATTCTGGAATTAATTTATTTAAAAATATATATTTTAAGTAGATATTTTGAAAATACTGTTTAGATAAATGATGTTTGTACTGTGCTGTTTTTCGAGTGGGCGTCAAGACCTAAACCAAGACAGAAATCTCTCATAAATCGCACAGGCTCATCAGAACCTGAATATTAAAATCTCCGTCAGAGGCAGCATAGAGATGAATTCATCTAACAGAAGCATTGAATCTAGAGTCCCAAACCGAATCCAAAAGTCTTCACACAGCTCTAAATCGTCCTCACTGGTTTGGTTGGAATTGGTTCATTTCTGTGATGTGGGTAGATTGACTCTTCAGGGTGAGACAAAAATAAGTTGGCACCATTTAAAAGAGTTTCAAGTATCTGGGGATTCAATTGACATATTCAGTCGAGCCCTTTTAAAATGTATTGAGCAGAAACACAGAACACACATAGTCTGTAGTATTTGAAGTAACACACAACATCAGTGTTGAAAATAAAGACATGAGCATCTCTGAGAAATTCCTTGAAAATCTCTCAGCTCCCAATGGGACTAAAGATCCAAAGAGGATCTCAAACACGCAGCAAGCCCTTTCAAGATTTAGTTCACCCATCATTTACTCACCCTCATGTTGATGACTTGCTTTCTTCCATGGAATACAAAAGAAGATGTCTAGTACATTGTTCTGCATATTTTTCTATACAATACACTGGAATGTGGACAAGCACCATCAAGCTCCAAAAATGACTGACGGATGGATGGACAGATAGCTTTCATTTTAGACTATACTGAATCCCTATTCATGGCGAAGTATATTGTCTTCTCTTACTGCTACAGATGGTGAGTTGGAGGTTTACAGTGAGCTTGACTTTATATTGAGGACCACCAAGACGGGATTGTGAGTATGCTAAAAATAGCAGTCTGTCATTGTAGGGTGTTAGATTTTGTTCAGAGCTGTCACTTCTGGGTTGACAGTAAACTCAAGAGATCCTGGAGCAAAGCTTTAACTCAAAACACATACTAGAGAGGATTTTCCTTCTGAAATCCTCCATTGTGTTATTTAAGAGCATTTCTTTATCAAAAGGAACATGACTTGATATAAAGAAGATGCTATGATGTTCACAGGTTGACTCTGAAGGCCAGGATCTCCCCAGTGAACTCAAAACTGGTGTCACAGTCGCAAGAGTCGCATTTAGAAACCGCTCAGTGAAGGATTAGGTTTATTTTTGCCTTTTTCTCCTCAGATGTTGCTGAAGCTAGTTGATATTTCCATTGTGTAAATAAGGGAAGTGTAACTGACTTCAGGCTCTACGGTTCGACCTTATTTCCACCATTAGCATATTATGATAAACAGAAGCCCACACAACGTTCCTTCTGCAGCTCTGCCTTCACTTCTCTCAGCACAAGAGTGCACTTCTGCCAAAAAAAAAAAAAAAAAAACCTACTGTTGGCAGGTAATTAAAGTAGCATTTATTATGCACAAAAGAATAGCAGCCCATTAAAAGATCACAGTGTTTAGGAGCTTCACTGAGGGTGGATCTCACTCTATTTATTTCTCTCTCTATCTCTCTGATCGGGAGAAAATAACAGGTTTTTCTCATCCTGTGTCTGGTGGATTTTACCTACATGTACAAAATCCCACACACAGTGTCCCAACAAACATAAAACCGTGAAGGAACAATGCAACCTCAATCTGTTTCTCTCAAATTAAAAAGTGCAAGAATGTTTCTGTAACTGTCTAAAGGTCATGAATATTTAATGAAATGAGAGTTTTATTGTTTGTGATTGGCTATCTGTTGTTTAAAAAAACTTCCTATAACATTCAAGCACTGTAGTGTTTCACAGTGAATACCTTTGGTGCCACAATTCGAGGTTCATAACAGCACCAACAATTTTAAAATTAAAATTACATGTGTGAAGCATTTACGTTGTTAAAAAGGACATATAAATCATAATTCTAAAAAAAAGAGAAATAAACACACTATCATTCAAAAGTTGGTGGTTGGTAAATGTTTCTGAAAGAAACCTTCTGCCCATCAAAGCAACATTTATTTGATCAAAAATACAGTAAAAACAGTAATACTGTGGAATATTATTACAAATTAAAATTACTTTTCTATTTTAATTTATTTTAAAATGTAATTTATTTCTCATTTTTTAAATGTATATTATATGATTAATGTTTTTCAGTTTAATGTGTTAAAAATAATACAATTAACACAGCATCCACTTTGCATCCCTTTGGCTAGCGTTACAGTAGACTATATGAACATGATACTGAGCATGATAAGACAAAAAAAAAGAACGTAAAAGAGAATATAAATTTAAAAGAGAATATAAATTTAATATATTAATATGCGATTAATCGTGATCAGTTACAGAAAAATGTGCAATTAATTAGGTTTTTTAATTGAATTGAATTTAATTATTAATTAATTATTAGCATGCCTATTATTAACATATTGTCTGTTTATTAGTGCTTATAAAGCACATTCTACACAACCATATTCTACATCCCTAATCCTACCCAATACCTAAACTTAACAACTACCTTACTAACTATTAATAAGCAGCAAATTAATAGTTTATTGAGGCAAAAGTCGTATTTAATGGTTTGTTAATGGCGAGAGGTGGACCTTAAAATAAAGTGTGACCAAAATTATTTGTAAAAATAGTGATGAATTTTTTGTTCTGGACTTTTTAATGAATTGAAATGTCAAACAAACAGCATTTATTTGAAATAGAAATCTCTTGTAACATTATAAATGTCATTTTCTGTCATGTTTGATTCCTTTCTAAAAAAAACAAACACTCATTGACCCTAAACTTTTAAACAGTATTGTAAATATTGTGGTACCTTTTTCTGTGCTCTATGGTTCCACAGTCCAGAGGAAAGCTAAAAGATTTCCAGCTTTGAGCTACAGGAATTCACTCGACGTCTTAAACGAGATTGGATCAGACAGCATAATCATATACAGTATTCCTCATGGGGTGATGTGTTTAAAGCTTTCACCACCTTAAAATGCTGTGAAATTGAAGTTAGCCACCGCCAGCATTAAGCTTAATGTGTGAGATAGCGTTTGCCTTAGGGGCTCGTGGCACATTCATGAACTGAAAAAGGGAAAATGACACATAACAGCGTGACTACTTTTAGCCCAACTTAGAAATGACACCATCGGTGAAGCTATAACTCTGATATCAATGATTAAAAACATTACATTGTTTTATATATTTTTAAAAACTACCAGAAGTGGATTCAGAGGAAGCATCAATGCATCTCTGCGCTAGTCTCAGCCCCGAGGGCCGTTCACTATGACAGCGCTTAAATCGCTAGAGGTTGTACAGTCACTGTATTGTGGGCTGCTAGCAGGCGTTTGCACTCGCCTGAGCTTCACTACCATTAATAGCTGCTGCGCCACATTGTTGTGCATTTGCGTAACACCTCAAATTAACAGCTGTCACTGAAAAATACCACTTTTTTTCTCTAAGATTCTGCAGCCTATTCATAATTTTGCTGCTCTCTAAAGATGACACATTATGAACATATAAAACACTTTTTGTGCTATGCAAGAGGACAAAAGCATCTTACTACCACAAACACCAAAAGCCAAGATAACTTAGAACAGAATCCATTTAGATGATAATGTGTGGGTCGTCCAGCTGCGTTCACATAACACTGGATGAATGTGTGGGAATTTACACAACATCATGAGCAACACCATCCTATGGACAGAAGAAAGGCTCTGCCTAAAAAATCCACTCGTCTTTTTATTTATTATATTGATGTGGCATACACCCACTCTGCATTGTTTATGCAACTTATTTTTTTTTTTTATAATGACCTAATTCAGTTTGGTTCTTTCTGAGTCACCAGTCTGATTCACCATGATGAAAATGCCACATGCATGCAAAAACACAGTATTTCTTGTTTCTGGCCCTCCTTTTATTTCTCTTTGCACTTAGATGGACATATTTATCCAGTAAATTAAAAGTTCAGTGTTATTATGGAATAAACTGAATTCTTGTTTTGTAACATATCTTTAAAGGTCTTGATATGACGGTCAATCAAGATAAGATTAAGTAACTATGTATAAGTGCTGCCCTCTGGTGTCCCGTAATGAAATCTACGGTAAATATTGTTATATACTGTAAATAAGCTAATCAAGAGACTGAATTTTCTCCTTTTATTTTATATTTTATGTAGGCTGACATTCACTTCACACTAAATCCCAAATGCATGCATTTAGACATGAACACATTAATAAGAACATAAATAAAGTGGGGTCCAAAAATGGGGACCTAAAATAAAATTAAAATTCACTAAAAATTCTCTCTCTCTCTCTCTCTCTTATATATATATATATATATATATATATATATATATATATATATATATATATATACTGTATATACACACACAAACACGTGTATCTCAAAAAATTAGAATATTGTGAAAAAAAGTTCATTTTTTTGTAACTTATTTCAAAAAGTGAAACTTTCATATACTCTATAGATTCATTACATGTAAAGTAAAACATTTCAATTTTTTTTTGTTTGTTTTGTTTTAATTTTGATGATTAGAACTTACAGCTCATGAAAGTCAAAAATATAGTATCTCAAAATATTAGAATATTTACATTTGAGTTTCATTAAATGACCATCCCTACAGTATAAATTCCGGGTATTTCTTGTTCTTTGAAACCACAATAATGGAGAAGACTGCTGACTTGGCAATGGTCCAGAAGACAATCATTGACACCCTCCACAAAGAGGGTAAGTCACAGAAGGTCATTACTGAAAGCGGTGGCTGTTCACAGAGTGCTGTATCAAAGCATATTAAATGCAAAGTTGACTGGAAGGAAGAAATTGGGTAGGAAAAGGTGCACAAGCAACAGGGATGACCGCAAGCTTGAGAATAATGTCAAGCAAAGCTGATTCAAACACTTGGGAGAGCTTCACAAGGAGTGGACTGAAGCTGGAGTCAGTGCATCAAGAGTCACCACGCTCAGACGTCTTCAGGAAAAGGGCTACCAAGCCACTTCTGAACCAGAAACAACCTCAGAAGCATCTTACCTGGGTTAAGGGGAAAAAGAACTGGACTCTTGCTCAGTGGTCCAAAGTCCTCTTTTCAGATAAAAGTAAATTTTGCATTTCATTTGGAAATCAAGGTCTGGAGTCTGGAGGAAGACTGGATATGCACAGAATCCAAGCTGCTTGAAGTCCAGTGTGAAGTTTCTGAAGTCAGTGATGATTTGGGGTGCCGTGACGTCTGCTGGTGTTGGTCCATTGTGTTTTATCAAGTCCAAAGTCGATGCAGCCGTCTACCAGGAGATTTTGGATCACTTTATGCTTCGATCTGCTGACAAGCTTTATGGAAATGCTGATTTTCTTTTCTGGCAGGACTTTAGCACCTGCCCACAGTGCTAAAACCACTTCCAAGTGGTTTGCTGACCATGATATTACTGTGCTTGATTGGCCAGCCAACATGCCTGCCCTGAACCCCATATGGGATCTATGGGATATTTTCAAGAGAAAGATGAGAAACAGTCGATACAACAATACAGACAAGCTGAAGGCTCAATAGTGCCTCAGCAGTGGCACAGGCTGATCGCTTCCATGCCACACCTCACTGATGCTGGAATTTGTGCTAAATGATCCCCAACCAAGGTGCATAAAGTGAGTATTGAGTGCATAAATTAATATGCTTTAAAGAACTTGAACTTTTCTGGTTTGCAAATCCTTTTTTTTAATTTTTTTAATTGATCTTAGGAAATATTCTAATATTCTGAGATACTGGATTTTTGACTTTCATGAGCTGTAAGCTCTAATCATCAAAACTAAAACAAAAACACTTTTTAAATGTTTTACTTTACATATAATGAATCTAGAATATATGAAAGTTTCACTTTTTGAAATAAGTTACCTGTATATATACCTTATTCATTATACATCATGTCATCATTTCATTCATTCAAAATCCCAAAACTGTATGTGTGTATGTGTGTGTGTGTGTGTGTACTGGTATATATGGTTTACGAGGACACAAATGTGTATAATGACATGGGTACTACAGCGTAAACATGGTTTATGAGGACACTTCCTGTGTCCCCGTAAAACAAAAGGCTTAAAAAACATACAAAACGGTGTTTTATGAAATTCTAAAATTGCCAGTAGTTTCCTGTAAGGGGTAGATTTAGGTGTAGGGTTGGTGTAGAGCAATAGAAAATACAGTTTGTACAGTATAAAAACCATTATGCCTATGGAGAGTCCCCGTAAACCACAAGTTCAAGTATGTGTGTGTGTGTGTGTGTGTGTGTAAAATATTTAGATTACCTCATTTAAAGTTAATATTTAAAAACTCTAATCATTTATACACTAATAATTTGTAATCTTTAGCAAATCTCAAAATAAATATCCATTCATACTGTATTGTAATGTTAAAATTATAAATATCCATTCATACTGTATTATAATGTTAAAACTGAGATAAATAATTTTGACATGGTACAGGGCGAATTGCTATTTAATAATTATTTATTGCTATTTATTTTGAGATTTGCCAAAGATTACAATTAACAGTGCTAGTAAATTTTTAGTATTTTAAAAGATTAATTTCAGGTGAGGTCATGTCTACTCTAGATGTTAAAATAGGGCAAATGAGCACGTACAACTAAATATCACTAAAAAATAATAATACAAAAACCTATATCCCTAAATAAGTTTTTTTGCATTTCTAGATCACTAATCCAGCAATCATAACCAAGCGCTACTAGTTGATCAGTGAAAAATTCATGACTAATGTGAAGCTGCTGTCCACGGTGCTGATCTCTCTGTTTTTATCTGTGTGTTTTCTGGAATGCTGAAGGTCCCTGGGAAAAGTGGGTTTCTCAAGGCTCTCTGCTGAATCTGACTCAAAAAAAATATCTCATCAAGGACACATTTCTGTGAGTCTGAGCAGCTCTTAAGCACAACCAGCATGACTTGCAAAACAGTCACTTCATTTCATATTCATCATTTTTGCCTTGAAAGAGATCAGTGAGTTCTCTGCAAAAAGGGAGCCACTAAATTATGACAAACACACAGAGGAACAGAGCTCTAGAAAAAGTAGCACAACTCTACTAAATCTCTAACTAAATCTACTAACTCTACTTATCTCTTTACTGTCTAAAGCACAATCAGCAAAATATGATATCGCTCCATACCACAGCCAGAATATGTCGTCACCCATGTCTAATTCTGGCAGGACTGTGTTGGATGTCTCATAGAGGTCACAGGTAATGGACCAACAATCAATAACGTGCATAAAACTGTAAAGGGCTGCACTGCGCAATGGGTAAAGCGAGCCAGAATGGGCCTGAGGAAATAACGATCCGAACTATTTGATTTCACTGTGTGTATGGCATCTTTTTACAGTTTGGTCATAATTTATTAAAATACACATAATAGTCTGTAAATAGATTTTGCTAAGCAGGTTCTGCAAAGGAGAAAGGGTGCTATGGTACTCTGGGTGTCAAGGTGGTTACTTACAAAGGCAAGAGAGAACAACAATCACATAAAATGCTAGTCATTTTTTGACCAGGAACACCAAACTAGGTAAAAGATTTTCAGCACAACACAAAAAATATGAGAAAAAGTTGCAAATACCTTTTTAATTTCAGCGGGAAGCATCACTTCCATAAGTAACACAATACTTCTCTTTAATACTCCACTCAATACGAGCCATCTTTGAGCTCATACTATATGTTCAGAGATCAAGACTGAGATGGATGGATCAAGAGCCTGATATGTATCTGTACAAGTCAAGTTCCATCCTTTAGAAAGCCTTGTCATGATGCATCAGCCTTGGGATTCTCTGGAGAGAAGCCAAGGAAATGTCTTCTACAGCAGCAGATATAACGTCATGCTTTAACCAAAGCATGCTGTCCTTGAGTTCCTGGCAATCTGAATGAGAAGGTTACAAGAACAAATGTGCTGGGTAAAACTACAGGCTATATCCCAGTAAATTAATCATTTGATTTTGCAATGTCTGACCGATGATGACTTCAATTATTTGGTATACTGTGCGGTTCTGTTCAGTATATAAAGTGGGTAATCAAGCTAATAAAAGAGTTGATGTCTGTTACTGCTGCTGCCTCTTTCACTGCAGTGGTACAGAGCCAGCAGAGTGTACAAGATTTGTAGGCCACGATATTATAGTACAAGGACAAAAATGTGTTACTAAGCCATGTGAGTTCCACTCTACATGCTTCAATAATGAATCCAACCACTGTCAGGATATAGTGAAAATAAAGAATACAACAAAGCTTAAAGACCCCTGAAGAAAAGGCCCTTTAATCATAACAATATATGTTCAATAATATTTAAATAAATAATATAAATATAGTAATATACATATCAAAATACATAAACAAGTGGTGTATATTTATATGTTCATATATGCATATTAAATGCAAGTAATGTGTCTACTTTAATGTTTCAAATAACTTTTGTGAATATTAAATGTCAAAATATGGGTGCTCATGGTCTTTCAGTGTAGATATATTTATGTAAAAATGAAAAAACATACTTATTCTGACTTGTACTTTTTAAAATTTATAAAAGAAAAGGTTATCATACTAAATGTTATTATATTTTAAATGATTAAAAAATGTCTTGTTGACAAATGGGTAAAACCTAGTGGTTTGAAGGATAGTGGCAAAAATTGGTAAAGATTTAAAATGATAATAAATGACATTTTAGTGGGTGTCTTCCGTAAATCATAGTAAAACTGTATGATAGTCAATTTTTTGCTGAGAAAACAATAAAATAAACAGGACACACACACACATACATATATATATATATATATATATATATATATATATATATATATATATATATATATATATAAAGAAAAAACGCAATGCAATTAATTCTTACATTTAATAGGTCATACCACAAGTGTGTATAAAGGTTAACACTGCATGGAGGCCTTTGGGACTATCACAGCATCCACCATGCAAACCCACAAGCTCATACTGAAGGTCAGATGGACTGATTTCAGACAAATCTGATATCTACATCTGCCTCTGAAAACACTGCAGCTCTCGTTCTCTCTGCAGTGTCCTCTAAATACACCGGCTCAATGGTTAATCAATCCCTATGCTGCCGGTCTCTGTGCTCGGAATGGAGACCAACACATAGTTTCACATGTTCCCTTTGGCTGTAAACCTCCAAATCAGTTCCATGGACAGCCACAGGACTGAGAGGTCATCGCCGACCCCAAACTAGGCTGAAAAATATGTGCTCAGCACATGTTTATTTACAGATCTACTAAAAGCATTTAATTAAATAGTCCGCTAACAAGGTTTTGGAAGTCCTCTGGAGCATTTGCTGTAATTGCTCGCAATCTAATTTCAGCAGATTGCTTCTGCTCTTCTGCAAGCACAGAATGTTTGGATACCCTGCAGATTTAATAAAGCTGCAGAGATTGAAATGACTTCAAAGATGACGGGGGGGGGGGGGGGGGGGGGGGGTTCAGAAATTTAATGTGATGCTTGAAAGGGAAATAAATGAAGGATGAGTGAAATGGATGGCTTGTTTAATGGGTTTAAGCAAAAGTCATTGAACTTTGTAATTAGTAGGTACACGTCCAGATGCCAGTATGATTGACACTTGTCAAAATGACTGACTTTTGTCTAAACCGACCTGTGCCAACTTCACTACAGCTGTTTAATTGTTTCAATATCACCAAAATCAGCCCTAATGCGACAGAACTCATTCGATATTGAATATCTGGAACACTGCACTGAATTAGAGTCGGTGTGTCTTACCTCTGATGTTTCCTCGAGCTGAACGGGGAGAAGGAGGTTTTGCTCCGCCGGGTGGAGATGCTCCTGGACGGGCTGCTGTCCTCCGTCGCCTCCTCCACGTTTAACTGCGGTATGATCTGACCACCGACTGTACAAGCCATTTTCCTCCACTGCTCGTGTAAAGTGCATCTAACCTCCCGTGAGATGGAAAGTTCGCCTCCGGACGAAATGAGGACGGGAGGTGCTGTTTGCGGATCTGGACATGGGCTGGACTGCAGGGGCTGGGAAACTCGCGAACTGATTCGAATGATTTGTGATTTCAATAAGTGACACCGTGTAATCGTACGAAATTATAATGAATTATAAACATCAGCGCGCCTTAATTAAAGAGTTCTGTGTGGTACGAACACTATAATCCTAAATGTATTACTTTACCCCATACACACTCAACATTATTTTTGTCCCTTAAGTCTCAGCGCTTTAAAGCGTTGTCTGATTCGTGAGCGAATCGTTCTTGTGATTCGGATCTTTTCAATGAATCAGTTCAATCGGTTCACATAACCGTTGGTTTAGAGGTTCTCGAGTCTGATTCTTTGAACCGAAATGAGAGAATGAATCGTGGCTGCAACAGCAGATATGCACACATGGAGTTACTAGCCTATAATAATCAAATAAACTAAACTGAACACAAATGGTTTATTTAGTTCCACGCGATCTTGACGTAAATCACAACTGACTCTTCTGAACCGGCTCTTTGAGTGAATCTTTTGAACTAACTGAACCAGCTTTGTCCACCAAGAATCCACAGCGAATAAAAGACAAAAATGATGTCTGTTTGGTAGTTTAGCAAGGTTTAGCTGTGTCTAAACGTCTTTGACAAATGTGTTCAATTACTTGCCCTATAAAGCCATATGCACTATAGAGGCCGGTGGTATTTGGGAGAAGGGCATTTTTAACAGTATATGACTGGATAAAAATGTGTAGTTCAGGATGAGTAATCAATATTTTAAGCCATTTTCCCATAAGATAGTGACTGAAAATTTTAGTCTTCTAAAGGCTGAATTTGTTAATAGTACTTCACTAATATAGAGCCACAAAACTCATTCTTCATGAACCGAATACAAAACACACACAAATGTCTATATATAGACTGTTACACTAGATACAAATGGTCTTTCCTTCCCACATGCATATGTTTTATTTATTCCCCAATCCAATGTTTTTACTGTCTATTTTTATACAAGTGCGGTTAAATGCACACTGTGACCAGTAGAGGACACAATTGCACTAACACTGTAATCAAGCATCCTAAAACTATTAACGAGATCATCTTATTGTTACGAGTGTGGAGGAAGGTGGAAAACGGATTTTTAGATATTTCAGAACAACGGCTGTGATCGACTGAAAAATAATGGATTATATTTTTGTACAGGAGATTTGGGTCAGCAGCGTGAGATGCTCATAGGCTCTCTGTTAATGATTTGTCAGACTGCATACTGAAACATGTCTGAATCACAATGAGACTGAGAGAACAATTACACCACAATGGAGGGATTAAGAAATGAATAATTAACTTCCTTTCTTCTTTTTTATTTTTAGCCCATAAAACACTCACTTCAGATGGATGGCAGTCACATAAAATACTTTTTTTTTTAAAGCCATAAATACAACATTTGAAAGGTCTTTAAATTTAATTTGAGTGTGGATAACCCCTCCACAAAGTCAAAAGGCAGCTTAGGTACTTTTGAGACTGGAAACCCCTGAAACTTCTGTGCAATGAACAGAAAATGACACCATTTTCATTGGCTTGCCACTGAATGCTTTATTACAAACCAAAAGAAAATCATTAAGATACTGTACAAATATACATTTGTAATGAAGAAAGGAAATATGTGCAATGTCTTTTGTCATCAGACAATAGCCAGTAATGTTTAAAAAAAAACCCCAGAGCAACAGAGGGAAATGGCTCATGGTTTCCTTACTCATGCAGTCAAAACACCAGACTGACCAAACAAAGCTACTGTATAGAGAGCACAGCTGTAGAAGTGCAAAACCTCGACGAGAATGAGTTCATTCATGTTTATTCAGTATAATGAAAGGTGACGTATAAATACAAAAATTATTTACATTAGTAACATTTTAACCAAAACCCTTTAATAATCTGATTCTTAGTATATATTATGTACTGATATTAGCACTGAGTCAAAATATTCGTCTTTCTCTAGCTATCGGTGTCATGCAGGTCCATTGCCAATAGTGTTTAGATGCACATTCTCTCAAGCAATTGTATGCAGGGTGTTTAACATTAGAGCTCAGCATTCAAACTGTTCAGCTGTGACTGACCGAACACAAACTCAACTGAACCATGCATCTCAGCACATATCAACAGCAGACTCAGCTGTACAGAAACAGCGGGTTGCGAGGAAGTACTTTGACTAATATTACTTCATTTCCTCAATTTCCCTGCGCGTGGAAGCAGACTTCAAAGCTGGGGAATCGACTGGGCTGTGGGTTGAAGCTAAATCAATGGAACCGGGTGCACATTCTGTGTTCTTTTGCATTGGCCTTAAGAGTTGTGAAGGATTGGATTTAGATAAATAAGGTCAGCCTTTGGTTCCTTTACCTCTTCCAGCATTGACATCTAAGTCTTGTTCCATGCAGAGACGCTTACTGGTTATCCGGCAAGAAGACATTGTTCTGTCCTTAAGGGTGACCTGTCACTTTGAATATTTTTTGACATCTTGTTCATCCAATTCATTTCTGAAGACATAAATAACAAGACTGTCTCTTTGAGGGGAGGAATCTATGTTATGGTCCCCTGCTGTTTAATAATGTGGACTCAAAAAGCAAATTTTTCCAGCTGGGTCTGGGTATGAATGCCTCTCTGAGCATTAGAATTAATCAAACATTTGAAATCTAAAAGGGAAAACAACTGAAAAATAGAGAAAATATATTTGCAATGGCATTAGAGTAACTTGAATATAACTAGGATACAAAAAAGATTACAGTATATAAAAATCTGCACTCAAGAATTTAAAGCTTCTATACCTATAGCAGTTACAACAATGTGTTTTTGCCAAAACAGCAAAAATAAAATAAATCTTAAAATGTAACTATTGAAATGGTGAAAAAAGCACAAAATAGTCAGCTATACAATACTGAACACATTCAAAGCTCATTCGCAGGTCCAGACAAAATTTGCTGACTTTTTTCCCCCCATATTTTCTCAGTTGTTTTTTTAATAAAATGATATACAATGTTTTAAACTGAGTAAAAAAGTACTACATTCTCATTGGTAGCTGAAAGCTTTAGCAAATGAACCACAATATTTAATAAACAAACACACAAAACTGAAGGGTTATATGGAGCAGTGGCCTCAGCAAACTTCCAAAGTGACCACAGGATGACTTAAAAGTATTTAATTATAATGAAATTATTAAAAAAAAAAAAAAAAAAAAATCTAACTTGATTAAAATAATAAAAACACACTTACTAAATAATCAGGACTGTAAAATGTTTTTTTTTTTTTTTTTCCCCCTTCTAAATAACTATTGTTTTTGTTGAAGAACATATTTCAATCTTGGATCTTCTGGAATCGCAATAACAAATTGTGGTTAAATAATTGAATTTAATATATCAACACTCCCAGTTTAAGCTGGTAGAAAGCTTCAAAACAAGCAGCATTGTAGTAATTTCAGAAGAAATCCAGCTAACAAAAATTTTCTAAGAACATTTTGCTGACATTCCAAGTATGCAAATGTTATTTCTGAATGTTTTTTTTTTTTTTTTGGAACGTTAAGGGTACACTATGTTTACACAACTCTTGAATGTTCTCAACATTCTCAAACAAGCAATATTTAAAAAAAAAAAACGTTAGATGAACGTCTAACTAAAAAGTTTCAGAAATAATTAAAATTTTTGTTTTAATGTTTCAAGAACATTACTGAAGGCAGATGACTGAAAGAATGCTCTATTGTCATTACTTGAAGAAGTTCATATCTCTGAGAGAACCTTGCCAGAACTTTCTGAGATTATTCCTTGTTAGCTGGGAATAACCAAATATCTTAATATAGGGGGCCTTTGATTAATTGTGTTGAAAAAGGCGGAATTTGAGTCAAAAAGGTTGAGAACCACTAATGCAGAGCTTTGTGAACATCAACCGTTCGAATTCTGCTGAAAACCAGAGCTTTCCACACATGCAGATTGTGTGTGGGCCTGCTTGTTCGGTTTCATCATAATCATTTAGACACATATAAACCAGCACAGAATAAGCCTGATCCAAACTCATCATACTTGCATCCAATGGGATGTGCCAACCAGACATCTGATTTCAATTGCAAATACCAAGAACCAAAGTGGAGCCAAACCATTTCCCCACTGAGACGATCAACCTCATTACTGAAGATACTGTTTGAATTATCCTGAAGAATGTGAATGAATGATTTAAAGGGAATGTACATACACGTTACGAATGCTGTTAGATACTCAAACTGAAATATATGGAATTCCTATAAATACCTCTTAAATATGGAATATGTCTATTCATATGGAATATTTATAGCTCTAATGAAGAACAAAGAAATTTACTGTCAATGTTTATGCCGTAATGTGTTGGTTTCTCCTCATTCTGGGCCAATCGCAGCGTCTGTGCCCAGCAGGTGGCCTGCCATTGGCTGTTGAGGTGTGATGCCCACTGAGCCGCCTGGCAAATGCCGATTGGCTGAGGAAATGAGTGGCAGATGTGAATCCTCGTAGGGGCGGAAGAGCAGGTGCCGGAAAGAGTCTGCTTTTATGAGTTTCTCCTCCAGTTCTGTAGCTGTCAGTTCAAACCCAGCGAGGACGGGAAGTGTGCGGTCAGGTAGACAGGCTGTCTGTCTGGGTAAAGGCAGAGTTGTATCTCTGTTCATATCTGCCTCTTTTGTTTGCTCAAACCATCATAACAACACAAGGCACAGCCTTCCACAACCAAACCCCCCTCTTTCCCTCTGTCTTTACCCTTTACACTCCACAAAGAGTCTTCTTCCACTTCATAAAAACAACAAAAGCATTTATTTTCCAACACAGTCGAATCTGTTGAATCAAAAGGCCTGACCACCTGGGTTTTCCGCAGGGAATGGGAAATCCTTTGGGAATGTTCCTGATACCAGATGTGGGATTTGATGCTCACTGCAGTGTGTGTATTTATCTGTTTGTGTGTATGTTTAGGGCGTTTGTTATTCCTACACAGTCTGGAAAGCCTTGGTTTGGGCGGGGATCATCACCGGTGTGGCGCCCATCCTCGCCAGGTTCCCCGGGTTGAGTTTTGCCGGGCTGGCTTTGGGGCTGCTGCCGGGCTCTGGAGGTTTGGGGACCACATGGTTGTACGGCGGTGGGACCGGAGGGAAGTTTTCGGGCTGCCCGCCGCTTTCTTTAAGGGCAGCCACGACAGGCAGTCGAGGCCTGGGCCCACGGGGGGCGCTGTTGTGCACCATAGACTGAGTGGAGGAGGCCCCGGAACGAGAACTACCAGATCGGGAGGAGGAGAGAGAGTTCGGCTTCACCAGTTTGGCTTTGGGAGCCTCTGCATCTTCCCTAAAACATAAAGACAGAGACTTGGTGTCTATACTCAAGGGGCCTTCAAATGTCTGTGCTAAACTGAAGGTGTTATTATTCAGACAGTTATCTATAAACATGTCAGCTCCCTTAAAAACATTTTATTTTAAATTGTTCATCCTCCTGGATAGTAGTTGACTTGAAACTATGTAATTCCTGTTATCACACTCTTTTCCAGGAATGCTACAAACGTAATTACAGTGTAAATCATTAACACAAAGACATGAAATAAACTTTCACATAAATACATATATAGTTTCCTTTTATGGCCAAAATTTACAGTACGCCAAATAAATCAAGAGCTTACAGGGATTGTCCACCCAAAAATGAAAATTCTGTCATCATTTACATTACATTTTATGTCTTAAAAGAAGATATTTTGAACAATGTTGGTAACCAGTTTAGGTTCCTATTCACTTGATCCTATTCAATTTTGATGGAACCAAAATTGTTTGGCTACCAAAATTCTTTAGAATATTTTCTTTGTGTTCCATAGAAGCAAGAAAATAAAAGTCATACAGGTTTGGAACAACATGAGGGTGAGTAAATGATGAGAATTTTCATTTTAGGGTGGACTATTCTGTTAAATATACATTGAATATAAAAATAAACTAATGGATAAAATATGTTATCAGCAATATAATCGAAAATATATATTAAAAATTTGACAATAAACAAATAAGGAAATTTAAGTAATGAAAACTTAAAGTAGCTAAGTAATTATAAGTAATTATTTTTTTTAAAAAATATTAACAACATATTTTTGGTCCACTTTTTTGAATATTTTGAAATTCATTTGAAAATATACTTTTGCCGTATGGGTTCAGAAACTAGCTAGAAGTGTTTCTGTCCAACAACCTGCATTGATTGCATTTCAGGCCTAAATGAACTTTCTAATTTTCTAGACGTTTGCACTAAATCTACTAACATGTGACACCCTAAACGGCTCTAAAGCTTCAGAGTTTGCATAGCTAAAATCATCTGCATTCACAAACTTTTGTTTTTGGCTTTGCATTTTACAAAATGTTTTGATAAATACACTAAAATGTAAAAACACTCAAATACCTTTAGACCCTTCAGGTTACTGGCTAACTTCTGCAACACTGGGGCCTTGTTATGTATCTCTTTAACCTCAGCAAGAGCAGTGTATGTGCGTATATCTCGCTGTTGTCTGCATTGTTAATGCTCACTCATCCTCCAAACGTGCATAATTCATCCTGACACCCGCAAATTAGCCTAGACATGAATGCAAGTCAACAAAGAGAAATAGAGCTGCTGCTTTAACAAGCATTATAAATGGTCTCAGGCTGTAATTTGCATGTACGTTCTATATGCTATTTTAAAAAGTGTTTATTATTATTTTTTCTTTACCTTATTTCATTGGGTGCTTCCTCCTCCTCATATTTCTTCTTCTCTTTCTTACGGAAAACAAGCCAGACGATGAGGATGATGAGGAGAACGCCGAAGGACACGCCCACCACAGCGCCGGCCACCACACCCATCCCTCTTACATCTGCAAAAGAGCCGAAACATCTTCCTGTTTTATAAGAAGTTACGCTGTTTGCTAAAGTAAAGTCAGTTTTCATTGTCAAGTCAAGTCACTTTTATATATATATATATATATATATATATATATATACACTGTATATCGCACTTTCTACAATACAGATTGTTTCAAAGCAGCTTAACAGTAGTAAACAAGAAAATAACAGCATTAATATTAATATTAAATATTAATAATAGTGTCATAATAATAGTGTAATTCAGCTCAATTTAGTTCAAGGTTGATTTAATTTAGTTTAATAACAGTGTGAATGTTGCAAAGTTCATTAGTTATGAAGTGACCTCAGTTCAACTAAATATTTTAATAAAGCAGCTCTACAGAAGTGCCATACATACCAAAAAAATAATTTTTCTATTCTCTTCTATTCTATTCTATTCTATTCTATTCACAAATCACACACACAGAGAGCCCAGACATGTGTAATACTGTTTAAAACTCACACACTCAATATTCACTACTGTATTTATGGAAAACGCTTTCCATTCTTTGAAAAGACACATAAAACAAAGTTTCCATGCTTAGAATAGCCTAACAAACAGCCCGTAACAAGCAAGCAGCCCCCTCTGCATTGCAGATACCTGAAGGAGTGTATCTCACCATGAGAATACTCCAGCAAACAGCACAGCATTAATCAACCTACCACACTCACTATGTTCCTTCCTTTAATAATATGCCATTTTTTGCACGAATAAATTTCTCTTTCCGCCACATAATTAATTATTTCTTCTAATTCCATCATCTGATATTTAATTATGCAGCAGAGCTGTTTGAGAAAGGTTTGGAGGAAGGAATTAAATCAATGAACATTGTGATAAAGAAAAGGATGAATTCTTTATTTGGATGTTAAATAGTACTGAAAGATCACACTGCATAGCAGAATGGGTCAGTATCTCACTGCCATCTTAACAAAACATACCGTGCGCTGGAAATGTACTTGTGTTGACAGTAATTAAATTAAGTGTCAGAAGCAAAAAGAAAACAAAAGAAAAAAAAAAAACTAGGAGTATTCATTTATGACTTGCATAAAGCTTTTCATCTGTGTCTGTATCAAAGTGCCCAAACAAACAGAAAAACACACTGGCTAAGTTCAGAAAAAGTACAAAATACTACTCAGATTATATTGTGTTATGCAGCATTGCATGTACTCAGATAATCTAATATTTCCCACAATGCAAAGCAATGCACTCTATTTGACCTACCATTTACAGCTTGACAATTAAAGCAGTAGAAAATGTGTAGCATCTCCTTCTTTGACTATTTTTTCTGATAAGACTGCAAAAACATCCATACACATAGGTACTTACAGTGAACTTTGACCTCTAAAGTGCAGTTTTCTTCTCCGACATCATTGCTGGCGGTGCATTTATAAACACCCGCGCTTTCCCTCGTCAGATTTTTCAGTGTCACAATCTCAGGGTTCTTCAAATCTTTAGATAAAAAACACAAAGTTATTTGTCATTTGATATGTTAATAGTTTGCAGTCTTGCACTGCATCCAAACACACACAAAATGACAAGCAATAAATCCTGTTTCTTCCATATTAATCTAACACATTTTGTTGGTTGCTGGGGAGCCCTGTCCACAAATTTCCACATTTACCACCATTTAAAAGTTTGGGGTCAGTAAGAATTTTAAATCTTTAAAAAAATGAAAGCCTGTTTTGCTCACCAAGGCTAAATTTATTTGATACAGTGAAATACAGCAAAACAGTAATATTTTTTAAATATTATTACAATAAAAATATATCTATATTATTTCTATATTTTAAAATGTTATTTATTTCTATAATGGCAAAGCTAAATTGCTCCATCAGTAATTGCTCCAGTCTTCAGTGTCACATGATCCTTCAGAAATCATTATCATGTGCTGATTTGGTACTTAAAATATTTCTTACTAATGTCAATGTTGAAAACAGTGTTGAATTTTTTTTTTTTTTTTTTTTTTTTTTGTGGAAACATGATACATTATATATATATATATATATATATATATATACACACACATAATGTATATAAGATATATAATAAATAAATAAAATAAAATCTTGCTAACCCCAAACTTTTGAAAAGCAGTGTAGCTTTATATTAAATATCAAATAAGCTCTAGCTGGATGCGATTGTGTCATTTCAAGCAGCATTATCAAACTGTAAGTTACATGATAAATAAAAGCCAAGCATTCAACAAAATGTTGCTTTTTATGGCTGGTTAGGACATGGACAAGATTTATTGCTTGTCGGTTCATCACAATGGGCCTGATTAGGACACACTGTCACACTTCAAGCTTCAAGTACTGAACTTACAACCTTTTGGTTAATGTTGATTTCACTGAAAATTTCTGACATGAAAAAACTACTTAAAGTGCGCAGTTGAATGTTCTGCAAAATTCTCCATAAAGCCTGATGAAGGGTAGAGAGCACATTACATTACACATATGTCACATCTCCAAGCCGATCTCATAAGAGGGGCTAATTGAGGAGGTAGTGAAGCATGTGGGGTAAAAAGTGCTGATGGAATTGATGTAAATTTAATTTGAGAATGCTTGCGGTGTTAAATTGGCCCTGTAGTGTCTTCATCTATTTTCTGCTCCTCCAGAGAGGAGATGTCCACATGATTTACTCCCCACGCTTGGAAGATAAACTTAACGCTGCATTTTTTTCTTCATGGGAAAGCAGTAGTAAAGTGACTGGAGCAGAGCGAGTCAGTTTAGCATTTAAAAACGTGGGCAACAGATTACAGTCAAAAGATCATCTTCACCTACATCACATTATCTAAATAATGCACAGATATTCTCTGTATTATTAGTACAGACATAAATGATAAAATGCTCACCTATGAGGGCCAGAGGTGGCAGCTTGCCAACGTATTTTCCTTTGTCTAAGACTCTTTCCCATTTGTAGCTGATTGGGTCAGAACCATCTGTGGACTTGCAGCTCAGCCTGACATCACTTCCTTCCAACAGACGACCCTCCATCCAACAGCGTGGTTTGGACGGCTTCACTACATTGCAAAACAGACATCACACATGGTAAACACTGCATGATGGTATGAGTTATTTTATATCAGTGTATAGGTATTTTATCTGGAAATTCAACAAAGAATTGTCTTAAATATTAAATATCCACATAGTAATGCATATTTTTGGATAATCCTGTGAATTTTGTATCACATTATAGGCATTTTAGCTGGAAATTCAACAAAGAATTGGCTTTTATATTAAAAAAACCACATGGCAATGCATATTTTTGGATAATTCAGTGAATTTTGTATAATAATATAGTCATTTTAGCTGGAAATTCAACAAAGAATTGTCTTAAACGAGTACCCAGAAAAGCGCTATATAAATGTAACTAATTAATTATAATTATTAAATATTAAATATCCGCATGGTAATGCATATTTCTGGGTAATCCTTTGAATGTTATGTCATTATATAGTCATTTTAGCTGGAAATCCAACAAAGAGTTGGCTTATGCATTAAATAACCAGGTAGTAATGCATGTCTTGTTAACAAATCTTGTATAACTTGAGTTAAAAAACTAAAACCACTGAGACTAATATTACAAAATGTATAGTTTAAAATACTAAATTATAATGGAACAAGCATTCAGAGTATGTAAAACCAGGTCTGTACACTCACACATGTACTTTTACCCTTTTTGCATCATTCCCCATTTAGATCTATTTTTCCTCACATCATGAGCCTCTTAAAAAGCAGTGTGATGCCAGCGAGCTCTATAACATGAATCTGTAAAACAACCCGTTCGTCCTCGACCCCCTGCTCCTGCCCACCCCGGCCATCAGCATCTGCTCCTGCCGCCTCTATCTGCTGAGCCAAGACAATTCTGCCCCGGCACTCACGGGGGGGATGCAATTACAGCCGCTGAGTGGGATGCAGGTCCCCTCCATCTCCCGACTCTGTCAGGATCACTTACGGCGCACAGAAGAAGCTGCAGTTGCGTCCTCTGCCAAGCCATTATCTTTGTGTTGAACAAGACAAATGCTAATGTTTGCCCCTCGGAATCGAAAGCCATTTGTACAAATGCATGCGTAAATTTGTGGTGCTCTTAAATGTCTTTATACAGCTGGTGAAGCGGTTAAGATGGAATGAGGGAATTTAGAAAGAAACAATGGGTGAAAACAGACGTATAATGTTTCTATGCAGGAGGAGGCGTTTATTCACCACATACTCACAATAATACATGTTGAATGAGTAACTAAGACTGATTTATGTGTTTTAGAAGTTCGAATATAGTGTGTCTTGTAAATGATGTAAATTTCTACATGTGATGACTGCTTTTTCCCATGCTATCGTGCGTAATGCATCATTCTTATTGTCACGCAGTCACTGAATGTCATTTCACGCCAAGATCAGGGCACAACTGGCACACTACGCCCAGGGACAACATCCTGGTGCTATTTTTGGACCCCTTACTCCGTGACATAAGCATCTGTCATGTCTTTATCATTCCCCAGGCCTACAAGAGGAGTTAATTAAAGCCAAGCTGCAGGGCCAAAGACTCACAAAGTACGATGAGTTTGACTGTGTTCCAGTAGTACTTCCCGCCGTTCTTGACCTTGCAGATGTATTCTCCAGAGTCGGTGAGCGAGAGGTCGCTGATCAAGAGCGAAGCGTCGCCTTTTAGATAGTCTCCCGCCAGGGACAGCCGCCCAGCTTCGCTCTCGTTGGGGTCATAGATCCGACCTGCAAAGTATGTGATCACCTGGTGAAAGAGGAAACATACAGCGAGTTAATAAATACTGCTTTGATTAGGCTTGTGGAGTCACTAGTCTAGTGAGGGTTGAGTTACAGCCTGCGGTAGGAGTCTGCTAAACTCTGATGTCACTGTGAATCAGGCCTTTCTTTGCCTGGTTATATTTGTCTTTCTGTGTCCCTTATACTCAACTTCATTCTGTAAAGCAACACTAAAGCTATTTTCCTAACAAGAAACTGCCATTTTCAATGATAAAAGTTTTTTCTCCATTATTAACAAAACATCAATAATTACGCAACTTTTAAAAATATTTTACTATTTTTTTTATTATTTTCATAATATCAACTTGCAACTAAAATGAATATCTCTTTTATCATACAACAAATTCAAAATTAAATTAAATTAAAAAAATTGCCATTACATGAAACTAATTATTTACCAATATCTATTATATCTATTATTTATCAGTATCAATAAAAATGATAGAAAATCAAGTCAAAACTTGAAAAAAATATTCAATGAATAAAACGAGAAAAAAAATAATTCTAGATCATTCAATTCAAAAGTCAACACTACTGATCAAAAGTTTCAGGTCAGTGTGATTTATACAAAAATATTATGTAGCGTAACTGTTTTCAGCACTGATAATAAGAAGAAATCAACTTATTAGAATGATTTCTGAAGGATCATGTGACACTTGAGTAATGAGGATGAAAATTCAGCTTTGCACCGCAAGAATAAACTACATTTGAATATATATATATATATATATATATATATATATAAACAAACAGCTATTTTAAATTGTAATAATTTCAAAATATTGCTGTGTTTTTGATCAAGTAAATGCAGACTTCATGAGTATAAGATACTTCTTTCAAAAACATAAAATCTTAAAAACCACAAACTTTTGAATTGTTCTGTATAAATAAACTGAAATTGTGCACTTGAAAGTTTGAACTGTTGGTGGTGCTAAAGGGTTTGAGAGATAGACCCCAAAATTATCATTGAAGCAGATCAAAAACTCACCCCTAAAAACTAGCTTTCTCTCATTAAAAAGCTACATGCCATTTAGAAAAATAGCTCTGAAATGATTCATAACTGGCAGGAAGTTGAATCGGCAAGAGGTTTGACCCCTTCTTGTTGGATATATTGTGTCAGGAAGGACCTCAGGGAGCAGCTTGAGCCGTGGCCAGATTAAAATGTAAAACTTGTCCTCGGGCCAATTCCACATCATTAGGTCATAAAAGTAATTGTTAGGGGTGATACGAGGCAAAGCAGTGACATTAAAAGCGAGCAGTTTTTACAGTGCTGATTGCAGCACCAGTTGATGGTGCAGTTTACAGAAAGACAAGCTTTCCCATCATCGCAGCAAAAAAGCACTGCACTGCAGATCAGGGACTGTGGCGAACAGCGAAGGCCAGCATCAGCAGTGCATTGTCGCAGTGGCGGGAGATCAGACGTGCGCGCGCGCTCACCACTTTCTGCCGTGAGCTGGATTTATGCAGCATCCATTCGATGTCCAGCAGGGAGATGTCAGCTTGCCACAGCTGATGGTGGCACGGCAGCGTGGCGTTGTCTCCGACCACCCTCTTCATCTCCGTCTGGCCATTTGCCTGAAGCACACTCAGCAATACTGTGGAGAGAGAGACAAAGAGAGAGGAGGAAGCATTAAGGCCTGATGCCAGGGAGTAGTTAGGACTGAAGGGCTTTAGTTGGCTTTGCTGCAGGTTGCAGAGGTAGATTGGGGGTTTTAGAGAGGGACGTCGGGGATTTCATGCGACTGATCCACTGCACTCTCATCCAGAGCAGAGAGGAGATGATTCAGAGGCCAGAGGCTCCATGAAGACAATCATTGTTACATTCTCTAATAAATTCCTGGAATCGGGCAACGATTTAACAGTTAAGCGGCCACTTTTCACACTAAACAGGAAATCAGCTCGATAACAGAAGGGAGGGAATGGACTATTAGCGACTGCTGGAGACGAAGAAGGCCGTGCTTCTGAATTTATTGAGGTTGAAGCTGAATCTGAGGGCGTACGGAATCTGTGCTAATCTGTGTTACAACCCCAATTTCCCTCCATTACAAACCATCACAGCCTCCCAGCGTTCCCCTTCACTACACATTTTCCACTCATCAAGCGATAAAACATGGAGAGTGGACGTCCCGCCGTGCCGCTACTGTACTTTAACACCCTTTGCGTTTGAGCTTCTCTGCATTAACACAGGGAGGCAGCTAAATGAAGGCCAAGCTAATTAATTCCCAGCATGCATTCTGATTGCAGAAATAATGCCCACATAGGCAGATGACAAGCAGACAACTCTACACTTCAGCCATATGCAACAGCCTTCTGCTTGAATAATCCTGATAATGTGAGACAAATTATCAAATATCTTTGCTTTGGGCAACGATCAGAAGCACACTGCATACTATTATATAAAAATAGTATGCTAACATATTGCAGAGCGTGAATGTTTCAAATGCAATTATTTCACATTAATTCAGTTTGGGGTAAATGTCTTCACTTTTGGCAGTCTAAACAAATAACAGTCAGATGGTTCGTATCACTTTTGGTTCATTTGTCACACTAGAAATAGAAAGCTAAACATTGCATTGTTCTATGCAGTGCATTCTTATTGTATACTGAACATTTTTAGCAAATCTAGCAGAATCTAGACAACTGTGTTGGAAATTTGCATACATATGTACATATTTGAATACCGCATACTATTCTTTATTTTAAATAAATTATGATAGTATCACATTTCAAAAACATACAATGTGCCAAATCTTTAGAAAATCATACCAATATCATGGATGTTGGGCTGGAAAAATAAAAAAGAAATAAAATAAAATCCATTCTACTACTACTTTGACAGTCTTTACTAAACAGTGTGGATTAAGCTAAATTATATCTTTTCTATCTCATGTATTATCACTATAATTTTAAGAAAAGATGGAAATCTAAAAATATAGAGCCCGGTCTCATTTGAACACACACTCATCACCTTAATTAAAATCACAATACCGTTAATTATTGCAATGGTGCATGTTGAACATTTCATTTCTCCTCTTAATGTGGGATGACGTCCTACCATGTGATATTTTAAGAACATTAAAGAGACTTTTCTGGCTGTTTATTCAGAAAAAGCATCTATCTCGGTATTAAATGGGTTAAAATACAGGCCAGCTAAAATGGGTTCTGATGGAAGCAGGTGAATTCTGCAGGCCACAGATTTAATATGGGACGCATTACGATGATCAGGTTATTCTTCAAAGCAAATGATAAAATCAGATAAATCCTCATCTGTATGGCCTCGCGGTGTTTTGGAAATTCATCTTTGATATGCAGTGAAATCATAGAGATCTGGCATTCACTGCCTTGAAGTTAAGATTAAGAGAACGATGTGTGATTTACAAAGGTTTTAAAATAAAGTATAATAAAAATGAAAAGCTAGCTCTCAGAACAAAGTGTGCAAGTTCAGAACAGCACACTCCAATACAACTTGTACTGTATTCACAGAATACCTGGATGAGCAGCTACATTTGTCTGAATGTGCATTATACAGCATTCTACTATATCATTGGTGTACCAAAAGCATTTGGGAGATGCACATAAAGAGCATTTATCAGGTACTACACCAGTTTGAAATCTTTGAAGCACACAGAGGTATCCATGTGCCTATTTTTAAACTGTAAGGAAGGTGCCTGTGGACCGGGTCATGTCAAGTTCTCAGCTGGAAAAGGTTTGGATGAAATGGCCAAGTTAATGCCTGCAAAACAAGAAAGACTGAGTGTTCATCTGTCATGTTCAGCTTCTCCTGGACTGCCATCAGCTGCAGCTTGAGATTTTCTAGCCCCTTTTGGCGCATTGTGGCTCAGGCTGGGGGGAAGAGGAGTGAAAGAGCGGATCATTAACAATAGGAACCAAGCAGCTTGGCTGAGATGCACCAAAAGCTGGTGGAAAAGCAGATTTCTATGAAGATGCCCTAGGGGGAGTTGTGCTCCAGTAAATTCTCCTCCCCACAGATCTCAGCAATCTTATTATAGAGCAGCCAATAGCACATATCACATTCATACCCTTCAAACTGTCCAAAGTCATGGTACATAGCCTTCCCTGTCTTTACACTGGCACTCGGGCTTCGCCACGGGAGAGAGCTGTGATCTCCCACCCAACAGCAACCTCCACATTTCCAGCGAGAAAAGGCAAACAGAGGAAAGATCTTGCAGCTGAGATCTAATTAATGCTTCTTGCATCACTAAAACTATCACTCATACTGAGGGTTGGGGTTCAAAAGTATTAAACTTAGCTGAGTAACCTTTTCCACACCATTTGTGCCACAGTTGTTTTTTTTTCCCTAACAAGTTGCTCAATACAATGCGGGAAAAAACTAGCAATGAAGCATTTTGTTATGCTACATTACTAATTCATTTCCACAGCTCTACAGTTGAGCAAGATCAAACCTCAATACCCCTCCTCTCTCATATGAGGCTGAGAATTCTGATTCATTTTAGTGAGTCAGTTCATTCAGACAGTTTAAAAAATTGATTCATTGATTTGTTTCACTTCATTGATTCAAGCTTTTTTTATATACAGTAAACTAGGTTTCAAAGAATTCGGGTAAAGCAATGCTGTTAGTTGTATACTAAATGAGATATTGTGCCTTAAAAGTATAGTTCACCAATAAATTAAAATACAGCTTCTTTTAGTTAAATAATAATAAAAAAAAAAACTTTAAATTACCTGAACACCTCTGCTCCCAACCACTAAAATATGGAAATAACTTTTACTGTTCTTTGATCACACAGCAAAAAGTGATGTTCGTCCTCAGTATTTTTTTTTCAGTGCAAATGTCTAAAGATTGTTAAATCAAGATCCGTTTACTTGAGAAGAAAAATGACATGAGATAAAAATGAAGTGACTTTATAATTAAAACAAGAAATAAATATCTGCCAACAGACTAAATAAAAATCAACTCAATTCAAAAGGAAAATATGATTTCTTACCCTTGTTGACATATTTGTTCTTGTTTTAAACTCACTTAATTGTGTAAAATTTTCAAGTCTTCATTTTACACATCAAGTAAATGTATCTTGATTTAAGGATTTTTTTTTTTTTTGCAATACATGCAGCACTTAATGCAATGACTTCATAAATTTAAGATTTTTTTATACCTGCATAAACTCTGTCATTGCAAAAATGTATGACTTTTGAAACTATAATTTTTCTAAACTGTAAAAAAAAACAAACAAAAAAAAAAGTTTATTGGAGTATGTTTTACAAGAAAAATACTATTTCAGTCTTCAACTACAACATTTCAAGTTTAATTCAATGTGTTTCTTGCCATTTCTTTGTAATTATTTGAGAAATTCAAGCAATTTCTAATTGAAAATTGTAAAATACGACAAACTGAAAAAGTAAATCATACACAATACAGCATAGGTTTGGAACTACACGTCAATCACATTTTCTTCAAAAAATATAGAAATCTAGTCATTCTTATTTTTCTAGTTTTCTGAAAAACATTTCCACAGAGGTGAAAACTGAGAGAATGAGAGAGGGCACTTTGTTTTCCTGTTGTTGTGCTCACTCAGCTTTGCTGGAAACTGTAAATGCACACAAACGGGAAGAGGGGGAGGTGGGTATCTTCTGATGAAGTATGCTTGAGTGTATTTAGGGACTGAGAGAAAGGAGAAAGGCAAGAACATATACAGATAAATGTGCTCATCTTAAGGTTCATCTTAAGCCGATTTACACTGCATTTATCTGTCAAGGTTCGGACATCCTCTTGAAATATTACACTCCGTGCAGTTTAAAAGTTTAATATCACACATGAAAGTCTGCCTTCTCATGTGAACATCTTCCTAGAGTGAAACGCTCCACATTAAAGCTGTATTTTATGTCTCCGCTGCCCAGATGAGTCCATTGAGCTATAAAAAAGACAAAGACTGGTGCTGCATTATAGCAAGTGTCCAGAAACGCAGCAGTAAATACAAGCGCTCTTTGGCCGCAGCGCTGACAGGTCAAGTGCAGGTTCATGGTTCTGCTCTCTCATTCTCACACAACACCAGACGAAAAACAACCTCAGAGCACATCTAATTTAGAGTTGTGGTCCTGGCTTAGACACAACTAGTGAACTGAAAATGGATCAGTATTGGAAAGATCCCTGATTAGTTGTGTTTACAAACTAAATCAAGCATTACTATCATACAGTTAGCGATCTATCAAATTAAACTTGTTTTAAAAAAGACAGTTCACCATTTACTTACCCTTATGTCATTCCAATCCTATATTTCTTTCTTCTGTAAATATTTAGAAAACGCCAGAATATTACCAACCACCCAGAACACCCTAGCAACTCAATATCAATGTGCTAACAACTAGGGCTGCATGATAGATAGATAGATACAACGGCTGTGATTTAAGTATATAAACATATGCGCTGGGATTTTCACAGTTAAGCGCAGCACTGTGAGCAGCTCATGATCCAGTGTTTTCAGCATCTCAGTAAAATGCACGGGCCAACCATATTCCCATAGAGAAACTTTAAGGGCCATTCACACAGAAATCATTTTTGCTTTGAAAAACGTGAGACGCAGATTGTGGAATGAGGAAAAAAAATGCAAGGCCTTGAAGAATGTATTGTAAAAGTTGAACTTTTTTAAACTTGAGCTCTGTGTCATGCATGAGACATAGCAAAAGACGTCAGTACGATCAAACACATCCATCTAGAAAAACAATGGAAAACTAGCGCAATGGAATAGAAAAACATGTTTCTAACAGCTCCCAGTGGTTTTCCACCAAAATAAAAGCGTGATGGTTTAAGAAATCAAGACAGCCATAAATAATCATATTGTAATTTTAAAGTTGCACTGTAAAAAGATTATATTATTCTTTTTACATACTCATTTTTTATTTTAAAGCACAATATTACAATAGTAATATTTCTTATTTTAATTATTATTATTATTATTATAAATCGCATTTTGGCCAAATTGTAAGAATAGCAAACCTGAAGCTTTTTTTTTTTTATTATTTGTTGCAATCTAATTCATTGCAATTAGAGTTTTTCCAAAATCATGCAGTACAACTAACAACCTTTTAGAACCCTTTAGCCAACATCATCAAGGCTTTTCTGGCTATCATCTTTTCAAAAAATGTAAACGTAAACTTTCACTACACTCACACACAGTATTAAATCTTAAATATATTCATCTGATGTGATGTTCAGTGATCACCTCAGGGACATTCAGCTCAGGAAAATATCAGATCTAGAGAAAGGGAAATCCTGCTTAAAGATCTGACTTTATCTTCTTTGTTGAGCTCATTTACCTTATGAAATCACATCACATCACTAATATTTCACAATCAAATATTCTGCATAAACACTACTTTGCCTTCTATTGGCCTGCCGGTGTGAGGTGAGGAATGTTTCCTTCCCATTAAATTCCAAGCCTTTCTTTCCAGCGACTGCAGGCGACACTTTGATGGCAGGAAGAATTCTCTAATCCCTTCCTACTGCTGACGGGATTCCAGCTTGTGGCATCAACACCCGTGAACGCTACCTGATGCCCTGGTACCCACTACGCTGCCATCCAAACCACAGGGTGCTTGGTATACGAAAAGAAAGAAGGCACATCAAAATACAAAATACTTCTCAAGGCAGGGATTGCACTCCTGTCTTCGCTTTTTCTGGTTTTCAGCTGGGCCTCTGGAGGCTGATGAGCATCTCATTTGAATTGGAGGTGTTCAAGCAGGCGATGACACTCATGTGAAAAAGCTCATTATCTCCAGCTGAACACCGCATGTGTCAATCACTCTAGGTGACACGCAGAGAAAACAACACGATCATCTGCCTCACTGTTGGTACACACCGAACGCAATGTGACAAGGAACATAAGGAACTGAGTTTTATAATCAAACTTTTGCCTTATGAACTAAAGTAGCTCCACAGGTTAGCTGTAAAAGCTTCATGAACTCGCTTTTAATCCAAACACTAAACCAAGACTTTTAAATATATAGGCATAAAATTTGGTTCAACTTATTCTGGTCTAGGACACCCACTTGATGTAACATGACTAGCCAGTGATATTTAGAGGTGGATACATCTGAAATATGTGGAATATCTCGTTTACTTGCCTCAAACCAAATCCATGAATAATGAAACCATTTATTTGCACAAACACACTGTCTGCGCTGCACTTGATTCACTAAATAAATTAAGCAAATTATGGAAATTTTTGCAAATTTTGCAAAAAATATGGTAATGCCAAAATATATACACTACCATTCAAACGTTTGGGGTCGGTAGGGTTTTTTTTATATGTTTTTGAAAGAAGTCTCTTCTGCTGAGCAAGGCTACATTTGTTTGATCAAAAATACAGTAAAAATAGTATGTGTGAGAAATAATATTACAATTTAAAATAACGTTTTCTATTGTAATATATTTTAAAATGTAATTTATTCCTGTGATGCAAAGCTGAATTTTTAGCATTATTACTCCAGTCTACATTGTCACATGATCCTTCAGAAATCATTCTAATATGCTGATTTGCGGTTCAATAAATATTTCTTATTATTATCTGAAAACAGGTGCTTAACATTTGTGTGGAAAAGAAATCTTTTTCAGGATTTTTTGATAAATAATATTAATATTAAAGTACAACATTTCTTTTAAATATTATTAATGTATTTACTGTCACTTTTGATCAATTTAATGCATCCTTGCTGAATAAAAGTATTAAAAATAAATAAATAATTAAATAAAATAAAATAAAGCAAAACAAAACTTACTGCATCAATTTTTTTTAAAAGTAGTGTGTGTGTGTATATATATATATATATATATGTATATATATATATATATAAATCATATTCACATGAATGAAAATGGCTGAAAGGCTCACAAACCTACAATGATATATAATAATGTAAAACATTCACACAGCAGGTGATCTGAAGTCCAAAAGTCTTGAAGTTTATTTCTGCATGTGCTTTTATGGCTGTAAACAGTATAAATTAACAAATGAAACTTCTCACAGAAGGTTTTAAAACATGCAAGCTGATAAAACACAGCATGCTAAAAATGCAGCAAGACCAGCCCTAAAAAAATTGCAGTCAAATCCAGTGAACTACATGGTTGTCGTGAGACCATCCAGACCCATTCTTACCAGCTACAAGTTCTTTTAGGCACCTAGAAGAAGTCTAGGAATTAGAGTGAAACTGAGGTCAATGAGTGGATGTCCATCAGAAAGCTTCTCACAATGCTGGTCATCCAGAAGGAAGCTGCCATATCTCCTTATGGCTCACTGTTCATTATAGAGTTCCTCCTTCAGATGGACACACACATCTGACAGCAGATAAAGACACATGTAGACACACACACACTTCCATGAACACACACACACTCTATGTGCTGTCCTGCTCTTTTTTAATGAGGAGATGTCATAGAAATCTGCAGCACTGCAGAGTAGATCCCTCCGGATCAAGCACAAAACAATATTGACACCACCATATGGAATATTTCATACATCTGGACTAAAAAGAATTTGGGCATATAGTAGCTATCACCTCACCACCTCAGCAGATCGAACAAACCCTTCAGGATTTCCTGTAGTACTGACGATGAAAGCAAAAGAATGAATGAAAAAGAAAGATTGATCACAAGAGAACTCTGATGGCTGGACTCGGCTGTCTCTCTCTCCACCTGGTCTGGATCAGCCACAGGATCAAAGCTCAGAGGGAAATCGGATTTCTGATGCATCTGACAACATAAAATCTACCTTGCTACTGCTACAGTCCTTTCAAACAGACTCTTTTTTTTATATTTAAGCAACACATTTGTGCAATGTGTATATATATATATATATATATACATACACAACAGTTCTTTCTGGTTCTCGAATCTAATTGGCTGATAGGTATGTGATATTGGAGTCCAACGGAGCTCCTCGTCCTCTTCACCGTTTGTATCACTCTGCTTGCCGAAGTTGCCATATCGCACTTCTACTCGTGTGATATTGCTCACATATATATATATATATATATATATATATATATATATATATAGTTTAAATACAATTATGTCCTTTTTTCCTTGTCAATGTCAGCTAATCACTGGCACATTGGCATTCTCTTCTAGCATTCTTGACAGCAGTAATTCATGTGATCAAATGAGGGAGAAAAGCATAGTAATCATGTACATATCAAGACGTGTGTGCGCTGTAGTCAAGTGCACTTTCAGAATTTTAAAGAGCCGATTCAGGTATCTGGATCACAATGGTGGAGCAATGTTTTATAGTACAGCATACAAAGTGTGCATTTTCACATACAGTGGTGTGAAAAATTGTTTGCCCCCTTCCTGATTTTTTATTTTTTTGCATGTTTGTCACACTTTAATGTTTCAGATCATCAAACAAATTTAAATATTAATCAAAGATAACAAGTAAACACAACATGCAGTTTTTAAATGAAGTTTTTTATTATGAAGGGAAAACAAAATCCAAACCCACATGGTCCTGTGTGAAAAAGTGCTTGCCCCCTAAACCTAATAACTGGTTGGGCCACCCTTAGCAGCAACAACTGCAATCAAGCGTTTGCGATAACTTGCAATGAGTCTGTTACAGCGCTGTGGAGGAATTTTGGCCCACTCATCTTTGCAGAATTGTTGTAATTCAGCCACATTGGAGGGTTTTTTCGAGCATGAACCGCCTTTTTAAGGTCATGCCACAGCATCTCAATAGGATTCAGGTTAGGACTTTGACTAGGCCACTCCAAAGTCTTCATTTTGTTTTTCTTCAGCCATTCAGAGGTGGACTTGCTGGTGTGTTTTGGATCATTGTCCTGCTGCAGAACCCAAGTTCGCTTCAGCTTGAGGTCACGAACAGATGGCCGGACATTGTCTTCAGGATTTTTTGGTAGACGGCAGAATTCATGGTTCCATTTATCACAGCAAGTCTTCCAGGTCCTGAAGCAGCAAAACAGCCCCAGACCATCACACTACCACCACCATACTTTACTGTTGGTATGATGTTCTTTTTCTGAAATGCTGTGTTACTTTTACGCCAGATGTAATGGGACACACACCTTCCAAAAAGTTCAACTTTTGTCTCGTCAGTCCACAGAGTATTTTCCCAAAAGTCTTGGGGACCATCAAGATGTTTTCTGGCAAAACTGAGACGAGCCTTTATGTTCTTTTTGCTCAGCAGTAGTTTTCGTCTTGGAACTCTGCCATGCAGGCCATTTTTGCCCAGTCTCTTTCTTATGGTGGAGTCATGAACACTGACCTTAACTGAGGCAAGTGAGGCCTGCAGTTCTTTGGATGTTGTTCTGGGGTCTTTTGTGACCTCTTGGATGAGTCATCGCTGCGCTCTTGGGGTAATTTTGGTCGGCCGCCCACTCCTGGGAAGGTTCACCACTGTTCCATGTTTTCGCCATTTGTGGATAATGGCTCTCACTGTGGTTCGCTGGAGTCCCAAAGCTTTAGAAATGTCTTTATAACCTTTTCCAGACTGATAAATCTCAATTACTTTCTTTCTCAATTGTTCCTGAATTTCTTTGGATCTCAACATGATGTGTAGCTTTTGAGGATCTTTTGGTCTACTTCACTTTATCAGGCAGGTCCTATTTAAGTGATTTCTTGATTGCGAACAGGTGTGGCAGTAATCAGGCCTGGGTGTGGCTAGAGAAACTGAACTCAGGTGTGATAAACCACAGTTATGTTGAAACAAATGCAAATAAAATATGCAAATAAAATATGGGTTGGGTGGGGGGAACACTTTTTCACACAGGGCCATGTGGGTTTGGACTTTGTTTTCCATTCATAAAAAAAACAAACAAAAAAAAACTTCATTTAAAAACTGCATGTTGTGTTTACTTGTGTTATCTTTGATTAATATTTAAATTTGTTTGATGATCTGAAACATTAAAGTGTGACAAACATACAAAAAAATAAAAAATCAGGAAGGGGGCAAACAATTTTTCACACCACTGTAATTATTTTAGTGAACGCAGACAGCACTTGCACATAAACAGTGCTATCAGAGACCACAATTCATTCTTAGTGAATTCCCCCTCAGTTTTAAAGCCATTTTATCTCCCATAAATATTTTTTAGCCAAAATCATAAATCCTTTTTGACAGCTTTCTCTCTTTTGAGACGTTTTCCTATAAACAACACAGTCGCATCTTAAATCAATAACTATAGTGCTTTTTCCCACAGACATCTTCAAATCAACAGCTAAACATGTCTATCAATACCAGACACAAACAGTCACCCCAAATCAAAGTGCAAACAAAACAGCAGACCAGACTTGCTCCCATTCCACTGTCTGCTTGATGCAGGGCTACAGTTCACCATTGACCTGCTCCGATCGATACTTTAATACACTTTTTATCTTGCTACGTCCATTTTGCTGCAATTTGCAACTTTCATGCCCATTAGGTAGAAAATCTAGCTGACTGTGGGGCAGAGCGGAAGAGGGAAAATGCATCTTTGTCTTCCCGAATCCATTGCTGACTGCTCAACACAAACAGCTCGGCCCATACTAAAGCTAAATTACCGTATCCCTCGCGGTCACGTTGAGTTTCCTTTTCATCTAATGCAATTTACTATGCTAGGGGTTAGACAACATGGCTGGGGTTGTTTCACTACATGTAGAGTGGTATAAAAATATGAATAAATAAATACCACGGACAACAGTGTGTAAAAGTTTACTAATTGGCATGTAAGCCCTGAAATCTAAACAGTTTTGTTATAAATTTGCTGGTACACACAATAAAAAAAACTGTGGTTTGGATCATCTGGTTGGGCCTCGTAGTTTGCGATGCAAAGAACAACAGATGCTCTTAAAATCGTGCGGTACGGGCAAACCACTTTAGTGACAAGAACAATTTGTCTGGTGCCTTTCACTAGCATGGCAGCAAGGTTAGCCAAAGCATTCTGGGTGTTCACAAAGAGCAATGTGGAAACAACTCAACTGCTGAACGTTCGACATTCCACGCTAATTAAAAACAGACTTTTAGTGCTCTTATTTGTACACCGCAGCACTCAAAAGCAGCACTTGCATTAAAACCAGCTTTAAGACCAAACCATTAGTGATAATTCATGCAAAAGTGGTTCTGTCATCATTTTCTCACCCTCATATGTGGGAAACCAAAGTAGATATTTAGCAGAATGTCAGCTTGTTCCTACATAAAGTCATACAGGTATGGAATGACATGAGGTTGATTTTTCAGTTTTGGGTGAATCATTCCTTTAAGCCCTTGATCATGATTCATCTGAATCCTGGTGATCTCAGGGTAACAAACTTGGGTAGAGCTGTGAAAAAATTAGCATATCAGCGTAACTCAGTAAATATCCAGCGTCTCTCTGTGTAATATAACATTCTTCTCATCTGAATGTATTTATAGCATCTCATCTGCAGTGCTTGGCTCACACAACTTTTAATTACGACAAAAATTGCTTACTGTTGTAATAAAACTGTTTAAATAAAGTAAAGGTGAGGCCAGCTTTTTCTCTTAAAATCATCTCTAGATAATAATTAGTTCTGAACAGTATTCTTTCACGATGGCATCATGGGCCCACTGCCATGCACAGATATGCTGCCCAATTCAGGTAAATGTGGGGTCACTGCAACACTCTGATTGCATCTTTGATAAATTCGCTTTTCATAGACATTTCGTAGCATTATTGTAGCAAGGTTTCTTGTAGTGTTGCAACAAATAATGATTTGCCATTTTAATTAATAGACTAAAAAACCTACATTTTTTTCTCTATTATAACAAAACGTTCTTATATAATTTTTACTGATTGCATACAGGTATTTATTGTTGTATTATTTTTAATTCATTATCACATTCATAAACACACAGATTTGCGGTATAAATAGTTTACTGTTTAATCTTCTAGTTATTTACCTGTAGCGTCTAGAGGATCAGAAGTCTTGTACATTTACAGAAAATAGAAAAAATGTAAATTGAAAAACAACGAGACTATGTTTAATGGCCCTGTTTCAAAATCTAATGAGCTACTTTGCTGTGTGGAGAGATCTACATAGGTAAAAACTCTTCGCCTTATACAAAAAGTGCAAACTGCATAGGATATCTGACTCCCAGAAGTTTGGCTTTATTATATTTTTATAAAAATATAGATTTTTTTTTCATTACTTTTTGGTGCTGAATGAAATTTACTATAAGTACATTTATTAAAAAAAAAAAAATAAATCTAATATTCCGGCATCTGATATCTTGGATGGATTTTTTCCACTGAGCTTGTTGCTATACATTCTGGAATTGCCATCTCCATGAAGGATACATGCTGTAATTTGGCAAGGCATCTTAAAAAACAGTATAATTATGCTGAATATCATTTGGAACAGCCTTTGCGTTGGGTGAGTGCCTGATGCCCACTCGTTTTAGAGATTTGGAACACAGCCTATATGTAAATGTCCTCTGTTATGATTGGCTAACATCTCTGCATATGAAATGAGTGACAATAGCACTGAGCATTGGAGCCTTGTGTTCAAAAGAACAAGGAAATGCTTTTTGTCGTATGACGTCCTCTCTAAAAAAAACAATTAAACCGCATTAGATTTGGGTTCAGCCCAAAACCAAGCAATTTTTCAATTCTATCACCAGTGGGATCATGACCTCCTTTGTCCTTGAGGTAAGCGGCTCATGGATGTGATCTGCACCATTCTCCGCATGCGAAGAGTCCAAAGGCACGCCGGGAGCTTGGAGGCACATGAATGAAGTTCTCATGTTAAGCCCTCGCTGGGCTAGTGTTTCAGCCGCTGCAGCTAAATTAAAACAAGGTGTGGGGAAAGTGGGCTAGAGCCTCTCGTTCCTGCAGGGCACTAGACAAAAAACAAAACCTTCTACACCCAGCAGTTACGATTGAGATGTGAAATGCTTTGTCAATTTGTCCAATCAAACAGTTCCAGCAAACAGAACACATGTGAAAAGACTGTAATACAACACATTTAAGTAATGCAGTATGTGCAAGGAAAGAATCAGACATGCCATCACAGCTGTGATTGTTATCCATCCATCTTCACCCTCACCATTATGAAAACAAACGCCTCCATCATGATTCATCATCAAATCCACAGCCGCAAGACAACGGGCGAGTGCTCGAAACATCACGAGCCATCAAATGAAATCAGTCCGGAGCCTCTTTCCGCTCTGAGATGCTGCTCTCAAACACAACAGAGGATAAAAAATCATTTCAGCTTGGACACGCTGAGCACTTTTGTTGTTCACTATAAGAAAAATAACAAAGAACAGTGTATAGATGAAAAGCATAGTGACCAAACCCTCTGAACTATCCTGAACTGGCACATTTGTCTAGAAGATATATTTTGTCTCTAGAATAAAAACAACGGCACTTGTTGGATGGTTTATTGAAGGAATGTTCCAGTTTCAGAACAAGCCAACCTCGATCAACAGCATCAGGTCAAAAATGCTACTGAAAACCACAGAATTTTTTTTTTTTTGAATCAAGTAAAAATTGACCTTACAGTATGCACTTACAATGGAAGTCTATGAGGCAAGGAAAAGTAGAAATGTGTAGCTCATATTTATAAGATGTATACATCGTTTATGCTAACCAAGGCTAAATTTAATTGATCGAAAATACAGAAAAAACAGTAATATTTCAAAATATTTATTTTATATGTTTATATATTTTAAAATGTAGTTTATTCCTGTGATGGCAAAGCTACATTTTCAACAGGCATTACTACAGGTTTCAGAGTTACGTGATCCTTCAGGTGCTGATTTGGTAAGAAATATTTCTTATTATTATAAATGTTGAAAACAGCTGTGCTGCTTAATATTTTTGTGAAAACCATGACACATCTTTTACAGGATTCTCTGAAAAGAAGTTCAAAATAGCAATGTATGTGTCTATACTTCTGAAATGGTCTGTATAAATGGTCCGCATTGCTCCATAGACCTTTATTAGTGCTATTTTGCCCATTTCTGTGATAGATGATTTGAATTTTTTTTCCATGTTTAGCTAGTAATTAAACCTGGAACAATCCTTTAAGAGCCTCCCATTGCTTAAAACTGCCCACAAATAAATAAAACACAATCCCTGTGGCAGAATCAGTGCAAACCCCAGCCTCAGTGTGTTGAAACAAACACTAGATATTCTCTACACTGCAAAAATGGGCTTAGACAATAATAAATAAATAAATAAATAAATGGAGCAAGTTTTATGCTGAGAACTAGTGCAAAAATCTGCATATGGAACAAAACAAAATGTACTTACATTCAAGGTATTTTCTGGAAAGTCTAATATATAAAATTTTGCTTCTCAGGAAAACTTGTTTAAAGAACATAGACTGACAGATCACTAAAACAGAGCACTAAAAACACCTTCTTGACCAGGACTAGACTTGCTTGAATCTGGGAAACCAAAACACTCACGGTCAGATTCACCGAAGCAAACAGTATTAATTGTGTTGTCATCACTTAACTCATTAGCACTAAATCAGCCTCCTCTCGTTCACAGCCATTGAACCGTGAGCAGATACATCAAGACGGTGCAATCACTCATGGATAGGTGAATAACAGTTAGAGACGTGACAGCCACGGATACCGTCTGTCCACCTGGCTGCCCGACGCAGGAGTGAACAGGTTTGTTTTGAACTGAGAGCTTTCTACATCACTGACCACATTTGAAATCCCCTATGGAGACTCCACAGAAACCCAAAGAAACAGTCTGGAGGAAGAGAAATGTTGTATTTCTCCATTAGGGAATAAATGCCACAATTACTGTATTTTAAGCCATGATGTGGTGTAGCGCAGAGCTGACAATCCCTGTCGTTCTCGATCAGGATTTACGGGCTGTGATGCAGCCGGCTGAATGCCAAGACCATGACGACATGTTTCCCCTGATTCAACAACAACAAATGATTAAATCATTGCTAGAGAAGCTGTGGCCAATGAGAATGAACTGCAGTACAGGCCAAGATTTTACCATCGGCCATTTCAGTATTTATGATGTACCCCACTGGACCCCTCCCCTTCAAGTAAGCTTCTTAGAGCTCTGCTATATATATATTTCTTTGCAATTATTTGTGAAATTTAATAGCAATTCCTGTAATATTTATTTGAAATATTCAATAAATAAATAGATTTAAATAATAAATACACCACCAAGGCTGCATTTACTTGATCAAAAATACAGTAAAAACAGTAATGTTCTGAAATATTATTACAGTTTTCTCATTTAATATAATTTAAAATGTTATTAATATTATATATTGTTGAATATGTACCCTAGCAGAATACATTTATTTCATGCTAAGTATACTACAAATACATTTACATATTTATGCGCTTAATAAAAATACCAAATTGTACTTTCGGTATACTAAACTGGTATACTTAAAGTCTACTAATTTTGTGCTTAATGCACTTTAATTGCACGGAAGTAGTGCTGAAGTCCAACTAAAGATATACTTAAGTATATTTGAATGTGCTAAAGTGGAACTATTGCAAGTATACTTTAGGTACACCTTAAATATATTGCATTTAAAGACCTATATTATTAAAAGATCATGAAATCCTCATTAATAGTGACATTCAAACATTTTAGGCTTAATATTAAGAAATGTGCATTGTGCAAAAGTAGTACTCCAAATAAAATTTAATTATAATTTTTATATCAGTAAGTCTCGAGCGATATGTCAGTAGTAAATATGTTAATAGTTCTGAACTATACTTAGTATAAAATAAAAGTATTTTAAATATATTACTTTTTACTACGGTACACACACACAGTAAAAAATGTTTGTCATTTTAACGATAAAGGACTGTAAAAATGTCAACAGTTAATGAAATATATCTACTTTAAATATATCTAATTTCACAGATGTTTTTACTATATATATATATATACACACACACAGAGAGAGAGAGAGAAAAAGAGAGAGATAGAAAGAGAGAAGGGTCAGCTGAATATCAGATTACACATCAATTCCAGTGAATAGTGTCAGAAATACAGGCCGCATCTTTTAAAACACTCAGCCATGTTCACACAGCATTTCTTCACAGCAGGAGGAGTCAGTGTAGTTGACCTTACAGTAAAGGTGGAGACAGAATTCCTGCTATGGTTTTTACGAGGACAATAAAGATCTCCAGTAGAAGCAGGGTCTCTTAGGACAAGTCCCACTGTACATACTTCACAGACTGTGTTTATGCAGTGGAAGACTCCCAAGACTGGGCTGTTAACCAAATTCAGCGATGCAATGTTTCAAGCCTGACCCCACCCAAAGCCAGTCTTGCCATACACTTGAGGCTGTTTATCATCCAGGCTTTTCTAATCTGTGCTGACTTGCGCCTCGTCCCTGGAGTCTGTCAACTGTCAGGCCAGGAGGAAGACGGCTCTGACGAGGATGCCATTGAAGATAATTTACAACATATTCTTGTCTTTCTTGCGGTTACATGAGATTTTTACAAAGTTCAGGTTCCTCTGATAAATTAAATGCATCATCTCATTCTATAAGATCTGTTGTCATTATGACTAAATTAAGCATGAATGTCAGTGCTATTATGAGATGAGGAGTAAATGGCAGCATCATTTGTGATTGCCATCTTTAAGAAGGAATATTCCCAGGTCCTATTCTGGCTGTGTTCAGTGAGTTGAAGGAACTGGCAACAGCATAATGGGGATTTGCTTCTGGTGTCTCTGGAAAAAAAACTAATTTTAGAGCCAGAAAAATAGAACTAGTTTTTGACACAGACAGGAAACACAACCTGGCCTCCAATCACTGACAAATAATGAAGCTGTTATAAAAAAAAACATAAATTTAAAATAAAGTTTACAAGAGGATATATCGTTTGACACTTCATTTACTCAGAAAGCCAAAAATAAAATAACAAGACCAGTTGTTGCTTTTTCTGACTCTGTGTGACTCCAGCAGAAGGTTTAAACTCAAACATCTGTGATTTTTGACAGTATAAAGTTCACAGCCGCCATTGTCCTGAAACGACAGTACACATTCCAGCTGTGTTTGGACTACTTGACCTCAGGAGACAGTGTAGAGTGGTACCATCACTGCTCCTTACAGTGGCATCAAGACAGTGATCATTAGTGGGAAAGAAGTTCAAGAAAGTCCTTGTTTTCCAGGGCATTTTGACTTTAAATGAGACAGTTAAATCCGTGAGACTGATAACATATGTTTGAGTTGACATGCTTGATGATAAACACAAGCAACTAGATATCTCACTACCAGGCTTCAGAGTTAAAGGTTTAAAATTAGAATGCAAACAGAATACAGAATTATAATTCTAATTGCAGGGAGTAGAATTATGCAAATAGAAATTCTAGTAAATGCTTTTTTTTTTTTTTTCAGTATGAATTACCCAAAATACATATGGCTAGTTCCAGATACATTAAGTTAGTTTGTATTAGACCAATTAAATTAGATGTTAACAACCAATGTTTGAAATGCTTTTCATTAGTGTTTGGTGATGAGTTTTCGGCTGAAGGTCTGCATTTAAAGTCACACCAGAGGTGTTCAGCTGGGATTAGGACTTTGCTTTCTGCAGACACAGAATATATGTATGAAGCTGCTCCCTTTAAGCGCTGTTGTAAGCGAATTGATTTTTTAATTTTTTTATTTGGAAGCAAATCAATTGATTCAGCATTCGACTCTTCTGTATGATGCATTAAATTCGACAAAGCGTTCTAATTAAAGGATGTATTGATCTTGTGAATTAGCGAATTTTACTACACCAATATTTTTTATTTGGTTGTAAAAGTTTTAGCCTATGGGAATATTACACGACACACTGAACCTTTAACAATGTATTGGCGCAAAAACGCACACCTTTTAGACCAGTTTCACATGAAACATGATTTCTTGACTGTCACAAATACTGCCTAAACACAATACTGATTTTGTGCACTTTTTATGTACCAATATTTTAAATTGGTCTTTGAACTTGCATGGCAAAAAAAGCCTTACCTTGCCAAAGCACTGACAGAACCCATTGATCTAATGGCATTTTTGAGCACTCCAAATCCAAATGCAAACTTTGCATGCAACAATCAGAGGCAGCAATTGACAGCGCTCTGATCCAGTGGCATACAGGCATCATCAGAATGACAGTACTCTAGCCCAATGAAGTTGGGGGATCCAGTGGGGGCGGCAATCATATTTCAGGGTGTCCGTGCCACTCTTAATCGCAACCCTGTTAAAATGTAGTGGCAGTACGTGCGCTCATTGGCACCCCCTCCAGCTGGTGGCTCTCTAGGCGACCGCCTAGCTTGCCTATGCCTAGAAACGGTACTGCTGGGGGCCCCAAAAGTGTGTGGGCCATTAGAATCGTCCTAACTTCCCTAACTTTTGAAAAGTAGTACATTTTGTCAGAAAACCTTAGAATTGCAATTCAATAAATTTCTTATTTTTCTGCCCAGCCCTGCTCTCTATACACAACAATATGGGAAACATAAGACTCTAAAGCTTTGCTATCAGAGCTAAATCAAAACACGGCACTGTATACAGTATTTAATGCAGTGGAGATTGTTTTAACACAACAAATAATGACAGCACTCTACCAAAGCACATCACAGGAAGCCACAGGACTCCCACAGGACTGTTCCCACCCATTCCTGCTGCTGCTCCACCCCGGGATCGACTGCATCTGCGGTTACCCGGGCCGCCTTTCCTCCAGATGAATTATTGGGTAATGGAGCTCTGGATTTTCCGGCCTCAGCACTTCTCTTCACCCTGCTGGCCTCCATTTATTAGATGTGGCCCCTGTAAATTTCTTCAGCTGGATCTCTTGCTAATGTTTGATTCATATCACTAGCAAAGGTCAAGCTATCCACTCTCAATAATTCAATATCCACATACTCTCGAGCCTGGGTCATATTAAACGCGGGAAGGGGGCAGAGATGTTCAGCGAGCCATAGACTGTCAAAGCTGAATGTCTTTTCTTCAATAACGATGTGATGAAACAAAATCTTTCACAGGAATGCTGCATTGCAGGCGAAACACTATGGAAATCTCTGCTGAAAACCTCATGCAGGCTTGACAAGCATGAGATTTTCAGCCAAAATTTCTAGTGATGCTGCTGACTGACCAAGGTTAACCCTAAAAAGCCTACTGTATAATTTCTGCATCACAAATTTCTAAGGCCTCAAAATGACCAACGATCAAAACTTTGCTGAAAAATCTGTTGTACACAATCTACTACATGACTTCTGTCATCTAACTGACAGTTTATACTTATTTTGGCAAGTAAAAGGCCTTTTAGTATAATTTTAAAAATGTCTCCCTTCAGGCCTTCCTGCTGTGAAATAGTTACTGAATTTAAAAAAAAGTAAACTTAAGAATAACTTTTATATTGTTAGTAATATTTCAAGATGAATATTTACTGCAGTGAAGCAACTTAGGTTTACTTAATGCATACATCAAAAAAAGTAAAATTCTGTGTATCAAATGTAATCAGGTTTTTGAGGAATGTTTATTTGTCCATCGCTCAATCATTGTTTTGCAATGCATTATATGTTTCCATATTATTGCGAGACATATGGAGTGAAAACCGATATTTATATGCATTTTATTTTATTTATATGCATATGTTTTAATTAGTTTTTGAAAAAAAAATGTCAGTGTAAAAATCTCATTGATTTATATTACAACCTATCAGAGCTTTTTCCTCCTAAAGTATGAGATCCATATTTCATATTATATGAGGCATAAAAACCTCAAATATTAAATATGATACTCAACAAAAAAAACAAGCAAACGGTTTTTAATTTTTTTTTTTTTTTTTTTAAGTTTTTTTTCCCCCCAATATTTTGTCTAGGTTCAATGAACTATTTCATTTAAAAAAAAAAGAAAAAAAAAAAAAAAAGATTTTTCTGACTGTTATTTCATATGTCAGGAGTAGCCTACATCAGTCAAGATTTCTTGTCGGAATTGTGGTCTTTTTAGAAAATGGTGAGGAATTCTGGGTTATGGAAGGAAAAAACAGAGTAGCCAAGTATTTAAGAGATAATAATTGGTATATTTGGCGATCTAAGGCACTTTTACAGCACCCATTAAACTATCCCATCATGCACTACTCTGGGGTTTCATATCCCACCAGGTTTATGACTCAGACTGCTCTCAGATTTATGCTCTACCACCAAGTCGCTGAGACGCACTGTAACTCAAGCGCAGATGCACAAGCGGACAATTTTCGCTCTTAATTTTTTTTCTCCATTCCTCTCTCTGTACCAAAGACAAATCACTGCTTGCCACCACAGACGTTTTCCACTACTATTCTTTCATAACGCCAGTTTGCGTTCACCGCAGAATGACAGCATGCTCTTGGGAGATGTATGAGGAATGCGACAGAGAGCCGCTGACCTCAGCTTCACACCCACGTGTGGAACCAGGCGTTGCTTCCTATGAAAAGCACTTCTGGCCAGTAAATACGATTCGTCACGTAATATTTTAATCAGGCCGGAGAGAGTGATAGTCACAGCTTGTCATGTTAACTGTGATCATCATTCAGAGCCCTGGGCATTCCACGTCTGTCAGGTGGGCGGAAAGACTCCAACGCCTGTGTGAGTTAGGAGTCTCAAACCTGAGCGTAATCTGCCTCTGCCCGCCACCGAGGCACGTATAGATCAACCGTGGCGACGGCGCTGGCAGCTAATCCGAGAGGGAACCGGTTTTGATGGATAAGGAAATTGATCCGACTTCTGAACCTATCAAAGGTGGTCTCCGCTCTGAGATACGGTAAACTGCAATCACTGTACTCACAAATAGACAATTGAAACCAATCAAAGCAGGATATTGTGAGCCACGATGGTAATGGAATATTGAGTTTACAAAAATGCGAAACTCAGTGTGGACAAACACTCTCTGTCCTGAACGTAAGATAAGTTTTTCCAGTATGACGGGTTTCAATTCACGACTACGAATGAGTAAATGAATGAATCGATAAAGGAATTACGGGTGGTCAAGCTATGCATGAATGGTGAAGAATAATATTGGAATTATAATAAGAAACTGAGAGTGGAGGAGGGAAAAGGAGAGAAAGTGTTAGACACACAAAAGTACTTCCTCCCTTCTTAACTGGATCCCCTCTGTGGAGCAGAAAGAGAGACCACAGAATAAACTAATGGCAGAAACATATTCTATGCAAGTGTGTGGTATCAGTTACATAGCTAACGTGCTTTCGTACATTACTGTGGCGGTAGCAAACCTCAGTACTCAAGGGGGCGATAGAGTTTCCTTCTTGCTGTAAGCTGCTACTTTTAGAGCAAAAATAATGAAAATGAAATAATGGTGTATTGAACAATCTGATAATTAATGGTGAAGACAATGCATGTACTTCCAAGGTAAAATACTGTTAAAACGTCACTTTCAAAGTCATTTTTAGCACCATCATTACTCCAGTCTTCAGTGTCGCATGATCCTTCAGAAATCATTCTAATATGCTGATTTGGTGCTCAAGAAACATTTCTTGTTATTATCAAATGTATGTTTTTCTGTAAAGTATGTTTTGAGCCTAGACAAATTATGGGGTGAGAGAAAGCATCAGATGAGGAAAGAATGATGTTGGATATCTAGAAACATAGGAGAAAAGGCAGTTGCAGTGGAAAACTGTACATGTAATCAGTTCATCCATCTCTGTTACTGTGAAAGGTGTCGGAATTACCATGTGGCAGATGGGAAACACCTCAAGCTGTGTGTAAAGAATGCCCTCTCTCTCTCTCTCTCTCTCTCTCTCTCTCTCTCTCACACACACACACACACATGGTGGAATAGTTGTTTCTAGCTCCCTACGGCCTCAGAGTGTGTCTCTCTTTTGTTATTAACAGCCTGTGCAGTGTTTTTAATAAACTTCTCGTCATTGGCCGTCTCTGAGAGCGCTGCAGTGCTTTGGCCGGCCAAACCCACACTCTTCAAAAGGGGGTTCTGCAGTGATGCCATAGAAGAAACAGAACCTTTGAACAGTTCCTAAAAGAACCATTTTTCTTATTTTGAAGAACACTTTAATAACCTAAAGAACCTTTTGTGCAATGAAAAGATTCCATGAATGTTGAAGGTTCTTCATGGAACCACCAATGCCAAAAAAGAAACTTCATCTATAGGAGTTAATGCTTTGCAGTCGCTACAATACTAAAACTTCATGTCGACTTCATGAAATCTAATGGACATATTTATTCCCAACGCTTCCCTAATGAGCTTCATGTCTTGCTTTAGAAAATTAGTATTTTCAAGCAAACGTCCCATCAGCGTCATTGTCTGTTCCAGCTATCAAGCTTGATCAAATCAGAATGTTAGAAGCCTGTTTACAATCAAATTATTATTTTTTCCAGGACATCTGCGTTTCCAGCCAGTGCCCACAAGATACACACAACAATCTGCTTTCATCTGCTCTGGTTTTATACCCACCTCTGATGGTCCAGAAGCATAGCACAAAAAGCTGGCACATGTGAGAGGTGCTGGTCGGTATGTCTGTGAACATATGTGACTTCTGAGGCTCAGGCTGTGGAACACGTTTGTACAATCGTCAGAAACATGTTCTGCTGATCCCTCCAGTCCCCTTTGAGTCAATGTGCCATGTCTGGGCTCACAGAGGCCTTGAGAGCTGACCATTTACACTGCCAACACCACTGGCCACAGATCATGGGCTTACAGGATTCATACTGAGCTCCACTGAGGCCAGCTTGACGCTTTCTCTGCACACTAATATCCGGTGGTGGAACTAAAAGTAACTAACAGAAGTGACACTTCCAACTATTTCCTAACTACATGTTCAGAAGTGTAACAGTAGCTCAGCGTATTTCAGTGCAACAATTCAGTAAAAACAAAGTTACAGTACAGAAGTATAGTATAGTTAGGGATGCACAATACCGGTTATCAGCCGATATATTGGTTGATATTGGATATTTAATTGTGCGAGATCATTTACTCTATTTTTTACATTTAGATTTTAGATTTTTGTTAAATCTCAAAATAAATATCCACTTTTCATATTCACTTCCATGCAAATGTCTTATTATTATCAATGTTGAAAACACTTTATCATCAGTCCTGCTTATTATTTGTGTGGAAACCAGGACACACATTTTTTTTTTCAGTATTATTTGATGAATAGAAAATTCAAAAGAACAGCATTTATTTAAAATATAAATCATTTGTAACATTATAAGCATCTTTACTGTCACTTTTGATCAATTTAATGCATCCTTGATGAACAAAAGGATATTTTTTCAAAAGAAAAAATCTTACTGACCCTAAACTTTAGTGTACATTTATAAGTTGTGGTATCTAAATTCACTGTAGCATTTAAAACAACTGGTTTTAGTTTAGTATTTAGATCAGTTTAGTCAAAATAGTATAGAATTTTTCCCAATTATCTTTGGTGGCTAAAACATGAAAATAATTATTGGTATTGGCTTAATGTATCAGCAATAATTGTAATATCAGTGAATCTCCAAGTATAGCATAGCAAAGTTGATATACAAACTGTAACTTCTACAGTTACCTTAAATCCTATGGAAGTACATGAGGATCAGCACTGTTTCAGCCCCATCAGGACTCCTCATTCCATTCAAGACAGCCTGATCTTAGTGGAATATATTGAGTGGAGTAAAATTTTTGCAGTGCTCAGTGGAACAGAGAGTCCACAGAGAAAAATATAACAGACATTGTTCTCTGCCTGTGGATGATAAACGCTTGAATTATATCATCAAGCAGAATTATGAAAGAAAGGCACTGAATTACCGCAGCATAAAGGAGCTGTATTCTAATGAAGAGCTTTTCACAGTGGAGAGCCACGAAGACGGTGATTAATTCTGTTGTAGCATCTCATTAATATCACAGAGAAAATGTGTGAGGAACATTCAAATATGGAGAGATACTCAGACGGCCGTGTGCTTTCAAGAAACGAAGACTGACACTGAAAGAGCTCATTTCTACTGTTGCTCTCTGAATGGTTTCGGCTTTTGCTTTCATTACACAAGAGACAATATATGAAATCAAAAACTGCAGCGATGATATTTCTCTTCCATTCCACAAAGAAGTAAATGCCTCTCTCTTTCAAACAAAACAAGATCTTTTGAAGAACCTGGGTTATTACAGTTAACTGTTGAAATTTAAATTTAAATGTAAAAAGCAAAATTAAACATTTCATTTCAATAAACTACTTCAATAATTAAAACAAAAATTGAAATAAAAATAAATAAAAACAATATAAAAAAAGTAATAAAAGGACAAAAACAACAACATTATGAAAACTAAAACAGGAGGAACTAAAATTAAAGTTATTTATTGAAAAGCTTGTCCTAAAAGCTTCTAAATCTCATTTGTATATCTGCACCTTCAAATGTGTTGCATAAAAACATGTTGCACCATGTTAATGTCCAAGTGGCTTTGAGCAGCATTTGATAGCTATTACTGAGGAGATGTTTTTATTCAATAAGAACGGACAGACTGGGAATGTAGTGCACAAATCATATGGAGGAAAAGAAATGATTTCGACATTAAAAAAAAAAAAAAAAAAAAATGTACCCAAATTCATTGGGGTGAAAAGTTGTTTTTTGTTAAATATTCATTTGGAAACCAAAAAATGCCCAAGGAAAGTCTGCGATAAAACTAACAAAGCAGCTGCAGCATAAATCATTTTATGGGACTAATAGGAGGATAATGGAAGCTCTTTGTGAAGTAATATGAAATACTTCTCCAACCACCTCTTTATAAATGCTGTGGAACTCTGGGAAAAAGAGCAGAGAACTTAAAAAGACAAACAAATCTGCTCCTCTGTGTTCACTCTCCGTACCATTACTATAGGTGCCACTCTGTTCTGTTTTTTTTCCTAATGAGCTTCGGAGTTAATTGGAGCTCCGATGCCTCTTGTATTTGCATCAGTTCAGGAGTGAGGCGAAGACAGAGGACCCAAAACTAAAACTAAATGAATCACATGAGTGAACTCAGAATAGTGCGAGAGAACTTCAAAGGCCTGCGCCGATATCCACTGGAGACTGTGGAGAGATACGAACATTTTGGGAGTTATTATGAGCAGGCACAATAGTGTGAGCTCATTACAGAGCCATCACAACAAACCTAAACCCACCAGAAGAAAAGAGAGAGAAAAACTGCTGCTGTTCACAAAAAATGCACACAACACACGTTTAAAAACCTGAAATACCTCAACTCCACAGTATTAGCAACAGAAAGGCTTCACAGCATGCAAACATCATCTCACCTGCAGCATCTGGTCAGACCATGGACTGTGTGTCTCTTGTTCACCACTGGAATGATGGGTAATTAAGATGGCCTCTACCATAGCTTTTAAATCTCATTTGGGCATTTGCATATTCAAATTAACGAAACAAACAGCTTTGGGTGCAAATGACTGAGAACAACTTAAATTTCAGTCTATTCCTCACAAATTTGCAAAATCGCAGCATGTCACATGACCTAATTATATTGCATGCGGTGTCTAGTTATCTATTTATACTCTTAAACCATTTTTAATTAACTGTTGTGTTAAAATTGTGTTTTTGGCAGTCTAATAAAATAATCAGTCAAGAAAGATGGTATTGATTCATCTACAAATGTAATAGTTTTAAACTAAACTTTAATAGAACAATTTCATCATGGAAAAAAATATGACAAAATTTGAGCACTGATGCAAACAGAGTGCTGACTTCAATAAACTCAATAGAATTGAGTCAATATTCATTAAGTTATTTTCTTGATTCATTTTGAATTGATTGCATCATGTTGGTAATTGATCGATTCTGCACAATTGTTATGTTAAAATTAGTCAGACGCTTTGGGGATGTACTTAAATCCTGTTACTATGGAAATGAGCTCAATAAGTGACCTTTAGCCATTAGAATTTATGTATTATTGATTATGCGTCTCAAAACCCAATTTATACAAAATGTGGCTTTAGTGTTCTAGCATTTATGTGGCTTTAGTGTTCTAGCACACTTCCTTTCTGTAACCGAACACAGAAATAAAGCATTTAACTGCGGTTCAGCAAAAATTCAATCATAAAGGAGATGTTGCTACTAAAATGGACAAAAAAAATTCAGGGTCAGACTGAGTGTGTCTTTTTTCTGGTTCACTTCCTAAGCGCTTCTCTCTCTCTCTCTCTCTCTCTCTCTCTCTCGTGTCTGAGACAGGAAATAATTAAATCAGCGCAGCAGTTTTGCATTGATTTTGTGAGGACCCTTGCAGCATTAATTGACTTGACCAAGCACATCTCTCTCTGAGCACATGAAACATGGTAAAACAAACAAACAAACATAAAAAAGCCACATTAATTATGAAAGCTGCTGACTACAGGTGAATTGATAAACAGGCTCAAGCTTACTATAACTCTAATTGTGATTTTACAACTTGTAACTAGTACCTTAAAGTGTGTGTGTGTGTGTGTGTGTGTGTGTGCGTGTGTCTGTGTGAGACATGAAATTTCATATTAATGCGCGAATGAATCTACGAGCATGCGTGTCAGATCCGCGTCAAGTTCAGCAGCGGCAGCTCTTAAAGTAATAGCAGCCAAATAACCTAATAACCCAGCTGCTGTAGTGTCTGTTAGTCAAAGAACAAAAGAAAAAAGGAAATCAATAACTTTTGTAGCTTTAAGGATTCATCTATTTTTCATTTAGAATTTAGTGTTTGATAACTTTATTCAATTTCTGTATGTTTCCTACTTACTAAACAGAAATATACAGATATATATTATATATATTTGCACAGGTAAATATGACATTTATTATAATAGTTTTACTTTTGTTTAGATTAAGTTGATACTCACCTTGAGTCATAAAAAAGATGCCATTAAACAAATATTAAAAATGTACTGTATGTTGTTTCTACATTAATTTGAAGATTGAATGTAAAATTATTGCAATATAAAAGTATATTTAAAAACTTTAATGTTAGGTGGGATTGCAATTAATTTCACAAAAAATGTGTGATTAATTAGTTATTTTTTTTAATCGATTGACAGCACTAATATACATATAGATAATAATAATAATAATATATATATATATATATATATATATATATATATATATATAGATATATATATATATATATATATATATATATATATGGAACATCTTAAAGGTTCTAAAACAGTTTTAATTTTCTTAATAGAAAACATAATTTGATTTTAGAATGAAATGTAACCTGGATTTATTTTCATTCGCTCACACAGGACAGTAAGAATGGGTGTGCGTCCTGTGATTACAGTCTCGCTCTGCCTCTCATAAAAGTGTCACGGACAGTGGATGTTATCATGCTGCAGTGATGGCATCTTTAGCCTAATTGACATTTAAATGGGGAACATGACATGCTGTAATTTAACACAGCGAGAGGAGGGGTCCGATGTGATGTCCTCTGAGACGAACCTCTCCAGCTGAGCCAGAGTACTGCAGAGAGGCAGGAAGCCAGGTAGGCAGACAGGAAGGTGAAAGAAAGTGGAAGAGAAAGAGACAAGCCTGCCAAACACCTGGCTCTACTTAGAAGAGAAGACAGCGGCAATTTGGCAGATAATGAAAGGAAATCAAATATTCTCACTCCAAAAAAGGCAAGACTCACTTCTCTCTGCCTGTTCAGTCCTACCAAACTACTACTTCTGCAGTATGCAATATGCAATATGTACACTGTTTGAATTTTTTGTAATTCTTTTATTCTGTTATTCAGATGATTATTCAACGATTAGTAGCTACAAAAAAAAGCATATCGTACAGTATTATATCTCATAAAGCACTGCACTCAACATGATCTTCCATTCCAAATATGATGAATAAATCAGAAGTATTATGGGCCTTGATTTCTAATGCAACCTTTGGACTCGTTATTAGTTCAGACTGCTAAAAGCTGACATTTTTACAAAAATCTTTAATTAAAATGCAGAATAATTATAGCTATTACTGAGATTACTTAGATGCAACTTGCTGAATTAAACACGCAACATTATGAGGTTATGTAGTAAACTATTGTTTGCAAAAAAGTTTGTTGCATAATACGCACTTGGCGTCCAAAATTAACACTCAGCAAGCAGCAAATGTGACAAAAATCGGTTTAGTATATAATATGTATAACTTGAGTTACTCACCAGTCAGCCATTAACTTTATTAAGAACTGCAACATAATCTAATTTTAAGAATGTAAACTAATTTTAATAGTTTATCTGAATTTCAGTGTATGTGTCTTAAAGGGATAGTCCACCAAAAAAATGATAATTCTGTCATCCCTCTTATGCCGTTCCAAACCTGTATGACTTCTGGAACACAAAAAAAAGATATTTTGAAGAATGTTGGTAACTAGACAATTTCAGTTTCCATTGACTTCCACTGTATGGACAAAAAATAATATGGAAGACAATGGGAAATGACACTGGTTGGTTATTAAAATTGTTCGAAATATCATCATTTCTTCAATAGTTGTGTTCAGCAGAAGAAAGTCAGCCATGCAAGTTTGGAACAGCATAAGGGTCAGAAAATGAGGACAGAATTTTCATAAAACAAAATAAAACATAATAATAGATCATGTTATTTAAAACAAAAAATCTAAATGAAAGCGCTGCTGGTAAGAAATACTTACCACTGTAATTTTTCTTTGTTAATTTGACATTTGCAGGTTTGCCAAAAAAAATAAAAAATAAATAAATAAATAAAAAATTGGACCCTGCGCATGCTGTTTACTGTAATGTGCTAACTTAAAATAATAGAAAGTATATAGTATATCCTGTGTAGTATGCAGTGAGCAGAAGCCTAGTATTCCATTGCACACACAGCCACTTTCTTCTCCTTTTCTGAAGATCACACGCTGATGGCACTGTGCCTTCATGTCAGCTAACCTTGACATCTGTCTCTCACACATTCACAGCATGGGATGAGCAGTCACACACACAGTTCCAGCTAGCTTTTCGCTCACGTACTCGACAATGCACATAGAATCTATACAGTCATTCCACTTATGAAGAGTGAGGTGTCCTGCGTCTGCATAACGCAAGGTCATCTCGGATCTTTCTAATGCTGATCCATGACATCAAAGAATGCAGACTTCATTATCAACAGACCCCTCATGCATCACTCATCTCACATGAGTCAGACGAGATCGGACGACGCCGTCAAAGTTGGTCAAAATCTCCTGTGTCACGTAGATCCTCACACGTTAATGAGGAGAAGACACGAACTTCCCCTGAAGACACGTTTCAACTGTTATTTTATTTTTAGAGTTACTGTTTAGGTCTTTCTGCAGACGCAGCACTGACACACTAGATTAAAACAATCATCATTAAATAATCTGTGTAATAGACAGATAAATGCTGAGATGTGCTAATGCAGTTCGTTCTAGTCTCACACAGCCATGCTTTTGACTACTGGCATAAAGTCTGGTCCACTTGTACTATGGTTCAAAAGTCTGAGGTCTGTAATAATTTTTTTATTTTTTTTAATTTACATTTACATAGTCTCTTATGCATACCAAGGCTGCATTTATTTGATTTAAAATTATATTATTAACATTTAAAATAACTGTTTTCTATTTTAATATATTTTAAAATGTAATTTATTTAATTATTAGCCATGTCTTCAGAGTTATAAGATTCTCCAGAAATCATTCTAATATGTTGATTTGGTGCTCAAGAAACATTACTTATCATTAATGTCGAAAAAATTGCATTTTGCTTAAAAATATCTTTTTCTCTCACTGAGAGAAGCCTGTGCCACCCATGTAATGTCAGAGATGCTTTTCCATGCAAACTTAAAGTCGGTGTGTTTGCTGAGATTTCCTTTGCCTACCAACAACTACTTTAAAACCGCAAGCCACAGACTTAATTAGCTCATTAAGGGGAGGCAGTGGAAACTCTGCCCTGGTTTCAGCTTTAGTCAAAATCACAGGAGCAGTACAGAGGAGAGGTCAATGGAGAGAGAGAAAGAGACATACGCTGTTGACATGAGTAATGTTTGTTTAATCAAGAGACGTTCAGCCGATGGAAGACCCTTTATATTCCATACCGCCCTGCTCGCTTCAATGGATTTCTTATTGTGACGTCAGGAAAGACCTTAGCAATGATGTTTCCCAGTGATTAAAGGAATAGTTATTTTTTTGCTCATCCACATGTCGTTCATTTTTGCTGAACACAAAAGGAGAGGTTTGCAAGTTGGTTCATATGGTCCAGCTACTCTTTTCCATACAAGGAAATTGTATGGAAAAATGTCATATAAGAATGTCATAAAAACACATTTGTGTGCGCAGTATTTCAAATCATACAATAGATTTGTGTGAGGAAATTTAAAAATATATATAATAATAATAATTGAAAATTTCCCCCTCTGCCATAGCACATTTTTCATTCATAAGATTTGGATATTCATGAATGTGATTAAAATTTGGAAGATTTTAAATGATTACCAATAAAACAGCTTCAATTTCTCTCTTTTCCAGTGTTATTTTAGTATCACTGCAACACTAGTAGGTATTTAATTAGTTTTTATTTTCATATTTTCAGTTTTCATTTTACATTTAAAGTTTGAGTAATCTGATGTGCATTTTTGTCATTTATATATATCGTTTTTATTTTAGTTTTATTATTTTATGTTATTTTAGTACATAAAGTTAAACTAAATAAAAATGAGAAATGACTCCTTGGTAACTAGTTAACATTTTTTTAAGGAACAAACATGTTTTTAATGGTTTTAGTTTTAGTTTATAATTACTATAATTACGATAACATGTCTTTTTCTCTCTCACAAAGCTGTCATGTGACTTTGAATATGGTCTACATTTACTTACAATTACTTGTGTGGTGTTTTTGGAGCACACTGAAAAGAACATACTACATGACTAAACTTCTCATTTTTTCCTCACTTTTTTAACATCAATACAGGTTTGGAACGACATGAAAGTGAGTAAATGATGACAGATTTCTCTCTCTCTCTTTCAAATGAAATGTCCCTTAAAAACACCTTATTCCTCAGAGCCAGTAAAACTTAATATCTTTCCATTAGAAATTCAGCTTGGTCTATAAATAATAAAATCAAACAAAAATGACTTTATCAACATAACCTTTATCCCATGCCAGATTTCTCCTAGGATCTTGTTTTTCCTCTGCTGCTGGACGCAGAAAATGGCATGCCTCTTTTTAAATGCCAGATTTCGTCTCACGCTGAGGAAGACCGGGCATCTAAGACCTTCGCCTTTCGTCTGTTCCAGCAGGGACGCACACTGCAGTTAAGCTGTCACACCGCATGAACGCCAAGGTAAAGCTGCTCAGAATAGACGCAACAGCAGGAAACAGCAGCCCGACACGCGGCAGCGGCAGCACCTGTATTGACTCGTCCTCCTCCATACTGCAAATAACACCAGACAGTCCTTTTAAAATACCACTTTTCACAGCACACACACAAAGCCCTCAGTATTTAACTAACAATAGGAGGAAGGTGTCAGCTCCTGAGGGCTGGGGAGGCTGAACCCAATTTTACTGACAAGAGACTCAGGTTATTTCAGGCAGGCCCTTCAGCGGTCCACTTACATGCTAATACTGCAGTTTAGAAGCGGAAACTGTGTGAATTCAACCTGTTATGTTTTTTTAGAATACTATTTCTTATATGGCTCATATTGAGCCATTTTTACACAGTATGGATTATTCAAAACAGCATATGACAAAGGCCAGTCAGTCAGTCATTAGGCATGTCACTAAAAAGTCTACATGTTCTGCATGTCTCTGTGTGAATATGAGTGGCAAACAAGAAACCCGCGTGATGCTCACTGTGTTTTCAGCATCTGTCGTCACATGAACTTCAGCTTCAGAGCATTTCTCCATTTCATTCAAGAAATAACTACCATCAAATACACACTGAAACTCAAAGATCTTCAGAACAAACCACCAAAACTGCCAACACGATAGCCTTGTGGGCAGCATGGCCACTTCGCTGTTTAATGTCCTATAATAATAAAGGCAAAAAAAAAAAAAACAGCCAAAAAATAAATCTTAAAAATAAAAATGCCAAAATTAAAGTTTGGTTTAACTTGAAAAAATTATGACAAAAATAAATTACTATTGTAAACTAAAATGTACTTCTCAAAGTAATAATATTAGCATTTTTAAGGAATATCATTCAACCAAGCTATTTTCATCCACTTTTCTTTTTTTTTTTGACACTTCTGTTGACAAATCTTACTTGACAAAATATAAAAAAAGAAATCAATGTTTTGTTGTAAATTAATTGTTATATTTTAATTTCATTACATTTTAAAAGATTGATTAAATTGTCACGTTTAGTAATTAATTTCATTAGATACCATATTTGATTACAAATTTCTATTAAATCATAAAACAAAATCCACTAAATAAGGTAGCTACTCTGTGGTGTGAACTGTGAACAAACAAGTTATGTTTACATTTATTCTCAAGGCCTAACAAACATGTGCAAAGCATTTCCATCACCATTAATCATGACTGAATATTGTGATAAATATCGTTATTGTATGATAGGGAAAAATACACTTTTGGCCATATCACCCAGCCCTTATTTCTTAGCATGCAATGATTTAAGATGCACTCATTTTAATCTTGCATACTATTTACGACGTGAAATGGGATGCAGCGATGGGTTTGATTTAGTTTGTGCCGTATTCTAATCCAATTCTAATCTGTCTTTCCACTGCAAATTCCCTTCAGTCTCATGTTATATATCATTAAAGAGTGGCAAAAGTCCAAAAACAACATATCAAATGAACTAGCATTTTCCCAGAGCTTTCTATACTGTATTATGTTCAAGGGACACCTAATATTAAATACATCTTGAATCCTGCACCATAATCAGAAAGTTGCCAAACGCAGTCTGCGGGTGTTCCTTCTGGAGGTATTAGCCGTGAAGGAATGAGCGATGTGAGATGGCAAAAACTGCTGCTGCTTATGTTTCTGTAGGTGAACAGAACGCATTGATGCAACAGGAGCAATTAGAGCAAAAAAAAAAAATTCACACATGTGCAGTGCTGTGGAACGGCTCAATTTCATTAAGAAGTTATGTCTAACGACGCGTAAAAAAACAGAAGTGCTGGTGCCATATGTTCTGTAAAAAAAATTAAGGAGAGAAGGAGAAAACCTCATTAGCTTCTTCCAGCATGTGTGCCAGCTACAATGTTATGCGTCAGAAATGCATAACCAAAAGTTCGTCCACAGAGAAAAAAATATTTAGACAGCTCAAAACACAAATTCACATAAGTGCTTTCTTAAAAAGAAAAAAAAAAAAAAACAATCACAAAGCTTCATATTTCTGCTTTTCTACCCTCCAGCCACTTGCTTGCCAGGTTTCCACTGTACATTACTGCAATATTAAAAAAATAATAATAATACAAATTTAGCATTAATCGACAGCAGATGTTATTCATAGACACTAAGTTGTAAGTAATGCACAAGATTAATTAATACATTTAAACACATCCATCATTCTTTGTTTGTCTGGCTTCTCATATTAAAAGGTTTTGCTCATTTATCAAATGGATGACATGTTTCAGTGGACGGCAGAGTTAATAAATGTTTAGAGTGAATCGTTTGTAATCCTGGAGGAGGGGTGTGATTTCAATTTTCATTCTTGGCACTAAAAGCTTAGAAAAAATAATAGTCCATACTAGTCCTTGTTTTCTCTCCCCTGTTTTTTAAGAAACACGACTCTTACAGAAATATCCAAATGGACGAATTCATCTTCAGGGTGGTCAAAAGTAAAAATAAAAAAAATCAAACAAAGATATAGATCAACTTAAAAGAGTATCAGAAGTGTTTTCTCAAAAAACACCCTGCAAATCGTTGCCAGCGCCTCAGGTAACATCATCCCGTCGTGCCGCCTATAAATCCAGAGTTAACACTGAAATGCAAACCTCCCCCTAATATTTTTGAAAGAAATACTTTGGTTTTTCCACAATGAAAGCGGGAGGTGAGAGCATGTGGTTTGGATTACAGTAAATCTAAACCGTTTCACGGTGTCTCAGGAAAACCAGGAGTAAAGGAGATCATTCCAGCTCTGGGCCTGAAACACTCCTCTGCAATCTGCTGGCCGCTTTCTTCACTCGTGTCTCTGAGTGCCGTGAGATTTGTAGGTCAGAGCGGCCTGTGCCATGAGACACTTCAAAGCAATGATGACCAACATACACTAAAAGCACAGGGACAGGCAGAGGGGCGGTAAAACATCCTTTACAAGATTTACTTATGCTCTCATGATAGTGTAAGCTCTATCTATCTATCTATCTATCTATCTATCTATCTATCTATCTATCTATCTATATCTAACATTTAAAATAACTATTTTTTATTTAAGTATATTTTAAATGCCATTTATTCCTATGATAACAAAGCTGAATTTTCAGCATCATTACTGCAGTCTTCAGTGTCACATGATCCTTCAGAAATCATTCTAATATGCTGATCTGGTGCTCAAGAAACATTTCTTATTATTGTCAATGTTGAAAACAGTTTTGCGGTGTGTTTGTTTTTGTTTTAGAATAATTTATCTTGTATTTATCTGTGTATTATTCACATGTTGTTCTTCAAGGTGTCATACGGTCAATAAGACAAGGTACAATATCACACTTTCATGACACCTATCAAAAGAGTCCAACATACACTCACACACACAGCGACACTGCCGAATTGTTTTCTAGAAGTGTTGTGCACATGTACAGCTGTGTGATTGATACCAGCATGTGTACGAGTCTGTGCATGGTAAACTCTGTGTGTGTGTGTGTGTGTGTGTGTGTACAGAGGAGGTAAGTGGCTGGTGCTGTGTGTCTGGTGGGAGAAAGGATGTCACTGTGATTTCTCTGAACGGAATGACACGGCTCTCAGTGAGGGCCGGCCCTGCTGTGATGTGCTCTACTAATTAAAGACAGTGCTGGGGCCCGTGGGGACACACACACACACAGCTGACACAGTCCATGTGAAGCCGGGCTCATCAGGAGCTAAATTAGAGCTAGGTGCTGAAAAAAAAAAACACTACAGTTCCTGACTTAAGTTACTAAATTACCAGAGCCATCCAAAAACACGCACACACAGGCTAGTCACTCCCAGCTTTTTGTTGGTGGCGCTTTAATATGGTTCATAATCCTGTGGGAAGTGTATCGAGTTTCTTTGTACAAATGGTTTCATTAAGGAAGGCACTATACAGTATTTATGGTATCTAAAAAAGTAATGTGGGGACATCCATTTAGCAAGCATAAATTAATAAATTATAAACAAACTATTAAATATTCATGTAATTTTGCCATGAAATATTAGGGAGAAAAACATTTACTAGAAAAATTTTTCTTTTACAGCATGCAAATGATCCCATTATTGCATTGCATTTGTTTAAGTAAGGCAGATGCTAGCGGTGAATGGACAGTGAAAGGGTCGTGGTCTCATTAAGGGTAGGGTTAGAGACACTGAGGTCAAGTAAGGAGATACTCCATATTTCAGAACGCTACACGCAGCTTTTGTTATGAGTCTGTTTGACAGCAACATTCACAGGGCAGAGAGAAAGAACGAGAGAGCGAGAATGATGAGAGAGAAAGAGAGAGAGAGAGAGAGAGGGAAGGCAGCACACAGCAGGATGTCACTTCCTGACCTCTGGTTCTAGATGCCCATGTCATCTTTATACTTGACAGATACTTTGCTGCCCCTGGAGATCCGTCTAAAAATAGACTGATCTAAGATCTGCTTCATAACGCACTCTTTATTTGAGATGCTGCAACAAATGTGGATTTTAAGCAATGCAAAAGCTTTTGCTTATATTAGGAAAGCACCAATATTAAAATTCTGGCTGATACTGATGAGGCAATAATTATTGTATGGTCGATAATAAAAATGAATAACAGGCTGATGTGAATATTTTATACTATTTTGTCAAAATAAATGTAAAATAAAACACTAAAACCAATCAATTTAAATGCTACAAATACATTTATTTATTTATTTTGCGACTTGCTAAAGATTACATTTAACAATGTTGTTAAATTATTAGTTTTTTTTAATTATTTATTTATTTTAGTGAACACTACATGATGGCAAATGTCATCTAAACACAGATACAGTGGAAATGAGCATGCACAACATCAAACAATACAAATTTATTAAAAAAAAAAAACAAACAAATAAAACAGCAGATAATTGACATATAATCTGAGGAGTGACTAATTTTGGTTTGGCATCACCTTGCCATTGCTGCCTCATCACAAACGTATTTCCACTAGAGCAACAGTGAGGAAAGAAACAATCAAACAAACAAAAAATCTATTTAGGACTGCAGGAGTGATAATTGCTGCTACAGAGAATAAGATGTTTTTTACTATTAGACAATGATCAATTATTTCCAGAAGAAAGCCCAAACCAATGAAAATTCAATGCCGCTGATAGACAGACAGGCAGACAGATAGCTACTCTTATGTTGTGTTGGCGTATCTGCAGGGTGTGGATGATGGTGTCGTGATATGTTGTGTTGTTTGCACGGCTTGTCTAGCACAGTTGTTTTAATGCAACTAATGAAAGCGCTCATCATGATAATTGCAGTGGCGTTTGCTCCTGTATGTGTGCGAGTCTGAGGACTCAAGTGCCTCGCGTCTCTCTGTGCCGCTTATTGTCTAGTCACAACACTTCAGTGAAAGTAAGCACACAGGTTGTGGTTTTACAGTGCTATTTTTGCATGCGTTTTACAGCGCAAATGCAATTTTTCATCAAAATACAATAACTTGATCCGCCTCTGAATTGTTTTTTGCCTGACATCATCAAGCCCTTTTAATTTTCAACCACTCTACTCCAAACACCTCTCAACATTTTTCACAATACAATCAATTCCCAATGGATAAATTCAAGTCTCACCTTATATTTTTTCTCATTGATCATCCAGAAACACTCTAAAATATATCACATTACGAGTAAAATGCCTTACACACAACTTCAAGCTCATGTATTGAATCTCCTGCAGCTGGAAATAAGGCACACATAAATGTCATGACAACAGCAGTTTAGGGCTGATGCAACATTTCATTTAAACAGAAACAAAGCCTAAAATCTAAGCTTTCCTAAAACTATTATTTTGCTGACATGCAACTAAAAATTGCCATTTCCTTAAGGACATGCAAATCTAGTTATATCTAGGATGATGTCAGGTAAAATAGGCCAGGAGGTAAAATGTACCAGATAAGGTTGGTGAGTCACAGTTCTTTAAGATTCAATATTCAGTCACCGCAAAACTGTTCTAAACAGTTGCCACAATAGTATTAGACATTCATCAACTGATTTGATTGCTCTGTGTTTGCTAAGGTGTGCAGGACAAATTATTTTACAGAGGACTGAAAGGAAAATGTAAGATACCCTGACATGATAATAGCAACATTTCACATCCCATATCATTCATTTCTTTGTTCACAATGATGGCGTTGAATCACCGGCCTATTTTACTGTAAGCAAACATAGTGGTTGTGACAGGCATGGAAAGAGACTTTTTAGATTTAAATAGCTTTTGGGCATAAACAGTTGTTTTTGTCACATATTTTAACATAAAATGATACTTACAAAAATGAGCAGTCTGGAAAATGTGCAGAGACATTTTCATGCTGCTTCAAACCAAAAAAAAAAAAAAAATTGTCCCTTTTTACCTGACTTCACCCTGTGTGGTGGTAAAGAAAAAAGTAGAAGTAATTCACTTTAAACTTCAAATTCAACCTCAAATGAGTTTTCTTTCAGTAATGTATCAATTAAAATATTGCAACGCAGAGAGTTTATGAAAAGGCTGAGAAGCATACATCTAAGACCACTTGCGGACAAAGCATAACTTCATTCATGGACAGGAAGGCATTAATAAATTAATGCATATGCGGATGCTGAATAATACAGCACACAAAGAAAGACTGAAGTATACCTGGTTATGGCACGCCACTTTAACATTTAATTCCATTTTAATTTAATAATAAAATTAAGCTACTTAAAATAGTTATTCTGACCAGTAAAGAATTACATGTACCTAGTAAAACTTAAAAAGATACCAGTAAGAACTGGAATATAATCAGAAGAAAATAGCTGACATCTTAACCACAGACCCCCTAAAATTCAATGGCAAAAATATGTAATTTGTTACCAGGATAGAAATAAATACTATTAATGAATACATAGACTAATCCCTACAAGAATGAATACTAGCAAATAGCTACTAGGGAAACAAAAATATATTGGAATACTTCAAATAAGCAGTCCATAAAAATAGGTATTAGTTGGTTTAAAGAAAATGTTGAAACAGCTTGCCATAATCTGATCGCTCATCGTTGCCAATTGTGATCTAAAAGTCACATTAGTAGAAACTATCGATATCGCCAGCCAAATCAACTACTACAGAGTCTACTGCTCTACTAAATCTCCACAACTGATCACATTTGACAGGATCTGCAAAAACATCACTCACAAGCACGAGAAGGAAACTTACCTAAGAGCAGGGCACGAGCGCTGGCAGACATCACGTCTCCGGACTGAGAATCCTACAGAAACGTCTCCTTTGCTCCTCAAAACGAGCACATTGAGTCATTGAAATGGTCTCTCAGTTTTGTTCTGACCATGAGCGGAGCGATATCACCGGCTGAGACCATCAAAAGCATCTCTGAGATCTCCAAACGTCCTGAAGCTCCTTCACAAACACCCGTTTCCTCCGAGGAGAAGTTCTCATTGACTTCAACTAGGATGCGTATCTACGATCTCCGTCCTCTCCTCCGCCTCCTGCTCTGTGTAGGAAGGAGCCACGGGCTGGTAAAGGTGTGTGAGGGGATGGGGAGACCTCTGCAGTTAAAGGAGAACACTTTCCTTTGCAGATTTCCTTACGGGACACATGTAGATAGATGACCATTGGATGCGAGTCTCTCCGCTCCTGCAATGAAATGATTGTACTTCATAATAAACAAAATTTAATTAAAAGCCATTAACAAACACTGCGTTTATCAGAGCACTAACCAATGCATATTCAAATGAATATATAAATGAAAACGTGAAGCTAAATTTAATGACATTCTGAATTTGACCAGTTGATTAAATAGAGAGACGAATGGATTTTAAGGTTAAGAGTAGTTCATTTGGCTGGTCATATCGGTAATGTGGCAATTAAAGAAATACTTCACCTGAAAATGTAAATTTGAGTTCCAAACAGTATAAAACACTGTAAGTGTAGTCAATATTTCTCAATATTCTAAACCTTAAGACATATGTTGTATATAATTCTTTTTTAGGTGAAGTATTCATTTAAGAACATTTAGTAGGCTATTGGTTAGTAAAATGTGAAAAGTGGTGTACAAATTTGTGTTTTAATAAAAATACATACATAAAAATACATACATACATAAACCCACTTCCATCACAAATATAGATATATTTACAGATTTAATTGGTCACACCTGCAACTCGAATGAAAGAGAGTGAAGGTGGTGGTGTGGTCACATTTACCATTCTTTGTCAAATTTTTTTCTGGAAAAATCTTTTATTTTATTTTATTTATTTATTTATTTATGGAAAAATTTTGCTTCAAGTTGGTCAAGCTAATTAACCACTTTGACCAACAGAAGCCCACTTTCTTTGTGCTTCAGACATCTCTATACTTTTGACAACGGACAATGTGTTTTTTTGCCCACATGACCACACCTTACGAAAACATCAACATATGAAAAGGAACTGTTAAAGAAAAATAAAGCTGTAAGAAAGAGAACATATGGATGATAAAAGTAAGTTTATTCAGTGTCTAAATGCCAGACATGTTACACTACATTGACTACGATTTCACAATGGAACACTTGCTGTTATAGGACTGAAACAGCAAAAATATACAATTTAGCGAAAATAAAAAATAAATAAAAAACTTTGGGATGTGGGATATATAACTCATATGTGATCATCATGAACCTACATGTCGATCAAAATGCAAATAAACTCTTACACTTTCAAGTGCAATGTCCTCAGTTTCTCTCCACACAGCTGGATTTTGGTTTGTGTGCTGCTGAAGCTTTCTGACTACATCTGCAGTGATGGAACCAACAAATAGTTTTCCATTATAATGCATTATGGGATTATTTTTAGTTGCATGGAAAACTTCAAAGAGCAACAGTGGCCTGTTTTTTTCCTCTGATTATTCATGAAGGTCTCCTGAAAAGGAGCAGTGAAGGAGGACAGGACTTATTGCCATGACCTGATTACAGTTTGCTGCAGATGGCGATTTTACAGAATTTTCATATTTTGGACCAGGAAGATGCCGCATCTTAAAGCATCTGACAGCTTGAAAAACAAGCGCAAGAGTTTCCAGGCTGGTTTGGTTACTTGTGGTGTAGCCAACCACAAGAAGTACAATATGTTTCACTCCACTATCAATCGACTATTTTGAGTTCTAAAGATTGAGGACAAAGTTCTTTGCCCTGATTATTAATTCATCACGGCCTCAGTTACAAGGCACTCAAGTTTAGCAACTAAATTTAGATCAGACAGAAAGGAAATGTCTAAAAACAAAATGTCCACGTGTCCCTACAAGAAATTCCGAAGCTTCTTTAGAACATACCGAGGTCATTGCATTATTCATGAAGGTCTTAAAACTTTAAAACAATCCATTAATCCATTCATTCATTCATTTCCAAGACTCAAAAAATGTCAGGGGCAAAATTGGTGATGGTGCGTTGAATGGCCAGCCTCAGATTTAGATGGAAATGAGCTTTCTTTCTGAATTGTTACCCAGCGGTCTTCTGACAGACACATTAAAGGGAGGATAGACAACAACTCTCTACCAAAACCTCCTCTGATTTTAGCATTTCAGACTGAGAAGCTAAACCCCTCATCACCAGGGAGAGCGCCGTAAATCTGCAAGCTCTCTACTGCTGCAGAATACCCATAATTCAGAGGCAAGTGTTCATTCATCAAACCACTCAATTAATAACCTTTCCTGAGAGCATAGCAGGGATTAATCAAGATCCTTCTCCGGTATGACATTGGAAGAATTTGAAAGATATCCTAACTTGAAAGTGGGAATATGATTCTTTTTCCACAGATTTTCCCATGTACTCAATCTTTCTGGCATGTGGTGTTGCTAGAATCTGTGGTGATGAAAAACGGGAGGTCCGCACCAGAGTCTCGAGCTCTGATGGTACTGGTTCATCTTTGTATTTTCCCTTGATTTAGTCTGAAAGCACAATCATGACACAGCTATGAAGTGGCTGCCTGGATGATCAGAGTGAATCAAAGCTTTTATGGACCACTTCTGAAACAGAATGATTCTTAAAAGTCTGCTTGGGGACAATGCAACCTTAATATCCCCGGGAACACCAACCAAATGAAAGGAAAGCCAAAAAATCCAAGGCCCTGCAATTCAATTCCCTTCAAAGATGAGGTCTATTTTCTCAAAGGCCATTTTCAAGGCCTCGGAGAAAGAACAAGAAGAATGAGTGTCTTCTTCCAAAAACCTATTGAGCTTCTTTGCTGTCTACTTTCTAGAGAGCCCTAATAAAAATAATAATAAAAAAAAGATAAATGTCAGTCAGTTTTCTATATGCAAGACAAGAAACAATATCTGAGAGTGAACAGAACGCATTTCAAACATATCAGCACATTATTGTACACGTACACCAAGCTTTAATTAAAGCGATTGCTTTCAGGGATGTCTGGAGTTTTTTTTCCCCTGCAACTGATGTGCATTAAATCAGAAAAATTTAGTTTGTGCCAAACCTGAGATCATCAAACTGAGTGGAAACAGACGCTCAACATGAGAGCGAGTATTAGGAAAGTCAATCATTTTATTTAGAAAAATGGGAAGCCTAAACACAATAGACATGAATTTAAGCATGAAAATGATCCAAACACAAGATATAAACAATACATGACAATAGACAGTACTAAAAAACACTGATATCACTAAGCCTCAAGGATAATGGTATTAGTTGCAGTGAAGAGAATGTCTATGTATGAATATTTATAATCTTAAAGACGGAAAAAAATAGATGCAATTTAATAGCACTAACACAATATGAAAATAATAGTAATTTATAAGTATGTCGATATACATCACACTGTTTTAAAAAAAAAAAAAAAAAAAAAAAAAAAAAAAAAAAGCTTTAATAGGTAACTTGTGGTAAATATAATCTGTTTCGAGACAAAATTATGTAATATGAATTGAACCAGAACAGGTAGAAACAGCAGTAACACTGTACACCAAGGTATAAGTAACTAGTTATGTTTATTTATATATGAATACATTAAATTCAGAGTTAAAGTATGTCGACTGATGTTTAAACTTGTGGTAAAATCTAAACTAGCTGGTTTTATACAAGTTTGTTACATTAGGTTACAATAATAAATGTAATTTGTAATGGCCAGATCAGATAGAAATAGCAACAACACTGTACAACAAGGTATTAATAACTGTATTTATTCATTTTGTTTAATGTTGTGTACATTAAAATGAATGTATTAAGAATTCTAAATTCTACTTAGACGAGTATAGAATGAATAAAATGAGCAAACATCCTTGCAAGCCATGCAAACAATCAGGAGATCTGATAGGATTATTTCCAAATGGCAGACTAGGTTTTGCGCTAATTAACCCTGAGCGATTATCTTAGCAATTTTTTTCATCAGTAGGTGTGCATTGTATGTGCGAGCTTCAGCATTCGTGGCGTTTTTATGTGAGATGAGTAACGGCCAAACCACGCTTAACAGCCTCCCCCCTATTTCCAGCAGTGCATTATGGGAACTACAGTGAGATGGGATCCCACATCATCAGATAAACCTTCCTTAACTGACAGGCACATCAATCTCCCCGTGCACGCATGTCATTGTTTAAATTGGGTTATTTAAATTCATTAAATACTGCAATGGCATGAACTGCCAACATCATTAGACTTGCAGATGATGTTGCTGCAGTGTCTGATTCTAATGGCCATGGATTGCACGTCTCTCAAAGCAGTGTGGGAATATTCTGCTCACATTGTTTGCCCTCACTAGCTGAACGAGGGATGAGTTACTTGGGAAGGATATGAGAATAATATTTAAGGAGAATTAGTTTCGCATTAGCCCATTGGTCGGCTGCTGCTGTCATGTCTTTCCAAACAAACCGGCCCTTAATTAAGTCCAAGCAAACAGTTGGCTACAGAAAATGTGAATCAGAAGTGTGTGTTCTGAACACATTAGACAAAGTTGGAATGTTTAACTTTGGCTAATGTGAAATGAAAAATGTTCACTTCAAAATTTTTGAACAGCAATCAATTTTAGACACAGCAATTCATTTTTGTCCTGCATAGAGGACTTTTTTCCCTCCTCAGAGACAATATATACATTCAGATACTGTAATACACCATAATATACGACCAAATAATTACATATAAAAAAAAATCATTAATTATAAATACATTTACATAAAGCTGTAAATATTAAAAAACATCTGCAAAGGAAAGTGTGACTTACTTTTATGGAGATAGACATTGATCTAAGGTCTTCTAAGGGACATCTGGATCCCGATTGGTAGATTTTTATACACTGAACAAAAAAAAAAAAAAATGGTGTAGAAACAATTTTCACTTAGGAATTGCTAGTAAATTTCATAAATAATTACAAAGAAAAAGCAAGACAGACATTGAATTAAGCATAAAATTTTGTAATAGAAAGACTGAAATAGTATTTTCTCGTAAAACCTTTTTGAATGTACAGTACACAAAAATAAAAGAAGTGAATATTTCTTTGATATGTTAACGTCGGTCCATCAAGGGAGAAAACGTCTGTTGGGGTTCTGTACAAAGAAATCCGATTATTTCCTGACCTCTTGTGCTGTTCAAAGAACTTCTGTTGTACGTTTCACTGGATGTAAGACGCTGGTTAAAGAGGACAATAAACTGCTGACCCAAATTTCCTGCAAAAATAGCTCTGAATCTCCTGTGAAGCCACGCATGGGACCCCTGGATTGCAGCAGAGTCTGAGACATGTTACAGTTATCAAATGACTCAATACAACAGAGAGCCACACTGCCAGGCTTTGTGCAGTTAAACGTGCTGTTCATTTCCAATACCCTGCTGTTTAACTGAATAAGAGAGACATTTTTTACTACTTTCCAACTGTGATGTGAAAACGGAAATGCAAACACTGCTTTGAAATCAACAAAAACTGCACAGTAAGAATATCCAACAGACTATTTAAATATGTAAAACTTTGCATGTCCAATTTGGTTACTAAGCATCTAATTTTGTAAAAAAATAAATAAATATAAATAAATAAATAAATAAAAAATTATATATATATATATATATATATATATATATATATATATATATATATATACTGTATATATATATATATATATATATATATAAAGAAATAAAATGAAATAAAATGAAATAACTGAACTCTGAAGTTCCTGTCTGTAAAGTCATTTGTGGAAAGAATCCACAGTTTAAGTTTCAGCATGAACTTTTCACCCCCTCTATGAGGCACACAGCTGCCGGCCACAATTCACTTTAAATAGAGATTCAGTTTGCTTCAGTACTGTAATATCAGCTCTCACATCCACTCCACTGACATCAGCAGCCCTTCTACACAGATGAGATCCCAAATTACAGCTCTGGTCTTACCAGGACACTCAGCAGTAGCTGCATACTGACTCTAAAAGCATTGACAGACAGACCAAAGACACGCTACACTTTTGCTCTGACAGAGCACAATTGATTTTTCCATGAACCAAGATACTAATGGATGCCACCCATATTTTACCTACTGATCTAACATGTGCAGAAATGTCCATGAGCATCATGTCTACACTTGAATCGAACAATGTAACAAAGTGCACAAGTTTGAACTTGACTTTAATTTGTCAATGTATTTACACTTCGATCTAAATGTGGACGGACGGACGAACAGACAGATAGATAGATAGATAGATAGATAGATAGATTTAATGTTTTATAATGTAATTTATTCCTGTGATGGCAAGCTGAATTTTCAGCATCATTACTCCAGTCTTCAGTGCCACATGATCATTCGATAATCATTCGATAATCAACATTTATATAAAACAAATATTCTGTAACATTATATATGCATTTACCCCCACTTTTGATCAATTTAACGCATCCTTAATCAATAAAATTATCTCTAAGTAAATAAATAAATCATTCTTACTGGCCCCAAACTTTTGAAAGGTAGTGTGTAATTTTTAATAATATCTATTAAAATGATCTACTATAAGTAAATAGAGTAAATTTTGACTTCATTCTTCATTGCTATCAAACTCTTTTGTTGTCTACCGATTCTGCATGCATCAATTATTTCATATCACATAAATATTACACGATATAGAGGTTGACATGAGAAACACGACGTGCAATGATTTGTGGTCTAAGTAATGGGAAAGAGAGAGAGGAAGCAACAGCGAGAGGTCCAGACTAGTTGTGATTCAGTGCTGAATTTGTCACCCTGTAACTGATCCGTCTCAGACACATTCTGTGGCTCTGGCTCGAGCACAGCTACAGAAGTCACCTTGAAGCTCGGTTTCCTGCACAGCTGCACTGAAATACACATGAAAACAATGCAGAGGCAATTTACCTGCACTATGACAGTCGTGATTATCCATAACACCTATTGTACACAAGATAGAATAAAGACATTAGAAACAGTTGTGCTGTAACATTCAATAAGAATCCTGATCAATAGATGCAATTACATTGTCTGATATCCCGGATGTTTGTGTACCTCAGAGAGCGTTGCATTTTTAAAGAGCATTGCAGGTGTTTTGAGAGTGTGAGGATAGAAATTGACTCTTGTATGGCATGTTGAATTGACTCTGACTTAGAGGCAGAGATGTTCACAAGTCTTTAACTTGGAGTCTGAGTCAAGTTTGAAGTCTTTGACCTGGAGTCTGAGTCAAGTCTCGAGTCTTTGGTCACGAGTCCGAGTCGAGTCTAAAGTCTTTTAATGGCTCGCTAAAAAATCCCATTCAGAATCCTCATGTATTGAAATCTTCCTATTTATGAAGCTGTTTTATAGGCTATAGACAAAATATATGATCTATGATCCGCTTTGTAAAAAAAAGAGGTGTTAAGATGTAAGGTTAATATACATCCAGCCTGTTACTTATGTTTTAATCCATTACCATGTTCAAACTGGATGAGGAGGAGAAGAATTGTTGAATAAAGTCGTTAATTTAGTTTTCTTTGCGAACAAAAAGTATTCTCATTGCATCAGTAGATTTGTGTTTTATCCTAATTTTTAATTTGATTACATAAAATTGCAATAATATTGCATGACTTGGGATATAATAATGAAGACGTTTTTAAATACCCATGGAAAAAAATGAACGAGAAATAAAAAATCCGGATCCAAGAGAACATAGAAAGTTGCTAGACAACTCTGGGCAGTAACATTCATGTGCACTCAACCTGCAATTACAGGAAAAAAGGTAAAAGCTGTCAGTGGGGCAGTACCTTTTCAAAAGGTACACTTTTGTACCTTATTTAACCCTGAAGAGTGTACCTCAAAAGTACATTTTAGCACCTAAATGGTACATAATAGTACCTTTTGCAAGGGTACCACCCTAGTGACAGCTTTTATACCATAAGACTTGAAGGCAGAAAGAGAGAAAGAAGTTCAAAACGTTTAGTCCAAAAATGAATCAGACTTTAATTCCATGTGTGTACTGAATGGATCAAAATTCAGAGTGTGTGAGAAATCCTCTATAGGCTAATTCAGCACAAGCAAGCACAGTTGCAGCCACCGCAGCTGGCACACGGGATGCCCTGCAGTCCACCCACTTAACCCATGCAGGAACTCTTAAAAACCATCTGCCAGATCATCCAGTGAGGAAAGCGCAGAAAGTTAGAAGCTCAATTAAAGCGGTGGGACTGCAAAGCAATCTGGAGTCAGTGAGACACAAGATCGGTTATTGATCAGTCAGCGGCCACAGGGCCCAGATGGGATAGGCACACTGACACTTTAACTATTAACGAGAGGCTTTCAAATGGTTTTTACTCTGCAGTGGCTTTATCTCCAGTGAATGGAGAAGTTTATTTTTAAAAATAGCATGGAAGCAAAGATTAAAATAGGTCAAAGGTGATAAAATATTGAATACCGTACTATGAGATGTTAAAAGCGACCGGGAGTGACAGCAGACAATAGCAGTTGTCATGGTGATACAGAGATACTGGAATGCTGAGTACACAAGGATATATTCAATTCAGCAGACCTGGAGGCAAACCAGCGCTGTCCATCAAAAAGCCATTTCAGAGTGTCCCATAAAAACAACAACACCAGACCAGCCGTGTTGAGATCACTCTAGGACAAATACCTCAAGCTCCTGCAAATCATTACAGAGGAAACCTTAAGCACAAAGAAAAGATACAGTAAAACAAAATATAAGGTTGCATATAAAATGATTTTTTTTTCCTTCAACAGCTAATATAGATATATCTGTAAGGTTTTTTCTTATATTCAGCAAGGATGTATTAAATTAATCAAGTGATAAAAACTTTACATTTACTTATATTTACAACATTACTAAAAATATATAATCAATTCCTAATATACAGTATATATATATATATATATATATATATATATATATATATATATATATATATATATATGAACTTCCCATTCAAAGAATTAAAATTTTTAACACTAACAGCATATTAGATTGATTTCTGAAGAATCGTGTGGAGTAATGATGCTGAAAATTCAGCTTTGCCAACACAAAAATAAATATAATTTTTAAATATATGAAAATAAAAAACAGTATCACTCTATTAATGCAAGTGGTTCGTCCATGGTTTGTTTCATTCTTGGTCTGAACAGGCTTTAAAGTCAACATGAAATGGCATTTGCAAACCATTATACTTTCATAATGTGACAGAAACAGTAACAAACATGATATTCAATGATTTTGGTGACTTTATCAACCTGGAATTGACTGAATAAGGACAATGTGGTGTTAAATAACACAAATCCGAATTGATTAGATCATTTACTTTAAGTAACAGAACAATAGGCCTTGAAGACATCAGCCAAAAAGACTTTTTAGAGGCTGAGCAATTGAACATTTGTTTCTTCGGAGTAATGTCGAGTGATAAATCTTGTAGAATAAAAACAAATATATAATATGAAGTAAATCTGGTCAATTTGGCTTTTATTTTTATCTCTGTCCTCAGTGTCCAATAGCAAAACACTGAATAAAAGACCAGACACTACATCCTGCTTGAGTTTTTCCTCTTAATCTGAATATTGACCATTTAATCATTCACATGAACAAGAACAAGAAAACCACTCAAAGGATCCTCAGAATGATAAAAGCTAAATATGAACACACTCACTACTGCAGTTTCTATCATCCAAGACATGCGGATATTGAATTTTCATTCAATTTGTGGCAAGACTGAAAATATACAAGCTCCTTTTTTCATTTATTGCTGACTGAAGAGAAGCTCCTCAACCTGAATCCTCATATAACCAATTACTCTTTTGATTTTTATGGCTCTTGTAATGATTGCCATTAGTCGGAGCGCACCAACCTTCAGTAAACAGACCGCTAAATGTGTTCTGCTTGCACTAAACAGATCTGTTGTATTGGACTAGGCCATATAAAGAGATTAATCGCACAGCTAATAGTGGACATCAGACCCAGCACAATCCCTCCTGCAGGGCAGCTGAGGTGGAGCACTGACCTCAGCAGTGTCCGTATTGAGAGTCGACTTCTTTTATAAATGGCACTAATGTGTCAAAGCCACTGACAGGATTCGCCCTTCTGTTTTTTTTCCCCGAGCGATCCGTCTAACCGTGTTTCCTGTCCCGTACAGACATACTGCGGAGTGACATCCTGACTCTATTTGGCTGGCCCTGCATAATTTAAAATCTCCTGTTCCCCTGCGAGAACCTTTACAGACATGCTGCAACCTTCCTTCAACGCTCGTCTCTCCTCACAACTGCTTTGTTCATGTCCCGGCATAATGCCGGCGTCCTTGTTGCGCTGGCTGTTTCAAGTGGATGTCAATATTCAATCCATAACGTCACTTACAAGATGAGAAAATCACGTCAGCATCTTTCCTGTACTCTCTCTCTCGTTGGCATGCAGCACTCTGTGTGTGCATTATTCTGCCTAAACTTTCATCCACTGCTCTTCGCCTACAAAATTGATGGGGCGTAATTTTTCAGAAGCTCTAAAGAGGTTGAGAGTAAATTGTGTGCGTGTAGGTTGGGGGGTCCTGAATGAACAGTGGAATATTCACTACATTAAAAAAATCATTTGCTTAATCAGTATTTTGTTTTGTTTTCCAGTAAATAATAAACAAATTATGAAAAAATTATTTAACAAAATGTATATTCTCTGAAATAATGGATTTATTAATTGAATTTTATTAATTGCAAAATGCACATACACACACACACACATACATACATACATACATATATATATATATATATATATATATATATATATAATTACAATACAAATATATAAATTAACAAAATTTTATTTACATTCATGCTGAAAACAAGACAAAAACAATATGTCAGTGACATTAATTACACACCTTTGCTTCAAGTACATTTATTCAATATAACAACTCATTTTATCTTAGATTTCTACTGAAAAACAGGGGGTGGGGACAAAAAAAAAGCAGTGTTTTGCAACCAGTCAGAATGAATTTGTGCTTTTCTTCTTTGCCTGTTGCAATCTAAGAGATTAATCTAATTAAAATCCAGCTCACATCTAACCATCTACCTGATGGGCATAGCATTTGGATAGGGACTACGGTGGTATGATTTAGGATTTTTGGATAAACTCAAACAAGATCTGTCGATTTGCGGCAGAAGAGACATGAGTCAGACGTACCAGCTGCAAACCGCTTCAAAGGCTCCAGATGAGATGTTTTATTCCTCCGGTCCCAAAGCCCCCAAAGACACGTGGAACAGCGCAGTGCTTCTCTAATGCTTGAGATGACCTTCAGAGGCCGTTCTAATAAAAGAAAAGAAAAAAGACATAAAGAGCCTGCCAGGCCTTCGTGAGATGTCTAACACAAGATCACTGTGACTTTAATTCTCTAAATGTCCCGCTACCTTCACCTGATCAGAAACACACCTGCCTTTGTTACCTGCCATGGCTTCAATTATTGGTCTTCCATAGAAAAAATGAACTTTCTATAGTAGTAGTAGTACATCCTTATGTGAAATAGTGCCATCTGTGACCAGATTATGTACTATACACAGTAAATATAATTTTAAATATTTTAGTTTTCAGCCAATCTATGGGTTCCAGATCAACCTGAATTCCACTTAAATTTAGCTTTAAAACATTTAACTAATTAAAAAAGAAATTTATTATGCAGATTTTTTTTCTAAAAATGCATTACGCATTTCCTATTTAAAATTAATTTATCATACATTTATCCAACCACAAATGGGAATATTTGAGATCAGTATTGAAAAGAGTTAATAGTAGCCTAATAGTATGGTTAATAGTATAAAAAGTTTTTATTAATATTTTAAATTAGTTTTTTTAATTTTATATATATATATATATATATATATATATATATATATATATATATATATATATATAAAATACACACACAGTGCTGCTTGAAAGTTTGTGAACTCTTTACAATTTTCTATATTTCTGCATAAATATGACCCAAAACTTCATCAGATTTTTGCACAAGTCCTGAAAGTAGACAAAGAGAACCCAATCAAACAAATGAGACAAAAATATTTTAAAAAATATTTTATTTATTGAGAAAAATGATCCATTGTTACATATATGTGCGTTGCAAAAGTAAGTTAATCTTTGCTTTCATTATCTGGTGTGACCCCATTTTTCAGCAATAGCTGCAGGTAAAGTTTCTTTCAACTGCTGATCAGTCCTGCACAACATCTTGTAGGACTTTCAGGCCCAGTACTCAGTACAGAACCACTTCAACTCTGTGATGTTGGTGGGTTTCCTCCTTTGAACTACTTGCTTCAGCTCCTTCCACAACATTTCATTTGGATTAAGGTCCAGACTTTGACTCAGCCATTCTAAAACATTAACTTTGTTCTTCTTTAACCATTCTTTGGTAAAACGACTTGTATGCTTGGGGTCATTGTCTTGCTGCATGGCCCACTTTCTCTTGAGACTCAGTTCTGGGACAGATGTCCTCATATTTTTCTTTAGAATTTGCTGGTATAATTCAGAATTCATTGTTCCATCAATGATGGCAAGTCGTCCTGGCACAGATGCAGCAAAACAGGCCCAAACCATGATACTACCACCACCATGTTTCACAGATGGGATAGATTTTTTTTATGCTGGAATGCAGTGGTTTTTTTTTCTAAACGTAATGCTTCTCATTTAAAAAAAAAAAAAAAAGTTCTATTTTGGTCTCATCTGTCCACAAAACATTTCTCCAATAGCCCTCTGGCTTGTCCACATGATCTTTAGCAAACTGCAGACGGGCAGCAATTCTTTTTGGAGAGCAGTGGCTTTCTTCTTGCAACTCTGTCATGCACACCTTGGTTGTTCAGTGTTCTCCTGATGATGAACTCATGAACATTAACATAGCCAATAATAGCCAATGTGAGAAACGCCTTTAGTTGCTTAGAAGTTACCCTGGGTTCCTTTGCAGCCTCGCGGACTATTAGACGTCTTGCTTTTGGAGTGATCTTTGTTGGTGGACCACTCTTGAGGAGGGTAACAGTGGTCTTGAATTTCCTCCATTTGTACACAATCTGTCTGACTGTGGATTTGTGGAGTGCAAACCCTTTTAGAGATGGTTTTGTGACCTTTTCCAGCCTGATGAGCAACAGCAACTCTTTTTCTGAGGTCCTCAGAGATCCCCTTTGTTCGTGCCATGATTCACTTCCACTAACATGATCAAACTTTGATAGATCCTTGTTCTTCACATTAAACAGGGCAGGCAATGACAAATGATAGTCATCCCACAGTTTGAAAACACCTCTGAACAGATGGACTCTAATTTCACCTTCAAATAATTAATTGAAATTGATAATTATAATTTTTTTTTGTCTCATTTGTTTGATTGGGTTCTTTGTCTACTTCCAGGGCTTGTACGAAAATCTGATGATGTTTTGGGTCATTTTTATGCAGAAATATAGAAAATTGTAAAGGGTTCACAAACTTTCAAGCAGCACTGTATATATTATAATAACCCTGCTGAGAATACATCCAGATATACACTGCTGATTTAACAGACGTATCATTTTCTGACCTGGTTCACCTCATTACATTTAAAATGGCCTGAAAGTATAAATCCGAATTTTGTGGCTTGAATGTGCTTTGTCAGTCTTCTGCAAAAGTTTCGAAACAGAACAACCTTGAATAACCACATGACCTGTTCCTTTCAACTTCTCTTGTTCTCTGCACATCTAATCCCGTTCTCACTTAGCATGTAACATGGCCTATTTTTCCTTTAATTAAAGAACTATTCCCTCAGGCTCCCGCCGTTTTGATTTTTGCGGCGCTCCTGTTTTCCCCCCACCTTTTTCCTCTATTTTTTCACTCAGAACCTACCTGTTATTTATGAAGCTTCACCTTAAATCAACTGCAATGATGAAACTTCAGGTCATATTTCAAAGGAAGGTTTTGAGTATTGCAAACAGATTTGTGCCAAGTGACAGATGCTCGCATTAAAGCCCTTCCTGTAGATAAAATTTGGAAATAAATGTTTATTGCCAAATAATATATAATATTTGCAATATTTTCACACTCAATATGAATGTCTGAATGTCATTACACAACACACCTAATTAATAAATTGTTTACATTTATAAAACAATTTTTTTAAAAAAATATTACTATAGAACTATAGAATTGGGCCTATCTACTGCAATGAAATTCATTCATTAATTGTGTCTTAAGTGCTGGGTACACTGTATGTATAAATTGTGTTTTCTGTCAGAAAAGTATCTGTTTCTACTTACAATATGTGTCTGTATTGTCAAGCACAGAACATTTCTGTCAGTCGGTGTTGCAGGTCTGCGGGTGGAAGGATGTGAGTGGCGTCTGTCACTTTGGCCTGTGCAGCTCCGCTGGACAAACTCTCCTCATAAAGGTCTGGACTGGCAGGCAGGACTGCGCTGACTGACAACATAATAGAGCTAAATGCTTTAACGCTAGCATGCTTCCACTGGATTGGGTTTACAATGACAAATGATTGATGCAGAAATTCATGGTGCTTAAGACTCATTTTCCAGCTAAATGTCATCCCATATATACTGCCAAACAACAGCTCAAATTATGATTACTTGCGTTCGGAATGGAACACTAGCTGACTACTTACTGAATGAATACTGCATGGTATGTACTATATGCCACCTACTCTTTTTTTAAAAAAATAACATGAAACAAGCGCTTTACACTAACAAGTTGCTGTATAATGACTATAAAATGATTATTAGATTTATAAAGCACTAAACTTACATTTTTGTGGTACTTGTACTCATTATTTAGTAACTTAAATATCCACAGATCTTATTTTACTTATAAATCTGGAGCACAAAGTAGCATGTTAGCATGCAAAAATAGCCCGTGTGTGCCTGTGAATGTGGAATTTAGCTCAAAAGTACATGAAACTCGTTCTTCTTTGTGTCATTTGTACACCAAATCCACATTTAGAGCATTTCGTCCTAATCAAGTTTGAAATGTGGATTTTCTTCCATACGTGCAGGTGAAATGTTAATACTCATACTGTATAGTTGAAAGTTATAAAAACACACTTTATCTCACCTGACATGTGTCACAAACGTATGTGAGATTCATGTTCAGAGTTCACCTTTGATTTAGAGCTCTGATCAAAGCAGATCTGATCCGTATCTCATCTGTGTCAGGGCTTCGGGAGACGTAAAATGTCTCACTGCAGATAATGAAAAATAACAAATAACACAAAAGTTTCCACTTGCAGCTATGAAGACATGAGCTGTATTATTTTTTGGATATTTCAGATATATAAATATCAACACAAGGTGCATTCATTGATATTAAGGTCTAAAAACAAACTCAATTCAACTGCTGATAATTGGCAGGTAATTAAATTAGCGTAAATGTGAGCTATTGTTCAGAGCATAAATTTAATGAACCTTTAATGAGTGTAAGGAGCCTGTCAGAATAAAAGTGATCAATTACAAGGCTTCGTCAGTAATTACGTGAGCTCCTGTGGGTTCCAGGTTATGAAATCATGATGGATTGATCTCTTCTTAGTCCATCGTCATGATCCAGACTTTCTTGTCTCTGCACTTGAACGAATGCAAACAGTAGAAATATGAGTAAGTAATTAAAAAGTGCATAAACAGACAAGTTACTGGTTTCAAAACTAACATTTCAGGCCTTAGAATCCACTTTCTGCTTGGTGTATGAGCATGGAGAATGTTTTTATAATTTTATAGTACATCTTAGACTTGAAAACTGGCATTGTGAACTGCAAATATTGATGGTTCTTATGAAAATACTCCTTGTGATGCTTCTTAATCTGCAAGTCGTTTTGGATAAAAGCATTTGCTAAATGAGTAAATGCGTCTCTAAATCGTTTGACACTCAGTGACACACAGAGATGTCCAGATATGAGCCGTCTGTCCTGAACACTAATGAGGATATTCTTCATCCAAAGATTCTGAGGGGGAGAGATGAGATTAGTTTTTCACCAGCTACAGTACATGGTTATGCTTTGGCCAAGTGTCTCTCTATTTAAAATTTCCCTTGTAGAATCAAACCTGCGATCCTCCAGTGGCAGCAGTGACAGACAGAGTGCTCATGTAACCTTGGGCTGCTGCTCCAACCAAACAGAATTTGAAGTCCCAGCAGTCCCTGCCGCATTAAAACAGCATAAAACACTAAGTTACTTTTGAGAGCAACATTTACCAACCTTGACAGAGAGTTGAAGAGGCAATGACATCCCAGTGAAACTAGATTGCATGTTTTGTTACTAGCAGAGCAAATAACAGATGAAGTCAAATTCAAAATTATTGGATTAGAAAACTCAAACTCTGTCACAACAAAATCTTCATTCATTGAGCAGTTTGGTCCCACTTACTTTCTTAATACACATTTGTTGTGTTTTCACACACGATCTTTGTAATTTAACCCTCTGGGGTCTGAGGTGATTTTGGGGCCCTTGAGATGTTCTGACATGCCCTGATATTTGTGCTTATTTCAGCTACTTATAACATACTATTGACCAACATGTATTTATTTATTTTTTTTGTATTCAGCACAAACTGTGCTACAATAATATGTGACCCTGATGGATGTACATGTTTGCAGTTTTTAGAAAAAAAAATATTAAGTGTGGTTAGTAAGTTTTGGCAAAAAAAAAAAAAAAAAAAAAAAAAAAATGTAGCTGAAATAAGGCCATAAAACCCACACTAAATAGTTCTGAATAAGACTTTTGTGTAATCAGTCTTGTAGGCTAGAATATTTACTTCAAAATTATGTGAAAATCATTCTGCTTACTCATTCACAGAAAAAAATATATTGATTTAAAATTTTTAAAGTCATGTTTTGTGATCGAAAGCCTATATGCGAGGGAGTGGCAATGGCCTTGAATATTAAGTTATTCTCCCCTGAGAGACAAAGGGCCCTCCCCTAATGACCCTAATGGCCCATCAGTGTGACTGTGACTTTGAGGCAGGTGCCTCTGCCTCAACAACTTTCAGTGTCGGGTGACGTCACTAAATCCCCGTCCATCCACCTTTCATAAAAAGAAAGACTGAATTCGGAACAGCATACCACTGCAGCAAGATGTAGCAATAGTGAAACTAATATGCTAGTTGCTATGTAGCATTCAGACAACTTTTCCATTTAATTCGAGATAATAAAACGTCCTCCCTCTTTTCCCCTATTTATAATATCCTTTTACGCGAATACTGAACGTGAATATAAGGTTTCAAAAACTTGATATTTTTACTTGAAAACTCCACTAATCACCCGTACAAAGTCAGATATTATATAGACTGTATACTGCCATCTGCCGTATGATTGAGGTTACTGTAGGTAACAATATCTCCTCAAAAATCACATTCAATACCCTCCAAAAACAGCAACAAATGATTTTTATTTGGGGGAAAAAAAAACAAAAAAAAAAACAAGGGGTGTAATGAAAACACTCTCAGACAGAAGAACTCATGCAATCACACTTTTGTTTCATTACTGCTCACTGACATGATCCAGCAACAAATCAGATTTCTAAAGTGGAACAAAGTGGATAAAAAGGAACTTGTTCAAAACAATGAGTTACTTGCATAATTTTGAACATTTTGGATTTCTCTCTCTCTCTCTCTCTCTTTTTAAACTAAGCTATTTGCAGAGTCAACAAATGAAACAGGAAACAAACACTGGGGACGTCAACGTGAAGCTCAAATATTCGCACAGGCTTTCATCCAAAATATGAGAATTCGGTACAAGATTGTAAAACCACTCCAGATCAGCTTGGAGATTAGTTCACAGATGTCTTATCACCATTTTCGACTATTTTTCTCTCCTCCTTCACTTTGAAAACGTTCGCTCTGTAAAACTTCAGTTCTTTTATGCTCTCCTGGATGTCTTCCAGTGCTCTGAAAATTCAAACGGACACATTATTCTGAGATTAGACAAAAACAGCTCTTCTTTAGGTTTAAATATTTAAGTACATCAAAGGATCCTTTGCTGTGCTAAATGTGGCATTCAACAATACAGCTGTGAAACACCTATGTGATGCACACAGACCTGTGCGATGATTTTTTCTGCGGTGCGAGACTGTACTCCTCTGGATACCATCGTCTAGGCAACAGAATGGAAAAAAAGGAGAAAGTATTTTGACATCACCATTTTCTTCCTGTACTTTTGAAAATAGTCTCTCTAGATCATGCTGAAGCACGTTTGCATGCATTAATGTAGCAACAGTGGTCGCTCGGTCATCTGATTAAACCTAAATGGCAAACATACCTGGACAACTCTTTAATGGTGCTCACGTCTATGATGCGATAGTGCAGATGTCGCATGAACTGCGGCATGTACTTATCCAGAAATTTCTTATCAGCGTGAACAGAGTTCCCTGTGGACGAAGAACCACACAAACACTCTTGAGGCATAAGAAAGCTTTTTTATTATTATTTCAATTCTGAGTGTATATATTGCAATTCAGACATTTTTTCAAAACTTCAGAATGGAGTCCAAAGTGTGAGATGCACACAAGTCGGAGAAGTCTGAATTTATAAGAAATATGAATAATACAAAAAAAAGGGATTGAAAAATGAGATGAAAATGACCTTATTTATTTATTTGGAAGAAAAAAAAAAAAAAAAGAACTGAGATGAAAAGTCAGAATTCAGAGAAAAAGTCAAAACTGTGAGATGTAAACTGAGAAGAATTCTGAGAAGAAACATCAGAATAGCGAGATGTAAATGTGAGCTTATAACTCGCATTTGTGAGCGGAAAAAAAGTCAGAATTGTGAGACCAAAAGTCACATGACCTTTTCGTTTTTTTATTCCATGGTAGAAATAAGCTTCCATAATATTTTGCACCTGCAACATGTGAAAGAATCAACAGCTGCTCGTGTGGTTGGTTACCTGCGAGAGGACACTGTCCGGGTGGCGTGTGCTGTCGGACGAAAGACAGGAATTCATACTCTGCCTGCTGGAGAGTGATGTGACTGTCCCTGACAGCCTGAGTCAACCCTGACTGGCACATCAAACAGGAACACAATCACACAACACACATCAAGCACATAAAGGCTCATTCACACAAACAGGAAACACTCAACAGGTGCATCAATCTGTACCACTCACCTTCCCATGATGCTCTTTGCACCAGTCTGACATGCCATCGAGCAGCTCGTCTGGTTGGTTGATTATCAGATTTGGCCCCTAACAACAACAACCAACAATGCTATAGCTTTAAACAGGGTTCCCACCCGTTGGTTAACTTCAAATTCAAGGACCTTTCAAGGACTTTCCAGGTCCAATAACCTCAAATTCAAGTTCAAAATCATCCGACATCATTGTTTTACCTTTTAACTCCCTTTTTTTTAAAATGGCGTTTGACTTAGTATTTGCACGTTCAACTTGTAAACACTGACTCGGTACTTCTGCCTACGTCAAGCGTGACCTTTTCAAGGTTATTAGGTGAAGTCATGAACGCGCATCACAGAACAGAGCAAGGCGTGCATTTGTGTTTCTAAAACATATACTTTTTTTTTTTAATGACGGATCGTTTCGCTAGATAAGACCCTTATCCATCATCTGGTATCGTTTATAGCCCTTCGAAGCTGCACTGAAACTGTAATTTTGGCCTTCAACCATTTGGAGTCCACTGAAGTTCACTATATGGAGAAAAATCCTAGAATGTTTTCATCAAAAACCTTAATTTCTGTTTGAATGAAGAAGGAAATACATAAACATCTTGGATGACATGGGGGTGAGTAAATTACCAGGAAATTTTAATTTGAAAGTGAACTAATCCTTTAATGAGTGAGTCTAGTGACTCATTCATTCAACCGTTCACTGAATCATTCAGTAACAAAACACCGCTGCTTGCTTGGAGATTGCACAATACTTCTGCTGTGATCTTTGTTTAGAACTATTTTAGTTGGTGAAACATAACAAAACAGTCAATATTGTGTCTAAAACGTAAGTAAGCCAATTACGTGACTACTCAACTACTTATTTAACTAAAATCAATGTAACATTTGCAATGCTGCTTAACTACATCATGTTATAAATAAATTAAAAAAAAAAAAAAAACCCTCAACATTCTGAATTTTTACCTCAGTATGTTTCTTCTATGAGTTTCTTTATGTGTCCCGTTCAGCTCTTTTGCTCATTTCATACACTCACTTGATTTGATTTCTCCATATAATTCTCTTGCAAAGAAACAGACAGCGCGAGCCTAAACTGCGCGATCTTGATATCAGAAATACACTATCCATTATCAATCACTGTTTACGTTGAATGTAATAAAATCAGAAGAATCATTCTCGCGTTTCGATACTTCACTGGTTATTTTTTGTCACTTAAGTTTTAATCAGGCTATTTGTCCGGTCGGGCAAGTAAAATTCTAGAGCCATTTTTCAGTAAAATTGCATTAACCCATTTTAAACTAGCTAGGAGGCTGATCAGCTATCTGTAGCAAGCAGTAACTACAGTGGGAGAAAATCTGGCTGCATATGCATAGGCCACGAAGTGCTGGCGAAACAACACATTAGCGGACCAGAGGGAATAATATGGAATTTTTTTCCAGAAAACTTCCTGCGCAAAATAAATTCAAGCACTTTCAAGGACCTGTATCTATGTATGTTCATTTTCAAAAACTGTACAGGGCCTTGAAATGTTTTTTTCAGATTCACAAACTTTCAAGGATCTGTGGGAACCCTCTTTAAAGGCCCAGTGTAATAGACATTATCTTGCATTGCCATATTTCTATTTGGGGTGAGACATATGTGACATTACATGCAGGTAGTATTTGGGGGTGGTACATTCTCATTCTTAGAAAGTATTTAATTGGACAAATTTATAGTGCAGGAGTCAACAATATTTGGATTTTCCCTGGAAGAAAAACACAATATGTTTGCTAAAATTTAAATCTAGGTTGAAGATTTTTTTTTTTTTAATCCATTGCTAGGTTATAATGTTTTATTTGTTTGTCTTTTAGTGGTCACAGGATGGAAAATTGACACTGGTATACTAGTAACAACAACAAACATCATATATACATATAGCACAATACACATTAAAACAAACATAAGAATAACGCTAACATAATTGAGCAGCTCTACTTAGGTACGATATGTGTTGTTTTAAATGTGCTTTATAAATAAACTTAACTAAAAAGCTAATTATGTCTATTTATAGGTGTACACTTGTATAAATCACCCTTAAAACTAAAATACATTAAGTAAAGCCACAAACTCTAATTCCGACTGCATGGGACTTACGCAGTTTATGTTTTTATGCATATCTAAAAAAAAAACAAAAAAAAAAAAACACCCACCTCTGCAATGATGTTCAGATCAGAATCCGTAACAATGCAAGCCATCTCAATAATCTGGTCCTTCTCTATATCTAGGCCTGTCATCTGAAACAGGAAGTACAGTGGCACATGCAACACAGAAAACTAGTCAATCCCATATTTGCACAATCACTGTGAGGACTGCAGCCAATATATATCTGTAAAGAGTTCCAGGATACAAATTCCTGCGTAGGGTGGAACCAAAACCAAAGACTGCAAAAACTGCTAAACAAGCAGGTCAGCTGGTCATCAGCTGCAGTGACCATTCTAAATCTTGTCCAAAGAAGTTTTGACATGAATAGATTGTGCTGGACTTGCTATATAAGCGGATAGTTTATTTGAAAAATCTTTCACATAGTGTATATTATAAAAACCCATGCAAATTCATTCAGCATAAAACCAGCTGTCAAACTCGATCATACAGGCGTGTTTAGTCACGTAGGCCTTACGTTTCGTTGAATAAAAAAAATCTTGATTTTGACTTAAAAGCGACTTTTTTTTTTTTAAAGCGATTCTTATAAACAATGTATTGTCCTGTTTATTGTGTTTATCTGCTGTTGTTTACCTCCAGATCTACCCAGACCATCCGCTGCGCCAAGGACTGTGACATCTTCCTGCAGCGAGGTCGTCTTGACATCAAACCCCTGGCGAGCAAAGAGGTACATGGGCTGAAGAGAGAGAAGTTGTGGGCTGTAAACACCGGCAGGGGTGCTTTAACCCGCTGTGATGACACACAAACTCGAGTCAGGACTCTGAATGCAGAAACACACGCCGCACTCCACATGTGTGCCCGCATACTGCCGTCTTCCGAACGAAAGTGTCGTAAATACCAGCGCGGCACAACAGTGAAGGCAGGTTAGCGGCACAAGTTGATAAGTGAACTCTATGGAAACAACAGAATACTCGCTTTATATAAGAGCGGGCGCGGCTATTTGTAAAGTTTATGAGCGAGGCTTCTGGTTGCTTCCAGCTATATTTAGCTGTACAAAACAGCTCGTTTTCAAACTGGTGTGTCTTACCATATTATTTTAATATACTATGTTAATTGTGAACAGTTTTACCGTTTACTGCACTTTGTTATCCTTCTGGCTTTTTCCCTTCAGCGGCTAATGAACCGGAAGTCTTGCATAATATATACATAATATATGAATTTTATATATTAAAATACTTATGTTTAAACATATGGTACATATAAACTGTATATGAACATTATACTTTTTTCAAATCTAGTATAGACAAAATTAGTATAGATGCAGTAACGCATGTCGGCCATGAGATGGTGGAGATGGACCATCAATGGAGCTGAATACATACAGCAATATGGAAAATATGGCACATCCCATACAGATGGGTATATCATTCAATATCTTGAAATCCAAAAGTCCAAAGTTTAGGTTTGAATTGTCTAATTTAGTGTTTAATTAGATTCTCTTTGACAAAGTGTTGTCAGGTGGAGATATTGCTTCATATTTGTGCACACCCACACAGACTCTAATAATTAGACTTAATGTTGGTCTTAATGCCCGGTGTGCATCATTTGGCGTGTAATACAGCTTTCACGTTCAAATCAAGCGACATGGTCACCTAATCAATTCTGCAGTGTCTACCGAGCCTGTCGTGGATATGAGATCTCAATTCTAACGCTAATAGCCAGACAGGACCGTAAACATCATATTTCAGCTCTGACACAGATAAGAATTTAATGGCTTGGAGTCACCCTGTGAAGTAATCTGTGTGATAAAAGCGAGCGGCCTCATTCAGACCAGAGTCTGACGGGAAATAGATAGATAGAGAGGGGGAGAGAATTAGGCCGGAGATGATGTCTTTCCCCTTCTCTCTCTGATGGCTGTAGTCTAATAAAGGCAGGAGAATAATTAGCAGAGTCGTACAGATGCAACGCTGCTGATGGCCTCCCTCGCCGTCTGATGGCACTAGAGTAATGCAGCATGGGAAAGGCCTCATGATGCGAAGACAGGCTTCATGATTTCTCTCCCTCTGTTTCTTTCTCGTGCAAACGCACACGCGCACGCACAAATTCAAACAAGCAAACTGAAAAAAAAAAAAAAATGATGAAACAGAAGGTAACCTGAGTTCAGGGCAAGATAGCCCAGCCACCCCCTTAATATTGACTTCTTCTTGTGTTATTCAATTGCAGAGCATTAATGTCCTGGAAGTAAGGCACTCACATTTCAACTGGCAAACACCTCTTTGAATATCTCAAATAGATGTTAAAGAGGTTTGCGCTATTATTGAGCCTCTTGTAAGTGGGAGGAATATTTTTGGCCGACAAAACACAAGTGATTCTGAAGGCTACGAGGCTTTTGCGCACTTCTGGGAGTTTATTTTGTGAGTCAATTTCTTGAAACTTCCATTGAGTGAGGTTGGTTTAGCCCTCACATTACATTGTGGATCAGTTTAAATGCATTTGCAAGACCCCCCCAAAAAAACTGGATGTGTTTTATGTCATGTCAGTTTCTCAACTACCCACACTAAGGCTATTTACATACATGCATTTGGGCAGACGCTTTTAATCGAAAGAAAGTGCATATAATTGGGAACTGAACCCATGATAGTGTGTCACTGAGATACTTTTATTAATATTTTGAATCCGTTTTTATTTTTATATTTTCCGTTTTCATTTCAATTTTAGTTAAAGTTTTAGTAATTGTATGTTTTTGTCATTTTAATAGTCTTTAAAATATATTTCTATATAGTTATAAAATATATTGTATTTAAATAAATATATTTCTAAATAGTTATTAATATTTATTTTAGTTTCCTATATCAAGTTAAACTAAATTAAAATAGTTTATCAACTAGCTAAATTAATTTTTTTTGATATTTTATAAAATAATAGTTATTAATTATTTTTATGATTTTAGTTTCAGTTTTAGTTAACTATAATAACTCTGATTGTTTGAGCTTTTCCATCCTTCCTTTGTTTAAAATGTTAAAGTTAAAAATAAATAAATAAATATTATTATAAACTGTTTTAAGAATTATATTCTCATGTTTATTTTTTTTAATGTGGGAATGTGTATCAGTGTTAAAAATGTAACGTTTTTCCTGTTTGTTTGTTTTCATAGTGTGATTTTAAGTGAATTGTACTATATCTAATTAGACCTCTATAAAAATCATACCCAGAATTTGAACCTAATACAAGAGTTTGCGCTCAGCAGATGCTTTTATCCAAAGCCAATTACAGTACATTGCATTCAAGGCATACATTTAATCAGTTCTTGCTTTCCCTGGGAATCAAACCCATGACCTTGGCGTTGTTAGCGCCACGCTTTACTGTTTAATGATACAGGAAGGAGTTAGATGTACATTAGATTAGTTAGATTCTGTACTCTTGATGAGAAATGCAAATGTTAGCAGCGCCGGCGTTTTAAAAAGGGCCACACGGGTCGTGTTAAAAAAAACGACCCTTCGTGTCCGACATCCTGGAAGATGTTTGGGGTTGAGCCATGTCATTACACAGGGCTCAAAGTGATAATCCAGCAAATGGATTTAAGCTCTTGAAAGCTACTAGTGCATGTCCTAATGCATCCGTCACTTCTGAACTCTCGCCAGATAAGAGGAAGGAAAGCACTGGCTGCAGCCATAAAGTGGACAGACTAATGCAGGCCGGCGTCTGATATCATCCACAGCACAGATCAGCTCACCCACAAACTGCCACTGTCACGAACAGCCACCGCATATTTCAAAACGATGGAGACATTTATTTTAAAAGCATATCTTTCCTTCTGGATAAATGCCTGAAGTTCCCAGTTCTAAACTTTTTGGCTGGGTTTCTGTTGACCCGGATGATTTGGCCACAACTTATTTCTAAAATCGGAAAATCGACAGGCTGAAGTCTGAAGTGCTTTCCACTCCAAAGAATACAAGGTGCAAGGTCACAGAAACCCATTAAAACTGTAAAAAACAATCCCAAATGATTGATTTTCAGAGAGTCTGCTATGTGCACCTCACTGTAAGGTGTAATTGCGGTGCGTTTGCGTTCAGAGCCGAGTGCATGTGTCATGCAATGTTTTAAAGGTGATTTGTTGATGTTTTATCTTTAAAAGATTTTTGCAGGAAGGCTGTTTATGGTACTTGAAATGCTAGTTCAGCTCTTCACTGACACTTGAAGGGATTGTTCAACAAAAAAAAAATTGCACTACATTGCACAACAGCTTTGTGTGAGGAAAATAACTACATACGGTCATACAGGTTTGCGATGACGTGATTAAATGATGACAGAATTTTCATTTTTTGGTGAACTATCCCTTTAATGAGGCTTTTTGGATCAGTCCTTTCTTCCCTAAAACCTATGGTCCTTAAAATTGCAGTTTTCTCAGAGCAGTAATGGCATATATATGTAATTATTCTGATCGGCTATCAAGCTGTCTGTATTCACACTGTGGGCCAGTGTTTCTTGCACTGCTTTTCATGAGCGATGTTCCCCCCCACTGAAGCTACAGCACCTAAAAATCATATTTTACCTGAGCTGTCTGCATTGAATGTGATGCAATAATAAGACGTCTACCGCAAAATAATGTCTAGAAGCGTATTTCTAATGAGCTCCATTTGCAGGCTGTACGAGTAGACAAAAATACAAAGCCACCAGTGCAGTCCAATTCAACAATAAATTACTCTAATGAGTCAGTACTTTATGTACTTATATATATACCAAAAAATACGCAACTGAGATCGTTTGTATTTTTAGTTTATAAAGATATATGTCCCATAATATGACTCAAATCACATATAGCTAATTAAAAAATCACACATAAAGCAGATTAAAAAAATAGAGACTAACATTTTTGACGAGAAAACGTCATGATTGTTTTAAACTAATGAGCGAGAGTCATTCCAATCATAGGCCTGCATTTAGTTTGCAGCTGGTAAAATGTTTCACTTTTTAATAAATATATATGCCATGGACAAATTTAAGGGGAATCACCCACGGCCATGGGACTGGAAAGTGGAACTTTAAATGGTGTTTGTATTGAACGCAATAACCTGTGATGATCATTTAGTTCAGTTGCTCACAAGCACTCGTCATAGTCTGACAAACTGAATCAATCACTTCACTGTCTTAGCAGAGCAAAAATAAAACTATATCAAGTGCTAAAAGTAAGTCCTCTGAAAAGAATAATTCAAAGCTGTTTTCTATTCAGAGGGAGTGAATCTTGTATGTGCAGGCAATCAAAAAAAAAGTTGTTGTCTAAGCTGAGACAGGGAGGAAGATCAAGAGATCATGTCACGCTCTTTTTTGTTTTTTAAAGCTTGCCAACACAAAGTCTGAAGGTCAAATCAAGCCTGGCGTCTAATCACTCATCCGGTGGCCGTCTGCTGTGATTGGTGCCCCCAAGGTGAGGGCAGGGACTTTCGCAAAATCCCGAATACCAGAGCTGAATGATTTGTTTAGTTTATCCGGATGCCACCTGAATGAAAATGAGCACTTCTGATTGGAGGAGAATTGCTTGTAGGAGAAACCAAATGCACTTAACTCAGAAGGCACACTCACATAAACCTGCACTGCGATATGCATATTTACATGTTAGAGAAGAGTTTTTGACATTGATGAGACATCTGTGATGCTTTGGAGAATAAACTTTTCCTCACAGCCGTGTGGGTGTAACAGTCATCATGAAAATAGTAGATGCAGGTTTATGTTGCTCATCTTCACTTGTGTGAGTGGCTGGGGTTTCCTGGGAAACGTGGAAATCCAATCTGATAAATTGTTTAGTGGCCTATGTGAAACCTGTCACTGCAGAAATACTGAAGGAAGACGCTTTAAAGACAGCTTTGCTACATGACTCATGATTATTTCATACTGTAACATGGTCTAAGGCCATTCTGAGCATTGCTTAATACCCCAAACATCATATTCTAGGGTGTTTAAGTCAGTAGAAATCAATGGTACCATTGACCGAACAACCTGATCTTTTTGATCTTTTGCTTTAAGTACTCCAGCATCTTCTACATTTTCCATTAGAGAACCTGGGGAGAGTTCATGGGAAGAACGATAAAAATGTTGTTTCCCTGAGAAATATTGCCTTCAGCTTCCTTATAGCTTGGAAGAAATATCAATATAAGGAATCTGGGCTTGCACATTTCCACAGAAACATTTGACATTTATTAAATTCTACAAATCCGTTGGATGTTGGTTTATTATGCAATATTATTGTATACAATATTATATTATAAAATTACATACACGCTTAAAAAATAAGTTCTCCAAAAGGGGTTTCACACAAATTTGAGTTCTCTAAAGAACCTTTCAGTGCATAGTTCTTAAAAGAACCATTTTTTTTATATAAAGAATGTTTTAAAATCTGAAGAACCTTTTTTCTCTGTAAAGAACCTTTTGTGCAATGGAAAGGTTCCATGGATGTTAATGATTCAACACAGAACGATAGATGCCAATTATAAATAATTAAATAAATATAGTGTATCATATCGGGGCTAATTTGTTTTATTATGCTTTCAGCTACCAATAACACTATATTTCTCTCAGCTCTATTTATTTAATCATATTTAAATCAATTTACCATAATTCCACGAATTTCACCCAAATCGGCACAAAAATGACTAATAATACTCTGCAAATTAAGCAGCCATCTAGCAGACACATTTATCCAAACTGACATGCAGCACATGTTTTACAGGAACAATCGCCTTGGAAAAAGGTGTTTTATAATATCTGGAGAAAGCTAGCTGTTAGCGGTTACATTAATTTGCAGTTTTTCAGATGGTACAGGAATTATGCAAAGTGCCTTACTCAAAGGCTCATGATGGCTCACTCCACATGAGGCTTGAACAAGCAACCTTCCGGTAGCCAGTCCTGATCTGTAGCCACACCATGGTGGAACATATGGCCAGAAGTCCTATAATCCACTTTGATGCACAGTTAAACCCATCTTTAACCTAACAGTGCTGCCCTGACCCACTGAACAAACAGACTCTCTTGGCCTGCACTGACACACACACACATATACACACACACACACACAATGAAATTCACATGGCCTGAGACAAAATCTGGATTAGCTTTTGAAGAAACAAACACAGGTTGCAGAACTTGTATGTGAATGAATCATTTTTTTGAAATGGTTCTTTTGAATGATTGAGTTGAACTGATTCAAATGACTTGATTGTAAGAACATTTGAGAGTTTAAACTGTAAGACCGATGAATCAAATGCAATCAGAAAGGCAAGATTTATCAATCTTTGTTATATAATCAGTTTTAAGATGTTCCTGTAAGAAAAAAGAAGAGCAAATGTCTCATGACTCTTAGGGAGTTATGACAACAAATCAGTGAATCAGTGAAATGAACCATCCAAACAAACCAAGTGAATGTGAGTCAGACACTATTGAACTGGATGTTTTTAACAATTATCTCTAACTGTAGTCACCAGTTTGTAGCCTTGGTTACCAATTTGATTCATTCTGCACTTCCAGACATCTAATTAGAAATCAATTTTGGAACTGACTTATGACTTTTCCTCGCTGTTTTAGAAATACTGAAGCAGTTTTGCCACTGCACAACCAATCTTTGGCATTAGACGCCAGCGGCCCAGGTAATTTCCTTTTCAAAGAATTTCGTTTCAAGCCAAGAGTAAATCTGTTCAGACAATGAGAAAATTCTTTCACCTCAGTCCATTAAAAAAATATAAGCCATGAACACAGCACTCATTCCTAGAAGCACTGCTCTCACCCCGGCTTTTAAAAGCTAAACCTTCATTTTAAAAGGCCCCATACCCTTTACTTTAATTAAAACCCCAAAACCCAAAGGCACAGAAGAACAGCACCTAAATCAATAGGGAATTTAAAAGGTTGAACCTTTTTATTTAGGAGATTTTTAAAAGTCAGCTTGATAGAGGATCTTTCCGAGATTTGATGCTCTGTTTTCATCATGTCGGGGAAATGCCACTCTTTTATCTGCGCAGTCATTGACATCTCTGTTGCAGTCTGACGATTTCCCAAATGAATGTAAATCCCTCAGCTGAAATGAAACTGTAAAACACGCTCATGAGGAACTGGATTAGTACAAACACAGCTTTGTATGCCGCCAGCGTGTGGGTCGAAACGTGCCGGCATTTTCCAAATGTCAATAAGCACACAGTGATTTATCTTTAAATCTAGTTGCAAAGTGCCCCGTGTCAATAACAGCTGTTGATGGAGCGTCTGCTCGTGTGCTTTCTCAGTGACTTATAATTTATGTAGAACATAAAATACACAAACGGACCACGGCTGATCTGTGGGTCAGCAGAACCACAGGCCGTGTCAAAGATGTAATTGAGACCTTTGAGATTGATGTCTCATATAGTTCTCCATATATAAAGCCAATGAATTTTATAAGCCACCATATTTCTCTGTATTTGCATTGATTGTAATTTTATAATTTTACCCAGCTGGAATGATTGATCATATTTTTTACGTCTGCATCGGACCTACGTCATAGTCTGACATACACCTCTCCAAAAAGTAACTTCTGATGAAAGTGGTGAGGCTGATTGCTAATGATAGAGAAACTAAGCTTTTCAAAACTCTGATTCACTTGAACCAAATGCGCCACCAAATGATTTGCTGTCTTAAAGTGTTCAAAACACTGCATGCTCCATGTATTAATAACACTTTTACAAACCAATTGCAAATGTTTTCAATCTACAAATAATTAAATATGATTAATAATGAAGGTTCTGTAAAATCAGTATTCTTTTATTAATGTGTAGTGATTGTTTTGTGTTATTAAACTGGGCTTGGTAAATTATGGTGGCACGGCAAAATTAGCACAACACAATGGAAACAAACCACAACACAATGAAATTAGCACAACACAATGGAAACAAACCACAACACAATGAAATTAGCACAACACAATGGAAACAAACCACAACACAACAAAATTAGCACAACACAACGAAATTAGTCCTATGCATGTTGTGCACTACTGGGCCACTGTAGTAAATAAGCCAATTAGAAGCAATGAAATATTATTCTCCCTTTTTACATGAATTAAAAATGAACCTACATTAGAAAACTGAGATAACATAAAAACTTAAGTGGGTTCCATCTACACCATCTAGCGGCGAAAGTAGCTAAGGTTTAAAACAGTATGATGTAATGAAGTTTGCTGAGATCACATGACTTTAATTCAAGCTCCAAACCACCGATTCAAAACAAAACTATTCATAAATGTTTCGGAGCTCTGTTTAGAAAGTGGCCATCACTAAAGAGAGTCTAAGTAAAGCGATAATGAAAGCCTGATTCCACACCAAAGGGTTGGACAGAGACTGCTTTTCCCCATAAATGAACCTAGTGATCCGAACTTGAACCTTACACTGTAAACTCATGAGTTGATTTCTCCATATTTAAATATGACTCTGGCCATAGAGCTTTTAGATGGATGCCGAGGCTTTTTAGGTGTTATATATTATATATATGTGCCATAACTTACAATAATATCATAGAGACTACACAACACCTTAGCAACGTGCTACAACACAATAGCATTGTGCTGGCTTGCAAAAATGTTGAAATCTAGTTGGTTAAACTGCTGCTCAGTTGTTATTATGAGTCCAATAACTTCCAGAAGGTGAAGAAAAAACACCCACTTATTCTCTCTCTCCGTATCTTCTTTTATAAATGCTGATAAAGTCAACCTAATTAGTCTGTGATTGTGCAATCATGAACAATTATTGGACCGTCCTCATGTGCATAATACAAATGACAATTAATTACAGATGGTAATTGTCAGCGTTTGGTTAGCGAGCAGGTATCATGCCGTGAGGTATGTCAGACCTCATCAGGAGAACGAGACGGGGATTTGCAGCTCATCTGCTTTCATCACGCGTGATCAAGCCGTCCATCGGGGGAAGTGGGTGTTTGGCTGCTTGAGCTCTGTAAAGTTTGTTTTTGTTGTGGGTCCACCCCACCGCCCTCCCTCTCTGTTGACATTTTGTGGTGCTATTTCATAATAATTTATCATACTGCAACTATTTGACTCATATGCTAGTATTAGGTTTGTCCTTAGGGAGAGAACATTTGAATTTAAATCTCATAATATGAATTATACAGTCAAATAAAGGTTTTAAAGATTTATGCTCTGCAAATAGGGCTGCAAAAAGACGTTTCATTTAAAGAAAACTTTAATTTTTCAAGATCAATTCACCACATCTGAAAGAGTGGATAACCTTAAACATCCATCTTTAAATAAATCATTATACCAACATCAACAATGCAGGTTTGAGATTGAGAGATATTTTATTGATCGTCAACGGGGCAGTTAATGCATAGGTGTTTGTTTCCCGAACGGAAATGAAACTTGTTCCTGATTCCCCTAAAGACGTTACAGAAGGACAGACTCATTCAAAAAGCAATCAAGTTCTAAAGCAGTGCGAGCCAATTAAAATTGAAGTTTTACAAAATCATCTGTGTGTAGACCATTATGGTCATTATCTGTGAATAATGATCAATCCTCTTTCAGCTGGAACGAATGACTCATTTATGAGTAATTTTAGCTGTTGAAAGAGGCTGGATGGGGGATATTTGTGATTCTTCAGGTCAACGGAGAGAACAACAGGAGCTAAAAAAGAAAAATTGACATGCATATTGATTTGTGAGGGTCCTTTGGAGACCTCAGAGACAAAATGTCAGAAGTTAGTTTGCCATCGACCAGTTCAACTGCCTCTGATATTAATTACACAAGGCAAATAGTTAAAGCAATACTGAGCCTGTCCATCATCCTAAATGTCTCTCTTGAATAGGGGTAAAATTATTTTCCCATGTATGTGTTTCCTTTGTATCCGCTGAAACCCGGATGACTGAGTGTTTGCCAAAATAGGCCCAATACAACATACACGAACACACTTTGATCGGACTGGGTTATGACATTTTTGCGCAAAATTAGATTAAAAATGCAAAATACATTCCCTTTTTTCCAAGATAATGAACAGGAAGCCAATCAATGAATTAAAAAGCCAACATGATGAACAAAGCAGTATACTGTCATCACATGACCGGTTATTTTATTTATCATTTATATATGATTATAGTTTTTGATAATATTTTGAATTAAAATTTTTTTAGTACTTTAAATAGAAAAGAGAAATGTTGCCTTAGCAATAAGCTGAAATAAAATAAATTTGTTTTTAGATTTAATTTCAGTTTGTATTTCATCTAGTTGAATATGAGTGGCGTCCAGTGATAATATTGTTATTTGTATTCTTTTTTGTACTAAAAAAAAAAAAAGAAGTAACATTACATTTGCTAAATAATAAATTAAAACAGAAAAAAAAAAACGCAACTGTAATTATTTGTCTCATTGTCCCGTTGGAAATGGACAGTCAAGTGCACTGCACCAGACCTTTTTTTCTTTTTTTTTTTTACTGACATTTTGCCTTTTTATTAGATATTGGAAAAGTCATGGAAATTAATAAAATCTTAAAAGGTCATGGAAAAGTCATGGAATTTTTTTTAATAGTCAATATACTTTTTTCTAGTCATCTGTTAGACAGGACATTAGGACATCTAAGGACATCTAGGACATTTGACAGGTCATAAAAGAACCCGACAAGCACACGCACTCTGCATATGACAGGGCAATGCACACAGCTCTGAAATCATACATTTTTATTCTTTGTTTAAATAATTTGATAGATTGCACTCACAAAAAGTCATTTCTAGCAGAAGACTGCAAGCATAACTAGAAAAAACACATTGACTATAGAAATTTCCATAACTTCTCCGTGACCTTTTAACAATTCATAAATTTCCACGGCTTTCCCAGGAGTGAAAATAACACTTTTGAAATTCCCGGATATTGTAAATCCTGATTGTGGGACACATTATTTCACAGTCATCCAGGTATTTCAAGCATCCAGAAAATGTGCATACTGTGCACAGTATGTGCAGCAAAAATAGCATAACAGAACATATCCATTCACTTTTTCCATACAACACCTTTTGTTTGACATACAAAGACTGTGTTTTCTTAACCTTGTATGTAGTGATAGTTGTAGGCAAATGATTCATATTTTAACTGTGTGAATCTTCAGAAAGGCCCCACTTATTTGTTCATCCTTGAGATTTCTTTGAAAGGAAATGATGAATGAACTGAGCTGAGTTCCTCTGTCACCTGATCCGTCTCTTTTTTCCCCTGTTTTCCGAGAGCTCCACAATGTTTCTATTTGCCCTGCTCTCAAAAAGGTTAAGCAGGAAAGTCAAGCATTCTCGTTTGACAGCTCCGACACCATCAGCGGCTCAGAGGTCCCTTAACCTCGTTCAAAGCAGTTTAGAGGAAAGATGATCTTGAAGAAATCACCTTATTCTGCTGTCATGTGATGCTCTCTGTTCCTGAACTCATCTCATATAAAGGTTGCATAGTGATTTCTTTCCATTTCGTGACTTCCTCTTGCCATATGTGAAGCAGGGGGAAAAACAACAACAACACAATGCCAGTAGATGAGCAATTTTGAATTGATTCATTTTTTAATATTTTGTGTTGTGCTTCTAATTGCTTTGTGCTGTTGTTGAGCAGCAGGTTGATTCTAAATGACACTTCACTGCTTCATTACACACTCACACAAAAAAAGTTTTCTACTTAATCATCGAGATGCTCTCAAGAAAAATAATCAGTCAAAAACAGGGTTATTATTGTTTTGCAAATTCCATTTTTCAAATTAGAACGTTTTAATGGGGCATAAATAGTTCTTATTTCATTTGTACTTTTTTTTTTAAATGATTTATTTTGTTTTATTTACTGTAGCGTAAGTATAGTTGTAGTGTTCATCACCAGCACCACAAACTGTTCCATCTGCCTATGATATATACTAAATTATACACCAGAACCTGTACATTAAAAAAACAGTATATTCACAAGTTTAACTTAAAAGCTTCATTTGTCAAATTCATAATGCTTCAGTAATTGCGAACATTGAAATGTGCTGTAATTTCGTCAAACTGTAATCAAAGAGGCGTTTTGAGACAGTTTGGATCAACTAAATGGGAATATCTTTACAATGTTTAACAGCTGTGCTAAAATTTGCCATAACTACTTTGTTGAACGCTGGTTTATTACTGTTGTCACTGATTTCAGATTTACTGCATCAAAGTGAACTATACACTTACTGTATAATACTATCGTTATTATACACTCTCAGAAAAAAAGGTACAAAAGCTGTCACTAGGGTGGTACTTTTTAGGTACTATTATGTACACTAGTAGGCTACCAGAAAGGACCCTTTAAGTACAGGTGTACCTTTTCAATAAGATGCACCCTACTGTCTAATTGTCTGATGATTCTATTTTGGTTTATTTTATTTATTTATTTTTTGGACAGATAAAGAAATGCTGAATTCAGAACCTCGCACTAGCATACTGCTCTTACTATTATTAATAATTAAATGTCAGAAATAGTAAGAGTAGCATGTGGTTCTGAATTCAGCACTAGTTAAAATTATGGGTCACGGCTTTGCTGGTTAGCATGGTTAGAAGAATTTTTTAATACGTGAACATGTTTTACTAAGTTGTTCTCTTGTTTTAGGTAAATCGTGCACGTTTTACCAATTCCTGCCGCAATTTCCTAAGTCAATTGTCTATAGTGATAAAACATATCTATAGCTGCTATTATGGCTAATGATTTACTTAAAACGACAGAATGAATAAGTAAAACATGAAAATTAATTAGTAAAACCTATTTGGTGGCAACAAATTTCATAACTCGTGGCCACGATAAAGGCTATATTTTTTGCAGGGCTCTGTAAACCGTAGCCATGTGTTTTGATGAAATAAAAAAAACTTTTCAAGAAACAATAACAAATATTTCATACCAGTACAAGTTTTACCATTTAGTGATTCTTTCTTTTCTTTCTTTTTTTTTTTTTTGGAAGCTCTTAAAAGCGTGATATGTTTTGCTGCCTTTCACAGCTCAGTGTAGATGAAACTACTTTTTTAAACACGTTGGGCTATTTTAGTTAACAAAATTAATGTTCACAGCGAGTTCACACTGACTTTCACAGCTACTTCATTATTCACAGCATTCATTAAGTTAAATTAATAATGTTTATTTATGTCTGTTTATACATGCATTTTAATTTAGAACCTGAATGTTAATTTCAAACTTCAAACCTATTTTTATAGGAATTAACATTAAAACAATAAAAGTGTGGTTTATTATTTCATGATAGCTTTCTTGGCTTGGCTAATGATAACATATTTGGCCGGATGAATCTCGGGTTTGTAGAGATGTTTCATCATACATTCAGAGGCTCAAATCATTTTCCTGCAGGTTTCACAGGGCGCAGGATGAGGAATGACGACGTTTATTTAGGGCTTCATATGTCATATTTCCGAGGCTCGCCGCATGCTGTGATCATCAGTTTCAGAGCGTTTGGAGGGATATAAATGTGCATACTTGTATCTTAGTTTACATATACATCCCAGAGTCTGCTGTAAACTTTGTCATCGTGAGCGCGTGCACCGATCCATACGGCGCTGGGCCCACGCGCGCCAGCGGGTCCGCAACCTCTCGTGGGCAGCGGTGATAAAGTTCAAGGCACGAGCTAAGAAGTTACGTGCAGTGTGGATTGAGGTAAATTGAAGCATTAAGCTGCCATCACTTCTGGCCGTGTGCAGAATCAATAGATGCATCCTGAAAGTGGCTGCAGAAGTAATTTACTCAGCACTGGTCACAACAGATAGGCAAATTCAGCTCCAGCACTCAGGGCTCCCACACACACAGCGCGGCCTACTGAAGAATGTGCTGATGAAGGCGTTTCCAAATAGTTGCACTTACGAAGTGTGTGACTAGACTTTCGATTAAGATGACAAAGCCGGAAGCAACAAGGACTGTAATTTAATCCAGTGCAAACACGAGGCTCTGTACCTCGAGTAAGATCATCCTTTGAAGTCCATTTAGTTTCAAGATGGATCCGTCGTGGTCGAGCCAACCTTTAAAAGCCAAGATGATGGATTAAAGCCACAGCAGAACTCATTTGTATAAAGATGTTTGGAGGGTTTATGAAATATCACTAATGCTATCGCGGAGAGATTATATCAGGTTTGCATTTCCTCGACCCTGTATCTGTCTGCTGCTTTATTCAAGGAGGGCTTATTCAGATCAGATTTAAATAGGATGATATCAACAGTCCTAATGATTTTCTATGTTGTATTTAAAGACTCTAAAATGGGCATTTTCTACACTCTTGTATGCATTAGCCGTATCATGAACTAACAACGAACAACATTGTACAGCGTTTTTTAACTAAAGGGTAGTTGAATTATAAATACAGGCTACTTTGTAAGTTCCATTTGTGGATCCAGTTATTTATTAAACACACCAGAAAATCTTCAGGATATCTGATTTATTACAAGCAGGGTTTTTGATAACTAAAAACAGTATTGAATAGCCCTGTTAATGAAAGAATTGGCTCATTAGAGTCATTCGCTTGGGAATCAGACAAACCTGCCAGCGCTATATGGTTTTGATTCTAAAATAACCGGCTCACGCGAGTCGTTCATTCGGAAATCAAACTTCCCTGGCTGAGCTATATGTGTTTTGATTCATTAAAAAAAAAAAAAAGTGTTTTGATTCATTGAAAAGAACTCTTGGGAGTAATTCATTCAGGACTTGGACTACCCTGGGCATAATATATTTTTGACTCACCACAAAGAACCAGTGCATGAGAGTCATTTGTTTGGGAATCAGACTTCCCTGGCTGCCATTTTTGCTGTTGATTCACTAAAAAGAACCGACTCATGAAAGTCAGTTGTTCGGGAATCAGACTACCCTGGCTGCATTGCAAGTTTTTGATTCACTAAAAATAACCAGCTCATAAGGGTCATGGTGCTGTATGTTTTTGATACACTAAAAAGAACCGGCACATATGAGTCATTTGTTCATGATTAGGACTAGCCTGCTCTAGTTGTCAAACGCTATGCTTCATGTTAGTTTAAGCATATAGCTGCCGAGGATAATTTTAGGGGAATTGTAGCTAGCTGCTTTGTTATTATTCCTGTCTTTTTATTGAATTTTTATTGAATTTCCTTAGTCGTGACCTTGAAGATTCAACAGTGAGTGCAGTTCCTGGAAAGGTAGCGAGAAACATTGTTCATCAGTAATTTATGTTCATGCATAATACATCAAAAATGTATGTAGAAATGAACTTTAACCAAGATTAGTAAAGGCTTTAAAATTGTTATTCATCATTGATATATAGGCGCATATTAACAAAAGGAACATTATAAATTGCTAGTTGTTTTAAAAACTCATAATTTTTATGGTCATTGTCCATCTTATCACTCATCCTTAGAATAACGCTGGCTGTTTTTGCTTTTGTACTGTTACTTCTTTACATACGAAATGCAATAAAGTGAATAAAATCCATCTGTTCAAATCTGATATTGTCTTAACTAGCTGCATCGAGTGACAAGAAACTTGGTTATTCATGTTTTTATTGCTGTGCCATTGTGCGGTGTAAGCTAAATCGAGCTGCACATAACTATGTTCTGATTATCTGCGATTGTGTTGTATCTTGCTGTTTTCGCTGTCAGCACTTGGTGTTGCTTATATAGTACATCTTTTCTTTCAAAAGAGCAAGGAAAATCTGATATGTCCTCCCACTGATTAGTTATTAAAACTTAAAATTCAACAGTGAAATAAGAAATAATGCATTGTTTCAACTTAAAATATGTTCATGCTTGACTTAAAATTATAAGTTTAGTTAACTTTAGTTAAGTTGGATATTTAACTGATTGCAGCAGCATTTTTAAAGCAAGCATTAGTTAAAACTTTCATAACCTATTCATTTTACAGCATTTGGTACACTTGAGGTGACCTGCTATTGACATAATCTGACTTGACAGGAAGTCCCTCCTTTCATAAAAAAGGTTAGATGAACCAAAAAAAGAGACGCCGACTCAGCTTTAATGACCACAGAACATCTTTCCCACACACTGTTTTATTCAACACTTATTTTGTAATCATGATTATTTGATCAGTGTAATTGCTCTGATGCACAGCTCGAGTTAAAGTTTCACTCTGAACGTTCTGCAGGCTCATCCGTCGACGGGAGGCACTTCCTGCACCAATTAAGCGATGTAAACGTTTATGCCAGACATTCAGGGGGGCTGCGGGAAAGAGAAGCTTACTTAAAACAGTGAGCTTAAACATGTGGCAGCCTTAAAATAAACAGAACATCAGAACAAAAAAGAATTCAATCATACTCCCACCAGCATGTGGAGTTTATGCGCAATGATGTATAGAACAACAACAACAACTACACATTGTTGGAGGTATAAAAGAAGCTTCTAACAACAGAGCGTCTGAATTCACAGGACATGTACGTACATAAACGCGTTTATTAACCATGAAGTGTTGAAATTATCAGCTCACATTTAATACGTGTTGAGAAAATAAAATATTGGGATTTACATTCTGGTCTCTGGCATGTAAACAGTATGCTGTCCACGTTAGCAAAGCTCCTGAAGAACTCTCCACACATGCAGTTTGGCCATGTGTGTTTTTACACATTCACATTGCATTGGAAAAAAAAACACCAAGCATGAAATCGTAAAGACGAGAGACCACATAAGGAGAGCGATGTAATTAAAAAACAGTTTAGTGCACACAAGTGAAATCTATCTTACAGAGTCTATAGAAAAGCACAGAATGATAATTTTTAGCGACGACCTCCGGAGGATAATTCATCCTCGTTTAGATCTCTTTATCAGCAGAGAAACACTGCGGTTGGCATTGAACAGACACCCTTGTGCTTTGAGCCACAGTAGACGAACTGCAAAACGGCCCAAGTTTGGCTCCTCGTTAAAAAAAACGAACACAACCCTCGAGGTTCTCCCACAGTTCCAAGTTCCTGCATGGAACAGATTAGATTGGCTCACCGTGATAGTCAATGGCGGCTGTGTGGATGGACTCCTGATTGTCATGTTATGAAACAACGTCCAAGGTTTGGTTTCCCCCGTTTTCAGTTTTCAAACTCACAAGTCTTCCACAAAGAACATGAGATCTAAAAAACACGTTACTTTTCAAAATATACAGAAAAATGAGCTTGAGATGTCGGTATTGTCTTTCCAATTTTGCGACGTTTGGATTTGTTCATGAATGATGTATGAAGCACTGGTGACTCACCTTTAGTGTTCGTCCAAAAGCACGTATGACATTCAGTCCTTTAGTTAAACGTGCGTTTGCATTCGTTTCTGTAGCGGTCGAGTCAGGTCCGAGTTCTGGGATGAAGACTGTGAGTAGTGGGATGAAGACGACACTGAGGCTTTGCTAGCTTTGTCGAACTGCACGTATCCGTCCTGCTTGCTGTAGCTGCTGACGCTGCTGTCGCACTGCGTGTCCTGGAACGAGCTGGAATCGCTGAGTGATCCCCTCTGAAACTCACGTTCGCACAACTCGATGGAGCTGCTGCCCATTCCCAGTACAAAACGCTGACTGTAGTCATATAGGCGGTTGGGACCGGCACCCAGTGTGTTGTAAATGTTGGTGTAAGACATGCCAGTGGGGACGCGTTGTTTTCCGAGGGTCGCTGTGGCTGGGTTTCGGACTTCGGTGTTCTGGTTGGCTGTCAGGGATATGGTCGGGGTCGGCTGTTCTGTGAAGGTGTTCACACTGTAGTATCCATTGGTCGGATCCTATGAGACAAATACATTTAATCAATCATTGAATTATTTGCACAATTTTTATGCAAATGAGCCATAGGAAAAAGAGACAATAGCTGCATTTCCATTACCCTTCAATTTGCGCAAATTGACATTGTGAATTGAAAATATGCCTTATGGAAACAGGCCATAAAATTGCTATATGTGGTTTTGTAACTCCCATATATATCAAAACAGTTTTTATGCTCACGTGAGGTGGTTTTTCAGGCAATTCGAAAAATGAATATTTTTTAAACTTAAATGTTAAAAAATTTTAAAATAATGGCTAGTGCGGTAGCTTGCGATATACGTAAACCTACCAACATCCGTCACCATGACTTACTGCAAGAGGAAAAAATTATTAATTAAAAATTAACATTGGTTAATGGAAACGCTGTCATTTCGCAATAGTTTTATCGACATTTATAAAATATATTGCAAAAGTTTTGCACAAATCTGTAATGGAAACCAGACTAATGACTTAATTTACATATACATGGCACAGTATTTTGCCAGGCGTATAGTATAGGCTTATGGAAGCTTATTTCTGCCGGATAATTGCGACTTTTTATCTCACAATTCAGATTTGTTTCTCACAATTCTGAGAAAAAAAGTCTTAAATGCGAGATATACACTCACCGGCCACTTTATTAGATACACCTGTTCAATTGCTTGGTAACACAAATTGCTAATCAGCCAATCACATGGCAGCAACTCAATGTATTTAGGCATCTAGATGTGGTGAAGATGACTTGCTGAAGTTCAAACCGAGCATCAGAATGGGGAAGAAAGGGGATTTAAGTGACTTTGAATGTGGAATGGTTGTTGGTGCCAGACGGGCTGGTCTGAGTATTTCAAAAACTGCTGATCTACTGGGATTTTCACGCACAACCATCTCTAGGGTTTACAGAGAATGGTCCGAAAAAGAGAAAATTTCCAGTGAGCGGCAGTGTGGACGAAAATGCCTTGTTGATGTCAGAGATCAGAGGAGAATGGGCAGGCTGGTTAGAGATGACAGAAAGGCAACAGTAACTCAAATAACCACTCGTTACAACCAAGGTATGCAGAATACCATCTCTGAATGCACAACATGTCGAACCCTGAAATAGATGGGCTACAGCAGCAGAAGACCACACCGGGTGCTGCTCCTGTCAGCTAAGAACAGGAAACGGAGGCTACATTTCGCACAGGCTCACCAAAATTGGACAATAGAAAATTGGAAAAACGTTGCATGGTCTGATGAGTCTCGATTTCTGCTGCGATATTCAGATGGTAGGGTCAGAATTTGGCGTAAAGAAGATGAAAGCATGGATCCATCCTGCCTTGTCTAAATGGTTCAGGCTGGTGGTGGTGGGGTGATGGTGTGGGGGATATTTTCTTGGCACACTTTGGGCCCCTTAGTACCAATTGAGCATCGTTTAAATAGCCACAGACTACCTGAGTATTGTTGCTGACCATGTCCATCCCTTTATGACTACAGTGTACCCATCTTCTGATGGCTACTTCCAGCAGGATAATGCACCATGTCACAAAGCTCAAATCATCTCAGACTGGTTTCTTGAACATGACAATGAGTTCACTTTACTCAAATGGCCTCCACAGTCACCAGATCTCAATCCAATAGAGCACCTTTGGGATGTGATGGAATGGGAGATTCGCATCATGGATGTGCAGCCGACAAATCTGCAGCAACTGCGTGATGCTATCATGTCAATATGGACCAAAACCTCTGAGGAATGTTTCCAACACCTTGTTGAATCTACGCCACGAACAATTAAGGCAGTTCTGAAGGCAAAAGGGGCTCCAACCCGATACTAGCAAGGTGTATCTAAAAAAGTGGCCAGTGAGTGTATATACACTGCAAGTTATAAACTTGCAATTCTAAAAAGAAAAGTCTGAATTGTGAGATAGATACATTTGTGAGAAAAACGCTTGTTTCTGACTACAAAAAAAAAAAAAAAAAAAAGAGGTAATTGCGACTTTGGACACTTGCAATTCTGAGTTTATAACTCAGAATTATATAACTATAATTCTGACTTTGTCTCAGAACTGCAAGAAAAAAGTTGGAATTGTGAGGTATAAACTCAGAATTGCACGAAAAAAAGCTTTTTTTCTGCCAGGGAACAAAAAAAAGGTAAAAAAAAAAAAAAAAAAGAATATATAAAATAAAAAAAGGTGCAACTTTTTGAAACTTTTTATCTTGCAACTCTGACTCAGAATTGGAGATGTAAACTAATATAAAAAAATAAAAAAAAATCTGAATCGTGAGAAGAACTTACAATCACCTTTTTTATTATGTGAGGGAAATAAGACAAAACAGGCTTTTTGCACTGAAATGCCATGCTAAATAAACCATTTAATGAATTCTCGCCTCAAAGTAGTCAATGGATCATTAACACATCAAATGAATCTCTTTCTCTTTTTGTTTTTCTCATTGTTTGTGGGAATTTCGCTGGAAGTTTCTATGAAGCTTGTCATCAAATTAATCTGTTTATCCAAAGTCTGTTAGCACATTTCATTACATATTCATTTTAGCAAACAAATATTTATATATTACAGGACTTTTACAGTATACACTTTCAGCTTGAATTAAAATGAGAGAAAGAGTAAAAGGAAACTGTAATTTTCCTCTCATGTATTTGTAAGCTGTAAAAAGCCAAGGTCAAGTTCAGCTCACACTAATTATAGGCAGCGTGACATGGAAATTAGGGAACAGACTGATAACTGTCCCATGCTAAGAAGATTACATGGTTTAGTGGTGTGAAACAGTCATCTCCAGCATAAACAGTCAAATCCTGTTATCAGCTAATTAAATGGGCCTTGACGATTCATGTCGGCATTAAATATGCGAAATAATCTCCATAAAATTCACTCACATTTTATTTTTGGCAAATTTCTATATAGATAAAATATATCTCTCGCTCTCTCCTTTTAATCCTAGTGGCCTTGTGGGAACGTTGAGGTGAAATAACTCAGGGATTCTTGGAAAAAAATAGTATGGTGTGCACTTTCACTGCTGTCAGAGTCAAGGCCGCACATCTCTGAATCACGAATGAGGGCCAATGGCTTAATCATACTGGATGGAAGATAAAGGTTCCACAATGGAGAGATTGTTAAGGCAGGTGTGGTTGTTGGGAGAAAACAAGATGACCAACTCGATTTTTACATTTTCTGAAGAAAATTTGACTGGTGCCAGTGCAAAGCTGAAAGCAACTGGACTGAGGCTGTTTCCAAGTCTATGATATTCCTGTTTGTAAACAGGACTCGTGTTTAGTTCTCTTGTGAAAGTTTTGCATCTATCTGAAAAACTTTGTATTTGCTTAACAAAAGTTTTGCATTCCCCCAAGAAACTTTGTTCTCTTTGCAAAAGTTTTTTTCTATGTAAAAACTTTTTGTTCGCTTTGCAGATGTTTTGTTTCCCTGATGAATTTTGATTTCTGTTCACAAAAATTTTGCATTCCCTTAAGTAACTTTGCGTTCGTTTTGCAAAAGTTTTGCGTTCTCCTGAAAAAATTTGCATTATCTCTGCAAAAGTTTTGCATTCCTCTACGAAAATTTTACGCAAAAAAAGTTTTGTGTTACCCTGAGAAACTTTGCATTCTCTTTGATAAAGTTTTGCATTCCCATGAGAAACTTTGCATTCTCTTTAGAAAAGTTCTGTATTTCCTAAAGAAAGTGTCATCTTTTTGCAAAAGTTCCTCCAAGAAACTGTTCATCAAGCCCACGATTCACCATTCATGTTAATCAAACGAGTTACATGTGTACGTTTAATATTGATGGTAAAGAATAGACATGTTCATAATTCTCTGGCGTAAAGTTGAAGTCTAAAATCCTAAAATCCCTTGGGTAATTATTATTCTTTTTAAATGATGATTAGTTTTACAAACCCTGCTGCAAGACAATCCATTTAAAACATAGTATCTCAAGATGTTCTTTTTATTGTAAGTCATACTTAAGGAAAGTAGATAATGTTTTATCTTTGATAAATTTGTTTCTTTCTGTAAATGCGAATCAGTAGGCAGTCACAAAGCAAAGTTTCCAGTTCTGGTTGGTTACGCTTGCTTTAGCAAATATGATTAATGATGGACGCTTTGTCTTAAATGTGCAATTTGCAAAGATCCTATCAATTCCTTGAAATATTGAGCTTTTGAGATGGTCTGAAAGGCTGAAAAGTTCCAGACTGAAGTCTAGCCAAACAGCATTCATTAAATGAATTAGCATGCACATTCTACCAAATGCCCCAGTACTTCTCAATTACCAGAGGATATAATGAAAACTAGGGCTCTGGAGATCTGACATGCAGTCAGTCAGTATGACAACACGTCCATTTGTGAACATTTCTATAATGGACTCTGTAAAGAAAAAGAACATGGCAAGGAATTCTGAAAAAGTCAGAGAGCGAGAGTTCCCACAACTCTGCTTTATTAGATTCCGTGAGATTACGCGGCTGTTCTATTAAATCTGTTTTTTATGAGTATGATGGAGAAATGACTCTCTGGGGTTCTTTAATGGTGACAGATGTGAGTCCTGCAGAGTTCTCCCCCCGTCTCTCCATCCCTCTGTTCATCACCTTAATGTGTTGTAGCTCCCTCTCCTCCTCCTGCAGGACCTCCAACTGTTTCAACACCGACTCTTGCTGAAACTCGGATCGCTCCATCTAAAAGCAGAAAGAGAGAAAGTGAGATGATGCAGTAGATGTGTGCTGAAGCACTAGTGACTGGTATTGATTTCAGCCCGTAAGCATGTACACGAGAATTTCAGCATCCAGCAAGAACAGAAATTCCCTCAAAGCTCAGGTCTGATCTGAACCCGATCAAAGTTCAAGGATGCTGCAGAGCTGCACTGTGATTTGAGTGCTGCAGGGGAAGAGGCGAAGGAAGACTGTTCATGTTCACACTTATGGTGTCACATTAGCGAAATTTTGGGCAAAAAGCGGTCCAATGTATAACAGCTCACACTTTGCTCACTTTAATACAGAGCAGTATTCTGTAGTTCAAATTACCAACTTGAAAATCAGCAAAATCTGTATGGGAAAATATTTCAACCCGACATGGAACACTCGATCACGTGGATTCCTACTGGAATGACTCAATTTCACCCACAAAATCTCACCAAGCAACAGTGCGAATGCACCTTTACAACAATAATGTGATTGGAATTGATCAAATGGGACAGCATATTACAGGTTGAGAAAAGTGTAGCTTTATGCAAATGAGCCACGATTCTTCATGCAAAAGATTCAGCGACTACCAATAGTAGTGACCTTCCACTTTGCGATCTAGTCGATATGCAGGCACATGATAAAATATGATGTGTGGGAAAACGGTGTCGAAATTGCCGTCATTCTGAGTAAGTTTAATTCATGCATTGATAATCGTTCATCTTGCTTGTGATTTGGTGTATTATGCACTGCTATAATTTATATGCAAACACTTTCCTCACCAGAATGTATAGTTGGAAAACATTACTCTTCAAAATAGAATTAAATCTTATTTTATTGGTAATGCATCTCATTTGTGAGCAGTTGCATAGCCCACCAGTAATGTGAGGGCATCTAGAGAACATCTACTATACACTATCATGCATTGCATCTTCAAGATGAAAAGCTTTGACCTTGCAGATTCAAAACATGCATATGTACTCAAACTCGTCTAGCATGACTTTGATACTCCATAGGAGCCAATTTACACTTGCAGTCAGAGCTGTTAACATCAGATTATCCGAGACAGATGCTTAAACCAGATGTAAAGGAAGTCAGAGAGAAGTGAAGAGGGGGTTCGGAGTGCCAACTCACCATCATTTGCTTCATGTTGCTGTGGTCTTCCGGTTCTCTGGCTGCGTTATGGTCCTTATGGACAATCTCCACTCGGATGTCGTTTTTAGCAGATACAACCCCTTTGAGATCTGGCGAAAATCATTCTGATTAGCCACGGTGAAGCGAACCACACTACATCCTTCAGCTTCCGCTGAGCTTTGACATGATTCTGAATATCCCTTCACACTTGTGAACATGCAGCAATCGCTCGTGAACAACATGCATGTCTATATTTTCCCAGAACCTGGCCGCTAAGAGGTGATAGAAGGGCTTACTTTCACTTTTTAACGTGCCGGAGAGCTCTCGCTGCCGAGAGGAGAGGGACACTGGGAGTGATGACATCACCAGGTGCATGTCCTCTGTAGTGCACGGTCACAACATGCGAAGAAAGAAATATCACTTGTTAAAAAATTAGGTCTTTACAAGTCCTGGCCAGATAAAGTCAGGCTGCTGCTGGTAAGGAGCAGGAGCTCACCGCTAATGGAGGCAATTTGCGAAAGGCAAGATAAGACCATAAAGACCTCAGATAGACTAAGACGTGAGGTGCAGGTGTGCTCTTATCACTCTGTGGTACAGTGTTGGGGAAGCTACTTGGAAAATGTGGCTTGCCGAGCTACAAGTTACAGGTACCTTGAAGTAGTAGTTAAACTACTGTTAAGTCTCCCTTTTGAACACATGTAGCTGCATTACAGGTTAAAGTAGCTAACTATATTGTTTCTGAAATGTATGCACTTCAAACAATAACGTAAGTAACGAGCAGAATGAATTGATCAAAACTGACAGTAAACAAAAATTAAAGAAGCAACATTAATGATAAATTATAAATGTTTCTTGAGCACTAAATCAGCATATTAGAAGGATTTCTGAATGATCATGTGACACTGAAGACTGGAGTAATGATGCTGAAAATTCAGCTTTGATATCACAGGAATAAATTACATTTTAAAACATATTAAAATAGAAAACAGTCATTTTAATTTGTAATAATATTTCACAATATTAATTATAAACAACAGTGTGTTGAACGATGTGTAAATATGTATATATGTAAAACTTCTTTTGGTTAAAAATCAGATCAATATTTATATAGCAAAATTACAATGAGGATTTCAGTTATGGTGATAGACAACTATTAAAAATAAAAGACTACATTATTTACATAACTGAATAAAAAACATTGTGATAAATGGCAAAATATTTTTGTAATTATTTATTTAATATTTAATTATATTTATTTCAGACTTTCCTAGAGTGTTTGCTCAGCTGTAAGGCTTTGTACAATATAATATAAAAAGAGTTATTATGTAGTGTTTTGTCATGCTACACTGCTAATTGTTGAAAAAACAACTTATTATTGGAAAACAATAATAATTTGACAACATCTGAGTTGCCGTCATGCTACAGGAAAAAAGTGGTTAAGTGGCGCTCCTTTTAATTAGCTATACTCCAACACTTTTGTGCATGTGTGGATAAAGTCGTGCTACATTGTGCAACACAGCGTCACAAGTTGAGTCTAAAATCGGTGGGTGTCTCAGTGGACGTGCGGTGCGAGTCGCCTCTGTGTTTCTGTCTCTGTAGAAACAACGAGCTCACTTACTCCTCTGCAGTCGAGCGCAGCAGAAAGCCCCCAGGGTCCCAATGAGGACGATGAGAGCCAGGAAAGCTCCCACTGCAACCCCGATGATGACGGCCAAGCGCAAAGACCCTGAGGAGAACACAGAACCACTGGGATCATCAGACAACCCAGTGACAGAACGTAGAAGTAAAGCAACGTGCAGAGTCCCGATCAGGAGCCTGTTTGTCACTTGAGGAGACATAATGAAGTCATGTTCCAAGAGTCTTCGATTAAATCCTATGGGAATGAGCTGACCTCTTTGAATAACTCAGCTCTGCACCTTGGGAGTCGGCTTTACTAGAGGAAAATGGGCCAGGATTTGAATAAAAAATACCATCTAATTTCACTTAAATATTTCAAAGAAATCATAAAGGCGAGTAAAAAGGATTAAGGGCTGTTTAAATTAGATTACAAATGGAAGTTCTGAATATGTCAGAATTCCATTAAGGAAATCCACAGATTTAAGTAGGTGACATTTACCTGTATAAACAGACCATGATCCAGTCTTTGCCCTAATGCTCTGAAAAATCAAGTCGGGGTACTTAATCACTGTGAGATGCGAGTAAAACACACTCACACACACTTGAGGCATTGAACACCATGTTCTAACCAGACACAATGCGACATGCAGTAAAAGCTATCTTTTCTAAGTTAATCAGAATTTTTGTCCTAACCAACCATGACGGCAATACACAATGGGCGACAGAGTATATTTTAGAAGCCGTTTCTGTTTCTACAATGTTGTGGCCAGAACAACAGCATACAAACTATGGAAATAATAATCTGAGGTACTGATTATATGCTTTATTTAACATTAAAAGTGTCTAATGTTGTCAGGCTTGTGTTTGTTGTGTCTTGTGTTTTTCTGTCTATGTGCTCCCCAGGACCTAGTTTTTCCTCATGTATGCCCATATTTGGTTATGTTCCTGTTCCTGTCTTTATTGTTTCTTTATTAGTTAATTAAGTCCCACCTGTGTTTGATTACGTTCCCTGTGTTTTATAAGCCCTGTGTTTTCCTGAGTCTAGCTTCCGGGATTAACGTCGATGTTGTGTTCCTGTGTGTCTCTGCCTGCCTTTGTTTTACCCCGTTTTGAGAAGATTAAAGACTTTAGTTTGAGTTTATTCCTTTGTCTCCTGTTCTTCGTTTCACCACAGTTGGCAACCGTGACAGAATACCGGACCAAAACAGAAAAGTAAGCGGCGTCCCCTCTCCCCGTGTTTGTTTTCCGTTTTTGAAAAGTTTTTTGTTTTCCTGTTTTTTTCCCGCGGCCATGGAAATCGCCGCAAAGTTCATCGCCCTAGCCCGCAGAGATCTCCCCTTTGCCGAGTATGCCGCAACAACGGCGTTAGATGACGCCACCATCAACTCGCTGTTCTGACACGGGGCCACCTACCATCGCCCCGTGGACCTCCCAGACACCAAGAGACTATGCTGGAGGGAAGGGATCCTCCGGCGTCTGGAGATTGTCCGGCCCCGAGCCAGAACCAGCCCGCTGTCGGTCCCACCGGCTGTTCGTCAGTCAAGCCTGTCGGCCATTCGTCAGTCAATTCAGCTGGCCGCTCGTCAGTCAAGCCCGCCGGCCTCTTATTAGTCAAGTTCGCCGGCCGCTACAGTTAAGCCCGCTGGCCGCGGCTTTCCCCAGCCCACCGTCGCGGCTCACTCAAGCCTGCCGTCCGATCCGCAGTCAAGTCTGCTGGCCGTTCATCTGTCAAGCCCGCCGGCCGCGCCGTTGTCAAGCCCTATGCCGACAGCAGATATGTCCCTCACCTCAAGCCAAAGGAGGAATCGGAGGAGGAAAAGGTTGTTGGCTCCAGCCCCAGAGTTTGCTCCAGTGTCGGCTCCAGCCCCAGAGTTCGCTCCAGTGTCGGCTCTAGCCCCTGACCAGAGTCGAGAGATGGCTCTAGCCCCTGACCAGAGTCGAGAGATGGCTCTAGCCCCTGACCAGAGTCGAGAGATGGCTCTAGCCCCTGACCAGAGTCGAGAGATGGCTCTAGCCCCTGACCAAAGTCAAGTGAGGGCTCTAGCCCCTGACCAGAGTTGAGAGATGGCTCTAGCCCCTGACCAGAGTCAAGTCATGTCCCCTGAAGCCTTGTCCATAGGAATAATTCTAGTCGGTCTTGTCTTGTCCATAGGGGTTCAACAGGAGCCCTCCTTGGGCTAAACTCAGGAACAGGAGCCCTCCTTGGGGCTAAACTCAGGAACAGGAGCCCTCCGAGGGCTAAACTCAGGAACAGGAGCCCTCCATGGGCTAAACTCAGGAACAGGAGCCCTCCTTGGGGCTATCCACAGGAACAGGAGCCCACTTAGGGCTAGTCTCGGAATCTGAGGCCCTCTCTGGGCATGACGAGAGCACAACAGCCCTCCTTGGGCTGGACGTGGAGTCAGAGGCCCTCTCTGGGGTGATCTCAGGAACTGCTTCCATTGAGGCAACAAGAGAACCCCAACAGACAAGACAAGACAAGGTTGATTAAAACTGTTCCTGTGGACAATACTTTAGGGGACATGACAAGACTCTGGTCAGGGGCTGGAGCCTGCACTGGATTCTTGGTCAGGGGCTGGAGCCTGCACTGGACTCTTGGTCAGGGGCTGGAGCCTGCAAAGGACTTTTGGTCAGGGGCTGGAGCCTGCACTGGACTCTTGGTCAGGGGCTGGAACCTGCACTGGACTCTTGGTCAGGGGCTGGAGCCTGCACTGGACTTTTGGTCAGGGGCTGGAGCCTGCACTGGACTCTTGGTCAGGGGCTGGAGCCTGCACTGGACTCTTGGTCAGGACACTGGAGCGAACTTTTGAACTGAAGTGAGCCGCATCCGGCGGGCTTGACGTCGAAGCGGCCGGCGGGCTTGAGGGAGCCACAGCCGGCGGCTTGACTTCGGAATGGCCAGCGGCTTGAGCGAGCGGCTGGCAAACTCGACTGATGAGCGGCTGGCGGGCTTGGGTTAGCCGCAGCCGGTGGGCTGGACAGATGAACAGCCAGCTTACTTGACTGAGGATGAGCTGGCGGGCTTGGGTTAGCCACAGCCGGCGGGCTTGACAGATGAACGGCCGGCTTACTTGACTGACGAGCGGTCAGTGGGCTTGAATTAGCCGCAGCGAGCGGCGGCCTGCAAACTTGACTTTGAATCGGTCGGCGAACTTGACTGATGAGCGGATGTCGGGCTTGGGTTAGCCGCAGCCGGCAGGCTTAACAGGTGAACGGCCAGCAGACTTGACTGACGAGCGGCCAGCGGACTCGCGGCGATCCCACCGAACTTCCATGTTCAGTTTCAGCGGGCCGGAATGACAAGCGGCGACTTCCATGCCGCGGGGGAAAAAAAAAACAAAACAGAAAAAACTTTCAAAAAACGGAAACAAAAATTAGGAGAATGGGCGCCGCTTACTGTATTGGTCTGGTCTTCTGTCACGGTACACACAAGGGAATCGAGGAGACGAGAGGTAAACTCCAAAATAAACAGGGCAAAATCAAAGGCAGGACTGAGACATACGGGGAGTGTAACGAGTAGACCAGACGCCAGACTCAGGGAAACACAGGGCTTAAATAGTCAAACTAAACGAGATAATTAATAAACACAGCTGGTAATAAATTAACTAATAAAGACAGGAACAGGAAAATAACCAAATATGCGGATACAAGAGGGAAACTAAGTCAAGGGGAGCATGAGACAGAAAACCACAAGGCAAGACAGGACAGGACTGACAATTACAGCAGAATGCAAAGTGAAAAAAGAAAATAATCATGATGAAAAGAATGCAGAAACTGGAAAGAGCTCTTGCCATAGATATTCTTGTTATGTCACGTTATAATACCAAGTGTTACGTTATTCTTATGATGTCTGAAAATAAAACATGAAGGAAAATCGACAGCTCATTCAGTCAAACAGACGGATAAGCTTTATTTGTAGGGCAACCTTATAATTGGAAATGATTCGTTTCATTCTTTTTGAATGGAAGTTCCCCAAAACCATAATTCAAAATGCAGTAGGCTCGTCAGGAATAAGGTGGATAGCTATACTGAAAGTGACAATCGATAATTTACCTCAGATCTTCAAAATTAAATTAAAGCAAACATGAACGTTAAAACTGTGAACTCAATGAGAATATTCCATGACAAAGATTACATTGGTCACACAGTATGTACTTTTAATAATATTAAAATGGTTTAATATTGATGAATTAGATTAGAGAGAGCAGAGAGAGCCCACCCATACGCTCTTCTGATTGATTTTCGATTAATTCCATTGCATCTCATAGCAGTGTCGTGGCTGGTCTGGACAGACAAATTGCTTGTCTCTCGAATGTGAATCTGTTGCAGTGCGGTTGGTTAGGATGCAGTGCAACTTGATTGCTACCTTGCTCTTTAAGGCGAATGATCTCCGTGTCAGAGCCGAAACTGTTCCATGCAGTGCAGTTGTAGATGGTTTGGAAGTCAGCAGGAACGATGTTGCTCATAGTGAGGGTGGAGATGACGCCATCCTCTGTGCTCACGGTCTCCACGGTATAACGGCCCGATGTTCCTGATTCTAGCACTGTTTCTTTCCATGACCATGCCTGCATAAAATATAAGTTTAAACAATAAGTAAATAATGCTAAAAAAAAACTTACTATTGCAAGGTTAATAACATTAAAATAACGTTTGGGGTGATGGGTCATAGGGCCTTCAATTTGACTAATTAAATGAATAAATAAAACAGGACAGAAAAGATAGATATTGCTGAATTCACGACAAATTCAACAAAATTAATAACGCATTTTTCTCACATAGAAAAGCACTTCACAGTAAAGCATTGATTTTGACCTAGATTGCTGGAAAGTTACTGCTAATAAATTCTGTCATTTCCTCACTCTCATTACCATGGTCCTCATTACCATGGTTATATGGATTTTAAAATAAATAAGTAATAATAAACTATAAAATTTGTAGTTAAAAAAAAAAAAAAAAAACTGAGGAAACTACAAAACAGCTTCTATGAAATTAAAATAGCATATTCCTCAATATGTAATAACAGTAACATTTATAATAAATACATTTCTGCCAACACATAGGCTATTTGTACAGTGTTAATAACTTAAAGTTAAATTACTATGGTGCTGAATTGACAAGCCTATTGGCGTTTTCCAATATACCTCATAGTCGTGGCTGTTTTCAACCAGCATCACTATAGAACCTTTAATGTTATCATATCACATGACTGTATAATAATTCTGTGTCACATCTGAACGGATCAAGCGACTTGTGCTGTTTATCTCTTATGAATCGTGGCAGAAGCGCGGCGCACGTTCTTCAGTGCTGTGCGGGAGACTGATCCCGCTCTTTGACGCGTGGCTGGGAGATGCATCAGGTAGCGCTGCTTTGCGCTTTTGGAGTATTTGCTTTATGCGGTTTCGCATGTGCTGTAATTTAAAAACAGCGTCTAATATCGGGCAGGTCTCCTTCGTTTCGGTGATCAGCCCACTACTTGAATGAAATGTCCTGGTGTTCCTGATGGCCAGTAGGCGATCGCGGGCCCCCCAGACCTCTGGGCCCTATGCACTCTGTCACCCTTTTCCCCCCACTAACGACGCTCCCGCAAATAGGCCTAGGCTGAAAAAATGCTTTTGCAGTTCAGTCCATTCAGCCTCTTCCCAGCATGCATTGGGACATGAATAATTAATACGGTTGCACTGTCTGACGGTTTGCCAATTTGATTTACACTCATTGTCCTGTGATGTCAGGAGGAGTTTGTTCCTCTATTTAAAGTGATTGATTGTTTCATACACCAAGTGTTGAAGGTCTCTGTGTGGTGGTATTTCACAAGAGTTTTTTGCCTTGTGAGTGATCATGTGCTGTTGTCAATAGTTTAGGATAATGAGCACTTTAGTCTCCATAACGTAACGTTAGAAAACACAAGATTGGGCATATAATTAAATGAACAATTTGTAACCATGTAAATACAGGAAACAATTTCCACTGAACTCTTCTTTGAGCTGCTTACTGTAATTATGTGAGGTAATATTACAGCAGAAGTCATGGCAACATGACATTTTAAGTTCAATCAAGACATTTAATTTAAAAAAGAAAATTAATTCAACTTAAAAAAAAAAAAAACCCTGTACCTTCATTAAAGTTTTTTTTTTTTTTTTGCAGTCCAGACATCTAGAAAATGCACACAAACACACATATGCTGTGTGAGACAGAGTTAAAGAGACTCAATTCACTGAAATAAACCCAAACAAACCCAAACCCAAAGTCTCTCATGCTCACCAAGGCTGCATTTATTTGATCAAAAATACAGTAAACACAAAAATATTGTGAAATCTTTACTAAAACTTAAATGAACTGTCTTCTCTCTAATATATTTCAAAACATAATTTATTCCTGTGATGCAAAGCTGAATTTTCAGCATCGTTACTCCAGACTTCAGTCACATGATTCTTCAAAAATCATTCTAATATGCTGATTTGCTGTTCAAGAAACATTGCTTATTATTATGAATGTTGATAACAGTTCTGATTAATATTTTTGTAGAAACCATAATTTTGTAGGATTCTTTGATGAATAGAAAAGATCAACATTATTTCAAATATAATTTTTAAAAGAATATTAATGTATTTACTGTCCCTTTTAATCAATTTAATGCAACTTTGCTGAACTAAAGTATTAATTTCTTTAAAATCTTACTGACCTCAAACTTTACGGTACTGTATATATTAATGATAATAATAATAATAATAAATATAATAATAATAATAATGATAATAATAATAATAATTATTATTATTATTATTAACATTTTAATATCATATTTCAATAATATTAAGTAAATAAACATTAAATACTAGATTTGAATATTACTGACATGATTGAGAAATATCTCTCCACTAAATATATTGATGGATGGATTAATACAAACAAAACTGAATACATAAATAAATATATTATTATATAAATATTATTACTGAATATTTATAAAATATTATATATTCATAATATATTTATAAATATAGTTATATTTACATTTATAAATATTTAGAAAATATGAAAATATATTTAGAAAATAATACTATCTGAGTAAATGGAAAAAAATATTGATTTGAATATCACTGACATGATTCAGAAATAAATGATCACTGAATACAGGTAGCTGGATGGATAGATAGGACTCACAATGCGGTCTGGAGGAGGGGTGCTGCGGATGAAACACTTGATCTGGCCCTTCTCCCCGTACAGAGCCTGCTGTGTCTGTGTGCTGGAGATGGTGGGAGGCCCTGAAACAAACAACAGACTGTCAAGCCTCCTGTCTGACAGCTGAACCGCCTGCAAACCACATCAGCACACATCCTTCCTGAGAACAGAGATGACAGGACATACGCTTCTGTTTTCATGATCTCCAATCTGGTTTTGATGATCTTCTATCTTAAGATGAGGTGGAAGTGTAAAGAATCAGGGACAAACTTTTGCATCCGGTATTTCAATGCTTCTTATTCACTAACCGCTCGCAATCAAGTTTACAACCAGCCAGCGAGTGTTGAAATGAATTCATTGTCATTCTTTTCAGCACAAACATGCTTCCATTCTATGCAAATTAGGCTCATTATAGATTGTGCCTTATTCACAAATCACAGTGCTATTTGACTGGCACAATTTTCATCATTACGGTAAATGCAATTTCCTTTAAAAGAGATGTTCATGTACATTTTCTCATTTTCCACTGATCACTGCAGCCGTAATTCATCAAATGATGGAAATGAGCGTTATAACCAGGCACACATCCAGAAAAAACAGATTCAGGTGTCTGAATTGTGAGATTTTGTCGCCGCATTCACAACCTGATTTGCATATTTTGTTCAGTGAATCAGGCACTTAAACAAAAAGAGAGTATGTGCAAATTAACAGACAAATATAGCAGCACCAAATTCATTGTGAAATGAGTCATCAAACACTTGACACTTTACTGTTTTGTATTGTGTTCTGAGTGAAACAGATTATCGAGAAAAAAAATAAATAAAAACAGGGTGTGGCTTAAGTGGACTAAATGATTAGAGAAGTCTGATGTTTCACAGAAAGATCATGATGAATTTATTACAAACACAGTTTTTCACCTTGCAAGACATCAGTTGATGGACTGGAATCGTGTGAATTGCTTGTGGATTATTGTGATGTTTTTATCAGCTGTTTGGATTCTGACGGCACCCATTCACTAAAGAGGATCCACTGGAGAGCAAGTGATGTAATGCTAAATTTCTCTGAATCTGTTCTGATGAAGAAACAAACTCATCTACATACTGGATGGCCTGAGGCTGACTTAATTTTAAACAAACTATTCTTTTAAAAAAATAAGAAAAAAATGTTACAAATAATGCATATGCATGGATGAATAATTCACGATTTATTTAGTAAAGATTCATACCAATTTCAACTTTTCTTCGTCATAGCTACTTTTTTTCACAAATGCACCAAAGAGAGCCAAGGAGGGTGTTAAGGTTAGTTATTCCCTGAATAACAACTTAAATTTTGGTCTGTTCCTCACTCAAAACTATCATGACTTCACAAGACTTGAACATGGATTGTATGGACCGCTTTTATGGTGCTTTTTTTGCCATTTTGGAGCTTGACAGTTCCAGTGCTCATTATATTGAAAAGTGGCAAGATATTCTCCAACATTTTACATTTTGTGCTCCACTGAAGAAAGGCATACGAGGTTGGAATGACATGAGGGTGAGTAAATAATGACTGAATTCTCATTTTTGGATGAGCTAGTCATTTAACTCTTCCCACTGCATCTTATTTAACAAAACTGGAAATAATGCTTAGAGTAAACTTCATAATTTCATAAATAATTAAAAGCGAAAGAAAAAAGGGGGAGATAAAATCATAATAAATACAATCATAACTTTTCCATTTCTCCTTCCACAGCAGATTGAGGTTCATTATGTGTCTCTATACGAAAACACATTTTCATTTTAATTGGAATTCGGGTGTCTCAGTGCGCGAGTACTATCCCATCAATTACAGATCCCAGCAGCATGCAGGAGTCTTCTGTACACACCGAAGCTCCGTCTCTCTAGAGAGAGCGAGACAATGCTCTCGCTTTCCTCGGCACCCTCTTAATCACACGCACGCTCAAAGGCTGCAGTCGGGCAGAGGGGTGGGACGCCTTTTCTGTGCTCTTCCAGCGGCAGTCTGTTCAGATCGTGTCCTCTGGGGGAGCCAAACAAATCTGACGGGATCATGGCCATAAATGAGGGCTGTAATTAAACAGCTTTATCTCTCAGGCTCAGACGGGAAAAGAGCGGAGAAAGGAGAGAGAGGGATGTGAGACCGACCCGCACAAGGAAGGTTGCAGTCACACGTCTCGCTCCATGCCTGGCTCTCGACGATGCTCTGCTTGTATGGTGGGAGAAAGGAAGGCCTGATCATCTACTACAACTGACTCACGCCTCATAGAGGGTCATAGCGTATAATAAAAAAAACAAAAAATGACTGATTAAGAAAAAATGAAATTGATAGTCAAGAGTGGATATTAAATGAACAAAATTCAACATTTAAAAGAGTGTCTATTTGGTAATCTGGTAAACCAGCGGGGCCGGAGACCACTAGGGGTCTTCAGTAAACTTTCAAGGGGACCACAGGATGACTTAAAAGTATTTAAATTAACAAATGATTATATATTTATATATAAACCATGATAATTATAGAACTTCTGGAATCCCAAAATAAACAATGGTAAATGAATATATATGTGACCCTGGTCTTAAGTCGCTGGGGTATATTTGTAGCAATAGCCAAAAATACATTGTATGGGTCAAAATTACTGATTTTTCTTTTATGCCAAAAATCATTAGGATATTAAGTAAAGATCATGTTCCATTAACATATTTTGTAAATTTCCTACAGTAAATATATTAAAACTTAATTTTTGTTTAGTAATATGCATTGCTAAGAACTTAATTTGGACAGCTTTTAAGGCAATTTTCTCAGTATTTTGATTTTTTTGCACCCTCAGATTTCAGCTATTCAAATAGTTGGATCTCGGCCAAATATTGTCCTATCCTAACAAAGCAAAAATACTGGAAAAATCTTAGTGTATATTGAGGGGGTCAAAAAGGTTGAAAACCACTGCAATAAAACCTGTAGCTGGGGCGCATTTGGTTGTATTTTATTTTGTGATTTAACCTGACATCTCTTGTATGGTGCTACAAACATTATCATTCATCCTTTCTTCAAATAAAAAGAATCATCTAATGGGTGGACAGAAAGCAACAGAAGCTAGAGGGGTAGCAAGGAGCTGAGAGAAAATCTTACGAGTGGTTTTGTTTTCAATGAGCATGAAAAATATCCTAGAATGGTCACAAATTGCATTCAACAACACTTCCATAACAGGCTTAAGAAATTGCATTCTGAGTTGTTAATGAGTGTTTTATTTTCTTGTTGAGTTTAAAGAGACCGAACTGAGGTTAAAAATCATTGTTAAATTCACCCTCTTGCAGACAGCAATCTGATCTTTTCATTTTTAACTTCACTATGAAAGCCAAACCTGAACCAGAAGCCGTGATGCATTAGAGCAGAGGGTTTCGTTTCTTTGGATTTTTTGGAGATGAAGGTTCAGTTGGAATACATTTTGAAGAAGTTTAAAAGCACCTTTTTTCTCAGATGAGGGTCACAAGCAGCATAGTGATTGCAGTAATATCGATCTGTTTCCATAAGGCGTCTCATTCACGCACATCTTTAAGGGGTCTCGTTATCAAAGACACAAAATCATCTGTGTTTGTCAAAGAGACGCTCTTGCAGCCTAATGGACTCTAATGTGGTTATTCATTAATGATCTATTATAATATCAGTAATCGTATTTCCCGTTCATCATCTGCCTAATCCATCTAATTTCTGGTATTTAAGCACTAATGTGTCTCCTGTTTATTAGCATATGGTTGCACATTTCTTAAAGAGACAGTTCACCCAAAAATGAAAGTGCTCTTATTTACTCACTCTCATGTCATTTCTCCTGTAGAATGTACAATTTGATATTCTGAAGAATGCCTTTGGATTCTGGAGTAAATAATGACAGAACATTCATGTTGAGGTGATCTTTAGAGGAATAATGCCAAATAAAATTCTGTCAATTACTTACCCATGTAACCTGATTAAACTAAAGCAAGCACAACAGTCAAATGGCTTGATCATCACAGATGAACTGGTGTCCAAAACTTGCTGTTGCTGTCGAGAACTATTTCTGACAATGAGGCGACTGAGCTACATTATCATATAGACCTTAACTTGTAGGATTCTTGATTTGCATCAGGAACACAATTTCATTTACATTGTGGGGGTTTTACAGAGTGCATAAAAAATTTGGGTTTTAAATGTTCAATCTGACTGAATTTGCTTCTTGCGTCAGACCAAGGCTGCATCTCATTGCTAGTTTTACTTGATCTTAGTGCTCCGTTCGACACTATAGATCATGACATACTCATAGATCGAATACAAAACTATACTGGTATTCAAGGGCAGGCTTTAAGATGGTTTAGATCCTACCTGTCCGATCGCTACCACTTTGTTTATTTAAACGGGGAGTCATCTCAATTATCACCAGTAAAGTATGGAGTACCACAAGGATCTGTCCTAGGTCCTCTGCTATTTTCAATATACATGTTGCCCCTTGGTAATATTATTAGAAAATACAGGATTAGTTTCCATTGTTATGCTGATGATACTCAACTATATATCTCAACAAGACCAGATGAGACTTCTAAATTATCTAAGCTAACAGAGTGTGTTAAAAATGTAAAAGATTGGATAACCAATAATTTTCTCCTATTAAATTCAGACAAGACAGAGATATTACTTATTGGACCAAAAAACAGTACACAGAATCTCTTGGATTATAATTTGCAACTAGACGGATGTACTGTTACTTCCTTTATAGTCAAAAATCTGGGTGTTATATTAGACAGCAACTTGTCTTTTGAAAATCATATTTCCCATGTTACAAAAACATTCTTCCATATTAGAAACATTGCCAAGCTACGAAACATGTTACCTGTTTCTGATGCAGAAATGCTAGTTCATGCATTCATGACCTCTAGACTGGACTGTTGTAATGCACTGCTAGCTGGTTGTCCTGCATCTTCAATAAACAAGCTACAGGTAGTCCAAAATGCAGCAGCTAGAGTCCTTACCAGGTCAAGAAAATATGATCATATTACCCCAATTTTAGAGTCTCTGCACTGGCTACCTATTAAGTTTCGTATTAGTTACAAAATATTATTACTTACCTATGAGGCCCTTAATGGTTTAGCTCCTGTGTACCTAACTAGTCTTCTACCACGCTACAATCCATCACGCTCCCTATGGTCGCAAAACTCTGGACTTTTGGTAGTACCTAGGATAGCAAAGTTCACTAAAGGAGGTAGAGCTTTTTCACATTTGGCTCCCAAACTCTGGAATAGCCTTCCTGATAAAGTTCGGGGTTCAGACACACTCTCTCTGTTTAAATCTAGATTAAAGACACATCTCTTTAGCCAAGCATTCTTCTAATGCATCTCATAATCTTGTACTGCAGTTATATCTGATCAAACACACATTATTGTCTTAATTATTATCTTTGGCTTGGGTTGAACAAATCATTAACATCCCGTGGTAACTAGGAATTACACAAGCTTCAGTCAGGATCCAACCCTTAAATGATCTGAGATGACCAAACACCTGAGAAGCCAACCCCTCAGAGGACCTCAGATGATGCCAACCCTCAGACAACATACAGAACTACCAAATTTCGCCATAAGTTAAATATATTAAGTTTCTACAATATATAAATATATTGTAGAATCTTAATTTCCTGTAAAGCTGCTTTGCAGCGATTTGTATTGTGAAAAGCGCTATACAAATAAACTTGAATTGAATTGAACTGAACTGAATTGAATTTAAAGTATTTGTCAGTGCTAAACTGTGATAAAGACCTCAAGAGTGACCTTACACCCTTGTGTCATTCCAAACCTGTATTACTTTGTTTCTGTGGAACACAAAAGGTGATGTTTATAATGTGTTTCCAGTACATTTAAAATAAAAATTGATGATTGCTTTTCAAGTTTCAAAAAAGGCCATTAAAGTACACTGTCCTGCATCACATTTGCTAAATAATATGCAATATTTGTTTCTTACTAATTTTGGGGTGCTGATTCCAAAAATAGTCCCGGTTTTGCTCAAGCATGTTACACTCTCTCACAAAAAATGATGTGCACTTCATAGCATTTTTGCTTTAGACAGCCATTTGTAAGGTAAAGAAGGCTTGTATTATCAACTGCCAAAAAGACACTTTTTAAATTTTTATTTGTTTAATTCTTAGCCAAACTGCACATGTATTAATAATTTCCACTTGTTCCATTTTCTGTCATTTTCAAGCTTAACATCCTTCAAACATCTCTTTTTGTGTTTCAGTAAAAGACACAAAGTAATACAGGTCTGAAACAGCATGAGAGTGAGTAATTGATGACAATTTTCATTTTTTTGGCTTAACTGTTCCTTTAAGACTGGATTAGACACAAGGACTCAAGGAGGCCCACAGTCACACACGCCGACCCGGCCCAGATCTCAACCTTGTAACACCACAAGAGGAAAAACAACAAAGATTAAGAATTCATAGAGCGTTGAACAGGCTTATTGCCTCACAGGAGCAGGCCGGTGTTATTGCAAAGCCCTTAGGACTTAAAAGTTTCCATCAAAACAAATGGACAAAGCATACAAAGCTCCATAACACTTTTTCATGAGCTCCTCTGGAGAGAGAATAACCAATAAAATGACGCCTACAGCAAGACAAAGCAAAACAACCAAAACACATATGTATATGGCCTTTGCTAGTACAGTATTCGAGCTGCCCAGAATGGCCTGTGATATTTTTTTGATTACATTTCAGGGAAAGACCATTCTTGAAGTGTGGGGTTAATCAATATGCCCGTATTGATTCAGTAACCTGGTAGAGTCCTTAAAGCAAATCACATGGCCTCATGTGCCCCGAGTCTGTCATCTATTGATGAGTGAGAAGAAATCATGAGAGCGATTCAAGATCATCTCTCCTGATTACAGCACCCATATCTCTGAGGGTCATAGAGCATGTCTCGGTTATTGCGAAGCTAAACAGTGTAGAAAACATCCCCTTTAGCCTGAGTGAAATGTGGCCTGATCCTTCTTTTGAGAGCCTCTTCCAGCTCTTGTGAGTCAAAGCAATCAAAAGCCGAAGCAAATGAGAATTCGCTGAAGGGTCTTGATCAGAACAACAGACTGATTATAAACAAAACGTTAAAAATATTTACCGTTGACAGTAAGCGTGACCTCCTTCTCTCCCACTCCCACTCGCGGCACCACAGCTCGACATACGTATTTACCAGCGTCCTCCTGTCTCACTGCCTTCAGTGTCAAGGTGTTTTCGTTGCTTAGCACCTGCAAGGTAACAGATGTTTGAAAAAAAAACACAACGCCATAGTCTGAGTAAACTTTGTAGACATCATTAAAAAGTTTTCTCTTGCTTGTCTCTTTTTTTTGAAGCAAATACATGAAGCAGAACTGCATCTATAATTAACCATCACTGTAGTCACAAATACAGCTTCTTTCTTGAGTTTTGACTTCATCTCGACATCAGTTGCGCGATCCTAACATATGACGACCCAAACAAACACAATGTGCTCTACTGAGGGTCCATTAGCCCTTGAGACTCAACTGTCACAGCTGTTATCATCATCAAAAACAGATCAGTTACGTGTGTGTCTGTCTGATACATTAATCACGCCCAGATGGAGAACTGAATAAAATTCTATAAGTCAGGGTTGTGTGTCATTCAGAATTTAAGTGAGAGTGCTTTTAAAATTCCAGTTAAATTCCTGAATTTGAATTGATGTATTAAACAGAATGCGGAACTGAAATGTGAATTAAAATGGGAAGAGAGTAGAATTAAAGTAGGATTGCATTAATTTAAATTCAAAACTATAATTTTTTAACTAGAAAAGCTAAAGCTTTGTTTGAGAAAAAAAAAGTACAAAATTATACACATACTATGGTTCAACAAGGCCTTGTTTTGAAAGTTTTGAAAAAAGTTAAAAACGTATTGAAGTTGCAGATTTCAGAATATTTACGCCTTTCAGAAAGGTTTTTTAAATTATTATTAACTAAAACAAAATTAGGTATAAAATATAAATATTAGATGAAAAAAAAAAAATTCTAAATGTTCAAAATGTTGCACCTGTCATAATTTAATGAGTGGGTAGACGGCCCATGTTTAGCTGCATTGTAAATAAATGAGTGTGAGCCAATGAAAGTGAGCCAATTTTTGCACATCCCTGTTGTAAGTTTTATGAGCAGTGCAGAGCAAAGTACGTACGACTCCATGGCCCCTTTTCATCCAGACAATGGTGAGCGAAGGGTTTCCAATCCAAGCGCAACTGAACACGGCATCAGATCCTCGATCCACCTGAAGGCTCTGGGGCTCAGCAGCCAGACGGGGCCCAACTACAACAAAAATACAAACAAAAATTCATTCACTTTCGATATATGCAAAAGAACATTCACCAACGAAAGTGAGTTTGACATGACAAAGCATCCTTGAATTAACCTTTTTTCAATAAACTATTCCTTTAAGATACCAAAAGAAACAAAACATGTATCTATATGGAGCAGTTACACTCACAGTAAACATCCACGTTACGGCTGATGTTGGTGCTGCCCAGGGCATTGGTGACCTCACAGGATACTGGCTCGGTGAAGAAGGAATGATCAACCAGCACCTCATAAGTGTCTCCCGTTGCGTCCGTGATCATGCTTCCCCCCTTCGCCCATCTAATTATCCATCAGAGACAAAAACAGAGCAAGAAAATCAACAACTCTGATGGACGCTGCCAAGGTTTTTTTTCTCAGATCTGCTCTAAAGATCAAAGGCGACAAGAAAGGTATTTTTTCACAGGCAAATGACTGAGATCATGTCTTATTTGCATGGTGTATTGAAACAACAAAAGCATCCTTCAGAGTGTCTAACGTAATTTTCAGGACACCACATGTTTTTGGTTTTTGTTTTTTTTATTTGGGCCTTTTCATTTTCGTGCTGTCGGCAGGCCGTGTCTTCTTTGGTGGAAGAATAACAGGAACACATTAAGAGGTTTTTAGATGCTGCCTCTACCATTGCCACCCTTTGATGTTGCGGTCATTATAGTGAAATGTGAAGAGGAAAGTGAGAAACCATGGACAACGCAAGCGAACGCTGCTGCTCCAGATTCAGACGAGAAGATCAAGCACTGAGCAGATGGACTTTTGTTTGCATCTGTGAAGTTAAAGTGGACAGTGTTACAGAAATAAAAAGAATTTGGCATAATGAATGTACTCAACACAACTGTGTGTATTTTTTATTTATTTATATATTTTATTTTATGTTTGGTCTTTTCATCACTTCTATTGACAGTTGACAGAGTGTAACAAAAAGTGCATTTTTTCTGCTGGACAAATATGTTTTTGCAACACTTCGCAATTTTTTTTTTAAATAAATGAGGTGTCAAAGGCAAAGTTTATCTTTATTGTCATTATAATATCTTAATAATACTCATGATTCTTTGATAAATATAAAGTTCAAAAGAACAGCATGTATCTGAAACATAAATACTTTGCCCGTTCACACCAAGGACGTTAACTATAAAGACATCGATAAAGATATCGTTCTAAAAATCGTTCTCAATATTAAAGAATAGCAAATATTCTCAATATTAAAGAATAGTCTACACCACAGCTATAACGATAAAGGCACAGAGAAATTATATCATTGGAATCACTTTCAGAAAACTTTATAGTTATCTTATCGTTCTTGGTGTGAACAGGCCTTAACATGGTAAATGTTTTACTATCATTTTGATCAATTTGCCTCCCTGCTAAATTTTACTGTAAAACAATTACTGATTTGAAATTACTTCTGAACTGTAGTCTACACACACACCTAAGTTGTGATGTTCCCATGCAAAAATCAACAGAAAAGAAGACATACATTGGTTTTCCTGACAACAGCAAAGTTTAAGGACATGCTCCTGCATTATATTTTAACTGCTGGTCCAGTGGATGTCTTTTGCTCATTGTTTTGTCTCATGAAATTGCCGTTTCATTTTAAAAATGACTTGTCAATTTAAAACTAGCTCTAAAAATGCATCTCAGTTCCATTTCGCTGCGCTTCGCCTAGTTGCTTTGGAATGGAAGAACAAGTCCTTTGTGAATGCCACCTCACTCATTCATGCATCTGCTCTCACCAGCAGCTCTACATGCACACTACGACAGAACCAAAACTCAAACTCACACTGCCTGCATGCACACCAAGGCTCAATGTGTTTGTGTGCTGACCCCCAAACTTTCTTTTCCACTGAGTTTCCTCAGGCTTCCTTTGGGGACGGCAGCCTCCATGTGAACTCAAACACATGAGAGAGATCCACACACAGGACAGGGCTGAAGACTTCACCTGTCAGTCTCAGGAGGAAACAGTCTGACCAGCTTAAAATATTGCAAGAATGGGAGAAAAAAAGAGGCCAGGTGAAACTGATCTATCTGCAGAGATGGACAGATATCCTTTTCATTCAAATGTATGGGATTGTAAATGTGTAGCTAATCCAGTGGCAATTGATTAACCATCAAAAGCATCTAACATTAAGAGATTACTCTGGATCACAACAGGTCTCATCACGGATTCAAACGAACGCCAGAAAGGGCTTATTACATCCTATTAGGAAAATTCAATTTCATCAATTCCAATGGTGCCAATAGTCAGCGTAAGCTGTTTATGAAATTATCTTAATCCCGTATTTGGTGCTAAAATAGAAAAAGTGCCGTGAACAATTTCCATGGATCTTTGACATTTAAGTGATTAACTGTCTTTCTATAATTTAATCAAGTCCCAGAGCAGTTTGAGAAATTACAGCGTTCTCCTGCCAGGGAGACACTTTCTTTGGCTCAGACGAGGGCTGAATCTTGACATATTCAAAGATAAAAACATTGTGTTATACGCAGAGCTGTGACAACTTTATCTCGGAAAGGGACACGAGAATAAAACAGTAAGGTAACCACGAATAAAACATCAGAAAAAGATGACAAACCGTACTCTCAAACCTTCACAATACACGGATCAAATTCATGTGTTTGCTGCTTTCTTTACATAATTCAACAGCAATAGCATATGTAAAAACCCTAGAATAAAAAAGAATCCTCTGAAGGCGTAAGCCGATACAAAACCCGAGGAATAGAAATTGTTTGTTTTTTAAGATTCTGCAGGAGGGCTGTCTGTGATCGGGCGCATTTCGAATTAAAACACTGGGTGGTACGAACCGTCTCCGCCAAAACAAGCAATCAGCCACGTGGACGCTGATGCCCACCGATACCAAGCTGCAAAGCCACGTTCACATCAAATATTCGACACGCCCAACAGAGCGTCTTCCATTAGACACTTCAGAGGTGACAAATGAGGATAAGACAAGACAAATCACCTACGCCAGAACAAAGCTGCCAACACCAGCGCTGACAGAAAGCCCCTGGAGGGACACGAAGCACATACTTTATTCACAGGCAGAAAAGCGACGTGTCTGATTCCATCCATTCACGCCCCACTTTTTTCTGCTCTGAGAGTTCAAGAAGAAAACAAACAATCGCGGCCAGAATTAAAAGACGTGTTCTCTTTTGCTCTTTTCTATAGCAAGGTTGTGGCTACATTTTTGAGCACAGTGGCTTTTATTGAACTCTTTATGACGGCTTCACATTTCAAGGTGGTATTTTGGTGGAGAGAAGTCTAGGTTTAGGATAAACAAAAGGCCACATCCTTTGAAAAGAAAGAACAGAAGTCTTTATGCGATTTCACTGTCACTGTGAATTTCACAGACACTACATCACACACAAATACACTGCTTCACCGCGACAATGCAGTGCTTTCTCTACTGGGTCCAGTTTACTGGCATCATAAATGGTACTTACTGTGCTCTCAGCAATTTTATATATGTAGTGATGCTTAAGCAATATCAGAGTGAATGATTCACTTTTTTCATTCCTGAATGAGTCAGTGTTTGGAAGAATTGTTTGATTAAATGAATCAACCACTGACTTATAAAGATGTTTCATTCCTGAATGAATCAATGTTTGAATGAATTGGTTGACTGAATTATTAAATGACTCACTCATTAAGATTATCACCACCTACTGGTGTAACAATGAAAATGCACATTTTTAACAGAATTTTGTAAATGAAAAATATTTATATAATATTAAATAATATTTAAATAGTAAATACTATGTAAAATAAGTGTCTATTTAATCCCAGGATATTTATATCCATATCATTTAATTTATTGTATAAAGTGGGGTTCAAAAGTCTGAAATCTACACTGAAAAATATGATTAAAAACACTGAATTTAAATGTGGGAAAAGTTGTGACTTACATATTTTAAATATTATTCTGCAATATTTGTAGGTCACCAATCAAATCAAGAAATATATGACATTGATCACGATCTTTTTCACTGAAACTCAAGATGTTCTGAAATCATCAGGTTCTACACCAAGAATCTAAATTTCAAAAGTGCTGTTGTCATTAAAGCAAAAGGGGGACGTAATAAATGCTAAGTCATTCAAATAGGACATACAAATTCATGTTCATTCTATTCACTCAAATTAAGCTTGTAATATAATTTGGAATGAATAAATTGGTAAAAATGCTACTTTTGCACCCCACTGTATTGGCATCAACCATTGAAAAATCCATACGAGTCGATAAATAGTAGAGCTGAGATCTCATCAAGCCAGATTCCATTACACATAAAAACTGCTCTGTGAAATTATGAAAAGCCATGAATGAAAAATACCCAGGGTCTTAAATGGCCATCATGACCACCGAACATAAAGGCTTTATTTCTGCTAATTAATTTACAGCTTCACTAATCTCATTTCAAATGCCACAGGAGGACAGTGATGGGTTTTATTTCTGTGAGTGGCTGGACCGGACGCCTCCAATAAGAAATGTTACATTTTGTCTTACAAAAAAACAAAACAAAACAAAGTTAAATTAATTTCCATATTTATGTAAACAAAATGAACATGAATAAAATATTGGCTAGTGAAAATAATCCTTCCTCTTTCTAGTGAGGCAGGTCTAATCCTCTCAGAGGAACGGTGTAATGCCCACAGGAAATCTCCTGCAATCAGTAATGACTTTCTTCGTAATTAGTTGGGCTTCTGTGTTCCTGCAGTGTGAATTCAAATACTGTGTTTCTCCAAGAAGCCAGTCTCCGTGTGGAGAGCTTCCTCGCGCTTGATTGATGATTTCATGACATTACATTTGGCCAAGGGTTCCGTCTGTGGCACAGCGTGCATCTGAAGCCTGCTGCAGTGGGTCAAGGGACAGGAGACACACAGTGTCCTCTGAGCTTTGGAGATTCTTTGTCCAGCTGGCTGAGGGCACAGGCACAAGAGTCTGGTGTGTGCTTCTTTAGACCTCTCTGGCATGAATAATGTATGAAACTGTGATGGGGTGGTGGGTGAGATCATCTCTCGCTCTACGCTGATTAAAAAGATGTTATGTGTGACACTAGGTGCGTTTACATGGAGCATTGTAATCGGTTTAAAAGTCCAATCCGAATGAAAATGCTCCATATAAACACCTCAATCGGAATAAAAATGCCCAAACCGAATGAAATTGTAATCGGTTTGAGAGGGGTGGGATAAACCTTTCTATAAACTGAACAAAATTAAAATCCTGCCATGTAAACGCGTTAAACCGATTACTTTACATCTACGTCATCACATCAAGAGGTTGGGTCGTCAGAACGTGAACGTGATGTCGGCAACGCAGTACATTCTGTGGGGACACGACACTACAGTAGAGATTGGGTAATAGTGGAGGTATAAAGTTCAAATTTCAATTATACAGTAAAAACACATTGGAATGGAGAACGCTTGTGTTATGAACTGCCATACCTTCTCTCATGACCGGAGTGAAAAATGGATCTGAAATGAAGCGCGATTTTCTGCTTTTCTGCTTTTCAGCTTAGAAACAACACAATGATGATAGTGAAAGTATAGCTCAATGAAAATGAACAACTTGATCAAAATTTGGCCGTGTCATTAGTATTTATGTTTATTAAAGATTCATAATTTCCGATCTGCTTTAATTTATAAGTGCTCATGCCATGAATATTGTATGAAAACACGTTTGGAAATGTTATGTGTGATAGCTCGTTGCGATCTCTCTCTGTGTTCATAAAGCAACACTCCTTTGATTTATTGTTTAGCAACTCTTGGTAAGAAATCGTGTATTTGTTCCATTTAAGTAGGCTACAGTACAACTTTTTAGTATCAGAATACATTTAATTTCAGAGCGGCATTACAGAGGGTCGTACTGTTATTTTGTCCCTTAATGCTTTAACATTAAGAAATTAGGGCGGTATGATGATATGCGTTGATCAACTGGCTGAGATCAAGCTATATTGCTTCTGTGTGTGGTACAGAAGACGGCCGTATGATTTCTATGATCGTGTTCTCGCCATATGACTGAGCGCTCGAATGAACGCAAGGGATTCAAATATTAGTCCGTTTATTCTAAGCAAGTGCAAGCAGCTGTTAAATGTGATGTGGAGGAGAGAGCGCTCAGTGAACAGCCGAGCCGAGCGACAGAAAGATAGAGATGGCGGATAAAAAAACAAAAGAGGAAAACGTCTGCGGAACGATAAGTCAAGAAGTAGAACCCGTGTAAATATCGGATCAGCTTTCCAGCACTGGAGAGAACTCAAGGAGCGGAAGGCCTGTGATTGAATGCCGAGGTTGCTTTGTTTCCTCCAGATAGGTGAGTAACACCGTGTCTACACCGGACGCGCCGCTAAAGTCTGCCTACACTGGACGCGACAAAGCGACTGTTGAAAATCATTTGAAATTTGTGTCAGCACAAATAAATAGAATGCGGCAGCAGTTTTCCGTCAGAGATTTGTTGCGCCACACAGCATCCAGTGTAGACACCGTCACTGATTATAATGACTTCTATAGTATTTTGTCGCGCCGCTCACGTCCAATGTAGACACGGTGTAACATTGGTTTTGCTTTGTTTCACAGAACTAATCGTTGCCTGGGTTGCATAGGCTACGTATGTGTGGGGCGGAGCTATCAAAATAGGGGCGAGACCCTTTTGGGGTAGGGGCGTGTTTGTTTTGGTGATTTCAAATATCAACATTGGCTTCCAGAAATCGCTTACCCCACCTTTAAACAAAATAATGTAAAAGTAAAAGTATACAGAAAAAACATGAATTTCAAATGAGTAAATTTGCATATGATTATGGGTGGTTTTAGAGCACAAGCTCTCAGTGTCACATCGTGCCTCAGTTGCTATTTCCATACGATCACGTGTTTAAGCAAAAACACATTAATTTATCATGCTGCTTTGCATGCATACGTGATGAACATGTGTTCTCATGTGAAATTCATGTGGTTTTTCCGTGAAGGCATCAGGAAAAAAACATCAGGAGAGTGAAAGAATGAGATACTGAGAAAGAAAACCAGTTTCTGGTCTGTGTGTGTGTGAGTGTGAGCTCTCACCTGTAATGAGTGACAGGGGGATTCGCTTTAGCGGCACAGTGGAACTTGACCAGATTGCCTTCCAGAACAGGCTGCGGTTCCACAGAGAGGTTCACCAGTGGGAAATCTGGAGGAGCAGAGAGGGCCGGTCAACTTCATCTTTCCCGCAAAACACTCGTCAGAAAGATTAATTGCAGATTAAAGAACAAACTAAAAATACTCTAAAAAGTGGGAACGGCTTGATTATTCTTTTTCTCAGTAATGGGAGCTACTTTGCATTAAGATTAATTGGCGCTGTAACTTGCCTTCTAATTGCTGAATTAGAATTTAAACAACTTTTAAAATGAGCATGATTAAAGAGAGTTTTCGGCAAAATGAACAAATAGATTGATTACACAAATTAAACAAACAGCGGCCAAATTCACATTAAGCAAAAGCGATATTTACCCCCAGACTTTTATCGAGCCATTTCAGACGACAATTACATTTTATTTAGTTGAGTTTAATGCGGTGCTGGAATTCTCGTTAAAAACTGGCAGTTTCAATTAAAACACAAGAAAGTTTGAAATATGCTTGAAATTTATAGGTTGGATCAAGGCTATCCCGCTTTGCTGGAGTTTGCTTCCATTCACTCCTTCCCAATTACACACATCCAAACCCCAACAGACAGACAGGACTGACAGCAGATAGACAGGAAGTGACAGCAGACAGACAGACGCTGACACGCTCAGAGCCGAAGGAACTGTCTGTAAAAGCATGATTGTGCCGTGTGTTTGTTTGGACACAGGGCATGTTGGACATTAACTAGGCCAACGGTAGAAACATCAGTGACATACCGACAAATCACAGCGATTCCAGACAGCAGTGGTTCCTCCTGCTGTTTTTCCCCCCAAAATCCTGAAACTTTAATATGAGAAAAGCTCCTACAATCTGCCCCAGTCCTGTCAAAGCGCAGTGGACAGATCTGTCACCTCCCACAGGTCTGAATGTGATTAGAGGCCTCTGGAAAGCCCAGACACAGCGCTGGGTCTGATTTCTCATTAGCAGTCTGCTCCCGTCACCCGCCCAACGTATTTGTACCTGGGACAGATGTTTCATTCATAATGCCTTATGGCGTGGGACTAGTCATTTAAAACTAACCTGCAGCTTTTCTGCAAAACACTGAAAAGAAAAAGCAGCACATTCGAATGTATTAGAGAAACAATAACAGTGATACAGCGCGAGAGCTTAGCAAATGAGAAATGGACTCCTTGCACAAACTTCTTCCACGTTCTACTTATTATGCCTCAGACATTTCTGTTAGTGAACCATGCAAGTTACTCATGAGAATGCAGATTATTAGTACTTTTAAGGGCTGTCAAGTTGATTAAAACAAAGAATCATGTTTTCTGCATTAACACGAATCACCTTGAACCAGCTGAAATGTTACATTTTTATTTCCAAGTGTGGATTCTGAAAAAGAAATACATTTATTTCCCCCTTAACCTCTAGCAGTCCAGTGTTCATTTTCTCATTAACAGTGTTTTTTCACCTACTGGTCATCAGTGTAAAAAATATTTTTTTATTAGTAGTTTTTCAGTGAAAATTTTTCTACACCAATTTTTTCTTTCAGTGTACCTTTTGAGCATCCATTTATAAATTAATTTGACTGATAAACAATTTTTGAATTTGTGCATTGGTGCTTTTATTCCCATCTTTTAAAAATGTTAAAGAAATGTATCAAGTTAAAAATATTTACTTACTCCTAAACAATAACATGTAGACAGCGCTATTACTTAAGGCTGGAATATACTACTTTAACTTTAATACAGCATACTGAGCAAGCTGCGATATTCGAAAATGAAGCTACATCACGAGGCTCAGTGCAATTAGTCCAAATGCGTTTCTACAGAAACTCAGATGGTACAGAATCAACATTGATTTGTTGTCATTCATTTTAAATGAAGTTTGTGCTGGACTGAGGAATCACTGGGATTTAGGGAGGTTTCTAGGTTTCTGTAAATCTGAAAAAGAATCGCATGCAAATATGCATCCAAAACCTCCACATCCTCTAAATGTAGAGGCCTGCGTCTATTTTGGATGGAGGACTCGAGGGGGGATGCAAGTGAGTGTTTCCTTGAGCTTGATAAAGCACCTCTTGTCAGTTTCCTTTGTGTGGAGTGAGTGCGTTCACCCGACAGGAGCTCACGAGAGGCTTCCAGACGCGGCTCCATGCGCACATGTGGTCATTAATTATTCCTAACAAACAGCATTGTTTCAAACCCACTCTTATTTACAAGGCAATTACTTTGAGAAGCGGAGAGCCGCTCTGCTGGGTGCTAATTCTTAAACGAACCGGTACGCCGAGGCCCACGAGCTAACGGCGCGAAAGATCTTCACGCCACGTTCGAGCAAAGGGTCAGTCGGCATTATCGGCAGAACTTGCTGTGAAGAATATTAGCCGCCTTTACGATAAAGCCAAATCTCTTTTGAGTCGTATGAGGGAGGAAAACCGAAAGGGGATAAAGTGAAGTGTGGACGCGGATTGATGTGGGCTGCTAGCTTTGAGAATGCTTTTATGAAATATGAAACGTGTTGTTTAATGGGGAAGTTTTAATTACTGAATGTGGTTCAGAGGCACTGATGACCTTTAAAGAGAGAACATGTGAATGGAAGAAGGAGAGTGTTTGAGATGTGAATGTCAACACGTTGCAGATTAATTTGTGCATCTAGCCTATGAAGATTGGTTGAGTCCAAAGATCCTTATCGAATAGTGTTGTGAGGAGAGGAACCACCAAGAAACTTCTCAACATTTCCATTACTCACCATACCATTGTCAAAGTCTTTTTTTTTTTTTTTTTTTAAAGTCTGCTTCCATGGAAATAATCAATGGAATCTAGAATAGAAGTCTCGAAGGGTGTCAGACTAATTAAAAAGTAGCACCCATATCAATGAGGAGCGATACAAACCCTTAACTCTGGCACACTGGAAGACCATCTGCTCAGGGCCAAACTGATTAAAGAAATGCAGAGAAAGAAATGGTTTCCCTGCTGAACAGAATGGCTAAAACCACTCTGAATTCACAAAATGGACCTAGTTGGTTTATTCTGGTTTGATGCTGGTACAGCTGGTTTCATGAAGAATTCCATCTGCACATTTAGTCCACCTAAAACCTGTGATCATTTCTGCTGCCTAAAATAATTTTTAACTTTTTACCCACAAAATTACTATATTATGTACTCTGTCTGAACTTTTATGTTCATTTTTTTTTTTTTAGTTAGCTTACATTTTTGCCTTGTGTTAGATAATATCAAAATATGTTTTCCATTTGAATTAATAATCATACATATTTTATTACTAGTATTTATATATAAACTTTATTTATAAAATACTGAATATTTATTACTGTTTATATTTCTGTGTGTACATATTACTGTTTATTATATTTTCACAAAATTACAGTTTTTTTCTGTATTTTTGATCAAATAGATACAGCCTTGATGAGCATAAGAATCTTCTTTAGACTTACTGATCCCAAACTTTTGAATGGCAGTGTATATATAGCAGTACAAAAGGGTTTTGTGGCTCACTATAATCTAGATCATTGTTGGTCAGAAGCATGACCCAAGTGGTCACTGATCAATGTTTGTGATTCACAGCAGGGTCAGTATAGATGAAGCTGGTTCTGCAGGAACCCTGATAAATAGGGCAGTGCTTTCACAGCAAAGAGCTTATATATGATTAGGAGCAAATGTTTTCTGTCTGGTATGAAGAGAAGGGCCGGAGTATAGCAGAAATGTGAAAAGCAACATGTTTATTTAGGTCACTGGTGACTCATGTACCCACAGATCAGCACTGTTTATTATCGGTACACTTTAGGCGGAATGCAAAAACTTCAGACGAAATGAAATCTAAACACTCTCCCATTCCACTGATGAACTCTTGCCACTTTTTCACGTCGCTGTATTAGATCAGGCCAGTGCAATTTATATCTGTTGTTGTTGGGCAATTACCTACAGAGACGGATAAATGGAAAAAAAAAAAAAACTGAATGTGAGATATAATGAAAGTGTTTTTATTAAATAATCTCTGTGAACAGTGGAAAACATTTTTTGCCAGCTCTTCAAACTCCGCCACAAAACACATTTCCTTCATGGCACCTCACTTAACAGCTGTCCTTTAATAAATATTGATGACATAAAGCGTCAGGAAAGCGCCCCTGGTGCCGGTTGGAGCTCCCCATGGGCCGCTGTGGCCCAAAGGTTCTAGCACCTCTCTGCTCTCAGTCATCACTTATTTACCCAGAACATGTTCTTCCAGTGTGTGGCCTACAGCGGGGTCTCCACTTCATTGAACTGCTTCCTCGTGTTAGACCTGCCACATCTCAAACGCCAGAGCGCATGGGCTCAGGTTAGACACGGCGTGAATTATTCTGATAAAGACGGCTAAAGGGAAGTTCAAGTGAGCCTCCATGAATCGTGAGCTAAATGAATCTTGACAGCAGCAGTTCACTTATTTGTGCAAATTTCACTGACTTACACATACACTACTAGTCAAAAATGTGGAATAATTAAGATTTTATGTTTTTAAAATATGTTTCTTATGCTTAAGGCTGAATTTATTTCAATAAAGTAAAAAACTGTAATATTGTGAAATATTATTACAATTTCAAATAACTGTCTTTTATTTGAATAGACTTTAAAATGTAATTTATTCCTGTGATGGCAACGCTGAATTTTCAGCAGCCATTACGCCAGTCTTCAGTGTCACATGAACATGTCACATGATCAGAAATCATTCTAATATGCTGATTTGGTGTTTAGTTGTTAATAATTTGTTTTATTATTATTAATGTTGACAACCGTTTATATTGAAAGTTTTTGCTTTGATGAATAAAGTTCAACAGAACAGCATTCATTTGAAACAGAAATATTTTGTAATATTATAAATGTCACTTCTGACCAATTTAATGCATCCTTGCTTAATAAAATTCTTTTTTTCTACTTACCCAAAACTTTTGAATGGTAGTGCATCATGGATTCCAAAAAAAATAAAATAAAATAATAATAAGCAACAAAAAATGGTTTTCAACATTGTTAATAATTAGAAATGTTTCTTGAGCAGCAAATCAGCATATTAGAATGATTTCTGAAGGATCATGTGACACTAATGACTGCTGAAAATTCAGCTTTGCCATCATCAGTATGAATTACATTTCTAAAATATACTAAAATAGAAAATTATTATTTTAAATACTGTTTCCACTGGAGCCTTGGTGAACATAAGAGACAAAAACATTAAGAAATATTAATTATTCCAAACTTTTGACTGTAGTGTAGGAGAGCGGATATAAACGAAAACTTGGCTGGTTTGATGTTCTCCAATCATGATTAATTAAACAAAGGATTTCATTGGCCCTCACAGTGGCGACATCATCAAAATTGACCAATCAGTGGTGCTTGTGCAATCCAGGGAGGAAAGAAGCTTACAGTAAAACTCTTCTATTGTTTTGCATGACAAAACGATTTGAGCCGAGTCTGGAGGAGCAAAAAAACCACAAACGTTTTCCGTTTTACGCTTTCAATGCAGAATTTGAGCTCCATTGTGCTGAGGTGCATTCCTTCTGGGCAATAAAACAGACTTTACGGACGTGAAGAAAGGATCTGTCAGAACTTGTGGATCTTTCAATACGATATATTTTCTGCTTTATTAGTCAGACTTAATATCTTTCAACACTTGAGAGAGCTGAAAGAACGCCTTTGTTCCCTATGCATACATTGTCAGAAATATTTCATCAAAAGCTAATCTTCGCGCTGAATTAGTTAAGGCCTTTCATTTTAGCGCTTTCAGATACACTTTTGACAGCGAAGCTTATGACTGCTATAAATAAAAATAAACGAAACGCCTGTATACAGAAGAAGGATCTGGTCGTGTTCAATTCTTCCGACATTTAAAAACTAACAATTAGCACTTATGTCTACAATAACCGGCTTAAAGCTTAGAAACGTCCCTGTATGCTGCGTACAGACAAACTGTCACTTTCACAATTGCTTCTCCGAGACAAAAAACAAGGAAAAACAAAAATTGTGTCAAGTCTTGTGTGTCTGTGGAGCGAACTACGACATGTGCTCAGACATCAGATCGCATGCATACACAACGGCTGTTTGGATAAAGAAAATAGGACAGCAGGATTTTCACACGTGAATAATTTATCCACACAGACAGAAAAACACAAGATATGCTCAGAACAGAATGCAGGTCGCAGGATTTGGAAGAGGAACGTGAGCTTGAGTGTGTCTGCTGCTAATTGTGTTTGAACAGAAGTGCAGTCGGTGGAAGATTCACTCACGTTGGATGTCGATGGTGACCGTGGCCTCCTTGCCGTTGGGTGCCGCTTTGTTGGAAGCACGGCAGGTGATCTGTTGGCCGCTCTCGATGTTTGAGGCAGAGATGTGGAGCGTGCTGACCGTGCTTTCTCTTCTGCCGTCGCGCAACAGTGTCTGCGTGAAAACACAAACATTGTGAGCGTTAAAGTGTCATGGGGCAGCGTTTTGCAGATGGTCAATGATATTCACAGAAAAAAAGTATAAAAAACAAGCTAAACAATTCAAAATGGTCTATCCTTGGGCTTCCTCTTGAGTGTAGGTCAAAAACAGATTGCGGACTCGCAATCAGCTCCTCTCTGTTGGAAGTCTCAGAACAAACCATCTACCCAACAACCCTTGAGTCTCGAGTACCAAATGAACATGAAATGTTTGCTTTGTTATCAGAGTAGCTCTGTGCTGAAATCTGTACTGAGGAATCTTTCATTGGACGTTACACACTTCATATGTCAGTCACAAAGCAGCTTATTCACAGTGATATTACCTGTACTTTTGCGCTCTGGTATTCAAGCTACTGTAGAGGAACCGTGTTTATTCAGGAAAGATTATTAAAAAATTGGTACAGATATTTGAAGGATATTGACTTCATCTAAAACACCCGTCAGCCTCGCAGCTATAACAGATTCTCTCGCAGAATTAATCAAATAACGCAATAAAGAGTGTTCAGAGTGGAGCTCGATTCCTGGAGAAAAATGAAAAATCTCTTGTGCTTTTATCATCTGACATTTTTCTAAAAGGTAACTGTGTTATGATGAGACGAGGCTCTCCAGTCATTAGACATTCACTGTGTTATAAATCTGTGTTATAAAGTTATAAATCAAAGTTTTAGGCACAAAATCAAGTTAAACTTGATGCAAAATACAGACATTAGAATTTTTCACTGATTTTTGAGAGATGAGACAGAGCATTCCCACACTTTTACCTGCCATTCATTGGGAAAACAGATCAGAGTTGATAGTTTCAGTGTTCTTTACACTTTCTTTACATTTCAACTACTCATTTTATCAGTATTATAAAATGACATCAACCACCTGTCCTCAGACAATAAATCAATGTTCATGTAGATCAAAATATATATTAAAATATAAATAAATACATACATATGAAAATTTTCATTTTGTGATAATAATAATAATAATAATAATAATAAGTGCTTCTTGAACACCAAATCAGCATATTTAAATGATTTCTTAAGGATCGCGTGACACTGAAAACTGGATTAATGGCTACTGAAATTTTAGTTTTGTCATCACAGGAATAAATTACATTTTAAAATATATTAAAACAGAAAACTGTTATTTTAAATTGTAATAGTATTTCACAGTTTTACTGATTTTACTGGATTTTCGATCAAATAAATAAGAGACTTTTTCCAAAAATATTTTTCAAAACGTTTGAACAGGACCATAAGTAAGTAAAAAATAAATAAAGGGAATTTAAGATGATTTCCACGTATTTGACGTACATCCTATAGTGATACTAAAATAACAAAACAGCTAATGCACACACATCGAATGAGTGTGTCATTAAATGCATTATGGATATTTTGTCAACGCTGTTGATTTTCTGTCTGACTGTGGTGACAATTCAATAGATGAAGCTGAAAATCAGTGTGAAACCATCCTGTGATCTCAATTCATCCTTAATCGTGTTGACACACTGAGTTGCAGCAAGGAAAAACACACATTTACTGTGAAAACGGAAGAAGCAGGAGGTTGAACCAGTTTATAAGACTCCTGTTTTCATTAAAACAACATCTAATATACAGTTTACACTGGCATGACTTTAGAGATGTGTATAGCTTTGTTTTTATCCATCTCATGGAGGCACTTGATTTCAGAAGGATTTAAAAGAGTCTCCCAAGTGTCGAACAGATTTGTAAGCAGTACTTCTGTTGGGAAAAAAAAGAGCTAACCTGTCTAGCTTGCTTGTGTCTAAATTAGGTCTGGTTAATTAATGAAGGGACTCTCTCTGGTGGGTGCTGAGGGGTTCAGCTTACTCAAAATGAGCAGATTACGCTCTCCAATCATAGTACGAGCGGCCCTTTTAACACATTTCCTGCTCTCTCAATTTTCTCCCTAAAGCTGACAAACTGAGCAAATTGCTGAGGAACACATTCATAATGGAGTGCTGGAATGTCTTTCCATTATGACATATTTAAAGCACTGCATTACAGCTTCACTTTGCCCCAAGGATTAAATTAAAAATTAGTCCTCACTTGTCATTAATTTGACAGAGCCAAGCGTTTCGAGGACACGCAGTCAGGCGGAGTGCAGGATTTCATGAGACTCTTTTTTTGAAGTGAAAGAGAGGTAATATTGAAAATATCAACTGTAGGCAAAAAAATCCTGTCAAACATACAGGCTGTGTGTCAAAACCTATGCAGTTATTCACCTAGACAGCATTTTTGGGTGTCATAGAAGTGCTTGAACGTTCAAATTGAAATGTTTTTATACAGCATTCTCGGGAAGGTATGTCAAATATGTATTCCTGGTCATAGGCACATTCAAGTCGTAGTTCAAACATCATGTCTGAATGACAACTGAACCGCTTTATTTTGTGATAGGATCCTTTGAATGTTCAAACTAAATCTAAAACATTTAATAAAACATTTTTGGGCATCATAGACTTGATCATTCACTTTGAAATGAATATTCGGTACAGCATTTTTGGTCATTATATGCATGTTTAAATGAATCAAAAACAATTTCAGACGTTTTTGAGCATCAGATGCCCAAGCTGAATCTAAATCATTCAAAACAACATTTTGGGCATGATAGATCATTCAATTTGAAATGACACACTCAAGACAGTCTTTTGGAAACGTTTGAACTCACAAATCTTTTGATCACTTGATCATTCAATTTGAAATGAAACAGTGTTTTTGGGCATCAGTGCCTGTTTGAATTGAATCAGACTTTTGAGACAGCTTTTTTGGGCACCACATGCACATTTTGAACTGAGTCAAAACATTTGAGGAAAGCTTTTTGCTCATCAAATGAATGTTTGAATCGAATCAAAATGTTTCAGCCATATTTTTGGACATCACATGCACGTCTGAACTGAATCAAAACATAAAAAAAGATTTTTTTGAGGCGTTACAGAAGCGTTCAAGTGTTCAAAACACAACTTTTGATTATTCAGTTTGAAACCAAATGCTCAGTACAACATTTTTGGCCATCAGATGTACATTTAAACAATCCAAAATGTTCAAAACTGCATTTTTGGGCATAATAGCTGGATATGAACATTCAATTTGAAACAAAACACTCTTTCGGGCATCATAGGTGCATTCATTTGAACACATTTATGATGCCTAAAAACGATTTCGAGACATACTCCCTGGTTCCATCATGTTTCAGTACTGCGTTCTGTTGTTACAATAACCGGCAGCAGCAGGGATCTACCGTACCTTGGTGTAAGCGGCACCATTCAGCACCTCTCCGTTACGGATCCAGATGATGGAGGCGGCCGGTTTGGCGTTGTTGGCGTGGCAGGTGAGATTTAGCGAGTCCCCTGCACGCAAGCTCACCACAGGTGCTCCGATTATTACAGGGTCATCAGGAGGAACTGGAAAAAAAATCAAAGAGAAGTTTATCCTCTTGTTTCATAAACAATGGCACATAGTGAAGGAGAGAGAGGGAGAGAAATGGAAGGATGAGTCAAAAAACAGGTTTCTGAATGGCACTGATTGCAGTTCTCTTTTTAAACAGCTCTGATCAGCCTGCTTCTCACTCAGACTCAGGTAAATTATTGATTGGGCACTCAGCTCATTAGGGAGCATATCTGGGGCAAGTCTAAATCAAAGGCAACAAGCAGCTGCTACATCCTGAGTGCTCCAGAGAGAGCACTGGAAAAAGAGAGAGGGCAGAATTTGAAGGTGCCAGAACGGGCCGACTGGGGGGTGGTTGTTGTTGGGGGATGTCCCAGAGATGCTGACTTCATTAAGAGGGAAGCTGAGACCCCATTACTCATATCTTACTGATTAGACTTCTGCCAGCTTTTACTCTCGCTGAGATTTCTGGCCAATCAGACGGCACTAACAAGTTTGAGCAACTGGGTACTTGGTAACAGCGAAGTTTAGGGCGCAAAGGGGACGTTTTGACCATGTTTCTTCATGAAATTAAAGTCTCTGAAGGAGGACGCCAGACATCTTCTCTTCAGATCTTTCTGTGTAGCACATCAGACCGTGGAGACTTGTCCCCCGTGCTATGTGACGATCTCAGAGCATGGAGTCCTGTGTGATTTGTTAGCTGGTGTTTCTTCCCTGGAACCAATCAAGTCCCCCTCTGGCTTTAAAAAAATCATACGGTTCTCAAAACGAATGAATAGTTTTTCCCTTCTGCCTCCATGTATAAAGGCCACAGCCACATCTAGTTGTCACCATGGTTTGGAGAGAGAGAAAAATAGAGAGCGTGGGAGAGATTAGAGAAAGAGAGAGATAAAGAAGGAATGAGGAAAAATGAAAACTAGAAAACTGATTTGGTCTGTCGTGATGGAAAAAGTAAATCTGTTTAACTGTGCACAGCCACACAGGCAGCTCAATATTATAAATAGGTATCAAAATTATGTAAACAAAAATGATATACAATACATAATAGATATACATTTCTGTTTAAAAGTTTGGTGTCAAGTTTTTTTTCCCCACAAAATTGACCAAGAATAACCAAAAGTAAAGACATTTATGATATTACAAAAGATTTCTATTCATTAAAGAATCCTGAAAAAATATTACTATATAATTATTATATATAGACAGAGAAATAGAGAAATAGAGATAGATAGATAGATAGATAGATAGATAGATAGATAGATAGATAGATAGATAGATAGATAGATAGATAGATAGATAGATAGATAGATAGATAGTAATAGCGGTACTTGTTTTACCACTAAAACAGTCTTAGAAAACTGGAATGAAACCCCGTTGCTGCATTTTAAATTAGCTTCAGATAATTCAAAGTACTTCCATCCACTCAGAATCCACTCTCATTTCCAGGAGCAATTAAAGTCAGTGTCATATTCCTTTCCCCATCTGGACATCAAAGCCATCCTTAACAGCTTGTTTTAACGCCTAAGTGCTTTGCCTGTTTAGAGCAAACTCATTCGTTTATTTTCCAAGTGACACAAACATAGCTTACAGTTGCATGCTGGGATTGTTTTCCGGGACTGATAGACCAGAGGCTAAGTGTATGCAAATGATCACAACAGTTAAGTCAATCAGTCTGTCTGCTCAAGTTTCAGTTACTGATGGGGTTGAATTAGAGAGAGCGAGAGAGCTGGCACTGCAGTCCAACATTCACGTCCCAGAATTCCAGAAAGCTAAGTGCCAATATATTATGGTGTGAATTCACACACTGCCATTTCCAAGCAGCTTTGGATGGCATCCCGCGACTCTCCATGTGGCACGGATCCCAGATGGTTCATGCTCTCCTTGTGAGCGCCAGAGACTGGCGTAACCATGTTAAACCTTCTCGTGACCTCCATGTTTGCAACTATGCCCTGGTGCACCGCTTCCAAGCCAGTGCCTTAACGCAGCCAATCATCTTCTTTGTGTTGAGCCGGTCAACACGGTGGATTAATCATCCCGCTGTAATTGCTGTTCGAAGTAGGGAGAAACTCTCACACGGAGCCTAACGAACAGCCAGGACTGAATTACTTTTGTCTCTGCCCTCTTGATACACCGGGCCCTTGAGACACCTCGAGTCATTCAGCATGTGGAAGGAGAAAAATGGAGCAATTTCATTTTGGAAACAAGAGAGAAGGGGCATTCTGGGAAATGTGACCTATTTTATAATGTACCTGGATTTGGTCTTATATCTGGAGATGTCTCTCTCTCCCTTTTGTCTTTCCCTCTCTCCGTCTTTCTCTCGCAGGAATTGGTAGCACGGTGGATTAATCACTTTCATCCTGAGTTCAGTTGTTGTACCACACAGCGGCACACAGCCTTTAGCAATTACCCCTCCTTTTTTGTTTTTATTTTTTCAGGTGTATTAACTAAAAATACTCACGGAGGTTCATGATAAAAGCCCTTTAAACAGGAGCAGATGTGATCTTGTTACCAGGACACAAACATTTATTTGAATAAAAGCATTTGAAGGGAAATATTTCTCTGTATGGTTTAAAACTGTGCTTGTGTTGATCAGATAATGATGGCGTGGTGTTTCACCTTTTAAAGTTCCTGCTGAAGGCCAGTCTGTTAACAAAGGGGGCACTTAGTTTCAAATGAACTGCAGGAAATCCAATTAAAATCGAATAAACAAGGTGAAATAACATTTGAAAAAGTTGAAACGTTAACACAAGGACAGGAAATGTTAAATCCAGGATTATTTTTTAACACAATTAATGGAAACTGCATTCCATAAAGCAATAACCAACCTTGAACTGCACGTTCAACTACATTATCGCTGCACTAAACAGCACAATTGCCAAACAGCCTTGCGGCACTGAACTACAGTATCTGTTTGTTTTGTAATAGTAATCATTGTCTTACATTCTCCCGTCAGTTTATCAATGCATGAGCATCTGACCGACCTTGGGCCTGTTTTTTTAACTGTGAACAGTTCGCTCTGTTCGAGGGAAACAGCCTCGAGTGAGACTTTTAAGATACACTGTTTCATTTGTTCAGAAACATTTCAGAAGAAAAGTTCTCCAGGTCTCTGCAGACCCTGATTTGTTTTTTTTAAATACTGAAAGCTCTGGCCAATGCATCAGATAATTGACTATCATTAAAATTTTCTTAATTTCAGTTAACACTAGTATGACGCATATCACTCTGTTCCACGAGCAGCTTTAGGACTCTCTGATCACTGTTTGGTTCATCTTATACCGACCTACAGGCAGAAACTCAAATCTGGAAAACCTGTATTAAGAACTGTTAAAAGATGGACTAATGAAACAGAGTGGGATTTACAAGCCTGTTTCGACCTTACTGATTGGACTGTTTTTGAATCTGCCGCAAATGATCTGGATGAGCTCACAGAGACTGTAACATCTTACATCAGTTTCTGTGAGGATATGTGCATTCCTACCAAGACTCATCTAACTTACAACAACGACAAACCATGGTTCACTGCAAAACTCAGACAGCTCCGTCAGGCCAAAGAAGATGCTTACAGAAAGGGGGATAAAGTCTTGTATAAACAGGCCAAATACACACTGGAAAAGGAGATCAGAGTGGCAAAGAGGAATTATTCCGGCAAGCTAAGGAAAAAATTCTCTTCCAGTGATTCTGCTTCAGTGTGGAAAGGTATGAAAGAAATCACCAGTTACAAGTCACCATCCCCCAGCACTCTGGAGAATCAACACCTGGCAGACGGCCTGAACGAGTTCTATTGCAGGTTTGAAAAAACACCCCACACCCGCCCTGAACACCTCTCCACACAACCATTCACACAACCATTCACACCTCCAGCAACCCCCGTCTCCCCCACACCTGCAATTCAGATCAGCGAAGATGAGGTGCGCCAGGTCTTCAGGAAGAACAAAAGAAGGAAAGCACCAGGCCCAGACGGTGTGTCACCAGCCTGCCTAAAAATCTGTGCTGACCAGCTGGCCCCCATCTTCACACAGATCTTCAACAGATCTCTGGAGCTGTGCGAAGTCCCCTCATGCTTCAAACGCTCCACCATCATCCCCGTCCCAAAGAAACCCAAAATTACTGGACTTAATGACTACAGACCTGTGGCTCTAACATCTGTGGTCATGAAGTCATTTGAAAGACTGGTTTTGGCTTATCTGAAGTCCTCCACTGGACCCTTACTGGACCCCCTGCAGTTTGCCTACAGAGCAAACAGGTCTGTGGATGATGCAGTCAACATGGGACTGCACTTCATCCTGCAGCATCTGGACAGACCAGGGACTTATGTGAGGATCCTGTTTGTAGACTTCAGCTCCGCTTTTAACACCATCATCCCGGACACCCTTCAGAACAAACTAACTCAGCTCTCCGTCCCCACCTCCGTCTGTCAGTGGATCACCAGCTTCCTGACAGACAGGCAGCAGCTAGTGAGGCTGGGAAAATACACATCCAGCACTCGTACGATCAGCACTGGAGCTCCTCAGGGCTGTGTTCTCTCCCCACTGCTCTTCTCCCTGTACACTAACGACTGCACCTCTAAAGACCCCTCTGTCAAGCTCCTGAAGTTTGCAGACGACACCACACTGATCGGCCTCATCCAGGACGGTGACGAGTCTGCCTACAGACAGGAGGTTAAGGAGCTGGCTGTCTGGTGCAGTCTTAACAACCTGGAGCTCAACACGCTCAAAACTGTGGAGATGATCGTGGACTTCAGGAGGTACCCCTCTGCACTCCCCCCACTCACCATCATGAACAGCACTGTGACTGCAGTGGAGTCATTCAGATTCCTGGGCACCACCATCTCCCAGGACCTGAAGTGGGACAATCACATAGACTCCATTGTGAAAAAGGCCCAGCAGAGGTTGTACTTCCTTCGCCAGCTAAGGAAGTTCAACCTGCCACAGGACTTGCTGAATCAGTTCTACTCCGCCATCATTGAATCCGTCCTCTGCACTTCAATAACTGTCTGGTTCAGCTCAGCTACCAAATCTGACCTCAGAAGACTACAGAGGGTAGTCCGGACTGCTGAGCGAATCATTGGTACAACCCTCCCCACTCTCCAAGAACTGTACTCATCCAGAGTGAGCAAAAGGGCTGGCAAAATCACTCTGGACCTCTCACATCCAGCACGCTCCCTCTTTGAACTGTTACCGTCTGGTCGACGCTACAGAGCTCTGAGCACCAGAACGACCAGACACAGGAACAGTTTCTTCCCTCAGGCAATCCATCTCATGAACACTTGACATTAAAAGTGGAACACACAACACTATTATAAATTATTTATTCAACACACATACTTATTTTTTTCATTTCAGATTTGCACATATTAGACCTGTACACCATAATTGTCTATATATTGTGTTTTTGCTATTTGTACATTGCCTATTTGTAAATTATTCTTTATTATCTGTGCCCTGTCCTGTTGCTGTCTTTCTGTTGCACTGTAGAGCTTCTGTCACAAAAACAAATTCCTCGTATGTGTAAGCATACCTGGCCAATAAAGCTCATTCTGATTCTGATTCTGATTCTGTATTGTCATTTCACATTAATGTGTCTTAATTATTATATAAAGACAGGCTGTCATGTATTGAGCTAAATCTATTGAGGAGGCGATGAATATTAAAAGTTCATCATGTTTGCTTTTTGGTTATGACATGAATAGCGAGTATAAATAAATAAATAGATGTCAGCTTGATGAGCTTTAACTACAGGGTGCCATTATTGACACAAGAGCTGAACTGAGAGCGAACGATTTATCCCACTCCTTCTGCTCGAGTTCCCTTAAAAGCTTCTCTGGGAGGGAAGGCATGTCACTGAAATGTCTGATGTTCAGAAACAGGAGTAATCTTGGGAGGACGCCCCAAAAAAAACAGTACAGCATGTACAGAGATGACACGCATGGACAAGTGGCCCACACCAGAGAGCCCTTTGGCCTGAACAGGCCAGTGAACAGCAGCGCTCCGCTCTAATCAGAACTCTCTTTTGTGCTCCACATGCCCCGCGGGAGCTCTACAGAACAGGAGGAGCCTGTCACGGTGCACTTTTTCTTTCCTGTTACTCTCTATGATATATCAACGTGATTTTAATTGGATTTGTATATGTATCGTGCAGTTGTTTACATCTGGATAGACAACATCTACGAATGGACAGCTTTTAAAACATAAATCCTTTTGAATATGTAGAATTTCAGAGATATAGTAAACATGTTTAATATTGTGTGTACTATCCAGACTTAAAATGCACTGCTGTCTAGGGGTTCGTAAGATTTTTTTTTTTTTTTAAAGAAATTTATATTTTTATTCTGCAAAAATGCATTAAATTGATCAAAAGTGACAGTAAAGATATTTATCATGTTTCAAAATATTTGTATTTTAAGTAAATTCTGTTCTTTCGAACTTTCTATTCATCAGAGAATCCTGAAAAACAAAAACAATAATATTAAGCAGCACTGTGTTTCAACACTGATGATAATAATAAGAAATGTTTCTTGAGCAGCAAATCAGCATATTAGAATGATTTCTGAAGGATCGTGTGACACTGAAGACTGGAGTAATGGCTGGTGAAAATTCAGCTTTGATCACAGGAATAGATCACCTTTTAAATATATTAAAATAAGTAAGATATTCAATCAATAACACTCATAAAGACAATTAATCAATAACCTATTCATCACCATTCAACTTTATGAGCAATTCATTGAATCAATGAATCAGTCATAAAAGACTTGAAGTAATCTGTGTTTATGAACAAATTGGATGAGTGTATGATTCAATGACTCATTCACATAGACAGTCACTTGTTTTGTTCTAGAATGCATTAGTGTTTTAGAATGAATCATTTGAGTGAGTCACTCATAGTAGAGTCACCTGTCACCACCTACTAGTGTAATGATGCAATTTCCAGAAAGAAGAAAAAAGAGCCACTGAATCCCAACACACAAAATGAGTAATAAATATAGTGAAACGTCTCATTGTGGAACACCGCTCAGCCATTTAAATACACAGACCAGAGCTAACTGCTGAATAAATGAAAACATGTAGTTGCCTTTAAATTTTAAACCATTATGTAGCTCAAAAAGTAGAGCATGGCACTAGCAACACCAAGGTCATGGGTTTTATTCAGGTAAAGATATAAATGATAAAATGTGAACCCTAAATGGAACGTAAGTCGCTTTGGTTAGAAGCATCTGCCATATATGTAAATGTAAAATGGGCAATTTAATTTACTTACCAAAGCATATTGTAATTCACATTTGGCATCATGCAAGTTAATTTTAGACACTGTATATATCTCAGCTGAAGTTTTGCACCTATGTCACATTAGTGAGAATTTTTATTCTGCTGTGACACAGTAGCATGATGTACCTGTCTGTGAATTCACATTTCTCCGAGATGCAGATGTTGCTGCATGCCTGCTGCCTATTCAACAAAGTGTAACGTTTGAAATGAGGACCAGCTGTTGCAAACTTCAATCCATTTTAAAAAATTCATAACATTAACTGCATTTGCAGACTGAGGTGATAATTCTTGCATTTAAAACCAAGACAACTATGTAGTGGGGGGAAAAATAACAGGGAACAATGGCATTTGGCTTTTATTCGGGTCGAGACCTGTATCTGTGAACTCTACATTTTCAATTTCATCACAGCATTGTTTGCTTTCTCTGTTCCCAGTCTGGCTGCAATGTGCCTTTTTGTGGCCAATGATGGTGCTGGCATTAACATGAGGAGACGGGGAACGTATTTGGACAGGGCTGGATGAGTTAGCTTGCTGCAAAAGGGTGAGAACCCCATAAAAAAAGGGGAAAAGACAACAGGACATCTTTTTGCCGCCTTTCCATTCTAGTTTTCTGAGAATTGGGTGATGATCCCTGACTGGTGTCTTATCCACAAAGAGGAGGAACTGAACAGCCTCTTTGCTTTGAAAGACTACAAGTAATTGCCATCTCCTCTCATTAGGACTGATGTTTGTCTCCCTCTGGGACGGGTTAACATGGCTTGTTCAACACGCTCTTAAGGCAAAGGATAACATCTCGTACAAAGCTTTAATCCACTAGCTTTTCCTACTACTAGTCTGAGAAGTTCACATGTAGACCTAATTAATGTGACATGACTGCACAGTTAGATTCAAAATGAGAGTTTTGTGGCTTTTAGAACATCTACATTATTGTTCAAAAGGGTTGGTAATGTTTTTGAAAAAAAAAAAAAGTCTCTTATGCTTATTAAGGCTGCATTTATTAAAATACAGTAAAACCAGTAATATTTGGAAATATGAATAAAATTTTAAATAATTGTTCATTTAACATTTTAAAATGTAACATATTTCAAAAAACATTTCTTCTTATTATCAATATTGAAAACATATTTTTTTGTGGAAAATGTGATCAATATCAAATAAATATGTTCAATATAAATAAAAAGTTCAAAAGAAAAGCATTTATTTAAAATATAAATCTTTTTTAGCGTTATACAACTCTTTACTGTCACATTGCGTCAATTTAATGTGTCCTTGCTGAATAAAAGTCTTAAAAAAATAATAAATAAAAATAAATAAATATTATTCACCCCAAAATTTTCAACAGCATCTATATTTGTTCTTATATTGAATTATTTGTATTATTTTACAAACCAAAATAAAGACAGAAAGAACGCAATAATTTATGTAATTTTCAATAGTAAACTGTTGCATTGAATAAAATAATTTAAGCATGCAGTAATTTGTTTTACTTTTTACACACAAATTTGTTCTGGTTGTGTTTCGTGAATAAAGCATACTATGACGTTCTGCTAAATTTTTAGTAAAAAAAAAAAAAAAAATGGCTCGTGAAAATTAGACATGAAAGTCACCAAACAGCGTTTATATTCATATGTAGGGTTGAACATGATTATCCATGTGAACTGATTGTATAGTGAGAAATCTGCACTACATACCAGTCTGGAGGTGTTTGGAGGGAAGGTATTGAAACACAAGAGCGACAAGTCAATTCAGAGAGAGAGAGCAGGTCATTTTTGATCTTTTCTATTTTGAAATAACCAACGGATTGTTTCTAATAAGATATGGGTCAATTTTGCTTGCATGTTGACTTTCAGACAGTTTGACACATTGAACGAACTGTACTTTTGTTCCACATAGCCTTGTTTTCATTCGCATCAAATCGCGTCAAGAAGGAAAGAAAGCCTCTAATTAAGCCTGAAAGCAGCCAAATCACACAAGCTCTTTAACTCCGAAGACAATGAGCAGAACAAATGCTGAGAGCTTACAGAAACACTGCAGTAGCTCTTTTTAAACAATGGTGACCTTTGGAAGTGGCTCGGGTTTCTCCCCACGGTTCACTGAGTTGCTGCGCCGCGGCTCTCTTTCTCTCTCCAGCTCCTCGCCTTGACTTTAGGGGAATTCCTTGGATCTAATTAGCCTCAGGGGTCCTTCTTCAGCAATGTATACCAACCCCATCTCATGTCTTATTCAGCAGCCTGGCCACCACAAAGCAAACTGGGTTACCCCACAACTCTCCTACGGATGTTCAAAGTTCAAATGTCACTCCGGCAGGTCAGCCGCCCTCCCGCTGCCAAGTAATTGCAGAAGAGCACGTTCGAAAGCGAAACTGATTGTTTGAGAGCCTTATTGCAAAGCCGTGCCGCTTGAAAGAGAATAAAAGAAAGCGTGAACTCGCTCTGAATTTGCATGAGGGCTCTGCGGGGGACAGGAGACGCCATTTAGTGGCCGATGCATAGCGAAGCGTAGACCAGTGTAGCGCGATTTGAGACTTAGGCATATTAATGCGTCGCAGCGGAGCCCTGAACTCACACCCAAACACTGGGCTTCAAAGTCAAAGTCGGGAAAAAGCCTCCATAGCCATTTTTCTCAGTAAGTGACAAAGACAGGTTTGAGACTTGTCAGGCCAGGCATCCAATCAGGTTACAAAGACCACTCTCTCGATCTCTGCTGTCAGGAGAGAGATAGAGAACGAGAGCGAACGAACCAAACGCCGCATCTGATTGTGGTCACGCACCGTCATCCCCCCTGGGAGGGAAGTGACAGTGGATTGACGGTGACGGAGTCCCTACATGAGGTTCATTACCTCGCTCAGGAGCCGCTTGTGGTTTTGTATGCAACTTTTCAGAAGTAAGCCAGTTTGTGTGGGATTACATGTCAGGCTAATGGCTCTGCCCTGGGGAGGATGATGATTTGTCTCTGCTGCCACCGGACCAGCAAAAAATAAAAACAAATGAGAGGCCTCTCATCTATAATTAATCATTTTAATGGACCTAGAATCGCAGGCATCTTCGCTCGGCTTTAAGCGTCTAGACTCAGATTACTGGTTTAAAATGCTGTTACTCCAAGGCCGGCGTAATGAACTTATTCCTCTGGAATATATCATAGCTTTAACAAAGGAAAGAAAGAAATCAATAATGATAATCAGGCAGAGTCGGGCTGCCTGGGAGCTAAGCTGACGCAATGCGTTTGTGTCAGGGCCTCTATCGATCGCAAACATATCTAATGTGTCTTATTAAAGCTGATTAGCTCTGATTTCAGAATATCACACATTTATCTGACTCAGAGATTGACTTTGTTCTTGTCTACATTCACAGTATTGCAGAGGCGGTGCTTTTTCATGCTTTCTCGTTCTCAGGGCCTCGCTTTCTTTCACTCCTTTACTGCTCGAGTGCTATTCTAGTTAAAGTATGTATCGATTTGTCTGACTGTCCGTCAGTTCATCCATCAATCCATCTCTCCGCACTCGTGCAACAAAGGCTTCAATTAAAAAAGAGAAGCAAAAAGTGAATCACAGAACTTGCTTGTAACGTAACATAATGAACATCTATCTATCCATCTGTTCGTCTGTCTGTCTGTCTGTCATCTCTTTTTATGGAAGGTTCTGGTAGGTGACACTGACCCAGAACAGTGAGCCGAGCGGGTCGAGATCTGGTAGCAGCCTGGATGGCTTGACACTCAAAGCTGCCGTCATCGGTCAGTTCAGTCCTCTGGATGAGTAGGTGATATTCTCCTTTGCTGTGGTCCCCAATCACATCGTAGCGTGGATAACCTGAAACACAAGGTTTAAAATGAAACATAAACAGAATATAACATTAAAAAAATCTGCTTTCCAAGCACTAAAATTTCCACCCTTGAGCCCTGAAGTTACCCCGGCTTATTTGTTATCTAAAAGATCCAGTTTAATTGGTATGTTTGTTGTGGGTTTTGTTGCATTTTACTCTTATTGCTGTAGTATTGTTAAATTCTATGGAAGCTGCATGAATGGGTAAAATAATAGAAACATACAAAAAGGCCAATATTTCACTGCACAAAAAGAGACAAGGCCTATTCGGAGTTGGCCTTGAATGATCTCCATTCACATTTACTGTTGTCATGAAAGGAAAAACAAAAAATCATTGTGGTATTACTCGATTTAAACCTCACAACATAAACATGCATCTTGACTTCTGACATAAAATGTTCAGAGATCAAACTGCTACACAATACCATATCATAAATATGCTTTATACATATTTGAAAAGACTCATTAATAGTTAAGCGTTAATTTAAAGAAGGCAGTTGATTGAAAGTAAGAGCATATATGCTTATTGATTCAGCATAAAATGACTTTGTCCAAGGATCCACATTCCTTTCCAGAGTACTGTGGATGATTTAATATTATATATATATATATATATATTTTTATTTATTTATTTATTTTTTTTAATAGAGAGCAGGGTTGTAGATATACTCATAAACACCACCAATCCAAAGTCTGGGGTAAGTAAGTTTTTTTTTAATTTTTTTTTTTTTTTAAGAAATTAAATCTTTTATTAATCAAAGATGCTTTAAATAGACCAAAATAGATCAAGAATTTCTATTCCAAATAAATTATGTTCTTTTGAACTTTCATCAAAAATATTCTGAAAAACAATTATTACAGTTTCCAGAAGAATATTAAGGAGAACAACATTGTTTTCAATGGTGATAATAATAAGAAATGTTTCTTGAGCAGCAAATCAGCAAAAATGTTAATAAAATTTCACAATATTACTGTATTTTTAAACAAATAAATGCAGCCTTCGTAAGCATAACTGCAATTCAAAAAAAAAAAAAAAATTTCAAATAAAAATTTGTACTGACCCCAAATATTTGAATGGCAATTATGAAAAGGAAATGTATATAAAAATGTATATAAAATAAAAAAATACGGCATCTTCAATAAGTGATGAATGGAGCCTTTGTAGCTTGAAAAAAATTGGAACAAAATTGCTACATGATTCTCTACTCAGGACAGATGTCTCATTTTTAGTTAATCTGCTCATATCAGAAAACAGATCGCAGCCCGGGGCACGTTTAAATCTGAACATGATCTTGTAAAAAGTCATCATGGCATGTCTCTGAAACCCTGGTGATCCTTTATATTAAAGACTGTTTGGCTGTCCTCTGCTATCTGGTAATAAGCCCCGTATTAGGAATCGATAGTGTCATTACTGCCTTCAGGTTTCCTGCCACTGGATCTTCTTTTGCCTTTTATTTAAGAGCTGTTTTCATTAGGGATTATTGAGGCATACAGGCACCTCAATAAAGCTGATGAATTCCTCAATATGCTTGACTGGACGGCTTCAGACAATGGCTGTCAATTAGAAGAAACAATGTGAAATGACCCTATTAAAGGTAATGAATCCCTCGAAATGGATTCGGCTTCATGTTGGATCAATAGCAGCTGCGATAGAGAGCTGGGACATGGATTTATCACACTGTGGGCATCTCACTGACACTCCAATGGATGGAAGCACGCTTGAAACTTGGCTGAAAGGAGGCAGATCAAAGCTCGGAGCGAGAGAACGTGAAAGCTGAAGGGGGAGAGATACACGGATGGGCACCCTAATCAAGCGTTATGTTAGCTTCAGCCTCGCTGACACAAAATCTGTAGCTTCTCAAGCTTTGAGGACACGAGCCCTGAAAAGATATAGATATCTATGTCATATTGATCGCAGGATGTGTCATTTCATCGGTGCGAAACTGCAGGTGATAAAACATAAGATGGATTTTAGAAAAACCTGATAACGACTTGTAAAAATACACAAATTGTTCACGTTTGAAACAATCGGCAGGCTCAGAGCTGCTTTGAACACACTGATATCCACTCACGTCAGCGCTCTAGTTCATTTTATACTTTAGCGAGTGACGTTTTCACATCCGCTTTGAAGCGAGACATTGTCCGGTTGCCAGTGTCGGGTAAGTATCACAGCTCTGTACTCGATTATACTATGGTACAATGATATCCAGGAGTCCCTGGACACTTATAAACGCTCGCAGAAAGAAAGACGCAGTGGAAAGGAAATTCAAGCCCTAAGAGGCTCAATTAAAGAGCGCCGTCCATGACTAAACGCTGCCTGGGGCCATGGCTAAAAATGACTAACTTCTGGAGAAACCGCCGCCCAAAATGAAAATCCTTTCTTGGTAAAGTATATAGTTTAAAATCACAGATCATGAGAGAACTAAATGAGGCCTCAGCTAAAGGCTCAATCTTCAGATATTAATTGCTCGTTTCTTGAAGTGGGTATGTGAACGCAATCAGCAACTATTGTTAGCGATAATGACCTCTTGATCCAGCAATTATGTGTAACGTTAGCTAAACAGGATCTGATCGTTGTACTTTAAGTTAGATATGAGAATAAATCATTGAATTATGCTTCGTTACACAATAAATATTTCAAAGAGCTAATAAGTTCAACTTCAAGAAAGCTGAAGCAAATTTGGAAGCGACATTCAGCAAATTGAAGCTTAAGGGACAAATTTGCAGTGAATTTGAATGAGACCAAAGTTTGTTTTGCATTTCGTCTTTTAATCTGACGGTTCACTGCAAATAAAACAGTCAGTAAATGTGGCGTAGTGAAGAAAGCGAGTTCGGTAATCATATCTGATTTGTTTGTGATTTACAAAATGCGCCGAATTGATTTTGCAAACCTAAACCTAAAGGTTGTCCTTGCATAAGTGAGAAGTTTTCTGAGAACATTTCAATCCGTTCCCAGAAATTAATTTGTAAACCTCGTTGTGTGAATGTAAAACAGCTGCACTTGCGGCGCGTCTCTCTGGGGTTCTGCGGATGATGAAGTGCTTGCCTTAATTAATGATAGAAATGCAATTAATTCTCGATTGTTGCTTTGCTTTGCTCAGTCTGACAGTACTTTTGACAGGCACTTTCTGAAACAAACAGGAAAACCTTCACAACAATCAGGAAAAGTTAGTGGTGGAAAAAAAACTGCAAGGCTGCTAGGTAACAAAATGTCAAGGGAAGCATTCACAAACTGACAGAATGGGCTGTTGTCCTTGTATTATAGTGTTTTACTGGAGAAAAGACGAGACAAAGAAATGTCTAAGGCATTCAACGTCTCTGTAATGATATGAACAGATCTGGGAGAGACACGGATGTTTTAAGCAGATGTCTTGACTTTGGTTTCAGTCTGACTGTAACTTACATTGCAAAGCAGAGCAAAGCAAAGCAAACAAATGCTTTACATAAGAATGTAAATTTTAAAAATCATGGTGGAAATTAACTTTGTCACGAGCTAATTTTTGAATATAAAATTTAGTATGTGCACATTTTGATACTTCCATGGTGTTCGCTGGATTCACGGCATTAATATTTTACATGCTCAAGATGAGTGTTTTGTAACCCACTGACTTTTGTGCTTCCTTCCAACTTCAATCTACTACTCCACTAATCACTACAGGAAGTCAAACATCTCAGATGGATATAGGCGCTGATCTGGTGTTTCAAACCTAACAAGTTGCTTTTTTAAAAAGTGAGCCAAAGGAACGGTTGCTAAAGAGCATGCAGAAAACAAACAAACAATGGTTATATGACTAAATCAGTAAGAAAAAAATATTACTTTTATTCAGCAAAGATGTATTTAATTAATCAAAAATGAAAGACATTTATTAGGTAACAAAAATATTTGTATTTCAAATAAATTTTCTATTCATCCTGAAAAAAAAAAATGATCATAATCAGAAATGTTTCTCGAGCACCAAATCAGCAGATTAGAATGATTTCTGAAACATCATGTGTCACTGAAAACTGAAGTAATGGCTGCTGAAAATTCAGCTTTGCCATCACAGGAAGAAACTACACATTAAAAATTTAATAAATTGTAATAATATTTCACAATTTTACCTTTTTCTGCTGCATTTTTGATCACATACATGCAGGACAATGTTATTTTAGTATAATCGAGACAACATTATAGTTTTTATTATTATCTTTTTCATTTTTAAGTTTTAGTAAATTTGCTTTGTTTTCGTTATTTTTATTAGTTTTTGTTTTTTATGGTTTTAGTGTTAGTTAACTATAAAAATCCTGATGCAGGCTTGGTGAGAATAAAAGAGAGAGAGAGAGAGAAAAAAGAAAACTTTTGAATGGTAGTGCAATGAATTATTAAAAGTTAAGCAGTTTTCTATCTTACTCCATCACAGACATTGTTTTCATATCAAGCTCTAAATGATTCAAGCCATCTCTTGGAAAATTTGAAGGCCAAGGTTTTGTTCTTCAGTGAGAGAGCATGAGAAGAGAACAGATTTATAACTGTTTAAACCTAGACTTGATAGACATTGATTGTACTTTCTTGTACTTTGTACACATAAATTGCAATTATGTACTTATATTAAATTATTTAATCAACCAAGTTTGCACATGTGATCAAGCGTACAGGGAAGCAACTGGTAAACAGCAACAAGATACTAGAGGCCGAGTTATTTCACCACAGGTTAGGATACGAAACAGACTGCAGCAAAAGCTCTTACCTGACATGTCTCGGTTGACCCCCAGAGCGAGACCGTCTTTGACCCACAGCACCATGCCATGATATCCAGTAATGGAGCATGGCAGGGTCACAGGCTGCCCGGCCACCACCACCAGGTCATGTGGCTGCTGGATAAACACAACAGAGCTTCCTAAAACAGAAAAGAGAGAGAGAAAGAAGGGAGGTCATAATTATAAATCATCAAATACAATTTGTCAGAGCTGGCTGCCCCTGCCAGAAGATGTACAAAAAACAGCCTTTTACTTGAGGATCATTATTATGGCTCTAGTAAATCTACTCCAACTCCCAACACTCACTTTGAAGAATAAATCTATAAATTTCAACTTTATGTCACTGGAATCCTTAATAAAGTGCAGTGACACACAGAAGTACGAGTAGGTGCCTCACAGTTAGGAAAGCTGAACATGACACTGCTGAGATCCACAAGACTGCAGCATCTGCAGCATAAATCAGCTCGCGGCGTGCAGCCGAAGCTCCGCTCTCACTCACGGAAACTCAGCTTAGCAGGCAAAATAACTTTCCCGACAACGAACCGCGCCAGCGCCGGATGACAGACTCGGTGGTGCTCCGGAACGGCCGCTCGCAGACGGCTGTTCACCTTGAAGTCTAATAGAATGAGGTGCAAATGAAAAAGTGCCCTGAAGGTAAGCAGTCTTCAATACGGGAGGTGAAAAGTACGTGTTACCTTTCTCATTAAATTGCAGAGTGAGACAGACCGAGTTATTTTTTGCCGTTCGGGGGAAGTGGATAAGAGCGTCAATAGAAAGCGAATATGTATTTCTCTGAGAATACATTCACAGAAGATTCTCAGAGAAATAAACATCTCGTCCTTTCAACAGTCACATTCCCTCACCTTTTTTGGTCTTTTAATGTGAAAACAGTTGACACATCAGAGAAACAGAGGAGCCTTGTGCATCTCCCGAGACCACTTTGGTCGATTTTTGTCTTAAATTCAATAAAGTGCAGCTCTGTGAGGTGCATCTTTCATAAATAGCACTTGGCCTTCCACTGATGTGGCAGGATTTCTGCGAGACGGCGCTGTAACACAGCTGAGTTGCCAAGCGTATTTTTTTTCTCTCTATACGCTGCTGTCTAATTTTGCTGTTTAAAGTTAACACCATTTCTCACACTTGATCTTAGTTCTGTTAAAGAAGAAAAAACATTAAAGCTTACTTCTTTTGTTTGCCTACCCATGTTGAAGATATTGAAGGTGTTTATAGCATAACCCACAGGATTTTTGCTCCTTTATAGCACAGCAGACTTAATGGAGTTCTCAGTTACGTGCTATTTGATTTTCAGCTTTGTTTCTGAGGTTTCGCCTGAAATTTCTTGGGAGAAATAAAAATAGACAGAGCCGAGACACTTATTGTCACACACAGAACTTCAAAATAAAGGTGGATAGAATAGTATTACATGAAAAAGATTCTTAATGAAATGGGATTTTGGTTATATGGTGATGTAAGTTTGGGGTGAGTCATTTATTTATTTATTTAATACTTGGATGCATTCAATTGATCAAAAGTGACAGTAAAGAGATTTCTATTGTTACAAAATGCTGTCCCTTTGAACTTTCTATTCATTAAAGAATCTTGAAAAAAATATATTATGGTTTGCACAAAAATATTAAGCAGCACAACTGTTTTCAACATTGATTATAATAAGTGTTTCTTAAGCAGCAAATCAGCATATTAGAATGATTTCTTGAGGATGATCTGACACTGAAGACTGGAGTACTGATGCTGAAAATTCTGCTTTGTCATCACAGAAATAAATTACATTTTAAATAAATTAAATTACTCTTTTTACTGTATTTTTGATCACATAAATGGATCCTAGGTGACTTCTTTCAAAAACATCAACCCAAAATTTTGTAATGGCACTTATCCATGAAATTAAAAATAATTGGTATTATTTGTGCTAAATTTAGTCATTTGTTGAAGGTTTTGACACACCAATTTGCAACCAATTTGCTTGTTGTATTCCACTAGTTGAGAACTTTCAAAAGTCTTCTACTCATCTTTAAGGCATTCTTGATCTTTCTACTAAACACAAAATGGAGATATTAGGCAGAATTTTCCCCTATTTTTAAGCTCCAGAAATGACATAAGTCTTCTGAAGCCATATGACAGCTTTATATGGGGAACAGACAGAAATTTCATCAAACGTCATCATTCACAGCTCAACCACAGCTGTCAAACCTGATTTGTGTTTATCTGAATACGGCGCATGAAGACTGATCAAGTTTGAGCAAGTACAAAAGAGATACGAGAGTTCATATTGACTGCTTTTATGGTGATATTTTGACAGAGCTCTACCACATCTGTCCCATTCACTTTCACTGTATTGAAAAGAGCAGTGTAAACATTCTGCTAAAAATCTTCTTTTCTGTTCCACAGAAATAGGAAAAACATAGCGTAAATGATGACAAATGATGGCGAGTAAGTAATGACCGCATTTTTATGAACTAATACTTCAATGAACGATGGGGTGGGAGCCAAGAGAAGAATGCAGCCTGTGATTCCCAAATTCATTCAATGTTTTTGAGTGATCTTCAGAGTTGCCCTGACATTTCAAATACTTATGAAACTGACAGTGCACAATGATGAAATGTCACAGACAGTCCTCCAGCATCAAAGTAATAAATACATGCAAAGTTTATGAAAACTTGCAAACTTCATTAAAAGTTTACATTAGAGAGGAGTGGGAATGTAAATATTATGCATCTGCAATAACTTCCAAAAGTGGCTGTGTTTAGAAATCTTTCTTATCAGCGACCTGTCTGAATATGTGAGCGTTTTACAAAGATGTTGCCCAGACTCTCCCACATAGTGTAAAGAAAATCACAACTAATGAACAGCACTGCCTTCAGAGCTTTTGTGTTGGACTCAGAGTAATCAAAAAGTTAATGGGGAATGTTTTTTAAAGTCTTTCTAAAGGATATTTGTAAAGATGTGTGGTTATTCACATTACACTTAAACTTTGTTTGAAAGGCCAGTCTACATGTGTGTCAACGGTCAGTCACTTTGAACGAATGCAAGTGATTCAGTGCTTTTGTAATGCATGACCTTAATGAAACTGGACTTTAGACTGGCTGAATCTTTATGCACATTTTGAAAATCATCTTCTTCATAGGAGAAACAGATGGAAAACGATAAATACGCCTCACCGTCTCCATCCAAGGCATCACAGCATCTTTTGTTTATGAGACCCAGCAGTTGTGTTTCATGAAAGCAGACCAATATCCACAGCAGGGGCTCTAGGATCCATGGACACCTCTAATGAGAGCCACAAATAGATAAATAAATCCAATCATTACATTCAGAGGTTTGGCGCATCCCCTCGCAGTGGACAAAGCACCCCAAGTCAAATCTAGACAAATGAATTTTGTTATTGGATTCCTGCGGTTCCATTTCCTGGAAACAGATTTAAATATCACTCCCAGAAGACGTCAATTCTGAGCGTAACAAAGGGAGAGAAAAACAGCACGCAGGCAGGGCACCGAACGCTCTCAGAGAAAAGAAACCAAGCGAGAATGAGAGCGAGAGCAAGATGACAGGGAAGTTATTTACAAGATCAACATGTAAGATTGATTGGATTTATTGTATTACTGCACTTTTGAAACCTACCGTAAAAGCTACCTGAAAAAAAAAAAAAAAACTGTTTATCTGTAAGGACTCAAGCTTGGAGTAATAATGCAACATATATTTTGCATGAAATTGATTTCCCTGGGTATCATTTAAAAAAGTGTGAATTGTCTGCCTTGTAGAAGTGAAATGGCTTTTTGTTCCCATAGAACACAGCCAATCAGCTTTCTTGTGGTAAATATATAATAATAATAATAAATTAAATCTAGTATAGATTATATTTAAAAAAAAACTAATTATTTAAAAAAAAATACAGAATAATATTAATAATTAGAATAACAAGGGCTGATGAATTGACCATATTTATTTTTAGAGTATATTTCATAAAATAAATACAGCTTTGGTGAGCATAAGAAACCTTATTCAAAAAAATTAAGAAATCCTACTGACCCAAAACTTTTGAACAATCATGTATATATTATATATATAGTACCGTACAGTACATTAAGTATATTAAGAGTAATGAGTGCTTATAAATTCTACACAATAAGACGAGAAACACTTACTATGAAAGTAAATATAGTCAGTTTTGAAATGTAGTCAATTTCCACTTGTCTTTAATGCTCATCCTCAACGAATCGGCTCCGTGAACTAATTTGGACTTTATGAGGTGGATTTAGGTGCTGTCTGAATATCTTACCTGTGGAAGAGCAGAAGCAGCTTTATTTAACTGTGGCTGTGGAAGCTAAAGGGTCAGCTGAGAGGAGCAAACGCCTGCAGTAAACAGTGTCAGCAATTTATGCCTGAGTGCTGCTGATGCTACAGCTCATTAAAAAAACAGCCCTCTAGCATCCTTACCACCTCCAGAGAGAAAGACAGAGAGAGAGAGAGAGAGAGAGAGAGAGAGAGAGAGAGAGAGAGAGAGAGAGAGAGAGAGAGAGAGAGAGAGAGAGAGATGGAGGAGCCTTTTGTGCAAGAGGCAATCAGCTCTGTTGTCTTGTTGTCAAAGGACTACTTTACCACAGCGCTTCAGAGGTGTTTAGAAATTGCATGTCATAAGCCTCCAACGGTACGGTGAAATTGGTCAAAAGCCGAAGGAAACAAGATTACTTTATTGTTATTCTTCGAACATTCCCGTGCCTTAGATCAACGTGAGATGAGCGAAGTGAGCAGCTACTTCGGGTACAGAAACAGGTGGCAGATTAATGTAGCATGCAACGGAAATATTACAAACCGTTTTCTTCTCGGGTCCACAAAAAAAAGTGTGTTGTTAAAATGGCTCATTATTGGGGAATTATTAAGATTTTTTTAATGTTTTTGAAAAAAAAAAAAAGTGCTCACCAAGGCTGCATTTATTTGAATAAAAAATTCAGTAAAAGCAAGAATATTGTAAAATATTACTATAATTTAAAAGAAATGTTTTCTATTTAAATATATTTAAATTCATTTAATTTCTGTGATGACAAAGCTGAGTTTTCATACACCAGTTTTCAGTGTTTTTATTGTTGGTGCTTAATTATTAATAATGGTTCTTAATATCATACTGAAAACAGTTTTTTAAACCTTAATATTTTTGTGGAAACCATGATACATTTTCTCCCCATGTTTGAATAATAGAAAGTTTAAAAGAACATTTATTTGAAAGAGAAATCTTTTGTAATATTATAGTATTGTTAGTTTTAGCATCTATGCTGAAAAAGATTTATTTATTTATTTTTTTAATATACTTTTTGTTTTTGTTTTTTTGTTTTTTTTTACCTAAACTTTTGAGCGGTAGTGTATCATGGTTTCCGCAAAACAAAAATATTATGCAGCAAAAACTGTTTTCTACACATATACTTACATATATATATATATATATATATATATATATATATATATATATATATATATAGGGGTGGAACGATACATGTATTCGTAACGAACCGTCACGGTACGGGCAGCTCCGTTCGATGCATGAGGCCTTACAAACAAATACAGGCAATTCACCCTCAATCCAGAAGGGGGCGCCCGCAGTAATGCAACGTTGTTTGATAACCGCTAGCTGAAGAACAGCGAATGCCATGAGTTACGCACTTGAAAACAAAGCCCCCTAGACCGTGACTATGTGCTGATTCTGAATGCGTCTCTCACATAGACTGACAAAGGAGTATACTTTAAAGGCTTGCGCACTCAACTGTTTGCCAAATGGAGCTTTGTGCTCGTGTATCCTACCTCCCTCTTTCGGCACAAATCCACATATTCCATAATACTTCCATATTTGCGATGTAACGTATCTGAATGCTAAACTATTATTTATTATGTAAATGATAGGCTTTGTACTTCAGTTGCGTTACAACGGTGACTCAGAGGCGGGCGTGCTGATGTTTGGTTCACTGTATTTTATTTTGATAAAGTACAAACTGTGCTGTCAATTTAGCAATGCTGGAACTGATGTGTTTTGTGTGTGTGTGTGTGTGCGTGCGCGCTCCGGCGCGATCACTTCAACTGTTTCCTTATACCAGCAGAATCAACTTTAAACATTTATTGTCTTATTAATAATGCATCACTGTATAAAGGTCTGCTTTTATATGTGTACACTCACAATGAAAACAAAATGTGCTTTTGTAAAATAAGGAAAACAAATAGAATGTCGATTTCTCCCATTTGAGTTTCCTTTCTGTGAACAAATTAAGTAAACTGTGTCACAAAAATTAACTAAAAAAACTCAGCATATATAGGCTACGTTAAATGTCGCACTGTTTTTCCCCCCTTGTTTATCTGTAAACTAAATCAAATATATTTCAAGAATTTATTCCTTGTATACTATGTACTACATAGTATATATGTACTGCAGATTTTATATATATATATATATATATATATATATATATATATATATATATATATATATATATATATATATATATAATATTTAGTATTTCCACGTGTAGGTGGAAAAAATTGTAATTTGTAATACTGTCTGTTCAAAACAAATGAAAAGAAACCGAGCATAGTAGATTTGTTTTTTTCCCCTGTTGTACCAAAATCGTATCGAACCGTGACCCCCGAACCGAGGTACCCACCGAACGGTGACATCTATGTACCGTTCCACCCCTAATATATATACATACACACACACACATATATATATATATATATGTTGGAAGGGCAGAAATATTTAAGTTGAGCTAATTTTATTGCTTGGGCTTAGTTGAGAGTACATATTATATTAAGTCTACACAAAGATATTTGAAAAACATTGAATGAACAGTTATTTTCAAATCCAGTCAACGATTAGCTATGCTAATGTTGATTAAACTAATAAAATCAAATCCAGCCAACACTGAGATCATTCTGCACGTGCACGCGCCTGAGTGACTTCGTGGGAGAAACAGCGCCATCTTGTCAAATTCATGAGTCATGTCCCACTAAATAAATATTTTTAGATTAAATTTATCGACAAAAACAAACAGCATATCCGATATTTTTGAGTGGATATTTAGAAGTGTTTTATAAGTCGTGTGCCTGAAGAAAAATGAATATTTAGGCTATGTTACATGTAGGCCTATGTTAAGTTCACGCATCAGGTAAGTGGAACTGAATTTGTACTTAGACTGATTTTATCAGTGCTTGTATATTAAAAAAAGGTGTAAATGTATTATTTAAAACATATGTATTTATACACATACGTACAACATATAAAAAAAAAAAAAAAAAAAACATTGAATAAGCGTTGTATGAATATGTCTGAGGGAAATGAGCTGTTTAAGGGAACGTGGTCTTTCTTCTCATTTAATCCATAAAACACTTAATGCCAAAAACTGTGTTACTATAATGAATTTTAGGTTTAATTTTGGCGTGTTGTATGATATTTTTGTGTTTCCGTGACGTTAAAAGATATGAAGAGATTGCGCGGTCTCTCTTAAATAACCCATTGATGCTTACCACGACGAAATGTGTAAACCACAGTAATACGCTTATTTGAAGTTAACATGGGCATGTTGAATGGGTTTTTTTGTGTGTGCAAACTTTTGCAATTGTCCCATGAAGTTAAAAGTCGACATTAAACGTGACTAACAACCGCGGCTCTTTTCAAACAGAGCGGATTACACAGCGTTTCTGGTCTCGTGAAGGCACTTAGGAGAGGAGTTCGTTCCGAACGAGAATAACTGAATCCTTTTACAAGGCTGTTGTCAAAGCAGACTGCGTCTCTGTCAGTTCCCTAGGTAGTGAATCACTAGATCGTGCACACGAGTCCCTGTACTGGTAAAGAGACCATGGCTTAGTAAACATTGGGACAATTGATCTATCAATTTGTAAAATGTCACCACGAGTATTTACCAACAACAGGCAGGCATATTTTGATATTATTTTAATGCTGTTTAAGGTAGACTTATAACTTACTTTCAACACTAAGACTTAAGGTAATATTTGTAAAAGTTTAGAGTGTTTACTACAATTAAAATGTGCTTTATTGTTCTCAGTGGCATCTACGCTAATTTTAGACTGTCTCATTCTTATTCTGAGGTCACCGTAGCCACCCAGATCCAGACTGTATCCATCAGATGGTCACTGCAGTCACCCGGATCCAGTCCGTATCCAACCCAGATGGTGGATCAGCACCTAGAGATGACTTCTACAGCCCTGAATGTCAGCGGAGACCAGGACAACTAGATGAGCCTCAGAGACAGATCCCCTCCGAAGACCACGTCACCTAGACAGCCATCAGGACAAGACCACAGGAACCAGACCAGTTCTCTGCACAATCTGACTTTGCTGCAGCCTGCAATTAAACTGCTGGTTTTGTCTGGCCAGAGAAGAACGATGGAGTTTTGGTTCCTTCGACACACAATTTTTCTGTTTAATACTGTAAAGCTGCTTTGACACAATCTGTATTGTAAAAAGCACTATGTAAATACAGTGACTGGACTTTACTTGACTCAGTTCAGTTGAACTGTAACACCTGGTTCATTTATTTTTTCTGACTTCTGCCTCATTTTAAAGATGTAATTGTGAACAGTAGTAATATTTGTAAATGTTTGTTTGCAAACATTTTGTTTAACTTTAGTCTTTTTTATTTTATGTTCGTTAAACAAATGTTTAAAATAAATTTTGCAGTTGTATTACAAATGTAATGTTTGACAACTGGAGCACTTTAAAGGGATAGTTCACCCAAAAATGGAAATTTGCTGTTATTTTATTTACCCTCTGGCTATCCCAGATGTCAGTGACTTTTTTTCTTAAGTAGAACAGTAAAGAAGTTTTTTATCTGAAACAGTTATCCTTGGCGATTCATACACTGCACGTCTGTGGCTGCCGGTTTTTGATTGGTTAGCTTCTTAAGACCTCAATGTGTCCTCAGGAGCCTTTGGTAATTTGGTCTTGTCTGTATATGTTTATTTGACTCTCAAAAGCCGGTAGCCAGAGACGTGCAGTTTATGAATTGCAATGTTTTCAAAGACAATGTTTTCACCTAATATGAAAAAGTAAATTTCCTTTACTGTTCAATAGAAGGGAAAAAAAGTTAACTACATCTTGGATGGCCTGAGGGTGAGTCAATTAACAGCAAATTTTCATTTTTTGGATGAACTATCCCTTTAAGCCTATATGTTTAGTCTGTATGACAAATGTTATAAATGCAGATTGTTATTAAATAAAGGCTATTATGTTTTGTAATGTGTGTGTTTTAGTGATTGATAGACACCAGGTAATAATTTTCTTAAACTCAATATAAAATATAACTAGTTCCACAGCAATTTCTTATGATGCCCAAATAATAAATCTTAGTTGAGGTAACATATGAAACACGGAGTGAATGATTAAATTTTAATTGACACAATTTGCTGTAGTTTTCTAAATGTTTGACCAATTAAATAATTTTTGTTGAATGGACTATAAACCTTTCAGTAAGGGTTGAGCTAACTAAAAATAAACAATACAGACAACACTCTGAAGACAGAAATTGACTGAACGTAAAATTCCTGTGGAACTTGTTACTAAATGATAATTAGTTGAAACCGCTTTAAATTTTTTACAGTGTACATATATATATATATATATATATATATATATATATATATATATAAGGCTCTACATACACACATTGTTCTAACCCTGTACTGAAATAATATATCAACAAACCATAAAAAAAAACTATGAAAGTATAATACTACAGCATCACTTTCACACAGCTACTATGTTGTCCTCGGGACTGCAGTCAAAAATCAGACTTCAACTTGTTCCTCTAAGAAGGCCTTGAAAGATTGGGAATAGTCTTGGAAAATGCTGTGCAAAATTGCACTTGCTTTCGAGGAGCGAGAGCTCTCCCATATCAGAAAATAGGTTCGGCTGGCCTGGTCTTCACCACTCTAAGCAAAAGACATCGTGCACGACAGAAGTGGAACATGAATCACTTTGATTTCTGGATTGATTTCTCAACTGAGTCTTCAAAACTCACAAATTCAAAACCGAGCTGTTAGCCAAGAGAAATCAGAGGGTCTCCAATTCCACCCAGACCTCTCTGCTCTTCAAAAGATGGACATGGTCTGAATCTTTCTGCCATAAAATTCAAACACTTGAGAAGTTCAACTCCCTAGGACTGAAAACTGCAGAAATCGTTGTTCTGTGTGTTGCATGGCTTGGATTTGCTCAATGAAATAAACATGAATCTGCACAGTATGATCTTCATCATGTGTTTGTATGACTGCTAAAGAAGCTTTTCTTAACTAACCTGTACTTCAAAGCGATAACAAACCCTTTAGCACAACCTTGAGACTCAAAAGGACACAAAAAATAATGAAGCCAAAGATGCTTGATCTTTTTGCCTGGCTCAGATTGATCATGGCCTTGTTCGGAGGAAGACTGATATTCACTACAAGTTCATAATAATCAGTAACTATAGCTTAGAAAAGGTTTTTGTGTTGTTATTGTTAAATTAAATATGACCCAAGAGGTCAATTAACATTATTTGATGTGCACCAACATACGGGAAGACTTCAAAAAAAAGTCCATCAATACAGATATCTACAATGCGCACACAAATAAAAATGCTTTCACTAAGGATTGGCAATCTGGATTGAAGTAATTTCTGAGGGGAGATGATATCTTATTTGGGGAACCAGATTAAGTTGTGTTGTGAAGATCATCAATACTGTCACGCTGCTTAATTCCCTTCTCTCGAAAACTCACACAGAGGCCTTTAAAGACCGCTCTAAAGCCCAGTCATGCCATCATGCTGAGAAACGTTCCATGTATATGAATATATCAAATACTATTCTAAAGGACAGAGTCAATTTCCATGAATGTGGTACATTTGAAATGATAAATAGCTAGTTTTACCCATCACATTCCCCCTTAAATCTGTCTCACCTCAAAGATCTTGAATTTCTAGACTTCTAATGTCTAAAAAATAAAATCATACAATAATTACAAAAGTAATATTTATATGTGTGCCAATTTCTGCATTAAACACTACTTCCTTGAATTTTTAAAACATAATTTTTACCCTGTTTACAGAACAGTGGAAAGTTAAGTAAACAATCTCATTAAATTTTCTCAATTTTTACAAAACCTTCAGAGACTTTTGTACAATTAAATATTATAAAATCCTGTAAAGGAAAAAAAAAAAAAAAAAAACTTTTTCTTTAATTTAAGGGAAAATATACCCAAGTTACCCAAATTTACCCATGTACACATTCTGTTCTTGTTTTTAAATGTTATTAATTGAAGTTTATTTAATGTTTATTGCTAGAAAAATTCCACATCCCATATAAGACTAACAGAAAATACAACTGCTTATAAAATTGTTTACCTCCTTAGATTAACCACCGTCTTGCACTGACCATTAAATAAATACATAAATAAATGAGTATCAAAAACTACAAAATGTACTAAAAATTTAATTAGCTGTTTTCTTTTTAAATTGTATTAATTTTGATGTTAATTTAATGTTTGCAAACCCCACAGAAAACAAATAGAAAAAAAAATAGATGAAATTTGAAATTCACATGAAATTTAATTTGACCTCATGAGATTAACCACCTTTCACTCACCATTAAATTAATACATGAATACATTTAGAAATGTTACTCCCTATTTTGGATCCAATTTATGGAAAGTACCAGACATCCAGACTTCTCCGGAAACCAACTTCTGTCGAGAGTTAGTTCAACTACCATGCACAAATAAGATCAAAACAGGTGCATCTGAACTTCAAAGAGTGCAAAACTAGACCAGGGTCTAAATTACAAATTGTAATTGGCAACATTATGGTAATTTGCGAAGTGTTCACATATGCAAATCACAAAGCAAACTGCTAAGCAAATGAGTCGTTCCACTCAAGGAGTTAATGATTGTGTTTTTGTGACATTTATTTTCACATACAGCATTTTTTTTTTTTTTTCACTGAGAGGTTTAGCATATGTGTTTATACAGTCTTTCCAGAAATGCTAAGAACCAGCCCGGTGGTTTTGTTTGGCTGCGGTAGCATCTCATGGAGCTCCAGCTGCTCCTGTGTACAACGAGGGCACGGATGAATGTAAACTCAAGGCCTCCTGCACTCCTGCCTGATTCAGCCACCCCCTCTGGCCTGCGGGGCTGCCCGGGGCAATAATCCTGCTGCCTGACACTCAAAGAGCTTCATGGGTTTCTGCTCCCTTCACCACCGGCTCCACATTCACTCACAGAACTCTAAAGCAGCCACAAGGACACATCCACACACACATCTAAGCGCACACACAGAGAACGAATTTAACACGCAGCCTCGAAAGCTGATTTATTCTTTACATAGTTGATAATTGTCCTTAAATTATATAGAGGGGGAGGTGAGATGAGGACGTGTTAGAATCCTAAAGGAGTTTGTCAGACTTTCGCTTGCAAATTACTTTTTAGGGCAGAGCAAAGGCTGGCAATTGTCACACACTGTGATGACAAGCGATAATTGCAGTTTTAACATTGCCGTAAAGCCAATCCGACTGAAAAAAAAATAATAAAAAGAGGCAAAATGTTCCTTTCTCATTAGCGCTGGCGTTTGGGCCCAGGTCCCGCGCAGGCAGGGCAGACCGAGCTCCAACACGGCTAATTACTGTGGGAACCTGGGACCACAAATTCTGAGGAACCGCCTCACCTCTAAGCAGCCGTGGAAACTTGCATTTCCAGTAGACGTCCCTTGTATGGCACGGCACCTACTCCTAATAAAACACCAAATTGTTTGACAAGCAATTTCTCAAAGCACCTTTATGTCCGCAATTACTCACCGTCTGACATCTCGGCCCTCATATTGCATTAGCACATGGCTTTGTATGTTGTGTGGCTCTGGGGAAAACAGAAAGGTGCAGTGCAGCCTCAACTCATCACGCTGGGCTGCGTTCCAATTCGATATGTATGAACTCAGGTGCATGTTTTTGCCTCGGGATCATGTGATTCACGTTGCGACGTGTCTGACGTCCCCACCTGCCGGCCCGCCACTTAGGAAGGGCGAGTCGCAGTGAATTACTTCAGCTCCGTGAAGCGCTGCTGCCCAGAGGAGGATTTCTACTCTAGCTCGGGATCGGGTGAATTACCACACCGACAGTTTTGCTCACTGCTACATCACTCCAGCAGAACTAATGGAGCTAATCTACGGTCTAAAGGTCGAGTCGGGGAAGATTACAGTGTAGTCTTAAACTGACAGCATGACCTTATCATGACTAATGCCCCTGTGCCTATCAACACCTGGCTGGAACAGCATGCTTTTACCTGAGTGCTACTGTGGTAGAAATGTTTGAGGTATTTATACCAGAAAGTGTGACTACCTGCTAGGGAACCCCTTAAGTCCAAAGTATACTTCAGTTTTGAAACATATTTTTAGAGTATGTGCATAGCCTTTTAAATTATAGTCCATTTGATAGTGTGCACAGACACAGGTGCTCGGCAAATTGTTGCCACATTGTACTAATTTGTTCCCTCATTTTGATTTAATTTATGGGAACAATCTAGTACAAAATGTCCACGATTTACTAAAAGGAACACATTCTTAATTTGTGAACATGAATTAAAATAAAACAAAGGAATGAATTAGAACAACGTGGCCAATTTTCTAAAACAAAAGAACAAATTTAAAGTTTGTGAGCAAGGTTTAACTAAAATTAGGGAACAAATTTGTAACGTGGCCTAGATTTATTAAAACGAGGGATCAGTTCTTAATTTATTGCCATGATTTAACTGAAACAAGGGAACAAATTTGTACAATGTGTCCACAATTTACTAAAAACAAGGGAACAATTTCTAAATTTTTGGCCATGGCTTATTAAAATGAGGGAATGATTCTGGACAACATGTCAGGAATTTACTAAAACAATGGAACAAATTCATGATTACAATAAATATATTCTTGTCTGCTTGTCACGTCCGGGGTTACATACTATTTAATTAGCTCTTCATCAATTCACGAATCCCCTGCAGTTTCCTTACAAACCTCCAGGGCTTCAAAACACCTGTTTGGGAAATCCTATCCATGGTAAATATTGCACATAAACATACACCTACAAACCTTCATGCAGTACAGGCGACGCTGTGTCTTCGTTATCCATAAAGGAAAAGGGAAATTAAAATAATGGCGGTGAAACGGACTCCTTCAGTGCTCTGTGTTGTGAGTCTCAGCTCAAATGTCAGCGGGGCTGCTGTGGCAGGTTAAGCAATGTGTCCCTCGCAGCTAAAGCAGACAGGCTGTGACACTGCCATGGCTCTCCTGTACCCACCTGGCCCAGGCAGATCCATAACCCTGTGTCTAATGGAAATGTCAGAAGTAGCGTTTGAGCCGCAGTCACGCACCCCTCCCAAGGCGCAACTACACGCGACAGGCTGTGTCATAACCAGACCGCTCTCTCGTCTCTGACAGACCGCGCTTGGCAGCGGCCCTGCCTTCTCCCTCAATAAACAATCCCCAACAATGTGGGAACAGAGACCACCCGCCGCGAAAACAACATGGGATGGGGCCTAGTTTTATCTCGTGACTCAAAATAGCTTCTGTCTCTGAAACCACGCTCAGGTGCCCTGTCAGCTTCCTGCGACAGCAAACGGCTCAGAGAGAAAGAATTAATACAATAGCGTCTGAGTGGGTCACAATCAAAGCACGCTTACAAATACTGTTTGGGAATAAACTTCAAGTCGCGCATCCACGGATGAAGCGGTGTTCCCCGTGGACAGATACAGAGAGGTAGCTTTCTGCTGCTGGAATTCAGAATGAGATTTGTGGCAACATTTCTATTTACAACCTCTCACGTATCCGGGATAATCTGGTGAAATCTTTCATTAACACTTAGATAGTTAAATACAAAAAAGCATTCACAGTGCATTGAACGTCTGTATTGTGACAAGTGTCTAACAGTATTCAGTGGAAAATAATGCAGGGCTAAACCTAATTTTTAAACATCTGAATGTGATGAAGGAAAAAGGGTGAAATATGTTAAAGCAACATGTTAAGCTAACTTTAGAATATATGAAACTTTATGCTGCTTGTGTCAGTCTACACTGGAAAATTCAAAGCTGCATGTCATATTTAAAATTACCTCTAATATAGACAAAGGAGCTCCTTTGGTATAAAACACAGATTGTGATAAAGTGGCTGGAGTAGCTGTGCAGATCATCAAAAATACAAAGAAAAAAAATAATTCATGATTCACAAACAAATGACTCTTATGAACTGGTTCTTTTTAGTAAATCAGACTGTGCAACCAATGTAGTCAGATTCAAAGACAAATGACTTTTTTGGGTGAATCAAAAATCACACAGCGCAATCAGTCCAATTCACAAACAATAAAATTACTATTATGAATACATTTTTTTCTTTAGTGAATCAAAACCATACAGTGTAACAAGTGTAGTCTGATTCACAATAAAAAAGACTCTTATGAACCAACTCTTTTTAGCAAATCAAATAACACTGTGCAACCAATGAGGTATGATTTGCGAACAATTGAATCTTTTGAGCAGGTTCTTTTTTGTGAATCCAAAACAATACAGTGCAACAAGTGTGGTCCGATTCAGAAACATATGACTCTTACAAACCAATTCTTTTTAGAAAATCAAATAACAGTGCGAACAATGTAGCCAGATTTGCAAACAAATGACTATTTTGAAAAGGTTCTTTTTTCAAAAACCATACAGTTCAACTACTGTATCTGCATTCACAAACAAGTGACTCTTATGAGCCGGCCCTTTTAAACAAGTTATCATTGTATTAGCATTCATTCATATGTTAAAAAATAAATAAATAAATAAAAAGGTGTAAAATAAAATTAAATAAAAAATATGATAAATAAAATATGCCAAATTCAGTCAAATCCAAATAAAATGGAGAGCTTGTGAATCAGAATCAAATCAGAAAATCAATATCTATAATTTAATAATAACACAAATTAACTGTGCAATTATTCATAATTTATTAATAAAGCAAAATTGGGTCAGTTTTGATGATATGTTGCCAAAATATCATTCAAATACACCAAATGCTTCTTGTTCAGTCAGCCTGTGAGTAGAGCTCCGCTGCCAAACAAATCAATGCAACCCAGCAGATCCCTGATTTTAGGTTATGCAGGTGTCTGTGGAATTCAGTGTTGTTTGTGCAGGCTTGCGTGTGTCTTTTTGTGAATATTTAACTATGTGTGTGTGTACATATTCTGTATGTGTCTGATGTGTGTGGAATGATAGCAGATGATTCAGAGAGAAAGAAAAAGAGATGGCACAGAAATTATAGCTCAGAACAGCCTCCAATTGCCATCAGGGACTTTGTAAGTCAGCAATTAGAAACACACATTTCTGTGATTAGTTGAAACTCAATGGGCCAGCAATCATGTCATAGTGAATCCTGTCAGACGCACAATCTCTTCCACTCTCAGGTTAAAGAAAGGCCGCTAATCACAGCAGACCACGCACACCACACAAGACACTTCCACTTTTTCTTTATATTGAGTTTGAAATAACTTGGCATAAAAAAAAGTGGGGGCAAAGGTTTTTTTTTTCCCCCCCAGCCGGTTTCATTTCTCAATGTCAAACATTCGCCTTGCAAAGCTCATGGGATGTTGAGCAGCAGGTTTTCTCTAGCCCTATAACTGCTGGATGATTTTTGAAGACATAGATCAGTTCTTGGCATGTTGTAGCTGAACATATGTCACGATCCGTCATTGTAGTCTTAGTTAATGCTAGTCTTGCTCTGTAACCGATGTGTTACTGAGGCTGTTTTTGGCTTTACCGATTCAGAAATCTGCTGGAAGATTTCACTGGAGTCCATCCAAGATTTACAAAACACAAGGGAGAAAAAAAACCTTGGATCTGAGTAATGGACTAACTGGCAGGAGGAGAAGAATCAGATGTGACAGATTAAAAGCCAGACAACTGTTTGCTGCATGTGTGTTATTACCTAATTGTGTTGTTAAAATATTACGTCTTTGCGATGCGTTTAATGAAATTTTAGGCTCATGCCATATCAAATCCACACAGACTGTATGCTAGAACTTAACTGGCACTTTAACACGTGAACCCTGTGAAATTGCTGTAAAATTGCGAGATTAATTTCTTTTCTAGTAGAGGTACCACATTTGTTTTTCAGACAAGTATTTACATATTTTATATGTACTGCTACCATTCACAGACCACAAACAAATTGCCATTAAAACTCTGTAATTGCATCGGCTCCTACTTCAGTATGAATATCCTTCTGCTATGAAAAACAAAACGAAACTTTCCGTACACTGAAAGGGAATTATGTCTTTCAATAAAATAAAATAAATAATAATAAAATTAAATTAAATTAAAAGAACACTGCTAATAATAAATGTTTCTTGAGCACCAAAATCAGAATGATGAATGATTTCTGAAGGATCATGTGACACTGAAAACTGGAATAAAAACTGGAATAACTGCTGAAAATTCAGCTTTGCATCACTAGGACAAATTACATTTTAAAATATATTCAAATAGAACAGAGTTATTTTGAATCTTAATAATATTTCACAATTTTACTGTATTATGATCAAATAAGCACAGCCTTGGTGAGAAACTTGTTTGAAAACATTAACAGACGCAAACTTTTGAATGGGAGCGTTTGTTCGATGTCTATCATGTCAAATACTATAGGTTTTCACATTTTACGTGACCAATCATGTTCGAATACGTGAACGTTTGAGCTAAGGTGATATTTATCAGTAAAAAACAACAAAAAGTCTCACATTCTTCACACAATGGTACATGACCTTAGAATACTAAAGTGCACAAACTATTTGGATGACTATATTGATTTCTCCTTCATTTTTCAAGTTTTCTCTTTGTCATTTTTCAAGCTCACAGCATCCATCCCCATTCTTTACCATTGAAGGGAAAAGAAAACCCTAGGACAATCTGCTAGACTTGTTATTTTGTGCTTCACAAAAGACGGTTTGGACTGACATGAGGATGAGCAAAATAACAATGTTCATTTTCAATGAGTAAACTAACTCTTTAAGCCATTGCAACAACAGACTCTGTCCACAAAAGACATCTAAATGTAAACATGGCTCTAAATCTTCTGTAAAGGCAAAGGCAAAGTAAAATGCAAGTGAATACATACACGTACTGTACAGTACACTAGCAATTGTGGCAATATACACCTTCTCTCCCAGGTCTTCACCCTGAATGCCATCTGAAACAAGTCAAAAGGAAAACTGCGGCCACTTCACCTTGGCCTGCCCTGACAATACTGACAATACACACAGGAATCAGAAGAGTTATAATATCAGATTAGCTCTCTTGAGTGTTTTAAATGGACTAAATGGAGTGTCAGAGAGGGGCCAGCCGTTGTGCTGAACAGTCTCTCCACATGTCAATCAAGCACTTGAATGGGAAAGCTTTGGACTACGGGTAATCTTTCAATACACAGAGGGGGGGAAAGCACAAAATTCACTGACATGCTTTCCCAAGGCCCTCAAGTCCTCAGAAAACATGACTAAGACTCTCTCGAGGTGCTTGATGTGAAATATCAGGAGTGTTTGCTCAGGATTATGGACTTTTGATGACGGATTATTAATAGTCAGGTTAATGTCACGGCTGTTTGGAGCGGTCAGGGGCAAAGCTGGATTTTGGTTATGTTTGGTTATACAGGATTGTGGAGTGTTAAAGTAATAGTAAAATAAATATATTTGTATTTAAATATATTAATAAATATACTTCTTATAATTAGTATATAAGCAAATAATACATATTCAGGACTTATATCAATAGAGGCAAAAAAATAAATCCTAAAACAGCAAATTGCAACATGAGACATTCATTTAATTTATAAAATATTTGTAATTTTATATGTGTTGAAACCTGGCATGAACACATAACAACTTACTGGTGTCACAAGTTCAGATAAAAAACACAAACCTCATTTACTTGCTTACTTGCTTTCTGAAAACACAGCCGAGACACTCTCGAGGTGCCTGGTGTGAAATATCAGGAGTGTTTGCTCAGGATTATGGACTTTTGATGATGGATTATTAATAGTCAGTTTAATGTCACGGCTGTTTGGAGTGGTCAGGGGTGAAGCTGGATTTTGGAGAGTTGTGTGCATGAAGGTTCTGAAAATATGATTTAACTAACCTCGCAATACAGTCAACAGGGTTAAGGTGAGAGTTCTTGCGCGACAAATACAACAACACCATGAACAGATCGACGAGAGAGAGATGGAGAGAAGACAAAGACATACACAATCTTCACGACCACTAATGATATGAAAAAAACCTTTGATGTCACAAGCTAAATCAGCTTCATTACTTCTGAAAAGGACTGGTGATGCAGGTTCATTCGAGGTGATTGACTGAAGTTGCTCATGCTTTTATCTGGAGATTTAAATGAAGTCGATCACAGCTCAAACACCTCTGCAATGAGTCCCAGAGAAGTTAGCAAAAAGCATGTTACAAAAAGTGTGCCAAGAAGTTAAAAAAAAAAAGCGTGTTAATGTACATAAAAGAAACGGAAACAAAAACTTCAAGGCCCAAACCCATTTTCTAAATAACTCAAAGAGTCATGGGTGAATGGAGTGATTTATCCAGGCTTGTGTCAGCTGACAGTTCTGAGGGAAGCTAAATGATTCCTGCTCCCAAGTATTATTGAGGTAATCTTAGAGGTGGGGGGAATGGAGATCATCCATCAGTCAGAAGGGTGCCATTTTTAGGTCTAAGCCAACACATGTCGTTCATTTTCCTGCATGTCATGTCATATCTGGAAGATTCTGGACGTGTGAGGTAATGGATAGATTTTGGGTGACCAAATCTGATCCCTGGAGTTCAGTCACAGTCCAGCAGATGGAAGAAAAGAGAGCGCTTCATTTGATTTCCTGCTAGCGGCTAGACTTCATGAAATGAACATTATTTTAGGTGTAGGACCACCTGGAATTTGGTCCTCTACACCTGTGACAGGTGAACTGTGAGACTGAAAATAGCACCAGCACAGACTGGATTTTGGATACTAGTAGTAGGGAATTATTACTGGTATCTTGCAAACGCTGTACTTCATTTGGTTGCAGAATTGGATTATAAAGGGATAGTTCACCCAAAAAATTAACTCATAAGTATATTTTAAGAATGTTTCAATTGCTTTTGTTTAAAAATAACATCGACTTTTATTGTATAGAAACAAAGAAAATAAAAGCCTACAGGTTTTGAACAACATGAGAGTGAGTAAATAATGACAAAATTTTCCATTTTTGTGAACTATCCTTTTACAGCAGCTAGTACATTGCAAGCTCTTCATAAAGTAATGTGTTGCATAATTTGACATTAAGTTTTAGTGATCCCTTAAGTGCTTTGCACCTTGCAAAAATATTGGTTCTGCTTGAAAATGTTTAATGTTCCAAACATATTTTTCCTCATGTAACCGTCAACATAAAGAATCATGAAATAAAATAAATTGTAGATACAGTATTAGTATATTTGCATTTAAAATAATAATATTAATAAATATACTTGTATAGGTTGTATATTTATAGTTAAAATAATTAGTATACACTACTGTTCAAAAGTTTTTGGTGGGTAAGAGTTTTTAATTAATTTGGAATGATGTCTCTTAACGCTCACCAGGGCTGCATTTATTTGATCTAAAATACAGTAAAAATACTATTTTGGAATATTATTACAATTTAAAATAACTATTTTCTGCTTCAGTATATTTTAAAATGTAATTTATTCCTGTTGATGGCAAAGTTGAATTTTCAGCAGCCGTTAAAGGGGTCATATGATGGTGCTAAAAAAGAACATTCTTATGTGTATTTGGTGTAATGCAATGTGTTTACGTGGTTTAAAGTAAAAAAACGCATTATTTTCCACATATTTTACATTATTTTATGTCCTCTAAGCCCCGCCTTTCTGAAACGGGTCGATTTGTACAAAGCTCATCGATGTAAAACATCGAGGTGTGCTCTGATTGGCCAGCGATCCAGTGCGTTGTGATTGGCCGAATACCTCAAGCGTGTGACGGAAATGTTATGCCCCTTACCATAATGTAATGCCGCGTCCCGGTGACGACATAAAAAAATTAAAAGCCATTTCAAACGAGGCATTTGTTGCATCCAGTGAAGACATAATTACTGATTATAATGACTTATACTGTCTTTTTACGCGACGCGTTGCATCGCACCGTGTAAACATAACACCATGTCTGCATTTGTGATCGGAGAAACACAAACAACAAGCACACCTCCACACTGCTCAAAACTCACGTTTGAATATTAAAGTTAAGTAGCAGATTAATAATAAAACATAACTTACTTACAGGCTGTGAGTCAGAAGTGCCAGACTGTCCTTGTAAAGTTGGAACTGCCCCACTTTAGAGTAAAAGCCTTTCTGTAACAGTCGTTGTCCAGCAAATTCTGTGTGAGTAATCCTCACTCCCCTGTTCTAGCGACTGTTAGAGCGCCCGTTTCCCAGTTCGAAGCCCGCTCGGAGCGGTTACATGCACAACCGGCCTTGTTCTCTCCCATGTTCAGAAAACAATCCTCCGTGAAACTCGAGTATTTGTGTTGTACTGCTTTGGGACAGTGTTGTAAATAAAACTCAACCACAGATTTATTGTTATGTCCTCTTTTGGAAGCCCAAAAAAAGTACTTTTTCTTTCGCATCCAAACACACAGCGTCTCTCCACAATGGCGCCTCCTTTCTTTGCGTATACATTTGGGCGGTGTTGTGCAAATCTCCCCACATCGTGACGTAGAGATGTGGGGGTGTGTTAGAATGAGCCGTTTTAGGTGGGTGTGGCTGACTCTTAACTTTAATAAAGAATATCTCTTTGGATTTGAGACTTCAGTCTTTACAGACTTTACAGATCTTCTTTATGCACCAAGAGCTTTTAAGACTCCAAAGAGAAAGGAAAAGTTGCAATCGCATCATATGACTCCTTTAAAACTATTAAAACATTAAAACTAAAGCAGCCATGCTGCTTATCTTTTTTCTTTTCTTTTTTTTGGAAACCTTTTTTTCAGGATTATTTTATGTAAAGAACGTTCAAAAGAACAGCATTTATTTGAAACAGAAATCTTTTGTAACACTATAAATGTCTTTACTTTTGATCAGTTTTTAATGCGCGCTTTTTGAATAAAAGAAAAAAAAAACTCACTGACACCAAACCTTTAAATGGTAGTATATAGGCAAATAATAAATATTCATGAATGGTAACAACAGGGGCAATAAATACTTTGCTCTAATGGTGCAACACTAAAATATTGAGTAATGAGTTGTAACTTAGTTCCTTTTTACAGTACAACTGGAAAAGTGCTGGTTTCCCCACTAGGCTTCTTAACCAGCAAGACAACTTTACTTAAGCTACATAACCAGGGGGGAAAAAAGAACTAGTTGACTGGCTTAATCAGATTTAGAGGAGTCTGTGTTCCTCACTAACCTCCTTCATTATGAGATAAGAAACCCTCTGCTTCTGGCAGCAGACATGACAGTAGAGCAAATCCTTTGACGTGCCCCCTGACATATCCTGGACCGGTGATGTTGTACTCACGTCATTTTCAGATGACCATCAGCCTCAGTCTGATTAAAAGACTTAAGCAAACTTGCAGGGTGACGTGGCCATCATTTTAAAGCTGTAATTATTTCTCCTCGCAAGCCAAAGGCGGCTGTTCTTTTATTAGGTTTCTGTTTAATTACCCTCGGATCTGAATTCCACAAGGTTTCCCCATTCATTAAAGCAATTAGGATTACAGATCAGGACGAAGTGTCATCTATAGACAGAACAGATGACATATTTTCATCTAGCCATTAGTTTGTTCTCTCCTATGCAGCCAATGAGACAGCGGAGACTCGGCGTACACGTAACCAGTGAACCCATGTCAGGCTACGACCGAAGACCGGCGGCGCAAACCCTTGAAAACGACAGACACGAGGAGTCACGTTAATTTGAAATTACTGATACGTGAAGAGCACGGCAGCCTGCGTGCGCGATATCAGAGAGCACATGACACGGGTGTAAGCGTGCCGCCCAGGGTCCGCAGCTCACTGGAGGCAGGGAGTAACTGGTTTCTGTGCGAGTGTGTCAGAGGTCTGACGGATTCGTTTGGACAGGAGAGCATGAGCACTGCCACACAGCATTAGACTCAGGGCAGGAGAGTACGGCACACAGGAAGCCCACACAGAGAGGCAATCACAGATATAATACCGCATCCCGCTCTCGCTCTATCTGTCTCTCTCTCTTTCTCTCTAGGGGGGTCAGTCAGACGCTGCGGGGAGAGTCTGTCAGTACAAGTCAGTCTTTGAATCCGCTGTCGAGAGAGAGAACATACAGTGAAAGACGTACATGGAGACTTTGCAAGTGGGAAACGATTAATCGAAGCACAAGGTAATTAGTAAGGCAGCTGACATTTAGTTAGGCTATTTATGCTTTCTCTAAACAAAAGATTGTTTAAGCAAGATCCTTGTTTTTCACGAAACCGGAAAAATAATAATCTGACACACTGAAACAGTGCATTTCAACTCGACCTACAGGTAAAAGCAAGTCTCAGAGTCCCCCGTCACTACCTGTCATCTGAATTACTGCGAGCCCTCAGCAGAAACTTCAAGTCTGAAAAAAGGAGAAGGGTAAAACAAACAACAACAACAAAATAAAATGCAGTGCTATCATCTTATATGATATTTTATCATTTTATAAGACAGTGTATAAAAATGATATCAGATCACGGCAGAATGTAATGTACTGTATAAAACCTTTTTATTAATCCTGTATGATTTTGTATCTACAGTCCTAGATAGATCCAGTGTCTTATGATTTTATATCATTTTTAAAGGCGGTTTAAATAAATGTAGATACCAAATCATACAGAATTGAAAGAAACGAGCATGTTTGCTTGTTACGTACAATATTTAGCAGGAAGAAGGGATGGGCTGTGTCTTCACACATTAGAACGGCAGAGGTGAAGGGCATAGCGATTATTCTGAACAAGACACTTAAGGCCCTTTCACATGACTAGCATTAACATTCCCAGTGCACTAAACACTATGAAGCGAAAGCGCTAATGTACTGTAAGATAACATACAAAACACAAACAATTTCAAATCTGACTCAGTTTTCTACTGACCTTTCAATACAGCCTGTGATTACTGGACAGGTCACACAACGTATCATTATGTAAGTTTTCATATGGAGGTCCAAAAGATTCGTGACACTAGTTTGGAACAGGGTTGTGCCATTCAGAATTGAACTGAACTGAGAATGTCTTTCAAATTCCAATCCAGAAGATCAATTTGAACAGAACTTGAATTGAGGAAGCAAATTTGAATGTAAGGAAGCAGAATGAAAATCAATTTAAATTCATTTCAAAGACTTTGAATGTTTGCTTTATAGGCATTATAGATATAATTATAGAATGACAGATAGATAGATAGATAGATAGATAGATAGATAGATAGATAGATAGATAGATAGATAGATAGATAGATAGATAGATAGATAGATAGATAGATAGATAGAATGGTAGAATGATAGAAGGATAGACAGACAGATCGATAGATAGAAATGTAAATGATGCTTAATCACCAGAGGACATTGCAGGTAATGAACTGTATGTCATACACTGCTGTCCTTTTTTTTTTTTTTTTCTATTGCTCACCATTAAAGAAAATCAGACATCTACAAGTGTCAAACGCTCTGCTGTGTAGTCGAAGAGAACAGTGGCTCAAGTTGTTTCTCTCTCGAGAGTGATGCAAGACAGCCCAGCGCAGGAGTAGGACGCTCACAGTATGGCGTAGAATTGCTGAGCTTTTGTGTTGTCTTGTTTTTCTGATTAGCTCTGACTGGAGCAGCGGGACCCACAGAGATGAAAGAGGAAGTGAGCACACGCTCGCTGCTCTCGGGGTGAAAGACTGTGACAGGGGTATGGGACGGAGCAGGTGAAGGAACACAAGGTTCATTGAGCCTCCGTCTCTCATTCATCACTGTTATATTCTTACATGATCTGCTGTTCTGCAGGGAGAAAAAATCTCAGATTCTACTCATGGTCTAAAGCCAGTTTATGCATTTTCAGTTAATTTAGAGATACTAGAGTCTCTGGTATTATGCAGCGGCACAGTTTTGCTGACTAAACACAGACTTTCCTGGCTGTATTAACATGGAAATGTGAGACAAACAGCCAGAGCGTGGCGCGGTTAATTGGATCGGATGCCGGAGGATCAGGAGCCCTCCTCCCTGGGGCCTCAGCAGTGCTGAGATGCACTTTCAGCCCCGGTTGAGGCACTCTAAAGCAGCAACGTCAATTTACATCACCCATCAGGTGTCACGGCATGTTACGGCTCGCGCTTGACGGACCCCCACTGCGCTTTGGGTCTTTTAACTCTCGCTGACAGACCAAGAGCCAGCTCCTTCCGGCGCCTGTGGCCTCTGCTCTGCGGACATGGGGGGAAATAAGGTCTGTCTGCTTTCCTGAATACAGTGAAAGCTGGACAGAAACTGAAAAACAGAAGGAAACTGCTGCAATAAAACATATTATATTAATTATAATTAAGGGATTTATGGAATACTGTAGTTCAAACAAAATGAAAATTCTGTATGCTTTCCTTTTTTTCTGCTGAACACAAAAGAAGATATTTTGAAGAATACTGATAACAAAACAGTTTTGGTTCCCACTGACTAAGAAGATATTTTGAAGAAAGTTGATAACCAAAAAGTTTTGGTTCCCACTGACTAAGAAGATACTTTGAAGAAAGTTGATAACCAAAAAGTTTTGGTTCCCACTGACTTAGAAGAAATTAGAAGAAATTTTGAAGAATGTTGACAACCAAACATTTTTGGTTCCCACTGACTAAGGAGATATTTTGAAGAATATTGGTAACTAAACAGTTTCAGGTTCTCATTGACCTCCATTGTATGGACAAAACTACAACAGAAGTCAATGGGATCCTTGGTTATCAACATGCTTTAAAATATCTTCTTTTGTGTTCAGCAGAAGACAGAATGTCATTAGGGCAAGTAAATGATAACATCAATTTTTTTTTATTATTATTTTGGGTAAACTATCCCATTAACAGTATAAATAAATTGTGCATTCAAGCACACACCATGTACAGCCACTATCTGGATGCAGTAATGACGACAGGATGTGTAATTTAGCAAAAACAGGGAGTATGTTTGCTGGGGAAGTTGTTAAACAGAGGAACTGCATGTGATTTGGGGGGGGGGGGGGGGGGGGGGCAAACTTGCAAATGTAATTGAAACTATCAAGTACCTGCAGAGCTGAGGGGCTTTGTGCTCCCACAAATACCTCAATTCCCTTTTTTAATGGCATAATCCTACCGCAGAGGATTTTCAACACAAGCAACAAAACTTCAAAAGGCTGTTAAAAAAAAGTAGGCTATGAGTCACAGAGAAAGAGACGATTAATTTCAGTACACAAAAACTCAAATTTTTCACTTCGGGTGGAAGATTTCAAACTATAACCGTGTTAACGAGTTTTCAGCCTGCCAAATGGCATGACAAATTCAAATAAATACGATCAAGATAATTAACCCTAAGGACCCTATTTTAAAAGTGCAATGCGATGCATCACGCACGCAAAAGCCATTGTTTAAAAAAACAAAAAAAAAACAAAAAAAAAAAACAGAAGCATTGCATTAAAGTTTAATTCATTTTTGCAAGAAGCATGTGATCTATTGTATTCAAAGCTTCAAAGCCAAAGAACCATGTGACTGCTTTAGTATCTGGTTCAAAAGGAGTAAATCCAAGCACGATTTTCCTTACTATAATATACTGTTTTTTTTTTTTTTTATAGTCAAAGGACTAGTTAAAATATACAAAAATAACTGATTTTATTCATGAATGTTCTATTTATTTTACTTATTCTCCGGCAATACACCAACCAACAGCTTTTATTTTTCAAAATAAAATTTAATCAAACGTTCATGAAACCAGAGCCTGTAATGAGATACAGCAAATATAAACGAAAGAACGAACAACAGAGCAAATGATACTGTACAACAAAAGATAAAACAAACAACAGAATGATAGATAAAACTACAGATAGAATAAACAGAATAGAATAGTTTGTTTTTATATTTTCTGTTTTCATTTCCATTTCAAATGGAATTACAGAAACTGCATTATTTTAGGTGTCAGGACTGATCTCACAATAATAGACAGTATATTGCATTGATCATAGATTGTGTTTTACACTACAGTTTCTTTTGAAGCCTCTCTAGACAGAATTCCTGCAGTAAAGGCTTTATTTGCAACAGGCATTAGAAAATCAACAAAGAAACCAAGAATGCAACAAGAAAGAAAACAAGAATGCAAGAAAAAAAAAGCAATATAGCTCTCATTTATGATGTGAAAATACAAAATATACAAACAACAAAAAAAAAGTCCACAGAAGAATTAAAAAAAAGTCATCTAATCTGCCTGGTCTTCTGCATTGGCCACATGTTCTCATCCATATCACACCTGATATCTTCTCTGGCAAGGCATCTTGGGAAGAATCTTTTGGTATGCCTTATCCTTCCTGGTATTGTTCAGCTGTGATGTCTTGGCATGCAGCATCCATTGCATCCTGGAGGGACATGGTCAAAAACCTTCCATCTCCAGGCTCAGAAAAACTCCTCAATGGGTTTGAGGAAAGGGGAGTAAGGGGCAAAGAAAAGAGACATCATTCTTAAATGGTTGTCAAACCAGGCTCTGACTGCACTGGGAATGGTGGATTGCCACATTGTTCCATGTGATCACATATATTGACAAGTGGTCTCCCACCTGTCCCTTTTCTCTGGCACCAGTCTTTGGTGCAGATCTTCTAAAATCTCACATTTATGGAGGAGTGCACTTTTCCACACAAGATCAGCCCAAAGAGGTCCTCTTTTACTGTATATCATAAGGTCATGCAATTGAAAGAACCTCAACACCTGAGTGTGTTTCCGAGAATCAGCTGTAATTTATATATTTGCATAACTTGAATCAGCTGTTTCTCATTAGAAATGGAATAAAATACAGGGGACATATTTGTGTTTCAATTCACAATATGAACAGCTGTTCACTTTGACTTTAGCCTGTAAGCTAGGTTTAGAACATGATGTTATCTGTTCTGACATACAGTGTGAAAGCATTTGAAAATTTAGCAGTAAAATTACATTGTTTTGGTCTTAGTTGAGCTTGTGTGTAAAAGAAGTTCAAGCATATTAAATTTGTGTTAACTGTATGCATTTTGTGTCAAAGCAACAAGAAATGTGTTAATTGTATAGCCTACACAGAAGTATGTTGTGCTAACTGTGTTAAGAGTTTAGGAAAATTGTTAAAAGTATTGAAAAAATTGTCATAGTGATCGTAAAAAACTGTAATACCGTTAAATAACAATAAAGAACATAAGCACAATTATTTATTAGTCAAATTATCATTGACATACAACACCATGGCTAGTATTAAACTATAATTTTTTGTGATCAAAAGTACGTTGAAAGCACTTGCTGGTGCAATCCCCAAACTAACTAATTTTTTAGACTTTAATACTACAAAAATAGCAAATTAAGTGTTGTGCTTTGTTCAGATATTTATTTTCAAACTGTGTGTATGTTGACTTGAATATACAAGCAATGCATTCACTTATCTGGATAACAGCTCTTTAGTTATTGGCGAAGGTATCCTGGCGTTTGCTCTCTGCATTTTGGAAACAAACATGTTCGGCACAGTTTTCCTGATTTCTGAATATTATGATCACCGCAATCAGCCAAATAATCAGCAGACAGGTTCTGCACATGGAATGGTGTTTGCTCTCAATCGCACGTTTTTTTTTTTTTTTTTGCATCTGTGAGCTATCCTGTCAAGTGGCCCAAAAAAGCATGTCACCATGGCGACTGCCCAGCTGAGTTTAACTCCAGCCTAAAGTGAAATCTCTTAGTCGTGCAAAACAGGACATCCTCACCCAGTTAGATGTCTGGAATGAGCAGAAACTCTGAGGTTTTTCCATAAAATCACAGTTGTGATCAAATGCAATTGTCAGTGCACGCTGATCTGCACATTTTAATTGGATTGTAAAACAAAGCAGCATAATCAAAGAGGCCTTCCTGATTAGATTTAGTCTTTCTGACTTTTGCTTGACAAATATGATGATCAATGCATCAAGCGAGATGTCACGCTCTAGAGGCGGTGATTTTTCTTCCATTTGCTCATATTAATTAACTGTGCAAACACACAAATTATTTTAAATGAGCGAAACCGTAAAATGGAAGACAATGGAATATAATTTTTCTGAAGCAACTGAAATGATGTAATGAGAAATGCTTTAGCTCAATGCACAAGGGCTGCGGTGCCCAACAAAAGCGATCAATGTGTTTTAGCCATGTGAAGTACAGAGCCGATAATGCAGTAGCATGAAACGTGAGATGGATCGATACTCGTGTGGAAACACATTACTGTAATGAAACAATCCTTTTATTAAACCCTGGTGCGACTCATTTATGCTTATTGATTAGACTGAGTCTTGTTGCAATCAAGTCGTCATACACATCCATGTTTACAAAAAAAGAGTCTAGTATACACTAAATAGCATGGATGTACAAAGACACACGTGGGAGCTTAAACTGATCAATTACTTATATATACACACACACATATATATATATATATATATATATATATATATATATATATATATATATATATATATATATTGTAGTGTAGTGTAAAAATATTTTTTTAAAGTTGTAGTCCAGTACTAGTAATTTACAAGTGAAAACTGGTTCTAAATCTTTTCAGTGTATTTTTACACACACTTAAGTAAAGTTGTTTACACACACATTTACACACACACATATATTAGTCCAGGTGATGTGTGAAAATAATGTTCACTTTTTCATAAAAGCATGAAACTTGGTACACTTGTATAGTTTGCAGCCCTAAACATTTTCAGAAATGGAGCCATTGCAAAAACACATCGTGGTTGCCATGGTGACCATTTTACTTTCTGCCATAACCAAATTATGTATTTTGTGTCATATCTCTTGAACCAAACGTGATAACACAGAAAAGGTGACGTCTACCCCTATGTTTTGATGGTCAAGGATTACAATAATACCATATACAGCTATTACCATAATAGCATGAAACTCAAAATAATTTTTATTGCATAGGGAAGAGTGGGTTGAGTATTTCCAATTATTATAAATAAGACCAGTACCCTTCCAACCTGACGGGTGTGAGAGAAAGGGAAGCTGTTAGAGAGAACAGCAAATGATTGATAAATGATAAATGATTAATGACTGAATTCTTAAAAATAATCTTTTATTGTACTATTGAATGAAATATTAGTTAAGATGGTGTGTGGTGGATCATCCAGGTGGATGCTACACTTTGGTGGTGGTTGAGGAGATTCCCCCTTCCATGTAAAGCGCTTTGAGTACCCAGAAAAGTGCTATATAAAGGAAAGGGCGTGAAGCCAAATATGGCGACCCATACTCAGAACTTAACCCATCCAAGTACACACACACACACCGCAGTTGGGGGTTCAGTGCCTTGCTCAAGTGTCTCACCTCAGTCATCATATTGAGGGTGGAGAGAGTGCTGGAGATTCACTCCCACCACCTACAATCCCTGCCAGACTCAAGACTCAAACCCACGACCTTTGGGTTACAAGTCCAACTCTCTATCCATTAGGCCATGACTGCCCCACAAACTGCAGAGCGAGCAAGCCAGGAGAAATAAATGTAACAAATTAATTATTAATTAATTAAAACAATCTTTTATTGTACTGTTGAATAAAATATTATTAAAGAAAGAAAAAATTAATAGCCATAATATGGACTTTTGTAAATGCTGTGATACTGTGATGCTCAGATACTGTGATTTCCTTCTCACATTGCTGATTTCACCATTAACTCTTCACCTGAACAGTTTATGTTTTTGTATATGGTATTATTGTAATCCTTGACCATCAAAATATAGGGGTAGACATCACCTTTTCTGTGTTATCATGTCGGGTTCAAGAGATATGACACAAAATACATAATTTGGTTATGGCGGAAAGTAAAATGGTCACCATGGCAACCCCAAGGTCTTTTTGTAATGGCTCCATTTCTGAAAATGTTCAGGGCCCTAACCTGTACAATTGTACCAAGTTTCATGCTTTTATGAAAAAGTAAACATATCACCTCAAATTTTGCGCATATCACCTGGACTATATATATAAATATATATATATATATATATATATATATATCACACTCGTAGATGTGCGATATGGCTGTGTATCAACACGACTGTGATTCGGCCGTAGGTAGGATGTAGGTAATCACAGCGTGCCGATATACAGCGTGTAATATTGCATTTATACAACAGTTTGACGGCACGAGTGTCTAAATAAATTAGAAACAACAACGGAGTGTCTTTAAAAGCCCTCTTTTGTGCAGAACTACTTCTTTTCACCACGGATTTAAATCTAAAGTTGACAGTTTAACAGCTGAGCCCAAGCCTCTGTTACTAATTCCAAAACGTCACTTTAGAACTAGTAACAAAGGAACTTTGAGATGCTTCATTGAAAGTTTATTGTATTACTGTAGTAAAAGCTTGCTGTATTATGTAAAGAAAGTATTATGAGAGAGAAATGGACTGAGCGACTGTGATTACCTGCATCTGATACAGCATTTCAGTCTCCTAATGTTACTCACAATTAAACATAAGTTTGAATGTCCACTGAGAAACGCGTTATCTTTGTTGTAACATCAATATCCTTTGATTGATTTCTGATGACAGAGCTGCTCAGTGCATTTGTTAGCTGTGTCAAGCTGTTGTTGTATGTAAATAATTTCCGTTTAGAAAAGCGTTTATTTTTCAAAGTAAAAGTCTTTACTGCAGTGCTGACTAATAAAAACAGTCTGTTGTCGCCATCTAATGGCGGAACAATGTAACGCACCATGTCTCAGCACTAAACACTATTAATTACTATTATTATTTATATAAAATACTATTTATTGAATAATCATATTTAATAAACAACAACAACAGCCATCATAAAAGTTACTAGGCAATTCAGTGACAGTCTACTGTAGGCAAAGGCAGCGGGATATACAGCATTGAATTTACATAAACATGATAAACTTTTGCCAAAACTGTTTGCTCTGGAACAAGTAGTTCCAGAGCAAACAGTTTAAAGAGACCAAAGACTGGCCGTTAGATTTACTCAACTCGTGCTTAACCACTATAGAGACATCGGAGCCAGTGGTAAATTCGAGAAGATTTGGCCGCGGTGAGGCTTCTCTCAGTGGGTGTAATGAGCGCTGAGCGGCCGCTGAACCGCTGGAGATCCTGTCTCCGAAAACGTCGAAGCAAATTTTCAAATAGACCTTATCTTTATTAACAAACCATATATTTGAAGTCCAAGCAAGCATATTCTCGCCTAAAAAACTCTTAAAACTGCATTCCGTGACACAAAACAGTATTATTTTTAAATTATAGTGGATTTGGGCATCCGCCATGACACTCGCTGTGAGAAATACGGTAACTTCAGCAAGCGGAGTGATACAAACGATGAAGAGGTTGGAGGAGCTCTGTTGGACTCTAATATCACACTCCTATCAGCCAATCAGATTTGAGAACTAGAAAGAAATGTTGTATAAATATATATATATATATATATATATATATATATATATATATATATATGTATATATATATATATATATATATATTGTATATAGGCTAAGAATCTAAAACTGCACAAAACTATCAATCTAAAAAAACTGAAGACCTTTGGGTATGAATAATAACAAGAACTTCTTTCACTGCAGGCCATTGGACAGCTGACAGTAATTGTTTGATTTACTGTTGAAGGCGGTGAATTTGTTACATAAGCACTGCTGTGATGGCTGTAGTGGCAGTTGATGAAATTACAGACACAACTTCTCAGAGAGAGAGCTTACCATGCTGACAGTCAAACAGCACAACATGCTATCCTCGCCAAGATGGTAATTCATCACCCTTAAAGCCAAAAAAATAAAAATAAATGAATAAACTAGTCGACCTTACTAACAGACACGTTGGTTGGTGGCCAACAATTGTCCCATTCAACGCCATACCTAGAAAGGATCCTGCTATATTTTTGTATCTAATGATTTTGCCAACTTAAACACACACAGAACAAGTCAGATCCTAAAAGGATGTCTTTAAAATAGAGATGGAAAAGGTTTGGCTAAAAATGTACTCCATGGCCCAGATTCAAACGGAGACGTTAGATCAGCTATTTTATGAGTAGACAATTAGATGAAACTTCCGCACGGCTGCATCTGAGATTTTCTCTGTACCATCAGAGGAGCGGCATGACAGTTTGTTCATGAATCTGCGGTATTAAAGTGAAACGTGGGGAAACTTCTGTGAATAAAGTGCAGTGGAATGTTTCTCTAAATTCTTCAAGTATCCAAGTTTAAACAAACAACTCCTTTTGAAGTTCTAACAAGAATTTCAGAGTTTTCTTTAAAAGCATCTGTAACTCTGCTATGAAAAATGGTCTGTAATGGTATATTATGGCATGTCATGTACAAGAGTGAAAGAAGAATCAAAGTTTTAACTTCCTAAGGAGGTGTTTTTGTACTATTCAGGTGATATCTGGCACAGATTTATACTTCATACAAAGTTTTAACTTTGTACACAAAATCACATACACTAACTGTTCATAAGTTTGGGGTTGGCAAGATATTTACAAATGTTTTTGAAAAAAGTGTCTTACAATCACCAAGACTGCATTTATTTGATTTAAAAAATATGGTAAATATTTTAATTTAATATAAATATTAAATTCTGATACATTATTAGAATTTAAAATAAACATTTTCTATTTGAATATTTTTTTAAATGAAATTTATTCCTGTGATGCAAAGCTGAATTTTCAGCATCATTACTCCACTCTTCAATGTCAAATGATCCTTCAGAAATCATTCTAATATGCTGATTTGCTGCTAAAGAAACATTTCCTATTATTATCAATGTTGAAAACAGTTGTCCTGCTTAATATTCTTGTGGAAATCGTGACATTTTCAGGATTCTTTGATAAGTAGAAAGTTCAAAGACCAGTTTTTTACTGTCACTTCTGATCAATTTAAAGCAATTATTAATGAATTTGATAAATGTCGAACCAAGTGCACAAAAATGATGTGCTCAGCACTGGAAACACAAGATACATTGGTCATTATCTGGTCTTTCCAACAATGTCACGTCTTTCTGGGCAGCTCTCACATGCTCACTTCCTATCCGTCAAAACAAAGTATTCGCTTTCAGTCTCCTAGAATGTCCTACACTGGTCTAAAAGCAGACATGGAATACAATCTCCCTGAGTGCTGTGTGTGTCATTGTGCCGTGTCATGCTGTGATGAAAACACTGGTACATTTTTCTTAAAACAAAGCAGGCACAATATTTACAACAATGGGCAAAATAAAGAACGGCCTCCATAGTAAGAATGAATCCAAATGGTTTAAGTAATTTTGTTGTGACATGCAGGTTTTGATGTAGCAGAACTGAAAGTCGTCGACCATTTCAGCCAATGACCAGCCAGGAAATTGTTCAGATGTCTTATGGGCTGAATTACTGAAGGACTCTCAGCAGTGAGTTGATGTTATAATCACAGGACTCTCTGGCTTTCCAATTTCTGACTTCCTTTCCGCAAAGATCTGCTCTGAGCAAGAGTTAAGCTTTTATCTGTCATTTATGGCATGTAGTTAGCCAATTCAGAGATAATCAAAGCATTTATGTCTTTTTCTTTGGTTTTTCATTTGGACAAGGTCCTTACAAGGCTGATGAATGCACGATATGTGTTGTTACTTTTAAACAAAGCATATCATGGAGACAGGCTGAATTGTCCCTCCTGTTTTAAGATGAAAGAGTTTGCTATTCTATGTAAACTGCACAAGAAGGTTCCTCTCCAGTTTATTCAGAACATTTATAAACAAAAATGAATGATGAACAACAAAGACTATTGCATTGATACAACAAATACACATTTCAAATAAATGCTGTTCTTTTAAACTTTCTATTTATCAAATAATCATAAAATAAGCAGCACAACTGTTTTCAACATTGATAATAATAAGAAATGTTTCTTAAGCAGCAAATCAGCATATTAGAATGGCATCTGAATGATCACGTGATGCTGAAGACAAACAGAACACAGTTATTTTAAATTATAATCATTTTTCACAATATAACTTTTTAATGTATTTTTCAACATATAAATGCAGCCTTGGTGAGCATAAGAGACTTCTTTCAATAACTTTTGAACAGTAGTGTACGTACACAATTAATGAGTCATAATGGTCTGTATACATATATACTGTATATACTGTACATTTATTTAAAGGTACAGTAACAAAAACCTGTTTAACAGCACAAGAATCAAAGAGAGGGAGGAAATTGTTGTGTAAAACTAGTGGAAGCAAGTGAAATACAAAAACAAAATGAACTGGTGTGATGTAATTTCAAACAAAAGCAGGCCAAAATTAAGTTTGTTTCGGGAGTTCAAAACAGCTTGCCGACTTTCCCATCTTTCAAATTTCAAAAACATCACTCCCAGTATACCGCTGCTCAGGTATTATAAAACTTCTTTTTGCCCCTAAGCGAAGAAAGAAAAAACATGTTCATTGCGAGTAGATGATGACCTTTAGGTTGCATTTGATTTATTATTCCCTTAATTTGAAAATAATAATCTATACTCTGCCAGTTTTGTGACCAGACACTAGAAAAACAATGTGTTTGGAGGAAGTTTTAATATGAGCTTGGTTCTGGCAGCTCAAATGAGTTTTGATGAACAGGAAATGGGCCTCTTCATTGGCCCTGCAGAGTAAGAACATGCAAAGGAATCATGGAAGGCTTCACCACTTCATTTCAGAGCTCTGCCTGTTGTTCCAATACATCAAGGCCTAGCCTATAGGTTGCATTTGTTTTATTATTCTCTTAATGTTGAAGTTATTTTCCATACTCTGCCAGTTTTGTAGAAAAACAATGTGTTTGGAGGACATTTTGGCAATATCTGAACATTCAATTGACTGAAATGATAGCAACAAACATTAGTAATTTGCAAATAAAATAAACAAATTAATGGCAAAAAAATAATATGTTCCAGCAATGAAAGCATTATTCTAAACAACTGCTAGCTGTATCACCACAAAGTAATGTACCGTTGAGAGCTTTTCTAACAAAGAGTGACCTTAACCTTGAGAGAGCCATCTTTGGTTCACTTACACGCATGCATATATAAAAACGTAAAAAAGGGTTCTGCCTGAAAGCTTCCTGAGTGCTCTTCCATTTTTCAACTCAAACCTCAGGTGTGTTGCGGATGAGTAGAGTGGAGCTTTGTGTAGACAACAGTCAGCCTCAGCATCAATAACACACGCGTGTCCCTCTGGCCTGCCGTCAGCACCGTCTGCCCCGCCTCCTCCACCTCCTCCACCTCCTCCTCCCCAGAGAGTGACGGAAACACCCCAGCAGCCCTGTAACGTCTGACAGCTTCATCAGAGCAGCTGCACACCTGTCAGGCCGCTGAGTTTGCACACTCGCCCCCTTTCCCCATTATCATAGAGCAGCAGCAACTCTCAACCACAATCACATTGCACACACAAACACCTTAATGACCCAACACGCACACATACACATACAGACACACCCTAATTACCTCACACACACACACACCGCCTCGGCCTGGAGAAATTACTTATTGACTCCAACCTGAAGGTTATATGACGGCCTGTTGTTATGGGCGGGAGAGTTTGATACAGGGACGTGCTCTTGCACCCATGACAAGAAATTCAATACGCCTTTAATTTTATTATCTCAGATTTGCATAATGATTGCTCTGCAGTGTAATATTGCTCCGGCTGCGGAGTCTTTAAACACATAATTATTCGTTTATGCTATTTTGGGGGGTCTCATACGAATCAGCTGAAAGTTGATCTTGTTACGGAGCTTGTTCTTGTGAAATTATGCAGATGTGTGAAGTTTCATCAGAAAAGTTTTCTTTGTGAAAAATGCAAACTATACAATTAGCATTTTCATTTGGTTTGCCTCATGAATATGAAATGAGCAACATGCTTCACATGTCACGGTGATACCAAACTACTATTTTACGTTCAAACTAACCAACCGCATAATATTATCCATTAATGCATTTGAGTGTAAAACAGGATCTCAGGTATTAAAAAACTCAGTAAACACGACCTTGGTTCTGGCGGCTCAAATGAGTTTTGATGAACAGGTAATGGGCCTTTTCATTGGTCCTCCAGAGTGAAATGAGCAGAAGAATCATGGAAGCCTTCACCTCTTTATCTCAGAGCTCTGCCTGTGATTATTCAGCTATTAAAGTCTGTGCAATTGTTGCCTGCCACGTACATTACAAATTTGTATTGAACCGTCCCTGTGGCATGAGCACGGAAGAGAGAAAACTAAATGAAGCATTCGCTGAGAGCAGGAGAGGTGTGCGCGGAATACGTGTTTAATCTCCAGGATCGAGTAAATAAAGAAGAATTGACTTGTAAATGCATGTGCTTGTGTTCTGCGTCTGATCTTTGCTGTGTGTCAGAGGTTCTGCCTACTTCAGTGAGCAGACACCTGTGGAGGGTGGTGTAGCGGAGGGGTTAAAGGGATGGTTCACTCAAAAATGAAAATTTTGTCAGCCTTTTCTCACTCTGATGTCATTCCAAACCTATAGGACATTGGTTAATCTTTGAGCAAATTAGATATTTTTAATGAAACCTGAGAGGTTTCTGTCCGTTCACTGAAAGTCCAGGTAACCAAAACTCAGAAGATCCAAAAAGGTCATAAAGGCGTCATAAAATATTGGATATATTTTATGATGCCTTTATGACCTTTTTGGATCTTGAATCAAGTGGTTGAAGAGATATGATCACTTTATATGTTGAACAGATTTAGGCTTTTATTCAATAGTGCATAGTACAAAATAGTGCATATCATGGTGAACATGGAAGGTCTCTAAAGGAAGGTTCTGGGTTCAGTTCAAGTTACGCTCAGATGATAATTAACAACAAATGAAAATATTGTAATGCACTTACAATGGAAGTCTATGGGGGAAAGCAGTACAGAGAGTTTAAAACTAAAAATATGCTTGTATTCTTGACAAAGCTACTATATGAATTCTTCCTGAAAGCATAAAAAGTTTTTCTTACTATTAGCAATAACAATAACACTACAAGTGTATACTTTTTAAAATATATGCACAACAATAAATCCTGTCTAAAGCAACATGCAGTACAGTCATATGTTTTATCTGTGCTAAATATAAGCTCAAGTTCCACAATGGTGAAAAACATTCAATCTTACTCAAAAACACATAAAATAACTTTTCAAAGTCTTTAGTCATAAGAAAGCATGGTGGGAAATGGAAATCCCCAATCCAGTTTCAGGCTTGAATGGTAATGTCTTTGAGCTGAAGCAGTTTAAATTAAACAAACAAAAAGTCATGTTCATTTGCATCAACTAAATTCATTTGTTACACCAGTGACAAGACAAAGAAGTTAATTTACTGGTTCAGATCAAGTAACAAAAGTACTTTAAAATAAAAGACAATATATTGGCTTTCTTTTAGTGGACATAAATGATCCTTCTATGGCATCCTTTATGCAAAAGTTACAGATTTCTTCGGCTTTATATAGCCTTGACATGAGTTGGCACACACACAAGCATGTCATAAATGCTGTCAATAACATAACATTAACAAGTTACTTTGTATAAAATAATCCCATTAAGTAGTAAAGGAAAGTCTGAATCCGAGATGCAATAGCTGGCTGTTCTGTAAGAAACCCAGCATGATCCCAGAGACGACATGAATATTTTTCAGTTTCACTCCTTCCTTCATTTCCACTGTCACCACTTTCCTTAAACAACATCCAATTACGCCCCCACACAACACTTCATCCATGAAAATCCATCTGGCAAACCAACACGTGTGCTTAGGCTTCAGATCCGATAATGAACATTCAGCTGGGTTCCTTCAGCTAGTCCAGATATCTCAAAACAGAAACGTCATGTGCACTTACATCGCAATTAAGAAAAAAAAATTAAATATTATATAATTATAACTAATATACCTTTATTATAAAATATTTTAATCTAATATCTAACATTTTAATATTATATATAATATTATACACACACACATATATAAATAATAATAGTATTTTAATAGGTTATTGCTACATAATTATACAAGGCACTTAAATGCCGACATGGATACAAGTCCTTTCTCGCTGAGGTTTTGGACGCCACTCAGAATGTCTTATCGTTCCGAATAACCCTGGAAATCATTTGATATATGCAGGATTTTAAGGTCAGCTTGAACTGTGCAGGGGATTAGGTTGGATCCAACACATCCATTTCGGGTCAACAGTGCCAAAATCCTAATTAGCATCCTGTTGCTGCCAGCAGGACATTTGGACTGGGGATGAATCCAGCGCTATTATTGAGGATGAAAAAAACCGCCAACCTGCCAATGTTTGTGTTGTGCTTTTTGTTTGGGTGCACCTGCTTCGGCATTGTGGGCCGCTTGGAAAGCGTCAATTCACACGTTCAAATAAACACAAACGTTGGCTCTAGAAGACTGCTCCCTTTTGCTCTCCGTGCTGCGGAGGTGAAAGTGAACATAGGCAGATAGGTGACCAGCTCAAAGCAGCTGCTATCAGCCTGCAACAGAGTCAAACGCGGACCCCTCCCCCTCCCCTCCCCCCCGCCTGCCAAGCAGTCAAGAGCTCTCACCTCCCAGATAGCTGAATTCTGGCAGCCATGGCAAAGCTAGCATTACAACAGCAGCTGGGTCCATGAATGGTTGCAATTACAGCCATTAGGATGTTTAATTAACAGATTGCTGTCAGCCCAAGCTAAAGACTTGCCCCCTTCCACCCCCGGCCCCTTCTGAAAGACCACAGACCCCGGCCATTGTCCGGAGGGTGGCTTCATTGCTAAAACACAAGATTCTGGTTGCATCAGATTGAATGTGCATTTGAGATTCAAATATTATGTTAAGCGATTCTCATGAAGAGAGTGCAGGACGCTCAATCTGACACAACACCTTCGCTTAGGAATGATCAAAAGTGCACATTTACCAAAGAAAGTGACACATAGGAACTAGGTAGACACAGAGTGAAACAGTTTGCTGTTTCTGATATACAAAATCCATGGTAAAACGAATCAAATGCCTCATTAAGAAAAGGTGAATAGGGTAAAAATGTAACATAGATATCTTCAACCTTCCCCAGTTGATTTATTACATTAAGAATTGCAAACATGTTTTGTTTTCTGAAATGTTTAAATATGTAAATGAGGCATTATCTAATTATCCATGCATACATTTCCAGAACTCTAAAATCTGAACATTGGATAAAGTCAGGCTCAGGCTTTTTTGTTTTGTTTTGTTGACTTATTAAAATTTTTACAGAGGGTATTTAGGAGGATCTCTTAGCACTCCACAAATCAGAAAAAAAAAAAAAAAACCGCCAGGAAAAAACAGAAAATAGAAATAAAATGTTGAAATAAATAAAATCGGGCAAATGTTATATGAACAAACCCCTTTGTCAAAACCTTCTTAAAATAGATGTGAATAAAACTGGAATGTTTGGTGTAAGTGCTACTAAAGCAGAAACTTGTTTAAAAAAAGTCCTTTAGAGATACTGTAGGTATTGTATTTGAAATCTATAGACGCAAATAGATAGTTCACCCAAAAATAAAACTTTGCTAAAATTTTCTATCCAGTTTGCTGTTTTTTCAATGCAGAAAGCAATATAATGGATAGAGGACCTGTGTTTTAGCCTGAAGCAACAATTTGAAGTTAAAAAAAAAAAAAAAAAAACTCCTTAGTGATGGATTTGTTTATTAATAACATGCAGCTTTTCAGTTTAAAAGGCATTAATTGATGGACTGGAGTCGTGTGAATGACTTGTGGATTATTGTGTTTTTATCAGCTGTTTGGACTCTCATTCTGATGGCACCCATTCACTGCAGAGTATCCATTGGTGAACAAGTGATGTAATGCTAAACCTCTCTGTTCTGATGAACTCATCTACATCTTGGATGGCCTGAGGGTGAGTACTGGGTGAACTCTTGCTTTTAATAGTATATTTTGGACGTTTTCTTTCCAATAGTCTAAAACAACTTGTTAGAAAATGCAAATACCTCAAAACTGACCAATGCACTTAAAAACACTGTATTTGCCAGTAGCGTCTTGCCCAAAAATAAAAACAATGAAAATTACCTATCTATATAAAAACGGTCTGTTGTTCAGAGCTGTGCTTTCAGAAAGTTCAATTCTCTGCATTTCTGAGCAAGTTCATTAATTTTTTTCAAGCCTGAATGTACAGGCAAGCTTCAGGATGTGTTTGCTGATGAACTAGAACCAAAGAGAACTTCTGATTATCCCACAATTTCCCTTTTACAGCTTCATTTATCCAGCGCACGCAGCCCCTGTGGACCAAAGCACTTAAAATGAAGACAATTATCATATTCTCATTTCCTTCCTTACATGCAGAACAAGAGACCGATCTGTGCTCTCAACGGGCAGTGGTCTCTTAAAATTCTGTTAAAAGATCCAGACTGGGACATAATAACAGAGGAACAGGGAGAAAGTGTGAGAGCGCGAGAGAGCACATTTCCCCAGCATGTGGCACTTGTCCATGGCTTATCAACCGAGATATTTAATTGAATCTAGAATTCTAATTAGCATGCATCCACTGCGAGGCTGATCTATCGGAAGGGGGGAGGCAATGCTAACATGATTTCCTACAATGCTTCATTGGCGGACCCGCCGCAACCCGATTACCCCTTTTGATAGTGACCTGCATCTACGAGAGGCGTCCAGCAGGAAGAGAGATGAGTATGTACATCGCGTGTCTCACTGGTTAATTACAACACAAGTTATGTGTGTCAGTATTTGTATGCCGTCCACATTGCTGGTTTGCGCCACCGACAACGCTCAGTGGGAGCGAAGAAACCCAGTGGACTGATTTTTAATTGTGCAGATGAGACAAAAGGTGATCAAACGATGCACTTTGAAGACTTTGGACACAATTTATTAGCAATCAGATGCACGGGTTGAGAGGCTTACTTTTAATGTATTTTAAAAATAGCATATGTTTATACTTATAACAAGTGAAAAAATCAGCCATTGTTTTAAAAAGAAACTTATAATAGTCCCCCCCCCCCCCCCCCCCATCAAGAAAATGGTCTTTTTTTTTATTTATTTTTTTTTTTTAACGGTTCAGAGCTTACCTTGGTTTTGATGTCACAGTTCAGTACAGTTTCAGTACAGCAAAGGGGAAAAAACTAAACATAAAATTGCTTCTTTTTTTCTTTTTTATTAAACAGTGGCTTCCTGAACACATTTTGCTCTGCCTTTAAATAAACAGAATTATAATTCATTTTTTTTAAGGATAAAAATCTACCTTAGCTAATGCTGTAAACTATCGGGAGCTCTATTACTTGCACATTACTATAATATTAAAGGTTACAATTAACAACAGAGCATAAACTATTAAATTCATTTGCTATTTGAATATAAGGCAGTTTTTACATTCATTTCTGAATCTAATTATAAAATTTATATCAGTTGTTGAAATATAATCATTTACACATTTGTTGTCACTGTCACTCGTTTTCATGACAGATTTGTTTAAACATACATTAAATATTTAAAACATCACTAACAGGTTAAGCAAAATATAGTGAATATATATGCTAATATTTAGCAAAATGTTCTTTTCTAGACTTAATTTCTCTAGCTGAATGCCTTGCCTGAGGTAAATATAATGCTATGTGCAGGGGTTAAAGCAAAAAAAATCCTGAGCCTGTACTTTTTTTCTGGGGGCAGGGCGGGGGGGTTGGGGATGGGGCAGCACATGCAAAGCATGCAATGACTGTGGAAATTTTAACATTTGAAAGGATACTATGGCAAAGTTATTGCTTTTCTTATTCAAACTGATTTTTTTATGAATATATGGTTGACCATTAGAATGAAAGCTTTATCATACACTTGGAAAATTATGAGCTATATCACCGCATATCGACACTAGGGGTGTGACAATACACTTAGCTCACGAGATGAGACAAAATACAGATATATGGTTCACTAGAAAGAGACAATATTTTAATACTATTTTTAAGAAATTTTCAATGACAAAATATTTGTCTTTTAATTACAAAAAGTAAAACAATGCAGTTGTATTTAGAAATATTTTAACTAATCTATGGCTGTAACTAATGATTATTTTGGTAATCAAGTAATCTACTGATTATTTTGACAACTGAGTAATCTGATATTTTTTAGTAACACAAACAGACCTAAGTGAAAACCATGTCTTTAGTATGATTATTTATATATAAACTAACGATGAGGCAATAATAATTGGCTCAAATAAAATATCAAAACCAAGTAATTACATGGTTTTATTGAACAACACTGTTAAAATACATAATGTAACATGCCTATACATAATATGAACATAACGAACTTAAGTACATTATGTATTATAACAAATACCAGCAGAGGGCGCCAACGGCCTGGTGACATTTCATTTTACAGCATGATTAAACGATGTTTAAATCCATTAAATTTGGCCACATGCAGAAACGTTTATATTTCATGTTATAACTAGTAGTAAAGAGGAAGGGATAACAATGTTCACTTGCGTTCTGTAAAACTGCATTTATTGTTTGAATTTCCTGATAAAACTGACAGAATTTGAAAGACTTTGTTTCTTATCGAAAGCATCAATAAATAAAACTGGCAGTTTTAAATTAAGTTCCGCATGTGCAGTGGTTAAAACAATGCTGTATTTGTTCCATACACATGTACTGATCCGAAATGCCCATTCAGAAAATTATCAGTACGAATACATGTACCGTTACACCCCTAATATTTATATTACTGAAACTGTTATCTTTAATCATTTTTTTAGACTTTTTCTTTTTTCTTTTTTTCAATTTCTGGAGGATCATGCGACACTGAAGACTGGAGCAATGGCTATAAAATAAAATATTTCAGAAATATATTTCAGAAGTTCACTATCTTTACTGTATTTTTGCTCAAATACAGTGCCTTGCGAACGTATTCATACCCCTTCAGTTTTTTTCACGTTTTGTTATGTTGCTGCCTTATGTTAAACTGCTTTTAAATTACTATTTTTCCACATCAATCTATATTCCATACACCATAATGGTAAAGCAAAAAAAGGTTTTTAACATATTCGCAAATTTATTAAAAATAAAAAACTTAAATGATTCCATTGCGTAAGTATACATACCCTTATCTGGGACAGTTGGAATTTAGCTCAGGAGCATTCATATTGCTTGTAGATGTTACTACACTTTGAGTGGAGTTAACCTGTAGCAAATTTAATTGAATGGGTATGATTTGGAAAGGCACACATGTCTTAATAAAAGGTCTAACAGCTGATAATGCATATCAGAGCAAAAACCAAGCCCTGAGGTCCAAAGAACTGCTTGTAGAGCTCAGAAACAGGGTTGCGTCAAGCCACACATCTGGGGAAGAGTTGAGAAAAAGATTCTGCTTCACTGAAGGTTCACAAAAGCATGTAGTCTCTGTTACCCTTAATGGAAGACGTTTGAAACAATCAGGGCTCTTCCTATAGCTGGCCTTCTGGCCAAACTGACCAATTGATAGAGACTTGGGCTTTGGTTGGTGTGGTGACCAAGAACCTGATGGTCACTCTAGTTGAGCTCCATGATCATATGTGGAGACAGGAGAAACCTACAGAAGGACAAACATCACTGCAACACTCCACCGATCTGGGCTTTATGCCGGTGCGGCAAGACTCAATCCTCTCTTCAGTGTAGACACACGAAAACACACTTAGAATTTGCAAAAAAGCACCTAAAGGACCCATGTTTGAAGCAAACCAGGCACTGCTCATCACCTGCAGCGTACCATCTCAAAAGTAAAGTGTGGTGGTAGCAGCCTCATGCTGTGGGGCTGTTTTTCAGCGGCAGGGACTGAGGGACTTGTCAGAGTGGAAGAAAAGCTCAATGCACCAAAATATTGAGATAGCCTTAATGAAAACCCAGTCCAGAGCATTCAGAACCTCAGACTGGGCAGAAGGTTCACCTTCCAACAGGACAATGCACACACAGCAAGAGTGGTTTATAGACAACTCTGTGAAAGTCCTTGAGTGGCCCAGCCACAGCCTGAGCTTGAACCCAATCAAATATTTCTGGAGAAACCTGAAAATGTGCATCTGCCCCTGTCCAACCTGACAGAGCTTGAGAGGTGAAGAATGTCGGATAATTGCCAAATGCTGATGAGCAAATCTTGTCGCATCAAATAAAAAAGGTTTGAGGCTGTAAAGGTGCTTCAGCTATATATTTAGTTAAGGGTATGGAAGTTGTGACAATTCTGTTTTTGCTTTGTCAATATGGTGTACGAAGTGTAGATTGATGTGGGGAAAAAAAGTAATTTAAAGGAGTTTAACAAAAGGCAGCAACATAAAAAAAAAAACATGAAAAAATGAAGGGGTATGAATACTTTCGCAAGGCACTGTAAATGAAGCCTTGATGTGCATCAGAAACAACTTTCAAAAATATTTTGACTTGTTAAAGGTATAAATATGATCAGTGAAATAGTCAATAGTAATGAAATAGAAAAACAAAAAATAGTAATAAAAATAATAAAAATCAGTAATCCCTTCAGTAATCAAAATTTTTGGCCTGTGTCTGTATTGTGTTACTCCTCATCTCTGTATATGCACTACAGCAGGGTTCTGATGCACATGTTCCCTTTGTGAACAGCATCCTGACACAAAAAAAAAACCTCACAGGAGAACTGCTTCTACACAGTGCAAAGCGAATGACAATTCACATCTGTTGTGTGCATTCTGCAGTGGGCTTGAACGGATCAGTGTGGCTTCCACTGCCACCCTGCAAACACATTCAGTCCTGCAAAAATCAGATCTTCAGGACGCACGCACCAATACATCCATTCACATGCTCACGATCAGCATCTGGCCACCACATAGCGAAGAGTGACGGCAAGAAGCGAGGTTCAAAAACTCTCCTCGCTGAAGCCACAGCTCAGATGACTGCAGTGGGGTTCTTTCCCCCACGATTCTCAGTGTTTATTAATGCCCGTGAAGCTTTGCCACATGAGTGACAGTGATTGCTCCCACTCATTTCTGTTTTAATGAGGAGATGGAGAAACAGGGAGACCGCAGCACAACTGTCAGTCAACGACACGTCAGTGTGACATGATCACACTCCCGCTGGTTGGCAGCTGATGGCGGCGGCGGCGGAGGGGAGGGCATGTTAGTTCTCCTGGCGCTGTCCTGAGTGGAAGGTTTTCTTTGCTTGGTTCATGGTCCCCACATCACCACGTCTCATTAATAAATCCCTCCTTCCCTGTCAGGCTCATCACTGCCGGCTGCTCTACGCACTAGAAAGGTGATGCCCCAAATGTCAGATCGTACATCAGAATGAGACCCTGTGAACCCGTCCAATGCTCAAAGGACTCTCTAATGAAGGACTCTTCAAAAACATTGTGCTATAATCGAGACACTCTCAATAATAGAGCTGGATTTCTAATTAAATGTTCTAAATATTTAATCAACCTACATTACAATGAATAATCATCTCGTTCTGCTCTGGGTTTGACCAAACAAACAGTTCCAAAGCCCGCTGAAACCCAAGAGCTGTCAGAAAGGCATTTGGAGGAAAATCTCGGCCTGCTTTTTATATCTCTCTCACCTGGTTCCCTCAAAGCATCTCAGGGCAGAGCTGTTCTACAGATAAAACACTCTTACTTATAAAGTTTTGATTATATGGGGGAGCCTGGAGAGGGAAGAACTAAAAGTTTCAAGACTTGGATGATACAGACACTTCGAAAGTAACAAATTATGCATTAGATCTTAAACGAAAGAAAATCTCGAAATTAAGAACTTTATGTCTATTGTTTCTCCTAGGCAGCTACAGCATGAGATTGAATGGAGAACAAATGCTCTCCTGCTGTTCAGATTTTTCTACAGAGAAAAAGAGCTTTGTAATTTCACAAGTGCCTCCTTAAATGGGTCCCAAAAATGTCTCAAACCATGCTCAGATTTACTTTAGTCTGCAATCGACTTTAAGAAATTTCAGTAAGAACTCACTCAAACCCCTAAGACCAAATGGTCTGAATTGTGCTATTGACGTTAAAATCAAGGACTTTCACAACTCACTGAACTTCCGTAATGTGTTGCATTTCAATGAAACATGTACAATGAGACCTAAATGTTTCTCTGAATTAAAGTAATCAAAAATGTAATATAAAATGTAAAAAAAAGAAAAAATGTAAAACGACCATGTGGATAAAAGATGACTTCAAAATGTATATTTTTATATGTCCATTTTTTGAAAAGTTTCTTATGTTCACCAAGGCTTTATTTATTTAATCAAAAATACAGTAAAAATACAAATATCAGAGTTTAAAACAAATGTTTTCTACTTGAATATATTATAAAATGTAGGCTAATTTATTCCTGTGAAACAAAGGTGAATTTGAGCATCATTGCTCCAGTACTTCAGAAATCTTTCTAATATTCTGATTTGCTGCTCAAGAAACATTTCTGATTATTATCAATGTTGAAAACAGCTTTGCTGCTTACTATTTTTGTGGAAAACACAATAGATTTGTTTAAGGATTCTTTGATGAATAGAAGTTCAAAAGAAATCATTTATTTGAATTAGAAATTGACATTACAAATGTCTTTACTGCCACCACTGATTAGTTAATCTTCAGTTTAAAGCTGAAAAAGAGTCTTTATTTCTTTCCAACAAACAGTAGTGTATATTTTGAGTCATGCTGTTTACCACCTGAGTGTACCCCATGTTGTTTGAGATCTACTGTCCTAAGCAATTTTAGGAGAAACATTTGAAACAAAGTTGATGCTTGAACGAAACATAGCTGGAAACTCTATTCAGCCTCCTGAGATATGAATGAGCAACTTCTGAGTTCTTCAGTTTTCTTCTGGGTCCATCAGATAGACAAATCTGACTAAACCAAAAACTTCCTAAAAGTTTTCCAAATGCAGACACTTCAGCAAGCAAATGGAAAAAATGACAAAATATCTCCCTTCTGAAAAATTAGAAACCAAAGATCAGCACAAAGCACACAAATGTACCTGCGAGATTGTTTAGACACACTGTGCATTGTGTGGCACAGGCACTGTTCATTAGGAAACTCTTGTAAAACGTTCTCATCCTACCCATGTGCTCTCATGCAGAAAATGAATCTATGTAGCAACTGCAGAGAATCATAAACACATTGGGGTAGTCCTTCCTCCTGCTCCCTCCCGCTGGTAAACAGAATAACACACACACACACACCTGGACAGGCTACAGGGTAGCGTGTGGTTCTCAATGTTGCATCTGTGCATAATTAAGGGCCAGACGTAATTAACTAGTGCCACTTTAGCCATGAACGCACACACAAAACAGTCAATAACAGCTAATTCCGTTCGCCATTCCTGTCTAAGGAGCGTACGGTTTTAATAACGGAGAGTGGCTGTGAGAGTGGACAAACTCAGATCATTTGAAACGTGAAAAAAAGGAGGAGGAGAAAAAAAAAAAAAAAAACAGTGAGGCAGAAAGACTCAGCGGGGTGGGAGGAATCGCTACCATTCCAGCCCTTTGTTTGTGCATTCATCTGCATTCTGGAGACAAACTCCTATTAAGTCCATCAGATGCAAATGAGCAGGGAGACAGACACGCTGCCACAGCGTTGCCTGCAATACAATCAGAGCAGCCTTTGGCTCCTGCTCTGTGCATTTAACCTGCTTCAGTGCATTTTCATTAGCAGACGGGGCTCAGCTCTACCTCCCCCCCGCTAGAAACAGCACCCGGCCGAATTAGAAAACTCCGAAATGAGCTGGAACATTACGCTCTCCTGTTACTTTTGTTTGTCTTTGATCAGACGCGAGGCTCTTTTAAAAGAAGCTGGAGGCTGGTCATATTGTAATAGACTGAACAGAACTCGGACACTGTATGGCAAAAGAAATGTTATGTGGTATATATATTTTTTTGATAAGTGTGATCAGTCGCTTGCAGGTGAACTGGTCAAGTGAGAACATATAATGACATATTCAAGGCTCTTTCCTGCTGGCTGTGTTCTATTCTATAAGGTTATTTGTGCAAAATCCAGCAGAGGAAAATGAGCTTTTTACGACGTGTGAGTGTGTAAATGTGTGTGGACACCGATTGGTGAGATATATGTCACCTAAAATGACTAACCTCCAAATTGAGCGCCTGCTTACCAGTTGGAGAAGTTTTAAAGGGGTCCTATTATGCTCTTTTACAAAGTCTTGATTTTGTTTTGGGGGTGTACTAGAACATGCTCTCATGCTTGGTGGTTCGAAAAACACATTATTTTTCACGTAATTTACATTATTACAATACCTTTCTCCCCAGCCACAAATGGCTTGATTAGTTCCGGGTTTGATGAAGGCCCGCCTTCTGAAAAACAAAATGTGTTGTGACTGGTTAGCTGTCCCAGTGCATTGTGATTGGCGAACAGCTTAGACGGAGTTTGAGTACTGCCACGCCCCTTGCCAAAGCAGTACGTTCCATCTGCTCCGGTATAGTTAAGGATGGCGTCAATATTGCAATAACAGTTTGAGCCGGATTCAGAATATTGAACAAGAGGATCGCGCAGCACCTTTGCACGCACGGAAATTGCAAGACATACAGGTGCATGTCAATAAATTAGAATGTCGTGGAAAAGTTAATTTATTTCAGTAATTCAACTCAAATTGTGAAACTCATGTATTAAATAAATTCAGTGCACACAGACTGAAGTAGTTTAAGTCTTTGGTTCTTTTAATTGTGATCTCAACAAATTAGAATATGGTGACATGCCAATCAGCTAATCAACTCAAAACACCTGCAAAGGTTTCCTGAGCCTTCAAAATGGTCTCTCAGTTTGGTTCACTAGGCTACACAATCATGGGGAAGACTGCTGATCTGACAGTTGTCCAGAAGACAATCATTGACACCCTTCACAAGGAGGGCAAGCCACAAAAATCCATTGCCAAAGAAGCTGGCTGTTCACAGAGTACTGTATCCAAGCATGTTAACAGAAAGTTGAGTGGAGGGAAAAAGTGTGGAAGAAAAAGTTGCACAACCAACTGAGAAAACCGCAGCCTTATGAGGATTGTCAAGCAAAATCGATTCAAGAATTTGGGTGAACTTCACAAGGAATGGACTGAGGCTGGGGTCAAGGCATCAAGAGCCACCACACACAGACATGTCAAGGAATTTGGCTACAGTTGTCGTATTCCTCTTGTTAAGCCACTCCTGAACCACAGACAACGTCAGAGGCGTCTTACCTGGGCTAAGGAGAAGAAGAACTGGACTGTTGCCCAGTGGTCCAAAGTCTTCTTTTCAGATGAGAGCAAGTTTTGTATTTCATTTGGAAACCAAGGTCCTAGAGTCTGGAGGAAGGGTGGAGAAGCTCATAGCCCAAGTTGCTTGAAGTCCAGTGTTAAGTTTCCACAGTCTGTGATGATTTGGGGTGCAATGTCATCTCCTGGTGTTGGTCCATTGTGTTTTTTGAAAACCAAAGTCACTGCACCCGTTTACCAAGAAATTTTGAAGCACTTCATGCTTCCTTCTGCTGACCAGCTTTTTAAAGATGCTGATTTCATTTTCCAGCAGGATTTGGCACCTGCCCACATTGCCAAAAGCACCAAAAGTTGGTTAAATGACCATGGTGTTGGTGTGCTTGACTGGCCAGCAAACTCACCAGACCTGAACCCCATAGAGAATCTATGGGGTACTGTCAAGAGGAAAATGAGAAACAAGAGACCAAAAAATGCAGATGAGATGAAGGCCACTGTCAAAGAAACCTGGAAAGTCCTTTTCCATCAGCAGTGCCACAAACTGATCACCTCCATGCCACGCCGAATTGAGGCAGTAATTAAAGTAAAGGGAGCCCCTACCAAGTATTGAGTACATATACAGTAAATGAACATACTTTCCAGAAGGCCAACAATTCATTAAAAATGGGGGTTTTTTTTATTTATTTTTTTTTTTTTTTATTGGTCTTACGAAGTATTCTAATTTGTTGAGATAGTGAATTGGTGGGTTTTTTGTTAAATGTGAGCCAAAATCATCAAAATTAAATGAACCAAAGACTTAAACTACTTCAGTCTGTGTGCATTGAATTTATTTAATACACGAGTTTCACAATTTGAGTTGAATTACTGAAATAAATTAACTTTTCCATGGCATTCTAATTTATTGAGATGCACCTGTGTTACAGTGGTAACGTTATTGTTGTTGTTTTTTATTTTTGGCTAAATCACGTTTGATTGTCACGCATGATGTCAACAACCGCTTAAAAACAACTGCATTTATTATGTACAGATAAGTGCAACGGTAATATGTATTACATCGCAGAAACGGCATACAACTTATACCTTGAAATGTAAATAACACACAAAACAACAAATAAAGCAGCATACTTACAGGCTGAGATACAGATACAGCAGATTGTCCCAACAAAGTGAGAACTGCTCCGTCTTTCAGCAAAAGCTTTTTGGCGAAACCAGCACGGTACTCCCTCATGTTGTGGAAGCTGTCCTAAGTAAAATGTGCAGCACATTCGAATTTCCGTAGGCGGGATTTATTTTAATGATATTCTAATGGGCCAGTTTGCGACATCACAAACCCCGGAAAACAACGCTGTAGTCCAAACGAGCCGTTCATTGTAGTTCTTGAAAAGGGATTTTTTTAAAAACGAAATATTCCCTTTGGAGTGGACTTTGAGATTAGTAACTTTGCAGATCTTTTTTATGCCAAACATACACACTACACGCAGACTAAAACTCAAAAAGTGAAAAAACATAATAGGACCCCTTTAAGGAAACTTTGGAGTGCAGATTAGGAAGGACAGATCTTTAACCGCCATCATTCACTCACCCTCAAGTTGTATCAAACCTAGGGCCCTATGATTTCTGCGATGCGGACAACGTGGACGAAATCGCGGAATCCAGTCATAAAAATGGAATTTACTGTATAACGCAGAATGTCACGGAATTTGCTAAATTGTGGATGTATGCATCAAAAGTAGGTCAGTACACCTGAATCAAAACGTGATATGGACTAGTGTCTGTGAATATTAAGCCGCAAAAATACCATTTAAATATGAATACTGCATGTTGTGCGTGTCTCTGTATGAATGAATGGCGCAGACACCGTTTTGTTTACTACACACATACTGAAGCATCTGCCGCCTCAATATATGTGTACATGAACACATGAACATAATCTCTAGAACTGCTCTGAGAGTCACTTCATGAGCATTTTACCGTTTCTTTTGAGTAAAACTATCGTCATAAATCATATACAAACAGAAACCTAAAGGTCTTCACAGCCACCCGTCAAAATAAAAGTTCGGTTTAACTTAAAGAAACTGACAAAATATATTACTTAACGTAATGATAATACTACTACTAATAATAAAATTATTAAAACATTATTTTGAAAGGAATATTTACCAGAATTTATTTAGAAGAAAAATGTAAATACGCTAAAAAAAAAAAAAAAAAAAAAAAAAAAATATATATATATATATATATATATATATATATATATATATATATATATATATATTTTTTTTTTTTTTTTTTTTTTGTTATAAAATCAATTAATTAGAGATGCTTTTGATTATTTAATTAATGAAACCATTAAAATGGAATTGAGAACATTTATGGAAAACAGAATTTGGTAAAAATAAAACAGAATTTGAGAAAAAAAAAGTATAGTTCCTTAAAATTTGTCATTTTTGTTAAGCTTTTAATAATTTGCTGTATAATATTGTAAGTTTCATTAATTTAAATTAATTAGGCATGCTTTTGATGGATAAAATTTAAATTAATCATTAAAACAGAGTCTAGAAAAATTTAAACGGAAAAAAACAGAATCCAGAAAAATTAAAATGGAAAAAAAAAAACAGAATTTGGAAAAAAATAAAACGGAATTTGAGAAAAAATAAAACGGATTTCATAGGTCCCTACAAACCCCATAATCTCCAAAAAAGTGATCTAAACAACTTGTGTCTTCTGAAGCTGTATGATAGCTTTCTGTAGGGAATTCACCCTTCCTTCAACTTCAGCCTTGTCTTACTGTGATCAATCACATGAATTTTGAGAACTATCAAAGTCCCTTGAAAGTCAGTTGACTTGATGGCCATATTTGCAACAAGCAGCTATTTTGGGGCATGTAGGACTAACTACTATGTACTTAAATGAGGAAATTCCAAAATCTCAAAAGCTACTTCTGAAACTCATATTAAAATTTCATATTTCAAACATATTTCGTTAAAAAAAGAATATATTTCAGCTTGATCCAGCCAATGAACATGTGCAGTCCCGAGCATGCGTCTTAAGGTGCCGTCACATTTACTGTTGTTCAGCAACTTTCTTGGTTGAAATCCAGCCATTTCAATAGGAATCCATACAATCAGGAACTTCATGTAAGGGCAAAAGATTTCTCAACAGGTTTTCCAACGGATTCACCATGTTGACCAGCAGAAAACTACTTTGTTTGAATGTGACCATACCTTCAGAACACTAACTGTTTCTGTGTGACATGATGACTTTGGCTCTTTTATTTTAGAAAGCATGATTTATTCTGCCATATTGCACGTTGCAATATGTGAACCATCTTGGTATATACATTGTTAGGAAATATTCAGCTTTCAGCATCAGTGCAATCTGCTGTGAAACACTTTTGTATGGCGTATCTGCAAGCAAAATAAATCAGTGATTAAAATTTGGTCTTTTCCTTACACAAACCACAAAGGCATTCTGCAATGAATTCAGAAGTTTTACAAACAAGTCATACTCTACAGCATACTCTACAGCATTTTTTGGCCAATTTTAGAGCCCCTGGTCACCATACGCTTTCATTGTAAGCATAATTATACAGAATTTCACCTTCTGTGATCCCTGGAGGGAAAAAAAGAAAGTCATTAAAAAAGTCATGAGGGTGAGTAAATGATGACAGAATAAATTTGAGTGAAAAAAATTGCTGCTACCATTAAGTCAGACTGGAATTATGGGAAATTTGTGGTTTCAATTAAGAGAAAGAAAGACCGAGAGAGAGAGAGAACAGACAGACAGATGTCAGATACATCTGATAAAGAAAATGTGTGAAAATCAAGAACATCCTTTGGAAGTGTTAGAGAGAAAATGTGTTATTTTACTCATCATAAGGCAAAATTAGCCTTTCTTGGTTTACACAAGTCAGTGAGCAAAATAAGTAAACGCAAAGAGAAGATGAAAAGGGATCATTAATCTAACCCTACCTCCAGCCTTTGTGATACAATCGAGTTCTCATTAGGCCGTGATTGAACAAACCTTAGTTAACGAGCTCCAACTCACTGCCTCTTAGAAAAGCAAACGGCAACAAAAAAGTAGCTGAATTACTGCAAGTAACAAGGCTGTTTTATGTGCAAAGAGCGACTGTCTGAAATGAAAAATGGCAGGAGTTGCCGCCACTTTCCTGCAGCTGTTTGTTAATGATGTGGAAGATAACGGTCTCAGAAAAAATAAGCATGCTTAAAAAAATAAAAATAAATAAATAAATAAAAACAATAAAAAAAAAACATTCAACTAATCATCTTAAAGCCAGACATAAATGCCATGACGCTAATTAGAAGAAAAGGCTCACTATTTTTTTCCTAATGCTTTTAGCCCATTAAAAAAAATCCTGAAATTATTAACTGAATCATATAATGGGGTCATAGACTTACAATACTCTCATAATGTTAGATCTTATATCTAAACGAGATGGAGAAATGGGCAACTGAAGAGGAAGATAGACAAGATGAAATGTAAACAAAACTCTGGACTATGCCTGAATCGCTTCCTTAGAAATCACTTCCTGTGCTTACGTTCGGCGAACAAGCGGTTAAAGCAGCTCTATGGTGTCGCCCATGGACAGGCATAGCGAGAGGCCACCCACACACCTCAGCACACACTCTCTGAAGTGTTCGAATGCTGCAAGGCTGGGGGTTGGGTGATGCTTTCCACATGCGTGACTGCCTCTGTCAAGAAGTTTTGTCTTGATTCTCCTTTTATCTGCTGACCTTCACAAGTCAGATTCCAAACCCATCCAAAAAAAAAAAAAAGAAAGAAAGAAAAAAAAAGAAATTATCTTTCTTTTACAATGGAGTTACAGGTTTACTGAAGCCAGCTGGAAAAGAGCCGGGAGAGAAAAGCAGTTTGACGGGCGAGTTGCTTCCTCTTTCTGAAGCAGCGAGTTTCCTGTGGATATGCGACGGCAACAAAGAACATGTTTTCAAAAGGTGGCTCAAATTTAAAGCATTGCGCCACACAACCTACTGTCATGTATGGCTGCTTGAAAACTATTGATTTTTCCCTCTTTCCTCATCTTCATTGTTCGCTCAATCTGCTCAGAAAGTACATAAACATCGTAACTATTCCTGCGTTAAAGCAAAAGACAGGTCGCAATACATGCGGCTGGAATCAAAAATAAACCAACATCAGAAGAAAGATTGTTTACAGACTGCTGGAAGCTAAATAACACGTGTTATTGGCTGTCAGCAACATAACCAAAATCAATAGAAGTCAGCCATAAATTGCTTTTACACAAAGGTCTACTAAATTACGTCGTCATCGGGAAATTCAAACAACGGATTGTGAGTCAAAAGTCACATTTGAGAAAAACAAACATGTATGGGCTGCAATAAGTGTGTTGTTCACACATGCCAAATGGCACTTCTCGGCTTCGGATCTGTGAAATGTTGGATTGAAGTTTGTTTTCATTAGTATGCAAGTCAGAATAATCTACCATGTGTGACCGCGGGAGACTTCAGGCCCACCAGTGCTACGCCGTGGCATGATGATCAGCATTACAAATTCTCCAGTGTTGCTGAGAGGAGAGCCGTCTGGTGCAAAATGAGATGCTTTTTTTTTTTTTTGGTGGCGATCACCTCAGAAGTGCACCAAATCATATTGCTACCGAAACAAAAACAGCCCAAAGACCATCTCTCATTTCGACGGGGATCCTGGATTAATCAAAATGAGTTATTGTATGAAGATGGGCACCTTATTTCTGTGAGCCGGAAAAAGCCAATCAGAAGGCAGTGAGCTGTGGGCTTCATCCATTTCGTGGAGACTGACATGTTAGCGGCAGTTAGGCAGAAGGCCTCACTTCATAAATCAAACCTGACAACTCCCTCTGTGCGGACGTCAAGCACAACTTTTATTTCCCCATTTCCGCACGACACGAAAACATCATCATCTCAGATAGACCGCAGAACCCGCATCAAGCCTTCTGCACTGGTTCTAAGGGCTGGACATTTCCCTGGACTTCATTATTAGCATGACTTAAAATAGATTAGATGGAGATCTTAGCCCCATCAACTGTTTAGACGGCATCGTCATTTTGTACGCACACGTTGTGCACCTAATCTCACTTACTTGGAGTTGTATCAAGCATGTATTGATTTTTATATATCTCATATGGTCTTATTTGTGGATGCATGGTGCAGTGCGCATTATTAGAATTCCAACAATCAAACGGTGTTGTTATTCCCCAGGTTCATGTATCAAACGAGGAGGGCACTGTGGGGAGAGACGATGAAATCAGCCAAGCAATTACCCTCACAGATGTTTAACTGCAGAAAATTAAAGCAATGTTAATCAAGCGTTAAACGCTTACAAATTCTCCCTCCCTGTACAGCCAAATCTTTCCATTTAACTTTGGAAAGAAACAGGTTTTTATTTCAGTGAGATTGTTTAAGTTAAATGCTTTAACCCTCCGGGAACCAAGTATTGATACTGATGTTACGGTTTCTTTTCTTTTGCGAGTGTTTTTAGGAAAGCATTGTTTATAGTCATGATGACCAGTACAGTATACAAATGAGTTTTATGAGCCAGTTCTTTTAACAAATCAGTCAGAAAGACTCTTGAATTATTAGTCTAACAAATCACTTAATTTACTTTATAGTTAGCTTCTAAGAAATGGCCATTGTTTGGTTTGTTAAGTGGATTGGTTAATACACAGTTGGCTGTTACTGACTGGCTGATTCTTTTATTCATTATTTTTTTCCTACACCATTCCTTTAGAATTTTACAAGAAAAAGAAAAGTCATTTTATGTAGCCTTCATAAAATCTACTTTACATCATCGTCCGGTGTTATTGGTGCAGATTGTTTTGTCTGAAGAGATTCAGAGCCAGTCTAGGAATTGCTCATGTTTCATTTAGATCAGTGCAGCTTTGGCAGCACTTTAGAAAATAATGCTTCTCCATTCCAGCTCTTCACTGATTCACAGCTACTGCGCTGCATTATAGAGCACAACAGAAACCATCAGAATAGATAATAGACCATGAAAACATTCTTCCATCTTAATGTGAATGAAAGAAAATGTACAAGAGTGTGATTTTCTCTAATGTTCCTGTGATACTTGGGTTCACTTAGAGAAATATACCGAATGATTCATAGGTCTATCAGTCAGGGACAAAAAACAGCTGCTTCTGAGAAACAAACTGCATCGGAAATGTGAACCAAAACAGGATGCCGCAAAGGATAGGTTAGACAAAATGTACACAATTTAGCTGTCAAAGCAAGCTGAAATAAAAGTATATTCTTTTCATGCGTCATATATCATTGTCAACAACGGTTCCTGCTAGGATCAAGCAAACTGAACTTAAGTCAACAAACAAAACACGCTAAAAAAAACCCTGCTCGAACAAATGTAATTAATCTCATTTTCTTGTTTGAGCTGCGTGACAAACGTAATTGCACTTAAAGGGAAAAACACAGTGTGAATTTTAAATGCTCTGCAGTTAAATGTCTTATGCATTACAAACACTATCTGTCTATCTATCGCTTTCTTCAGTTTTTCTGAACAAACAGTTACTCAAAACCTCTCACATTAGGGTGTCTGCTATGATCTTGGCTCCCTGGAATACTCTTGGTATTTGGTCAAACGCTCGTCACCATAATTAACAGCAAAACCCCCACTCATGCTACACAAATATTACATTCCTGGTTTCCAGCAACGATATGCTTCATTATTGAGGAAAGGCTTCTTTCTGATCTGACACGTTTTCCTTTTCCCTGTCAGAGCTTTGGCTCTTGCTAATTGATATCCCGTTGAGACTAAGTGCCTAAAAAGGTCAGCCTTTCTTTCTGTGGACAAATTGTCCAATCCATCCACAAAGGTCAAGCTACCTAGCTAGAATCTCAGCTTGAATGTTTTTAACTGAAAGTTGAGATGAAGTATATCCTTGCGTGTTCGGTTTCCTTGTCATTTCACGATCATAACGCCTGCCCCAAGTCATTATGTAGATGTACTTGCACCTGCAGTTCAATATGGAGGCAGAAAACTCTAGCGATGAAAATGTAATTGTTGGTTGTCTTCTATCTGTTTCATCTGAAAAAACAAAGATGTGATGTAATGACAGCCTAAATAGACTGAATCAGAAACAGAATAATAGAACAGTGCTGCTCCTCTCCCTTGTAATGAGTGTAAGGCATATTAAAATCCGTAATAACTGTATGCCATCAGATCAGACCTCTCGTAAAACTCTCAACAGCCAGCTGCTCACCACATCTGTCCATCCGAAATTGTCAACAATTACTCCCCAGGAAGGTACGAGTGTGGTCGAGTAATTATCAGCATATTTTTTTTAGTCGTGAACACAGTTTCTCACACAGTCACTCCAATCCTGTGGTTAATTAATAAACGGCTTCATCTGCTTTCATCAGCAGAAAGGTGAGGATGGAAAATGAGCATTGTTTAGACACTCAAGAACGTTTTCTGCTATGGGGGTCTGTTTCCATGGAGAATAATGAACTCACGTATACCTTTCAACTGGTGAGTCCTCTGCTTACCAAGTCACACTGTGACTATTTGTCAACCAAATTACACTGGGAAAAAAATCTTAACAAAAAGAAACTTTGAATAGAATGAAACCATGCAGAGGCAGTTAAAAACTTTCACAGGAGACATCAACTTTCAAACACTTGCCTGTGCTGTGCTGGAGAAAAACTACAAGCTACTTCTCCTTTCGATACAGCCAAACTACCTTTTTAAAAGAATGTCAGGTACACTACAAGTGGCACCCGGTGTGGTCTAAGAAAAGGTATCTAATTATGTTATTAAAGCTATCAAAATGAGCCAATGTTTTTTGCTACATTGCCACAGCAGCAAAATATGGTCAACAGTCCTGTTTTAAAGTGCTAAATATGGTTAATAGTGCACAATTTGGTCATTAACAAGAGTGATAACCACATTTCCCAACCAAGGGACTCATTTAAAGGGATAGCTCACTCATGTTGTTCCAAACCTGCATGACCGACTTTCTTCTGCAGAACATAAAGGAGATATTTCAAAAAATACCTTAATTCTGTCCATACAATGGAAGTCAATGGGATCCAGTGTTGTTTTGGCTCAGTGTACATCTTATTAACTTTGCATTTTCATTTTTGGGTGAACTACCTCTAGCTCTAATTGATTGTTAATTAAAATTTGAGAGATGAACTCGCACCTTGGTTGGAGTTGTTTATTAAATAACGTTGTGTCAACTGTGATAAGACTTGCTATTCTTACGGACGTTGCCATCTTTGATATGTTCTTTAGTTACTGTCACTACGCTTACAGACGTTATTTTCTATCACAAAAAGATACTTGATTTTGGAAGTTTTCAATGTTTGTGTAAACTGTTGTACGACTCAAATCTGTTCACAGCAGTAAATCTGTAAATACAGTTCGCATCCCAAACACTGACTGTGAACAAATCAAATCAATCTGAATCATTTTGTTTTAACAAGGTAGGTGAATGAACTGATTCAAATGAACTGAGTCACTAAAATGAATCAGACTTCACTGGTTGGAATTACTGGTTTTGAAAACGCAGCGTTACTGCAAAATGTTGGTATGTTTGTAGTGTTGCTATTTGTAATTAGTTACTCCCCACTGGTCTTTGCACAAAATTGGTATTCATCCCAAAACAAATTGTAACAACAATATCTAAACAACACAGAAACTTCCACTCGGAAAGTACGGAGACATTCCTCTCTGTGCAGTAATTACCATCAGCATAATTTATTATGCCACATTACAATGCAATTAGGCTGAATTCTAAAGAGGGGGTGGAGAATTCTCACAACCCATCAAGGTCTTACATTGTGAATGTTTCTTGCACGTTTGTGAGTCGATACAGAAGAGCGGTAGTGTGTAAAGTTTTTTTTCACAGAGTGGGTTGTGTTTGTTGCTAAGAATGTTAATGTGAATCGTCTAACAAGCCTGTCGTTGCCGGGGTGTGCGGTGCGTGTCAGGCCAGCCAGCAGAGGTTAACATAGCTTGGCTAATGAGCCTCGACCAACATTAGCGCAAATGAAGGGGCAGATTCTATCGAATTCATGATGGAGTTATTGAATGGCACACAGTGGCAGAACGTCACGTCTGAGAGACTCGAGCAGTCAGGGTAAATTGAACTGATGTCACATCTACTCTGAAAACAGAACAACAAACTTGTGGAAAGCCAAAGAGGCAATATTGTGGTTTGCAAAAGTTTTCCACTTATCTGGAACATTGATTATGGCAGACATTACTGGACATTAGAGAACAACATTTGTACAGCAGTAGGCAAAACACTGGGAGAGCAGAACCGCTCATGTCTCACTATTGACTCCTGATCTAGCATTACCAATTCATGTATTTCAACCTGTTTGACACAATCGATTAAGGAGAGGCATTCTACAATTCAATTGCATTTTATCCACTTATAACACTAATAAAATTTAAATGTGGGTTTCATATGTTAATGTGCTCATGGTTGGAATGTCAACAGGAACATGCAAACTAGAAAAAAATCGGGTTCGCTACTGATACATCATTCCTGATTTCTGTTTTTATTACGATTCAGCATATTAAATGCAAGTAAAGTGTCTACTTAAATCTTTCAAATAACTTTTGTCTGAAATGTCAAAATGTGTGTGAAATAATGTTCCATCATCATTCAGTGTGATATATTGAAAAATTAAACAAAGTTAAAGTGATCATACTAAATTTTATTATATTTTAAATAATTTAAAACTTAACAACTGACAAATAGGTAAAACTTAGTGGTCTGAAGGACATTGACAAAGATTGGTAAAGATTTAAAATGACAATTAATTAGTTTTAAGGGCATTGTGATCTTTAAATAGAGTATTTTAATGTCAGCTAATGATTTTTATACTAAATATGCCTGACAAGTTTTTTTTTGTTTTGTTTTTTTGGTATATAAAATATTGTTACACTGAATGACATTTTAGTGGGTGTCTTCTGTAAATCATGGTACAAAAAAAAAAAAAAGTATGATAATCTTTATTTAAAATTAAAAAAATAATAATAATAATAAAAATATATATTAAATTACACAGGACATTCTAATAAACAAAAAAAAAAACTTTATTAAACTTTTATTGTTTTGATGCTTGAAAACCCATTTACCAATCAATACTTTAACCAAGTCCTATAGCAAATTCATTCTTATTTAGAACAATGCATGCACTGAATATAATTCTTGAAAATGAAATACTGTTGCTATGGCTTAAACTCTCATTTACATTCCTGAGTGAATCTATTACAGTCCATTTTCTGTTACCAATCCTGAGGAGCTACATCACAAAAGCAAAAGACAGCTGACGTTAGCATTGAGCTGATGAAGTCTTTGATATGCACTTTTAACACGACAAAAGTTCAGCGTTGAAATATTCTCTTTTAAGCTGATTTTTCAGAGCGGCGAGGATCAAAGTGAGACAAGCTTCATGTTCATTGTAATTAGTGGAGCTCTCTGTCACCTGTGACTAATGAAACAGCCCTTAAAGGGGGGCAAAGCACGGGACTAATTTCGTGGGCGGCCGACTATGACCCCGTAACTGCTTCACTCTCTGTGAAATAAGAAGCAGATCCCATAAAACTAAGGTGTTCTTTTTGCCTGGCTGAAGTAATGTGAGGTGGTTTGTCTCTGTAATCGGAAATGTGACCTTCTGTGTCCTTCAGTGTTTCCCTCCTTAAGAACTTCTTGGGTTCTGGATGCCCATGCAGCATGTAGTTATTCTTCTCAAAGATAGATGCTCTAGAAGGTTTCCATCAGCCTGCTATTGTGAAAACTATACTTTAGCATACGTTTTAAAAAGTATTTATTAATTATTAATACACTTGAAGAATGTAATTGTGCAAACTGTATGTAATGTTTTCAGACAAATGAAAATTTCTTATACTTTAAATTTATATTGAAGGCAATTAACTTTTTACCCACTTAAACAGGACTTGCATCTTAGCATGTCATTTTATATTTAATGTTATTATCTTTGAAATATGGTTAAAGTGTACTACTAACTGTACTAACAAAAGTATTTATGGCAACCTAAAATTTAATCTAATGTAATTTCTATTGAAATTTGTATGTCATGTATTTAAATATATTTGTAATTTCACATTTGTAATGATGAAGTTGCAATTTAGTGTTTTTAAAATCCATTTAACACTGCAGTTACAATTGTAATTGGTTATTTTACAAATGCTTTAGTAAGTTAATCAACATATAAAAATAAGTGCAATTTTTAAAAATGTACAGTTACAGGTTTTTTATTGTATACTTTTAAGATTTGAAGTATACTACAGGTGCACTGTCAGTACAATTAGGTGTACCTCTTTTTCACAAGGGTAGCACAACTAGTGTATTTTTTTTTAATTAAAATTAAAGTTAAAATAAAGTTTTTGTCCTTTTAAAGTTTAAAAAAAGGCCGCATGAAGCAAAATGTAAAGCTCAAACCGTGTCAAATCAGAATATACATACTAGAGGCTCAAACATCATTAACTCCCAACAACAACTGACTAGCTGATATTAAAGTTTTCTAAATTTCTCAAATTAAATCCGTTTTTCACATAGATGTGGCCGTGTTTTGCCAAAACATTCAGAGAATTTCACATAAAAAAAGAAGAAATTAATGGACAGATGATGTAGGACGAGTCAGAGTAAGTGGTGCATGCTTTCATCGCATGTAAATGAGCAGATGAAGAGCCTCCTCGAGCAGAACAAACTAGGACAGTCTCAAAATTCATTCAAAGAGGGTCACTTACTTATGCAAGCCGCACTACGATAAAAGCTTCCACGGGAGAACCAGATGCATCAAAAGATGCGAGAAGATTTGATGTGTGGGGCTCAAGAGGCCAGAGGAACACGGAACGAGATTAACCTGATACGAGGAATAAAAGTTGGAAAAATAAATGGCTGGAAAAGTGTTTCGAGGCACACTTATTATGTTATTTATGCAATTACTCCATTTATTTATTTGTCTGCTTGCTTGTTTCTTTTTTGTTTGCTACAAATACACAGTTCCCTGCTCAAAAGAAAGATGTTTTTCTTAAGCTTTCAAAGACTTGCTCGGTTGCACACAGTACGTTACCGCAAGACTTACTGCTATTTGTGCATGTTAATAATTTGAGCTGACACCCCCCGACAATAAGTCACTGCTAATATTACGATCGGCTGGTGCTAATTCAAATTCAATTGCAGTTTTGTTTGTGTGCCTCTCACGAATTTTACGTCTGACCTCCCCTGACCTCTCAGTCAGAGGCCCTGGGCAAGCCATGACATGTGTCGACGTTAGTTCATTTAAAAAAATAATAATACAAAATAATCAAAATAGTTTCATTGAACATGAACGGCAGTGATGCTAATGAAATCAGTCTCATGGGGACAGTAATTGGAAGGTTCTGGAAGGCAGTCCTGTGACTGTCCTCGACCAAAGAGCGCCCCCATAAAGTAGACTCTGTTCCCACTCTGCCTATTTACCATATACATTTTTACTGGAGCCCACTTTATGTCGAAGAGCGAGATATGATCCTCGTGCTTTTATTATATCTCTGAGGTACAAATTTCTGCATCTCTTATTCAAGCAACTGCAGGATCCGAATATCCTCCTATTCACAGGAGAGGGAAGCTTCACAACAGCTCTACATTCTGCCGGCGGGCGAAGCCAGAAGCTGTTTTACAAACAGGCAGCATGTTTAATATTCATCGCTCTTGGGAAGCTCTGGGAAAAGATAAAGTGAAATGTCAAAGGGTAATGAATGCCCCGAACAGGACTACAAAGAGGTGTGGAGTGTCAGGGAACTTTTGCATATACCTCCAACATTATGGAATCTGAATTTCTGTTTTGGTCAAGATGAGGAAATAAATCCGAGAATGGTCTAGCCTTGCGTTAATGGATCAATGAAATGTTTCTATTTTACACATAAGCATTGTGAAAGTGGTGCAGGTGATCGGATGATTGTGTGTAGTGCTATATAAAACGAATCAGGCCTTTAATTCATCAGTGGTGACCAGAGATTGAGTATTTCTCACCTTATGCCCTGCTTGAGGGAAAAAAACGAGCTTTTTTTCAGGTAACAAAGAGCAAACAAGTCTCAAAAGTCTCAGGAAAACAGATATTACTCCATTTCTCCAAGTCCCCTGGTCCTGAGCATTTTCTAACTTAATAGGGTCATTATTGTATGTCAGCGTGTGTCTAAGAAACTAACACAGGCAATGCTACCAGGTTCATAGGGTTTTGAAATATATACCTCAGAACACCCAGAGAAGGAGCAATATTAACAGTGATGCTTGCCTTATCAAAAAAACACTAAGAATTATCTGGCAAAAACAGAAACACCAAAACATAGTTCACTTGGAAAGACTTTAAAGACTAGCAAGCAGGTCAGCAGAGGTCAATATCAGACTACTCTACGTCTTACATCTGGAAGAGAATTCTAGATAGATTTTCTTGGGGAAAAAAAACAATTCTGTCATTATTTACTCACTGTCATGTTGGAACACAATGTCTCAGTGGTCGTGTTTTCCTTTTTTGTCCACAATGAAAAACACTGGGGTCACAGATTGTTTGAAAGGAAGAAAGTCAACCAGGTTCAGAACAACATGAGGGTGAAAAAAATGTCAGAATTTTAATTTGGAGGTCAACTATCACTTTAAGCCTTAAAGATTTTAAGGCTTTGTTTTGTTTTTTTAAAAGTAATGAAGGAACTCAAGTGTCAACTAATTTTCCAACAGTCAACTAGTCAACTACTTCAGTGATTCCCAACGTGGGGTACGTATTTTATAGGCTTAACAAATATCATTCCTCCTACCTAAAAGTACCCCCTACCTGGAAAGATTTTGCTTTATTAAAATGATCAAGTTGAAATTAGAATTTAATTGGGTTGCATTTGTAAATTTCTTATGCTATTCTCAAGAAAGTTTATTCTTAATTATCCATAGAACCATTAAAATCTGTGAAAAACAAACAGACTCAGGTGTCTCATTAAATGGTGAAGTTATTTGGTGAGTCTTTTTAACACCTATTTTTAAGTAAATCAGTATAATAATGTCCACTTAAGGGATAATCCTGAATTATATTCAGAAAAGTATCAGTTAAGAACACCACATTTCAGGTTTGGTGTTGTTGATGATGATAAAACTGCACATTATCGTTCACAAATTCAGATTTAACATTTTAAAATATATTAAAATAGAAAAATGAATTTGTAATAATATTTCCCAACGTTGCTGCTTTTACTGTATTTTGTTCAAATAAATGGTGTCCAACTTTTGAATGGTAATGTAATGTATAGATTACTTATTTTTCTCAATGATTTATTATATTATATTATATTATATTATATTATATTATATTATATTATATTATATTATATTATATTATATTATATTATATTATATTATATATGTTTTTGCAACCTATCAACAACCAGACATTTTCCCTGAAAGTGTGCTTTTCAATGCATCCAAATCTACATAAATCACATTTAAAACTTTATAGAGCTAAAAGCTGAAGCTGTTAATGAGAATGAAAAATTGTGACTGGCCCACACAATTAACACTTATCTAGCCTTATGTCTGACTTGCAATGCAATGTCACATTTGGAGCATCATTTAGTACACCCAGAGCACAAGAAGGCCTGCTATTGAGTCACTCCATTGACTGGGTTTAACCAAGAAACTCTAAAGAGACAAAGGAGAAACAAATAAATAAAGAATCCTGGAACACAAAGAGTCAGGCAGGTCAGAACAGGAGCATGGAACAAAGATGAACTGAAGCATTCTGACCATGGAGGACATTGTTCTGTAGTCATCTTGGCTAACCTGTGTGTATGAATTCCTCTGTGAATACATGCTTAACACAGTTGAAGGACAAAAGGGTTTTGTCTTTATCTGTCCTTGTAAAGTCCAGCTGGAATCAATACCCCTCTGTTCGTCTTGAATGGGCAATAACAACAATTCCTCAAGCTTTTCTGCACAGGTTAGAGTATTCTGCAGGCGAATGGAGAGACATGTGAAACATCAGAAAGAGCTGGTAATGGGAGAAGAGAAGAGAAGAGAAGAGAAGAGAAGAGAAGAGAAGAGAAGAGAAGAGAAGAGAAAAGGAGACAAGAGGATATCAAAAGAGACGATGAGAGACTGAAGGAGGCAAGAAGAGATTGAAGGAGATGAGAAGAGAAGAGACTGAAGGAGACAAGAGGAGATGAAGGAGATGAAAAGGAGAACAGATTGAAGAAGAGAAGAGGTCGAATGCGATAAGAGATTGATGGAGAAGAGACCAGAAAAGAGGGGATTGAAGGAATTGAGAAAGGAAGAGATTTAAGGACTAGAAGAGACAGGAGACAAGAAGTGATCGATCGATCGACTGGAAAAGAAAAGAAGTGATCGATCGATGGGAAAACATAATGAAGCTGAAAAGAAGAGATCAAAAGAAACGAGAAGAGATTGAGGGAGATGAGAAGAGATCGAAGGAGACAAGAAGAGATAGAAGGAGACGAGACGGGAAGAGATTGAAAGAGCAGAGATCGGACAAAGCGAAAGGAAAGAGCAATAGCAGAGGAGAGGAGAGGGTGATGGCAGTCACATCAGAAGAGCGTGTGGCAGATTGTGAGGATTTAAAGATTTCAGAGGAAGGATTGCAAGCTGTGCGTGGGGATCTGTGAGGAGACTGAGACCAGATGGTTGTGATTCTGGCACAATTATCCCCCTCTATTGTTACTGATCTCCATCATTCTGTCTCTCCTCGCTCATCTCTGCCTCTGCCAACAGCCCAGAGTCACTTAATGGAAAAATCTTTAGAGTGACTTAAAAAATGTTAAAGGATGAACTGCACATGAGCGCGCATGACCTTTAATCTATTAATATTCAGTAGTGGCGTAACAACAAAACGAATGTGTGAATGCATTGCTCATTTACTGCACATTAATATTTGCTCCTCAAAAACAATTAAGCATTTAAATACAAAACAGCAATGTGACGTTCAAAGCGAAACAGAGTAAGTCCCATCGGGAATTGAGTGGACTGCAAAATTCTGTGCGATATTATTGGTTAATATTATTTTTCTCCACCCACACAGTCTTGATTACACAAGCAGAAATGCAATTTCACAGGCGGAAAAAGTTATTGCATTTCCATGAAACAATTCGCTACAAACAAGTTTATCTTCAGAATAAACTGCACTGATGAATCATCCCCAGTACAACCTGGGACATTTATTAAAAACTAGATAGTGTCAATTTTGATTACAGAGCTTTCTGCAGAATGATGCAAGCACGAGCAGATGGCCGAACGCAGACCCTGCTAAACCTGAGAGACATTGCGTTTCCTGTGAAAAGATTTTCTCGGCGTCAATATTTGTTGCTCCGGCGAGAGACGGGCCTAAGGACGGAAACATATCAAGAAATATGCTGAAGTGAAAGGGTTCGATGCTAGTAGAAACAGCACCTCTGTGTCGCCTGCAGACTCCAGTTTCTCTGTGGAGTTCGTGTGGCCTCTCGTTACCGCCTTTAATGTCATCATCTACTTTTACAGCTGCCATCATCTGGTGTTATTTCTGTTTTTCAGGTAAAGCAGACATCATTTCGGTGTTTTCATTCAGAGAGTAACCTTCTAGCATCCAGCGCCGCTGTTCCCAAGAGCTTTGATGAAATATCACAATAACACATAACACAGGGGGGCAACGGGATTATGGGACGTGTAAACAGGCAGTTTTCAGCAGGAGCTGAAGTCAATGTAAAAATAGAGCATGACAGCGTGAAGGTTTTTTTTCTCCGTCAAATATAAGTTGTGCTCTTTGAAGTGCTCTGGTTTAGAGGAACCTGAGGCAGTTTATTGTAATTATTTAACACTTAGGCCCACCAGACTGAAGCCGGCAATGTATTTTTCATGTTTTCACGACAAATTACGCCGCAGACTCGGTGGATAAAAAAGACACAGAAAGACTCATTTATTTCAGTATCTTTTCTTTCCTTTTGTTACGGCTTAATTCAACATGTTTATTTTTCAAATTCCAAGTAATTATTTGTTTTTGCATAGTCTAAAAGCAAAGCATGCTTTGGATTTTTGGTATCTGCCCCTTGTTGGTGTCTTTTCTAAATCAACAAGTCACAATGAGAATATTTACAGACTTAATAGCATCCACTTTTTAAGGCAAATAAAGTTTTGTTGCAAAGTATCATATTTCACTGTGGTATAATGTATAATATGCAAATATCCAGTACACAGCGAAAATTGTGTCTTCACAAGATCTCGAGCCCAAAAATTCTTATTCAAAATGTTTGTTGGCATGTAGCCAGTTTTACACTTCACACTTTTGCTGACTCGCTTTCATGCCCCAGCAATCAAAGCCAAAGTTCAAAACAGCACATGTCCAGCATCTCTGACACAGCTATAGGAATGACACGGCTTGTCTCGTCCAACTGGCCAGAAAACAGAGCCCAAGAGAAAAGGAGAGAGCTTTTGAGTGTTTTAGAGAAGCCTGTGCCAAGGAAACTGCGAGTCCTTCCGAAGGCCAAAACCTTCCTATCTACACCTGATCTGCAAAGATTGCTCATATGTGTGATGGAAAAATTTCAGTCTTCTACAAATAGCACAAAATGCAGACAGTTCCAGCTCTAAAATCTGATGCAATGAGCCATAGTCACACACCCGTGATGACACATCAACCAATTTCTATAGTACAGCTTTGCTACGAATGATTAAAAGCATTCAAACACATGGCCTTGAGTAGTTTATTGCTTTAGTAAAAACTAAAATAAAACTAAAAATATTACTAAAATAGTAAAAACTAAAATAAAAGAAGGCACTTTCTTTGCTAAGACAATTATCACAAGCCCAACATATGTATCTCCTTATAAGTTATTTGGTAAGAAACTGTCAAGAATTACAAGAAGAGAACAGCAAATGCAAAAAGACTTAAGGCAATTCTGTCATAAAGCACTGAATTAAAGTCAACCGCTGGGGTTTGCCCTGTAGCATTAAGAGCTCTGGGGAAATCTCAGTGTATTTGACACCTCAACAATCCCCTCCTCTCTAATCTTACACAGTGCATTTACAGGCACAATCTTTCGCCGATCCTACTTAATAAACCCATTAACGTATAAGGCCATGTAAACTCCTTAAACTATGTTCTTTTATTGATGAAATGTTATAAAATAGTTATTAGTTAAAAATCCGTAGCCTAATTCAAAGAGTAATGACTCTTATGAGCCAGTTCTTTTCAGTGAATAAAAAAAAGTGTTTGCAGCTTTCATATGGAAGAAAAATTGACATTATGACTGAAATATAGCCAAATGACAAACAAATCAGGATGCTGTGAAGCAGAATGAAATCGAATCTGGAAACCTGGAACAATAATCAGATGTCAAAATGGGATAAAACCATTTCGAATCTAGGTTTTCTAGGATTGTCTGGATTTTTAATTAGTTATTTGTCATCATGATGTCAAAGAAAATGAAAACCAACCAAGGTCAAATATTCTCATACAATAGCATTAAGAATAAAGGCGCAATCACATTTACCATTGTTCTACGAATTTTCATCGTTTTCACACTCTACGTCTTTTTTGAAAACCTACCTGCAGAGTTCAGTTCTTAACATGATCAAACATACCTGTCTGTAATTATCAAATGCCCCTTAAGATCTTAATTAGTTGATTCAGTTGTGTTTGATCAGGACTGGAGCTGAACTTTGCAGGAAGGTAGATCTCCGGGAACAGGACTGGGCACCTCTGACTTACAGAATGCAAAAATATACAATCTACTCCACTTTACTGCAATAGTGCAATTAAAATATTTGTGCTCTTTCAGTTAGGAAGTCACGGCGTGACATATTGATCTTTTGGTCACACGCAATACAAATCAGAGTTTGCCAAACTTGAACTTTGGAACACAGCAAAATTAGCATGAGATTTTCTGGTCCTCCACATTCGCATATGTATGTCGAAAGTCAATGGAATGAAAAGCATAGTGTGACCTGCCCTTAAAACTTTCCAACGCTGTCAAAGCCATGGCCTGGTGGTTCAAATCTGGGTCGCATCATTTTCTGACCCCATTCCCCATTACCCTTCCACTCTCCACTACTGAATCAATAAAAGTGTAGAAAAAAAATACAACTGAAAAGAAAAATAACCCATTAATCCAACCCTCCTATCTCAGAAGGCATGTCAGGAATTTGTGAGTGTTTGTGTGGTGAAGAGAAATTTTGTGGCTAATTACCATCCTGCCCTTTAATTCAGCGATGAAGACATTCTCTCTGGCCAGCGAGAGGGAGGCGTTCAGGGCAGAAGGGTTAAAGAAAGAGCAGTAGCACCGTCAGTACAGAGTCAATGCTTCATCCCAGCGCTCCTCTTCAATCTGCCAAACACACAGCGAGTCAATGTGTAGCATGGTCCCGTAAGGACAGATTAGAAAAGTACGAATTGCGAAGGAAGGGGTAATGTGGAGACAGTCTTGAGCACGACACAGTCTCTGAACTGTGTGCATCTTGCAGAGGAAGAGATTTTCTAATCATTGAGTACTAGAAGCCCTGAATAACATGTGATTCTCAAAGACATTTGTCTGTCAGTGATTTCAAAGGAAGCATATGTCTGAAACTTTCTGTCACATCAAATTGCTTCACATTTAAATGTCTTGACAGGTTCTGTAATTCCACGGGGACAAGCGAGGCTATCTGTTGTAAGTTTATGGCACTGGCCAGTGGCCAAAAGACCGAGTGTGAGGGTGAGTTTGACAACTTGAGCTTTAACTATATGTTTTTCTGAAGCATTTTTTCCATCGTAATGCACATTTTTTCCAGTCAACACATGGACGGATGCTTTCTTCTCACATCAGCTCTCTTAGCCACAGGAGATGTTTTCCCTTCAGCTTGACCCGTGACAACTGACAAGCTAAATTAAATGTTGTCTCCACTCTTTTTCGCACCTATGCCAACATTCATACTCTTTCACGCCCCTAAAAGCCAGGAGTTAGCATGTGAGCACACACTCACAGGTCCCTGGTGTCCTCTTGCTATCTGGCATTAAAGACCCATCACAGCAGAGTGTCATATCTCCTTGTTTGCCCTCTGCAGAAGCTGTAACTCTGTCACTGGCTCTCTTGGACCCTCTGGACACTAGCGGTATTAAATCGACAGAGATCTTCTGAGGGACCCTGGGTTTGTCCTACTTCTATCACAGGCAACTGGAGGAAACCTCACTGCGGTCCAAAACAACCTTGCCATGGGCTCGAGTCCCATGCATCTGCCTCAGAGACTAAGCTGTGACCTTCTCATTTCAGTCCTGGACCACGTTTTTATGTTTGTAAAAAAGGAACAGATGAAAACCCCCGTAGGAAAGTAAAGTTACGACAGAGATCTTTTTAATATCTCAACTGCTTCTCCTAGATGGCAATGAGACCCGATGCACACATTTACTTGAAAGAATTTACTCACATTTACTCACTTTCATGTCATTTCAAACTTGCATGACTTTCTACTATAGAATACAAAAGAATAGCCTATATTTTCCAAACTGTTTGGATCAAGATAAGGGTGAGTAAATAATAACCGAATTTTAATTTTTGCCTGAATTATCCCTTTAAGTTCCCCCCCCCCGCCCTTCTGAGATATAGACCCTTTAGACCCAAGACGTGCTTTCTTTAGAGTTTCAAAAGAGATGTCAGCAATGTCAAAAACTGCTGAAATATGCAAAGATGCCAAAAACACACAAGAAAGAAAAGCCAGATTTTAATAAATACTGAAACATTTCCCACTAATTTTGTTCCAAGGCTAAATTATCTAAACTATGCTATCTGCATTAATTATTGTTTATAATTCTGTATATATGAGCTGTGTCCCAATTCGAAGGCTGCATCCTTTGAAGGATACAGACTTCAAAAAGGCCAGGCCTTGGAAGGCTGCAAAGGTTGGACCGAGCATTGTTAAATAGAACAGTCTAGACTACGGAGGACTGATCTTGTCTCCTAGTAACTGTGACAGCTGCTGTTGACGATTGACAGCTGTCTAAACATGCTCACATTGGTCCATTTATGTACACAATAAAAAGTAGAAACTATCTATAAAAATTGCATCTTAGTAAGATGTCAACATTTAAACATTTTTGTTTTTACATATATATTTGTATCATTGATATTCAAGTTGAAACCCAATACTTACATTTGAAAGTGTAATCCAGCATTTTCTCTCCAAAATTGTCATTGGCACACAATGAATCTCAGGATTGTCTGGGTCACGAAGGATCCACCAGTCGTATGTTTCGTTGCCTGGAAATCAAAATATGCATTTCAAAGCCACATTTGAAGGAGTCGTTGAATATGGGACAGCCTTCATCATGCCACGGTGATGCAATCATTCTTTGAATGCAGCCTCTGAATTGGGATACAGCAATAGTCAGCAAGGAGGCTCCGCCCATTCACAAAATAAATAAATACCAGTTAGTATATCTATTAATTTATATGGCTACACGAAACACAACAGCTACACAAAAGACAACCATTAGATTGGCATATTTTCAAGACCCCCCCCCAACAAAAAAAAAAATCCAGAACTGTCAATAAAGTGGATAAAAACATTCGAGATAACATTCTACGAGAAGCATCCTTTATCTGAACGTTTAATTTATATCTCTTTAATTCTCCAAAGAAAATTTTAAGTGAAAAACTGCAGACAAATTATGATTATTTGTATAATATTTAAAAGTGTCATATCATATGTGTTAAGGTCACTGCAGAATATTTTCATGAAATTAAAAATTCACTTTTCTTTATTTCATTATTCACTAGTTGAGTCTTGACAAAAACGACATTCAACAGTATTATTGTACTATTAGTGTTTATGAAGATTAAGTGACCACTAGATGATGGCAAAAGAACTAAATATCCAATATCATCATCCAGTATATACCTACCCAGTATCTATCATTTAAAAATGTTACTAATATATCATACATCCCTGATTCAAAATGAATGTGGCTTTAAATGAACTATAATTGAAACCTAGGTACTGCACATATACAACACTACTAATGATTTTCACATGAACAGTAACTTCAGTGGAATTATTGAAGAAAGTAAGATGAAAAAAATCAGATCAGGTCAATCCATTTTTGCAGCTAAGTGTCTTTTTCTGGAAGGAAGTTTTAAGATCTGAAAGTTAGAGTGTGCTTTTATAGTATAACACAGACGGAAAAATGAGTTTTCTCATAATGATCCCTCTAAAAGAAACTTAACTGATCACACTCCAACTCTCCTGAGCTATAAAAGAGCAGCCTCTGAGAAATGAAAACTTCCACTGAGCCTAACAGGATACTCAAACTCCTTAAAGACTGCACCTCAAAAGAATTATTTTTTTGTGAAAATGGAGCAAAATAATGAGTGAGAGAAGATGTGAGAAGGTGTAAATCTTAATACGCTCAGCAAGGAACGTGTTTCTGTGTTTCTCAGCTCAATATGACACCGGGAGTGACGGGAGATATATGATAATGTCTTCACGGAGAGAAGATGCATGAAATGAAAGTCCAAAGCTGTGAACGATATTCTAATGGACTCTCGGGGTTTTATTTGTTGTTCAGAATGTCTTCACACCTTTAGTCCCATTTAAAGGAAACCTGCAAGTATGGAATACCATCAGTCTTGTCTCCCTCTTTCCCTGTCTGCTGTCGTCTTTACCTCCCAGATGATAATTTGCACCAGAGTCCCATTAGGGATGTTTGAACACAGCAGTCCATCTTTGCTGTTTACCAAACCTGCTTCCATCATCTAACGCACAGCAGAGGCTTGAGCTGGACCATTAGCACTAGGATGGGGAACCCCAAGGGCCAGAAACAGGACCACATGCCTGGTACAACCACTAGCTCAGCAATACGTGCCATATAGCCGACCTACAAATGAATTCAGAGAGAGCACATTTATGGGCTGCAAGCAATCAGGAGCTGCAGGGGTTCAGGAGAATGCGGCACCAAGTTAAAACACCCTCCTCGAAAGTTTCCCAGCCAGAAGAGGCTTCCGATTAGCCAGAGTGTGTCCATCCAAAATTCTCTTCTACCTGAAAAATGCACTTCGGATGATCGTGCTTCAAAGCTGAAGATGATTTAGCTGGACTCCCAACCTTCGCGCTGATGCATGTCCCTGAAAAGGAGCTTTGCGGATGTTCCTAAAAACTGCTAGGGCTGTAGAAATGACAATAAATGAAAAAACATCTACAGATATATAGAGCATTGCTTCTGATTTAGAAAGTGGTAAGTGCTGGAAGGCCACCTACATTAGTCACATCCTCTGGGACCTTGATCTTTAATAAGTGTAGATGGTGTCACATCATTCCGTACGCTTAGAGCATTAGACGGCGTTCATGTGAGGACCTCTGACGGAGAGCCTATTAATTATGTATTTATGCTTTATCAGTGCCTATGGGATGAACCTGGCTCCCTAGTTATGTTTTCTAAAAGGTTTATTTGTGCAAAAGCATTTAAGTTGTCTGAAAATGGCCCTCTTTTGTTCTCCTCTATAATAAATTCATACCTTAAATGGAAGATAAACAACCACATACAGTCAAGGCTCATGATAGTGAATTCAGGGTAATGTATCATTTTATGCAGATTTTCTGCCGAGACCCACCGAGACGCACAATAATTCATAGCAAAGTGCATTTTATTCATTTTTTTGTTGGAAATCGTTGATGCAAGTATAAACATTCGAAGTTACAACATATTCCTCTCCCAGTCCTTTAGAGAAATATCTTAAGTAGAAGAGTTAGAGAAGGTTTTAGCAGCCTAAAGGGAAATATTTCAGCAGCGTGAAAATACAAGCACCATTCTGCTGTATATGAACCTCTAAAGAAATAATTTTCTTTCCATTTAGCAGAGGTCAGCTGGACTCTGTGGTTGTCAATAAATATCGATGTTTCAAAATTACAACTGCACTCTTCGGTTCTCTGTTGTCTTTGTTGTTTCTGCTGAATAACTATCAATGCATGTAAAGTTGAGTTACTGTTAATGTTCTGCCTGGAAAAAAATCAAAATGCTACAGAAGCCTTTTGTCTCACAAAAGAATAAAACTCTGCCTGTCAAAGTTGAGGCGTGCCTGTCGACTCCTTCTCAACCTCGTTTCATCTTTCTCCAGCAATCTAAAAAAAAAGCAGCTTTCAAACAGGAAATGGAGCTTTCAGTCCTGAAAAGCTGTCAGGCAAGAACACATAGTCGCACCTTTAGTTCAGTCTCACCTGCTTTGCTGAACCTCAAGCGATGTCATTCGACAGATGCATCATTTTCAAAGCGCACTTAAGACGGGGTTCAGCCTACTGGCTACTTTTAAAAACTCTCTACTCTCTAGATCTGTCTGTGTGCTATCTGATCTGACTTCATGGCTTTTATAAGATTACTGTCCATTCGTTCTTCATTACAGACCATTAGCAGTATTGATAAGGTGAAAATAAACTGCACTTAGCTTAGATTTTCTGTTTATCAGCCCATACTCGGCTGAAACCGCAGAGGACTGACAGGATCTTAACAGAATCTTCCCTATGCTCCAGCGTCCTGCATCGCTTCATTCGCTCGCGGGACGTATCTGATATTAAAAGAAGCTGGTTTCGTGTTTTTTGGCTCACTCGAAACAGGAGGAGTCAATTCACTCAAGCTGCACCACACTGTAACAAATTGCTGTAAAAAAAAAAACAGCAATATTTTACAGCAGCAGACTGTTTTTCTAATAATACAGCATATTTCTGTAAACTGCACTGCATTCTGGAGTCGTGTGACGTTTGACACAAATGTACAGCATATTGCTGTAAATTTCAAATCTATGGGATCTTCAACGGTCGACATTCGAGAGCGGGAAGAGGAGTGATTCACAACTGGTAAGTGACTTATTTCAGTTTTTTATTTTTTATGTTTGGTAACTGTAGTAGTATATGAAGGTATCTACATTCGCGGTTCATAGTGGTATCCCCGGATTCACGCATCCTCTGTCCGCGGGGCCCGAATGAGACTTGCGCGCGTAGGATTTCACACATTACGCAGCCTTATAGCAGCTATGGGCATAAAATCTCTGGGTTCCTATGTTAAGAATTGCATGCTTTAGTGACAACTGTTGTGATTCACAGCAAGTTAATTGCGTGTTGATCAGCACACTGTTTGTCGTGATTATTTTATGGTGTAAATCAAAATTGCATAGGCAGTCATCTTAACACGGGCGCAGAAATGAAAATACTCGCTAAAGTCTGGCGGTCAGCCCGCTCATGGAGGATGTGTGTGCCATGTAAATTCTGAACGGTGCTGCTAAACTAACCAGCGAGATGTGTAGTTGAGGTCCTTTGCTAATTTGGGTATTGTTTGTTTGTAACGCCTCTTTTAAACTTTGGTTTAAAAGAATGAGTTAATCCAGCCCAGTTTCCTGCCTTGCCACTCTGCTCGCAGCATATTTCATATTCAGTCTGGAGTACCAGGAGGAGACAGCCGGTGCCTTGGATATTCAAAGGTAATAGCTGAATTCTAACAGTATCAGTAACGTATACACTGTGTATACACTGTGTATAATATATATATATAAAAGTTTTTTGGACAGTAAGATTTTTTATGTTTTTTTAAATAATTCTCTTTTGCTCAACAAACCTGCAGTGTTTTGATCCAAAATACAGCAAAAGCAGTAATATTGTGAAATATTTTTAATATTTAAAATGACTGCTTTCTATTTGAATATATTTTAAAATGTAATTTATTCCTGTACTCAAAGCAACATTTTCAACATCATTACTTCAGTCTTCAGTGTCACACGATTCTTCAGAAATCATTATAATTCTGATTTGCTGTTCAAGAAACATTTTTATTATTATTATCAATATTTAAAACACTTGAGTACATTTTTTTAGGATTCTTAGATTAATAAAGATCCAAAGATCAGCATTTATCTGAAATAAAAAGTTTTTGTAACATAAGCTATACTATGCAAAAGCTTGGGGTCAGTATATTTAAATCATTATATATAATTATTAAATTATGAAATTAAAGAAATTAATACTTTTATTTAGCATGGATGCATTAAACTGATCAAAAGTGATAAAGACATGTTACAAAAAAATACTTCAATTTCAGATAAATGCTGTTTTTCTGAACTTTCTTTTCATTAAAGAAACCTAAAAAATTCTGCTTAGCTGTGTTCAACAACAACAACAACAATAATAATAATAATAATAATAATAATAATAATAATAATAATAATAATAAATGTTTTTGAGTAGCAAATCAGAATATTAGAAGAATATTCTGAATATTTCTGAAGGATCGTGTGACTGGAGTAATGATGCTAAAATTCAGCTTTGAAATCACAGGAATAAATTACATTTTAAAATATATTCAAATAGAAAGTAGTTATTATAAATAGTAAAAATATTTCACAATATTACTGCTTTTGCTGTATTTTGGATCAAATATGCAGGCTTGATGAGCAGAAGAGAATTATTTAAAAAAAAATAAAAAACATTAAAAATCGTGTGTGTGTTTCAGATTTCAAAAACATGATTGCATGCTTCAAAACCTAAAACCAATGTGAATTACATATTGTCTGTCTGGCCCTTTAGGTATTTTGTTGGTATTAATCCAGAGAGAAGAGCAAAGAAGTTGAAAGTATCGAAAAACAAAAGGGCAAATGGTGCTGTAGAAACAGGTTGAAGTAAACCCACGTTGCCACTCTTTTCAAAGTGAAGGATTTTCAGTGGAATTTCTGAAAAGTACACACACACGCGCACACACACACACACACCAAGATCTTTTTTTTTCTCCCCTTTTATTACTCTCTATCTTTATTTGACTGTACCTGTCATCCTCTGTTTCTGACTGTATTATTATGTTTTGTAATATATATCTTATATATTGTCCTCTTTGTTTTTTTTAATATTTCTAGCCACCCTTTGCATCCTGGGATGGAACAGCATCTGGAGCTTACCTGTTCTCCTTTTTTTGATCTGAAGTTTTGTTGGACTCACTTGGGACCTTGTTGTTTGGGCATGTTGGACTGTTCATGAAATGGTGAAAATTCATCAGTCTTTGTGGTTTTTAGAACTGTTAAATTATGACCATGTTGGTTAACTTGTGGTTTTAAAGTTATGCATGGTAATATATGTTTCAAGTAATTTAATATTATTACATTTCATGCCCAATTTATTTTGGAATTCAAAAGTATTAATAAATACACTGTTTTATGCCATTCCTTTCATGTAAATTTGAAAGTTTAAATAAATTTTGACCTGTTTAAGAAGTGTCATTTTTTTGTTTTGTTAAATAACAAATGAATTAATTTATGCATCATACAACACTTTATGCGGTTAAATGTTGTTTAACACTTATGCAGTTAATGAACAGCTTAAATTTAAAATTTACCTGCTACATCATACACACATTAAAGTAGTTTACAGTAAAAAAAAAAAACAGTTTTTTTTTTTTTAAATACGGTTATTTACTATAATCAGGAAATACAGGGACATGCTGTAAATTAAAATTACAGTACCACTGCTGTAAAAATTACAGTATCGCACTGGCAACCCTGCTGTCAGTATTTTGCTGTAAAATTTACAGGTAATTTTTTACAGTGCATTTAGATTTGGTCGGCGGCCAAGCGTACGTGCCAGACGGATGCGTCCGCGCATCAAGTGTGATTTTCTGCGGATGTTTCAGAGCTTCTGATTGAATAAGAGTTTTCCTTTATTAAATCATGGCACCACAGCAATTGAGGCAGCCATTCAAAATGAGCTCTTCTTAATGTACAGATGGCCTCGTTTGCTGTGCTGAAAAAGGCACGGCTGCACTGCGCTCAACAGAAGTTGCTCGGTTGTTCTGAGGTAGTCTAGGGGTTTAGACATGAGTCAAAGACAAACACTAAGACAGCTGAGTCTCGGACAACTTTTTTTGATTTCTGAGTGAAGGAATGATTCAATTTCAAGATTTAATAAAAGCACAGTCTCACAGGCTTTGCCAGATGCATCTTTATCTTACTTGCTTTCGCAAGATAGAACGCTAGGGAACCAGTCTGCTAAAACATCTAAGGTTTATACAAGACTCCAACAAACAATTACGTCTATTTCAAGAGTTGCCACAAGGCTTCTTGATTTCAGACTGGCGGGAAATAACTCATTGTTAGTGAAACATTTTGCATGCTTTACCGAGATCGGACCACTGCAGACGTCACCCAGCACAAGATAGCGAGGTTCAGCCAGTCGCTCGAGACTCCGGAGAGTAAACTTGGGTGTTGGGCCTGTTTCAAGTAGAACATTATTAGAGGTTCTTTATGGGAAATGCTTTCAAATCTGCCTCAAACAAAGAGAGACAACACAGAGACGCATGCTGAGAACAATTATTATAAGCTCCCGTGGCGACTACTTGCAGTTCCCATCAAAGATGCCATCAAAGCATTCGGTTTACTAGCACAAAATAATGAAGAAGTATTAACCGTGCCTCACGGGGTTCAGATCACACAACACTCCCGATAGAAGCCGTCCTCTGCAGCAAAGCATCTTGTGTTGTGAAATTGGTCACTCTGAAGCGCACCGTCAGCCTCTTATCGGAAATGTGACCACAAAGCAATCCAGGGATTTGGAAGGTGAAGTTACAACGGCAGCTGTTAAGGATGCATTGTTACCCCAGAAAAACATACACAGAATTATCTAAAGGTAAGAGGACAGTAACCCTGCCCTCAATCACTCCTTTGTAGTCAAAAGATTGATTTGCATTTAAATAAGCCAGGCTTATGCTTGTATTGTGGCACTCATCCGTGCTGCGGTAAACAGGCTCGCTATGTAATGCCACCAGACTCCAAGCTCCAAACCTGTCAATCCAGGTGTGCGATTGTCCATGGCACAAACTTCCTGCAGACACAGAAACCCTTATCAGATCAAGCGTTTCACATTCAACAACATAAATCCGAGCAGAATTTACCAGGCCTACTTAAGTCTATCTCTCAGAGTCTGTCAGGACGACAACCAAACAACTGCTTGCAATGCGACGCAAATATGTGGCAGTGTCACATTGATTCATAGCTGCAATATAGTGCGAGAATAAAATGATGCTGATGTTTTTTTAAACTACCCCCTTCAGCAAATTAGAGAAAGAAATAAATGATCAAATGATTGATTGCGCAGAGTGAGGAAAAATAAGCTCATATACACACAGACGAACTGCCACCCACACACACAGCGGGGACCCTCACACACACACACACACACACACAAGGTTGCTCATATACAAACATGTCAAGAAATGACTTTGTTATTACCTGCTTAGATCCCATTAGGCCTGTCAGTGCTTCAGTGTGGGTGAGGAGGAAGAAACTTTGATGGAAAGTGTTAAGTGACATTTAAGAAAATCTGACGTCCTTCGAGATTTAATGTGATCTAATTAACCCGGAGACAAGTAGAGCAGCATGTCTACACTCCCAACTGTCAGTTTGCAAGATGTACGGCGGCCAGAAACACTGATAAAATGTAAAAGTCTCAGTAACAAATAGCCTTTCCTTTTTCTTCTGTTTTACGAATGTTGTCCACGCATCTCGGGCGGCATCTGTGGAAATGCTCTCGGAATGATGGCAAGCCAGCGAAAATAACACAGAGCTCTTTTCTGTCTCTGCCATCTCTGTGAGTTGTGATTTTCTCTTCACTTATTTATGGGCTAATCCATCTCTGTCTGCCTCAAATCAAATTACATAAAAAACAAATAGAGGAGAGAGCACATAGCGGCTGACCCCCATCCACATGGGCCGAGTCGAAGTCGGGAACGCACTCCGCCTCATTCCCGGGCTGACCCGGCCCGAGTCGAGCCATCACGCTCAACCGGACAGCAAGAAGGATGAGACCAGCTGGGAGAAAATTGGTGTTTACCTGGGTGCTTCACAGAGCAGATTACACTTAAATACCACATTGCAGGCTGAAGCTTAAATGCAGCTTTGAGGCAGTGGAGAGTTCACAGATGTGTGAAATAAAAGAAAGAGGTGGGAGAAAATTTAAGCTTCTACCAACAGAAAGAGATATACAGCCTTGCATCTGTAATGCCTGGACAAGCTGTCCTTGGAAAGCACAAATGAACACCATACAATACCGCTTTATGAACATCAGTGGAGGCTTTCAGGATCTTCAATATGATCAGAATAAATACAAGTCTTTTAGAGATGATCTTAATATTCCTTCTACATTCAGGACGTGACGACAAGGAGCGCCCGGTCAGCGTGAAAGATGTTCAGGACAGTTGACAAAATTCACATGGTTTTAAGTCTTGTCAAGCGATTTTAAACCATTCAAGTGCAAGAAGACACAAAAGAACTTAATTCAGTTCTCACACACCGTCTGAGATGGTTTTCTGTGCACACATATTCAAATCACGTAAATAAAGCCACCTCTCAAACAGCACGCGGGTACCAAATTGAGTTCTCTTTTGCATTTTATCATGCTTGAACAGACAATTAAACACACATTTATGTCAAAATGTACACCTTGGTGCTGTCTTTGTCCTTAATGTTAATCATACAACAAAGAAAAAAAACCACACTGCTCTAGACTTAAGCACTTTTGTAGCTTTAATAAAAATCTGTGTATATTTAATTCATACAGTGAAGACTATTTTTTACATTTGATGACTTTATTCCGTTTCTGTATTTTTTTCTTACCTTAACACTACTGTTAAACCAACCTGAAAATTTTTTATTTAATTTCTATATTTGTACTATTGTATTTATTTGTGCTATTGTTTGTAATTTGTTTATATGTTCTCATTTTATTAATGACTGTTTACTTGTCTTGAATAATGTTTCTTAGTTAAGTTAATAGTTTTTTCTGTGGTGCCGAAACTAGAACTGAGAATTGTGAAATTTCATGGGTATCTATAATTTTTAAGGTAGTAACAACCTTATTTTGTTTTTCTGCGATATATATTGCGATATGAAAAAACAATAAAAATAAATAAATAAATAAAACAATCACCAGATGACTTGAATAGCTCTATTTGGAAAAAAAAATAATAATCAATGATTGGGGTGATTTTGTAGATAAGTATAATAGAACAAAGATACAAATTAAATAAACAGTGTTTTGTATTTTTAAGGCAAATCTAACAGTATTCTGGTACAGAATTTGAATAATCAAATGTAAAATAACTGCATAGTCTTCACTGTATAAATTGAATCTAATAAATCTGTGTTAAAGCTACAAAAGTGATTTTTCTCTATGTGTTTTGCTGTTTGATTAACATGACACAGAAAGCAACAGGGACATTAAACTGCTGTTATTGTTATCCTCTTTCTTTCTCAATTGTTTACCTTCACTTAAGACATAAGCAACTGTTTTTTACAAGGATACTTGCAGAGACATGCATTTTGACATAGTTTCGCACATATGTGTCATTTCAGGCACAAATAGTAGCGGAAGTGAATGAAATTCAGTGTTCACGTGCGTCTGCGTGACTCTCACCGTGTCTACACCGGACGCGAGCGGCACAACACGACAAAATACAATAGAACCCATTATAATCAGTGATGCTGTGTGACTGATTACACTGGATGCGGCACAATACGACAAATCCCCGCCAGTAAATTGATGCCTTGCTCTATTTATGACGTACTGACACAAAGTTCAAATGATTTGCAACGGTTGCTTTGTCGCGTCCAGTGTAGACAGACTTTGGAGCCGTTGAAAATGCCCACCGCGCCGCTTTCTCCTTCTTTCCAAAGCGCTCTGGAGCTTGCGCTTTCGTGACGTCTGCCGTTGCTAAGCAACCGTGACCTGCGTTCTCCACAACAATGCGGAAGTTTCAACAAAGGATAAATGGATTTCCAGCACTGAAAATCGCTTGCAGTAGCTTTATTAAAATACAAGGTTACATGGATCAAAAATAATGTGAACAATAACTTTTTCTTTTTCTCCAATGAAAATTTTGGCAGGGCAAGTAAACAATATGAACCATTGGCCCGACCAGGCCAAAAGAAAAAGTCTGAGGGCGTTGAGCCCTCATGAACTAGTATAATAGAGGCAAAAAAGCATCAAATATACATAAAGGCACTCAGTTTCCAGCATTATCAGAGTGCCACAGCTGTAAAAATCTAGCCTACATAATACAACCCAAGCCGCTTACAGACAAAAGGCCAAGGTAGCTTGTCAAACAACAGCCGAGATGCCCCCACAGTCCATGTTTTATGAAAGACAAGCTCTGATTACAATATAATTGTTAGCAAGCGTTGACAGCATCTTGTATGGCAGCGTGTGGGCTGCACAAAACCATGCAGCGCTCCACTGCCCCCACGGCTGCAAGCCACTGCTGACAATGCTGATAGTGTTTATGACACTTAAAGAGGAAACATGATGCCTTCTGCAGCAATCAGGAAGTTGTGGAGTGCGGTGGGCGGGATCTGGGAAATTCAATATTTGCTTAGTTCAACATGCTGCGACTCTCTGTGACAGAGTTAAAACTAAAACATTTTTTAAGAGTTGCACTTATTTTGGCGGCCGCTCTCGAGTCTCTTTGAGCCGGTCTGCCCGAGGGTGAGTTTCACGGGGTCCTTGGCTGCTCCTTGTTCGGTGAGAGCTATAAGTGGTGTCTGGGCCAAGCGTGAATGAGATTGTCCCTGTCGCTGCGGGGGAAAGATCTGCCGCTCCCCTTCACTGCTAGGGAGGCAGCGGGGCCGCGGCGCAGATAAAGGGATCAGATGAAGGGTGTCAGATCACATCGACTTTTCCTCTCCTTCTGTTTCCCTGGCCACAGCACCGTGATTCAACTGTCAAGAGATGCTAAATAAACCCGGCGTTCATTTGTAACACAAGACTTGGCCATGGTTAACAAAGCGTCCCCGGGGACTGGTACAAACACAAGTCTCACCTGATAGCATCTCTGCTCACCAGAGGAACAGTTTCTCTTATGGCGAGTATAAATACCCGTTACTTGGATTAATCTGTCACGTAGACGGTTGGAAGAAGGTGATCGTTAATTTTATGTATAGTTCGTAAACTGCTGAGATGCTGTAAGGTAACACAAACTTGAAGCAACGATGGGAGCAGGAGGGGGGCTGCAGTATATCATCAGTGTGTAAACTCGAAGTTCTGAGCCGATGAAGCGCAACACCGTGTGCATATGGCGTAAACACAACTCTGCAGCAAAAATCCTGTCAGTGTTTCCTCTTAGGTCATAAAAAATGATTTTCAGAGTGATGGCGAAGCACTCCCTCTCAAGTCTCACACAAGGGAGGTACAAAAAAAAGAAAAGAAAAAAGAAACAGCCCTGCGAGGCTTAACATCTCAGCACACAGACTCATAAAAAGCAGTAATAAACCAGAAAGCCTCTTGAGATTTGATGTTCATTCACTCAAGTGTGCATGCGGGAGCCATACCAGAGGGTTTATTGCCGGTTTCAGATTCAAATGAGGAGTTTGGCCCATGCTGGACCTTAAATGTGAGCGTTCAGGGGTTCGTCTTCAGGTTATTTCAAGCTCACACAATCAAACAACACAGAATCTCAAATGAGGGCTGAAGGGAGCAGAAGTCACGGCACTTTAAATGAAAACGAGTGTCGGGCTGTGATCTCTGCCGTTATATCTACCCCAAAAGCTTAAATCAGCAAGGAAGATGGAAATGGTTAAGAATGGCTTCTAACCTCAACAAAACCACTCAAACTTTCATACATACACATCTCACTTTCTCTTGTAATTTCAGGTAGAAAATATTTGAAAACTGAATAGTGTACAGTGTGCGAATTATACAACGACTTTTTATTGGGGGGGGGTTGGAGGGGGGGTCAACTTCTGAATTTTAGCTGGACAAATTTTAATGCAATAATTTGTGCATAAATTAAGCTTTTTTTATTATTAAAGCTTATTTTATGATTTGCTGCTCAGCCAATTTCTGTCTGTGAACATTTATTCAATCATAAGGTAAAAAAATATGAACTTGTAAACTTTCCTGGTTAACATGATAATTAAAATCATGTGAAAACATATATATTTATACGCAGGAAAGTTTCGTTCTTTAAATACCTCGACTTTTTGTTGACTTGATTTGTAAGGCTTAACTAGGGAGGTCAGAACCCCCAAACCTCCCTAATTCGCGCTCTGCTAATTTATGCCTGATTAAACATACATTTCTAAATCAAGTTATAATGATCGCTACACATGAAACAGAAAGAAAAGTTGCAAAGTGATGACTACACTGATCAGAACAATTATCATGTGGTTGCCATGTCCATAACAGAACCGATGCGCACGAACCTGTACATCACAAACCTAAAACAAGCGCCGAGAACGGCAAACCACCACAAACAAATACAATATCACGCGAAATACACAAGACAGGTAACACTATAAATCACTGGTACATATTTTTCAGTAAACGACAGCCGGATGTCAAGTGGACAGGCACTCTGCGCACTTTTCCCTACGTCTAAAGTAACTGACAGGTGAATATGATGCGTAACGTTAGATTTGTAAAAGCTCCATTCACATACCGAACCCGAGCAGCCCGGAGATCAGCAGCAGCAGCACCCCGGAGCGCATCGCTGGAGTCGGTGAGGATCTCTTCAGTGTGCGGGTTACCGATGCGCGCTCACTGCGGTCCTTCAAAGTTAGAAGCGCTGATTTCTTCCAAACGGTCGATCTACTCTTTCTGGAGGTTTTTCCTGCTCCGTTCCTATGCTCTTTCTTCTTGCTTGGACTGGTATTGGTGCTTAAATGCAGCCTATAGGCGCAGTGTCTCGAACCCGGTGTGCGTTCTCTCACTCTGCCGCTCAGAGCGCATCAGTGTCCGGCTCACTCACAGTTAGCTCCATGCTCTCTCACTCTCTCCTTCACTCAGTGGAGGATGAGGCAGCCGTGGAGAGGAAAGCGCTGAACGGCTTTGCTCCTCCTTCCCCCGTCTCCTCCTCCCAGCTCCTCACAGAGTGTCTCTGACACAAGTAAGCAGCACACAATATGAATTAACGAATTAAATTATCACTTTTTTCAGTTTAGGAAAGAGAGCTGGATGGTCAAAACGCCGTGCCAAACTGAAGCATGTTCTGAGGTCAATATTTTACCATTGCAATGATGTTGAGGGATGGGATGGGAAATCATGCTAACTACAAAAATAAAAGAATAAGTAATAGTTTGATTACAAACAGGCTAACTAGTAACCCAAACACATGAGCATCTTCCTCTCACAGTGTCTGACCATTATGACCATTGCTATTAAAATTGTCCTCGTGAGACGCGTGCATTCAAACTTGCTGAGTTGTAAAAAGAAGGAAAAACTGCAAAAATAGTAGGGTTAAAAATAACATCACTAGTATAATGGATAGATAAAGCACATTCCCATTTTCACTCAGTTACAATGAAAATAAAAAGCTGCAAAACAAAGAACTGAAAAAGTCGGGCTAGTTGGGCTAAAAATAAACTAAGGAGTAACCAAATATTGGTAGATAAAGCACTAATATGCCCAACTATACTTTGTATACTTGCTGGTTTGTAAAAAAAAATAAGAAACCCTTTACTGAATAAAAACTTGAGTTATAAGTAACCCAACCATGGATAGAAATAGCAGCTTGCAAACTTTTTGCCAACAATTGAAATTGTCAAGACTTGTATAGAAGCTCTTTAGACAAACTAAAGAGCTTCTATACAAGTCTTGACAATTTAAATTGCTGTCAGAGTTCAATAAAGCACAGGCTAAAGAAAAAGGCTCTTTTCTTATTTCAGATTTTATGACAACAGCTGCAAATTCTCTTACAGAACAATATGACAGAACATGTGTTAGCTATCGATTGTATACAAATACAATACATTGCCCAGAGGCATTTTGTATTTCACACAAACATTCTGGATTCATCTTTCCTTTTTGAAATCAAAGAGGCTGACTGACAGAATGTAGGTTGTGCTACCTACTCCTGTCAGGACTTATCAGTAAAACTAGCAGAAACCGACGCCGAAAACTCACGTCTTCTCACAGTTCTACTGACTACTCATTATAGTTGTGCTACTTTTCTTTCTATATATCTTACTGGTTCACTTTCTATGTAGGTCTTTTTGTGGGTTTCTAAAACTTTTTTCCAAAACCCAGACTCCATCCTATGACGATTGATGATAGAAGCAATGCTTTCACTTGTTTTAACCACCTTCCTCAGTCTTTTCATGAACTTACACTCAACCCGTTTGCACACTGCTGTTAATTAAACACCTCTGGACTGGGCTAATGGTCATCTGAAGCTCAATTAACAACCTAGATTAAGCTATTTGCTTCTCTTAAGCGGTTTTATTAAATTAACATGCTGCATATTTGAGTCAAGGCACCACTTAATATGGGCTGATCCTTCCCTAATGCTAACATTACCCCTAACTGTATTTTATGCACCTATAAAAACTACATTACACTGAGATCATTTTAAAGCAATAACAATTTGGTCAGGTAAATTTTACATATATGGGTCTCGCTTATGCCAAAACTAAACTCGCGCTCCAGACGTCATTTGTGCCAAAGGTCCCCTCAATCTGACTTTACTTTAAATGAGTTCCCATCAGACACAAACTCATCTCTTTTCCTGCTTCATTTACTTGCTGTCATTCTGTAGAAACTGTGGTGCATTAGACGTCTGTTGTGACAGACTGTATGTGACTACATGTTCACCTCTGACTGTGTCTAAATCTCAGTTTAATAACCATGTCATCATGACATACTATGTTTGTTATGGCTTTATCCTCAGTGAATGTCATCATTTTCGCAACAATGTACAAGCTAATGAATTTCTGAACATCACAAGACAACATCACAACATAACGATTAAGCTAGAGAATCATAAGCTTCCTTATTCATAGTCTATTCTTATTTAGTACTGAATGGTTCTAAAAAAAATACATCCAGTATTTGTGAGACCTAGGCTACATGTTTTCACAGCTTTATCGCTATTTATCATCAACAGTACTCAAAAACATCCAACCTGGTCTCATGACGAAAAACGTACCTCTGGGAACGTTTTCGCAAGACACAAAATGTACCGCCATGTACATTTAGTTACACATTCATTGTGAAATGTCCACTGGAGAGTGTTCCTTTTTTTCCCTCAGAACAGATGAACGTACATATGATACATTTTATGTGACGTTGGTTTTGTAGGTGTCACCGCAGTTCTGACTTGAAATGTCCATTGAGTGGCGCTATAACTCTAATGTTCCGTGACGTTTTAAAATAACATACCATCTGCACTACACCTAAGCCGAAGTATTGTGTCGATGGTATGAAAAAAAGCAAAAGTGACAAAAACGCAATTGGAAGCATGCCGTTTTAGCTTGTTTTTGACCTCTCATCTTTCAGCTCTTTCATCGTGAGTCATGTTTTTGATGAGATTCACACCCAAGGATTCTGCATCCTAAGTCCAATTCCATGCCTAATGCTAATGCTAAGCTAATGAACATGATTATGTCATGTCCGGAAAGCAAAACATATGGAGCTTTAATCATAGCTGTGTACATAAACAATTACAAGTGCTCATTTACCACCTCTAGTGCTCATTTTTGTTGGAAACTGCAGTGATATGTACTTATTGGTACATATTTTACGTCTTGCGAAAAAGTTCCCATAGGTACGTTTTCATCATGATATCAGGTAGCAACCATCACCAACATTCAGTTAAAAAAAACACAAAACGATTTTAACACAATTATTTTCCTAATCTGACATTTAAAAGTGAAACAAGACAAGATGAGAAAAACTGTAGGATGGGTTATAATTTTGTCCATAGGAAATTGACTGGATCGTAAAAAGTGAAGAGAAGATTGAAAAATACAAGGAACCGGTGACGTCAACCTAAAAAGTTGTTTCTTTAACATAGAAAGTTACATTACATTTTTTGAAAGATTATGAAGACAAACAACCTTTGCCTTAAAGACCAAGAATGTGTATTAAGAAGTTAAATAGGGTAAGTTTCTAGTTGTCACAGATATACACGGGGACACAGAGGTAAGTGAACACAACAGCAGGTTTATTAAACACAAGCAGGGGAAAGCAAGCAAGGCAGGGAGTCCAGGTGAGTAACAGGGAAACGGTAAGGTATCTTGAGTCTTCTCTGAGAGTGATCTGTCCTTTTCCAGTAAAGCCAAATGGAGCGACGGAGAGTGGAAACAGTGGAGCACAGGAACAACTAACAGGTAGACAATACAGGTCAGGATCAGGTAAGTACACATACAACATTCAAGACCAGACACTGAAGGAGAGAATAGTGACTGCTTATATAGTGAGGGAACGAGGTGATCACTGACAGGTGTGCTGATTGGGAAGTCATTGCTGGTGTGGATCAAGGGGAATGCTGGGAAACTGAGTTCTGAGCTGTTGACTGGGCTGGTGAACTGGTGACACTAGTTAGTGTTGACTTCAATAACTTATTTTGAATTGCTTCCCAATTTTGTTTCCAATTTCAAATGTGCAAATAAGGGTTTCCATGGGCCTTAAAAAGTCTTAATTCAACCTTCCACAAATTAAGGGCTTAAAAAGTTCTTAAATCTGAGCAGAAAGTCTTCAATTCATAGTCATGGCATTAAATGTTGCACGCACTGCAAAAAAAACTTCCACTGTATTTTTGTCTTGTTTTCTAGTACAAATATCTAAACATCCTTAAATCAAGATACATTTACCTGAAATGCAAAATGATGATATGAAGTTTTGCTTGCTTTCTGCTTGCTTTACCCCCCCCCCCCCCCCATTTATCAGGATTTTTAGTCCTTATAATGCAAGGGGACAGGACCACTTTAGAAACCACACAAAGTGAACATGACGGTCAAGTTTAAAATATTAGAATTTGTAATTTTCATTGTTTAACTTAAGAAGACACTGATTCATTAACAAGGGTTGTATGAGTTATTGTCATGTTCACTTTGTGTAGTTTTTGAAGTGTCATTTTTGGATGTCCCATACTTGTTAAACGAAAAAAGATGATTTATTTTAGATGATTTAGATCTTAGTTTGTGTTCATCTGATAAATGAAAGTCATATATATATATATATATATATATATATATATATATATACACACATGATTTTTACTGTACCACCAATAATCTACTCCTAAATATAATGTAGAACTTAAATTTTCTGTAAAGCCGCTTTGCAACGATTTGTATCGTGAAAAGCGCTATACAAATAAATTTGAATTGAAAAACCTGTATATATATATATATATATATATATATATATATATATATATATATATAGAGGGTGGAAACGATGGAGTTTCCTTTTAATCCCTTTCCCTGCAATTTTGTGTGTGTGTTCCGCTGTGCTGCATTTTAATTGCTGCACTAGATATATGTTTGACCTGTGCCATTGCATTTTGTTTTGTTAACCAAACTTCTGTATGTCTGTCATTAAAAAACAAAGTACTTCTACTTTTTTAATACTTGAGTACAATTTAAAGTTGTACTTTTTTACTTTTACTCAAGTATGTTTTTGGCCAGATACTTATACTTTTAATTGAGTAACATTTTCAATGAGTATCTTTACTTTCACTTGAGTAAAATTTTTGAGTACGTTTTACACCTCTGGATATTTGTTCTTGTTTTAATCAAAATCTCAATTCAGTTTGATCAGTTTCTCAGAAAACACGACTACCTATGTCATTTTGCATTGATCTTGATTTAAGAATGTTTAGACACTGGTAAACAAGACAAAGACCAAAAAAAAAAAAAACTGAACTTTTTTTTTTTTTTGTCATCAGAAGGTACAAGTTATTTCCATATCATAGTTGAGTGTTTTTAGATGAATAATAAAGTAATGGAAAAAATAATAATAAAGTAATGGAAATCTATAGGACGTTTTCCACCTTTAAACTTGACTTCCTAGACATTTACATTTAGAAAACATACTGATGTGTATGTACTCTTTAATTTATTCCTTAAACTTTCTTTAAAAAAGTCTTAAAAAATTCTTACACTTACCTTTGTAAAATCTGCAGAAACTCGGTTTTAAAACCACACTCAGTTTTATAATTTAACATGACATCCTTTCAACATCACAACAGAAGACCTATGAATGCCTGAACTTCAACCTCAGCTTTTTCAATGTTATTTTTAGACATCAGTCACTCTTATTTTCAATTACCAAGTGACTCTATGAATAGAAACTAATCAAACATGCTCATTTCAGTTGCAGAATTTCTTTTAAACTTCTTCTGAATTAGCAGGCCTTCTGTGTCAAGTGAAAAATTTTTCAGATATGCAGAAGGAAATGTTTCATCGCAGTCAGGCGAACTGGGCTTTTGTATATACATCATATCATATTCTGTCTAAAAGAAACAAGATACCGAATGTGAAATATGAGGCTTCAGCAAGTGTTTCTAAAAATCATTAAACACCTTTGACTCATGTTTAGGTCGCCTGGCAGAAGACTATAAATGTTCTTTCTGTGCCATCTGACACTGGAAATGCATCACTTGGACGTGACATGGAACAGCTGCCTAAAAATTATGCATAAAACATTAAAAGTGATGATAAAAGCTTCAAGAAACTGAAGTTATTCATAGCTTTAGTTTTAGTTACTGTGGCCAAAACTGGTCTGAATTAGCATCTAAACCTGCCATATTCCTCCAGAAAATAGACCTTTCCACAGAGGGTGACAGATAGTGATTGTGTATAACTCTATTTCAGAACGATGCGGCCTAACATTATATTGAATAATTTAACAGATTATGAATATAGTTTTGTTCTCCAATGGCTCATGTACTTTACTCGGCTCATTTTCTGTGTTTCATTTATTTATCTTCATTTCGATATTCATAAATATGTATTTGAATTGCCACAGTGTACGCATGGAACAATATCAAACAAATGTTCATCAGTCAGAGAAATTTTAATCTCCAGAGTCTGTCTTTATGGGTCCTGAAATCCTTGAAATCGATGAATAACTTACTCGGGTCTCAGTCGGGTCTTTTGTGAAGATTACACGAAGAGAGAAACCACTGAAAAAAGTTGATATTTTCAGGTCAAAGTGCTTAAAATGCCAAAGAAGTTCATATTTTCCTGTTAGTCGTGTTTGCAAGCGAATTCAATTATGTAAACAGCTCGTAGGCTTACCTCTATAAAACAACGAAGGCATAATTTATGTAAGCAGAGGTTTTGGAAGGTTGCAGTGCCAAGTGCTCGTGAATGATAATCAGCTGGTTTTATGGTTCATATAGATCCCAGTGGAATACGTGTGGCCAGATTCACCACACAGCGAGAATCATCCACATGAAGAACGGCCTTTTGTGTGATATTTAGCATAGAACATTACTAGGGCTGTCAATTGAACATATTAATTTTATGCAATTAATAAAACATGAATAATACAATTAAAACCAAACATATTTATTCACAACTACTGACCCCGTACCTCAAACATAAATTTTGAAGTGTGTTTTAACCTTCACGTTGTGTTCCAGTCATTTCAACCCAGAGAGGATTTTCTTTTAATGTTATCGCATTGGACTAAAACTTACTGATGTTGCTCAAAAAGAGCATAATAAATTTGTCAAAATTTTCTGTACTTCTCTGGATTTTTTTTTCCCCTCTACTTTTTACAGTTGTTGTATCCCCAGTCGAAATTGATAAGCGTACTAAAAAGTGTTTATAAATTTTTCATAATGGTATCTTATTACCTAATATTGGGTTCTAGAATATTGGAAATACAAAACCTGTGCTTACTCAAAGAAAACAAGTTGACAAAAAGATTGAAGATTTGGTGATAATATACTGTAGCATAATGAGAGATTGACAATCCATTTTTAAAAGGCAGATCATTTTTGACTGGGATCACCAAATTAAAGGATTTTCAGCACAGCACAAGGGTTAAAACATAAATTGTTAACAAGCTGCAACACAAAGACTACAATTACCAGACAGAAGTGAGCTTATGTAGCAACTTGCACACAATAGTTATGTTAAAAAGCCATAATTGCCATGTCATATCTGAGGTATAACTGTACGTGATGTACATTTTAGAACAAAATGGGAAAGTATCTTCAGGTAACATTTACTGCAGATCTTATTTTACTAAAACTGCTATTTTTAAAATTCATTAGATATTCCCAAAGGGAACCTGTTAGTATAGAAGCCTGTTTCCAACTCTGAGGACCAAAAAATAAAAGATAATTGTGAGAAAGTTTAAAATAAGAAATAGTCACGGCGTAAGATATAAACTCAGAATCATGAAATAAGTCGCAAATATGAGTAAAATTCCCAATTACAAAAAAATATAATTGCAATTAGGAGAATTAAAGCCTCGATAAAGACATATAAAATCACATTGTGAGATATAAAGATGCAATTATGAGAAAAAAAGTTGCCATTAACATAAGACGTTATTGCATTCAAAGACACTGTTTTTACCTTGACAGAGCATCTTAAAAATGTGTTTGTGTCTGTGTCATATATAAACCTGATATAAATAAACTTTCTGTCCTGTTTCATTGTGTTTTCCCCTCATCTTTTTCATGCATGTTTTTGTGCCCATGGTTATGGCTTAAATCGCCTCTGGAGAACCAGCCGTACTGCATATAAAACACCTGCCAAATTCGGATCTGATCTGAAAGAGTAGTTTTAAAGGTTTATGATCAAAATTTTAGTGAAATATTTCCTTCTGAGAGATGAGGCTGTTGACAGGTGTCTTCCTCAATATATCTCTCACGATGGGCAAATCTCTCGCCATTTGGATCCTGTCTGCTAGAGATAAATAAAATATCACCGGATGTTTAAAGCGTTGGTAGGCCAGCAGATATTTCATCGGCAGAGTCGAAACAGATGATTGGTGCTGCGTTCACAAAAAAGCGAGGGTGCTGACAGGTCCATGGGAACTGTGGTGGAACGACAGCAGTGGGTTGCCGTCTTTGTCTTTATTCTGACGGGATGTGAGAAAAAAAAATAACTGTTGTCATTCCGTTGCTTTTTGCAACGTGACATTTTGTATCTGTCAGTGGGCGAAAGAAGTTCTGGACTATGAGGTGGTACGCTCACATATGTGGCAAAGAAGAGGCTACAGGAAATTATGTTTCTTTATGAAACGGCTAATCATGTGGACATCATAATCATATTTTTGATCAGTCGCCTTACATTCAGATCCAGTGATGAAGCCGTGAGTCGCCTTAACTTGAGACAGCAAATTTAATTACGTTGAATGAATAGATTGTTGCACCTTGTGCAAACTGTCTATTCACGTTTCACCCTGACACATCAACCTGGAGAAACGATTCTATAAGTAATAAAGCTGCGAGACTGGTATGAAAGAAATGACACGTTAAGTGCATACGAAAACAGACTGAAATATATTACTGCCAGTGTTTACCGTAAGATCAGAAGATTCGTTTTTTGCAGTGGGTGTTCACATACAATAATGGAAAATATAATTATCAGACTGTGCGCATTTTAAAGTTAAAGACAGAATTGTTTTATGTTGCCATGGCAACCTAAAGTCCTGATTACAACTGAAGTCATGTGGATATAATAGCAATTCCATCAACACTTAAGAAATTTCCTCTATGATCAAATAAAGTGTCTTCTCTAAAGTGTATTTGCCAGAGTTAAAAAACATTTTTCCTTTTTAAAAAGTTGGCACACTCTACAAACAACAAAGCAAACAAGCAAAGTATTTATGTATTATGTAACTACATTAGCTGACATAACAATGAACAATTCTACAGCATTTAAATCTTAACTTAATACAAATCCTATGTTTTAAATTTGGCATTTACTAATACATTTTTAAAAATCAGAAATTGTATCTGTTAACGTTAGTTAATTCACTGTGAACTAATGTGAACAAACAAAAACCAACTGTATTAACTAAAATTAACAAAGATTAATAAATGTTGTCAAAAAATATTGTTCATTTTAACTCGTGTTCACAGATGACATAATATTGAAATGTGTTACCAAAAAAGTTTAATACATAAAGAAATTAATAATACTTTTGAAAAATATATATTCATATAGTCATATCAGTTTTATTTTACACAGACTGGGTTGTCTAATGGGATCCAGCATGTTGAAGTCACATGACCTGCTGAAGCGTCATCTCAGTGACCTTCAAGCAATTTGACAGTTTAGATTGTGGAATAGATTATTCAAGGCTGACTACGAATACTGCATTTTATACAACAACAGACAGTAGATAACAATAGAAATTTTTACATGAATTTGCATTTATGCCATTAGCTGTCAATACAAATTGATGAGTTCAAGGGGTGATGAAATGGAGAATAAAAATGTTCTTGATATTTACACATATCAGAGGCTACTGTACCATAAAAAGTTTACTGCAAGTTTCAAAACTAAAATCCCCAATTTAAAATATGTATTGTTTTCTACCCTTCTGAAACACCCAGATTTGAAATTGGGAGAAACTGGGAGCAATCAATGAGATGCGTTCTGAACAACTCATGTCTGTCCATCAATCACAGGAGTGATGCTGTTGGATAGAGATTTTGAGTACGACTCCTTCCTAAAGATCCGAGCATTAGAAATGCATGGCTAAAGTTTATTTTTAATCACATGCCTGAGCGACTGAAAGTTTTCATTTGTCCCTCAATGGACTCCTTTGTGAATTATTCTAAACATGCTGCCGTTTTTTTTTTTGTTTTTTTTTTTAAATATATCTTTTTTTGAAAGATAGGGCAATGCCTAGTATTTTGTCCTTTTTCACAAAGAGTGAAAATTAGGATGGAAAATAATCTTTTTACAAATATAGGACCTTTCTTTTGGTGCAAAAAAACTTTATAAACTAACCTTGAGAAACAAATAGAAATCTGAAGCTGCATTTCATGATCGGCGTACTGTTAATATGAGCAAACCTTTGAGATTAAAAAAATTAAAAAATTAAAAAGGCACATTTTTATGATCACAAATGTATTTATTTTTTTAATCATTCATCATGTTTAGGTACCTTCAAATATTCAAACAGATTAATAGGTGCTAGTTTTTGTTGGTGTTGGTGAGTTTTATTGTTTTCTTTCCAAACCCATTTAGCCCTGATCTTACTTTTCACTCAGTTCAACTCACTCAAAGTCTCTAAAATAGAAAATCTCTTTCAATGACACTGACAGTCTTCTCATCCCATTCATATGATCACAGAAAGAACCCGGAGTGTTGCCTTCATTTGAATGTATTTATTATTAATTTTCATGCGACTTTGTATGATGATATTCACATTCAGACTCCAGCGCTTTTGTCGTGTATACGACTCCACAGAGTATCCCCTGAACATGTGGAAGGAAGCACAAAGACTTAATGTTCAAGTGGATTCAGGGAAGAGTGACATTTAAATTAGTTCCCCGTCTGCCTCTGCACTAATAATGCAATTGTGAGCGGCGTGGGTACAAGGCAGGTCATTAAAAAATCTTTAAAATGTGTAAGGTTTACTCAAGCAGGTGATCAAGAGTCTCAGCCTTGACAGGTAGTCCGAGGTGCAATCAGCACTTCCAGAAACTAAAAGAGTAAAGAAAATGAAGTCTAATTGCAAAACAACCATCAGGAACCATGCAGAAGAGCTAAAGTCTGCTGCCCTCGTGCTGATCACCACTTCCAAATGGATTAGAAGTTCAAACTTGGATCACTCTCAGGTTTTTCACTTCTTGGCAGCATCAAATACCAACAGCCCTCCATTTTTTTTTTTTTTTTACCTCAGCTCTTTTATGTAGCTTTTAAAAGACCTCCACAGCGTATTTTAAGAAGTCACTGCATTCTCTACAGTGGATCTCTTGAGAGCTCAACTCAGCATTTGATGTTCTAACGTCTCTCTTTTCAAATCCACAGGGGGTCTGTCAGTGCTTGACAATGCAGACCAGGAGGGTAAAACTCCCCATTGTGCAGGTGAGATGATATTCGGTAATGAAACAGACTGCCTCAGAGCATGCACACGAGCATCTATCATCACTCTGAACTCTCCAAAAACAATCTAACAGGCCCTCCGTGCAAAATGACACACGGTAAACCCTAATGTCACAGTTAATAAAAAAGCATCAAGTTGTCCTAATTAAACATTACTTGAAATGTCACACTTCCTTGAACTTCTGGATAAAAAAAAAACAAAAAACACAAATTTAAGGTTAATATCTCTAAGTGATCAATTACAAAATACCACACTGTCTCTTTGATCTGACTGAATCCATATGTTTTCACTGCAGCTAATTATACCAAATGATAAATCCTTAATTAAGCTAAAGCTTAGCGATGAACTTCATAATATTGTCTGTGATGCTGAGTATTGTAGCTTGAGGGAATACCCATAAGCTCTTGCACTTGAATGAATTCAAAAGAGGGATGTGCAAATAGAGTGCTGCAGTGATGACACATTTTTGTAGGACAAACCTTTTTGCAGTTTGCATCACCCTGGTTTCCTCAACAAAAACCCAACTGGATTTTTCCATCGACTTTTGGATTGTTGCAGAAAGTAAGCTCTGTGACCAACAAAATCTTATGATTCTGACACCTTTTTTTCATCATGATAACCTTCTGAAAGCCACTGCCTTTTTCAAGACAAGTAAAAGCTCACAGAAAAGATGACAAGGGGGTATTACTAATGTATTTCATGTCATAGAATTAAATGTGAAAAGGCCATATTTCAGACATTTAAAGCCATCGACTTTTGGGACAAACAGTGGAAACGGAAGTGCTAAAATTCTAATGCGTTTCCGAGTTTTGGCCTGCAAAAACATGTTATCAGCACTCTAAACTATTGCTAGTTTTAGATGTTTTTTTGTGCATTCACAGTTAGATCGGTTAGCATTACCTTCGATGACTTTAATAAAAGCCATTCTGCTCCACACTGATAAGCATAATGCAAATACTAAGGAGCTCTTGTTTGAATCATATTTAACTCAGTCAGTCAAATGACGACAGTATAATTAATGATGATTATTATAATGTAGATAATAAGAGCCAATCAAAGGAAATTACTGAGTAGAAACAATTAAATCAATTTGCAATTAGTGAACTTCACTTAAAGGGTTAAGTTCAATTTTTGAGAAGACTGCATTAGATTAACTTAATAAAACCACGGTTTTAAAAGACACGATTACACTTACAAAAAAATGTTTCTTCAACTTGAGTGCTCACTTGCAAGAACAAATATTTTCATTGAATTCCATGTGGCCTAAAATCAACCAAACTGTACTACCCCTCATTATTTGTAGCAACAGAATGAATAAAACACAGCAATTATGCATCAAATACGCACTTACTGTGTATCATTTGCTTTTTATTTTGTTGTTCTACTGCAAAATCCGCTTCCTGTTGTTGTTAGTAAGTGAAAAAGAGAAATATGAAATTGCCCAGCAGTTGAATTCTGATAAAAATCACTTGAACGCACATCACATCATAATTGTAATTTCCGAACTGTAATTGAATGCAGCATTAGACCTTGAACAAGATTCTTATAAACCCGTAATTTCCCTCAGATTTAAGAGTTTTAAGGCTAGGGTTTGGATCTGGCCTATGATTGGTTGGTAAAAAATGCAGTTGCAGAACCAATAAAGGCTGTTAATGCAGGAACATATCCTATTTGGCTAAATCACATTGTGTGCAAACTGCATCAGTGCACAGTGGACAGAAAGAAACATAGTTTTCAGAGGAAGACGTGCGGCAATCCATGAAATGGACTGTGCTAGAGATGAATCAAATAAAGAAACAAATAAACTGACGCGGTATCTGGAGTTTATGAGTAAATTTATGAGCCGTGCAGTTCCACCGTTTGAGTTTTTTATTAGTTTTGCCCAGGCATTTATTTTTATTAGTTTTGCCCAGGCTTTAGCTCTCATGTCAGTTTGAATAGAACACAGTGCATACATAAAATCTCAAAAGACCGCCAAAACCAGCCTCAGCAAAAACATATTCCTCTTTCTCGTTTACATATTGCTTCTTATTTTTACAATAAAATCATAATTGGTAATGAATCACGCTTACATTTTTGCTTGTGCCTGGGGCATAAATACAGCTATGTTTTAACAAAAGAGCGTGCATGCGTATCATTCGCTGTGATTAAGACTTGATATTCAAAGCACAAAGTTTCTTTCAGTGCACAATAATTAAATCCGCACAATTCACAAATGGCTGATTTGATCACTGACGTTTGTTTAAATCCCAGAGACATCAGAACGCTTCAAAGACAAGCTCACGCCATAAAACATTTATGAACCTCACAATTTGTTAATTGCGGAAAGACTGGTTAAGTACGTGCTTGTATTTTACGTGTGGATTAGCCACAAGGGACTTCCACACCCTCTGCTTACTTCCTGCTGCTTAAAGGATATTGATTGTTGCTTGGAGCACAATCTGGCTAACCTGCAAACAATCTCACTACACAACAGAGAATATCACTGTCACTGCAGACACAGAGATGCATTAACTTGTTACAAAGTTTAAAAGGAAAAATGGAGGGTTAGGGCAAGGTTTAAAGACCCATCTAACCCTCATCTAAAAAGCTAAATACAGACCATATGAAAAAGAGCAAGGGTGACTCTGATGACACTTTCAAAAGTCATTCTTTTATCAGGCTCATGATGTACAGCATATGTCTGCATAAAGAGTCCATTAGATGCCAAAAGAGGTAAAATCTGTGCTTTCTCTTGAAGTGTCATCAGTCACAATCAGTTAGTTGTGAAATTCATAGCAGTGTCCTGCGGTGTGACTTTTTTTATACTCCATCTGAATCCATTTTGAACAACGTTCTTCTAATTTGTTACAAAAATTAAGAATTGACTTACATGACTTCATATTAGAGGTCATATCTTTTTTCCTGCCCAAAACAGTGAGGATGCACTGATATAAAAATTCGGACCGATATCGGTAAGCCGATAATTATTGTCATGATAAATGACTGAAAATATACAATTCTGTATCATTTTATTCACTATATACTAATTTGTCTCAAATAACAAATAAAACACTTAAAAAAAAAAAAAGCGCTACAAGTGATTTGAGTCATCACAACATTTTAATGTAGGTTACAGTATGAAAATTCATATGTATTTTAGCATTTGGGTAAAACTTTACGGTAACACTATACTTAAAGCCTTTATTTATAATGCATTATAAAGGGTTATTAAAGGGTATAATGCATTATAATTATTCATAATGTGTGTTGTCATACATTACATCTTGTCGTAAATAATTATAACCGAATTTAAAATGCATAGTGTATTAACTGTGGTTACAATTACTCATGAGACTGCACAATGCATTATAAGGTACAAGGCATAATTAATGCATTAAAACTACTTTTATAATGCATTATATGTAAAGGCTTTAAGTAAAGTGTTACCAACTTTACAATAACTTTCCAATTGTTAACATTATTTAACATGAACAATATATATCAATATATATCTGTATTTGACCTGAGCTAACATTAACAAACAATGAATAGTCATATTTATATTAGATTTATATTAGTGTTTATATTAAATTATTATGGTTTTTAAAAATTAAATGAGCATTAGATGACGGCAAAGGTAAATCTAAATGGAAAACTAATGAAAATAAGCAAGCACAATTGAACATCCAATCTCAACAATAACGATTCATAAAAATCTCTAAATTTGACTGATAACCATTATAGTTCCGATATATCATGCATCCATTGAGAAACACATACACACACATTTATAATTTAGTTCTTCTGGCAATAGCACAAGATTTGACAGAATTTCACATATTTCACTCTTAAGTTCCACAAGCACACGATAAACTCAAGACTGCATGGAATATTTGCTTCAGAAAATGTCACATTGCAGGACCATTTAAATAAACTGCAAAAAGGTCAAGGCATCTAAACTATACTTTCCCTCATTAGGTCTACAAAACTGAACCTGAAAGGTTGGGGGGGAGAAAGTTTATATCGATTTTGAGCTTCGTAACTGTACATAACTACCCAACTGTTAAAGTGGAATATACTATTAATGAATGAATCTCTCATTCTCTCTTCCAGCACCTCTTCTGTCTGTTTCATTCTCTCTCTCTCTCTCTCTCTCTCTCTCTCTCTCTCTCTCTCTCTCTCTCTCTCTCTCTCTCTCTCTCTCTCTCTCTCTCTCTCTCTCTCTCTCTCTCTCTCTCTCTCTCTCTCTCTCTCTCTCTCTCTCTCTCTCTCCTCTCTCTCTCTCTCTCTCTCTCTCTCTCTCGTCCTCAGTTAGTGGCAGCGCTTGTTATAGGAGTTGAGTGACTGCCAGATTGTGTCGCGCCAACTTTCCAGCTCATGGGATCCGGTGAACGAGTTTTTATCTCCCCCAAACAGACACATCCGACTGCCTCCTGAGGGCTTTTATGAAGAGGTATGTGGGTGTGTGTCTACAGAGGAGATTTGAGTTTGAGGTTCTATTTGCAAATTACCCAAATGCTTTCTTTCACAACGTCAAGGTCCTGTTACTGAACTGACTTTTTTCAAATTGATCACTCACTCACAATATATTACATGTATTCAGATGTTTCAATTCAACTTATCTGCTTGTTTTTTTGTTTTTTTGTTTTTGTTGTTTTTGTTTTTTTTCTCAATGAATATCGATTTATTGCATTGTGCCTTGGCATCATCTTCACTATGTGAAATTTAACCTCTAGTCTAGCATAATGGTTTCCATTCAATGCCCAATTGTCTGATCAATAGATAACTGAATGTAACACTGTTTGCATGCAGAAATAATTAACAGAGTTGAGGGTCAAGCTCAAGCTGTCAGACACCTAATTAAAGCAAACACTGTCACTGCTTTCAGGGGTATATCAAATCAATATTGAGTAGAGTTTGGATCAAACTTGCTGCTTTATCCAGCAAAGTAATGCTTAACCTTTGACCACCCCTTGGTGATTCAAAAGACCTCTAGACTGATCCGGCATTAATTCGCTGGTGTCACCAGGGTCAAGAAACCTTGAAAGACCACAGTGAATTGGTCACAGTGAACATCACCTGTTGCCATTTTCCTCTTTATGGCAATGCACTTCAGCTTGCCAAGGTCATCTACAGTAAACATGAACACCTGTTCCTGGTTGTTGCGAGCCATGGGTTTTTGTTTTGTTGTTCCTTCCTCCTTTCCTTTGTTATTTGTTCTCTGCTGTCCTTCTAAATGTAGGATTCGCGATTGGCTGGTTGAACTGCCGGATTTGAACCAATCATGGACCATGACCTGTCAGTGATATAAGCTGCTCCAGTGACAGGAAGAGGAGGGGATTGGAGACTTTGAGTCATTTGTGTTGGCGGGCTTTGCCCTTGATTTTTGCGTTTCAAGATGGCGCTACAGACAACAGCCTCAGTGTTTTGCTCTCCAGTTTTTGTACTGTTTTTGTTAGTTTTTCCTGTTTTTTTGTTTGTCAAACACAATCAGTTTTACCAGGGGTGAACTGCTGAACATTTGGCAGAACACAGCACACGGATGTCTACCGGATTTCGTTTATTCTGATGTTTTGCTGAACGTTGTAGTTGGCGGAACAGCGGCGCTGATAAAACGCTTCAGGACGCGCAGACGGGGGAAGCGAGCCAGCGCGCTCGTGAAGCTCAGACAGCGCGGATTCTGAATGTTTCTGCCTAGCATTCATCTGGCAAATCTCCGCTCTCTACCCTACAAAACGGACGAACTCCTTCTGCTTTACCGGATAAATAAGGATTTTTCACACTCGGCTGCTCTGTGTTTCACGGAAACCTAGCTGAATGTCGCCATTCCGGACAGCGCGCTACATCTGCCGGGCTTTCAGCGGTTCAGAGTGGATCGTGACGCAGAATCAGCAGGGAAATCGCGCAGTGGCGGAACATGCTTCTACATCAACGAAAGGAGGCGTACAGACATTACAGTGTTAAAGAAAATGTGCTGTCCAGATCTAGAAGTGCTTTTCATTAACTGTAAGCCATTCTATTCGCTGCGGGAGTTTTATTCGTTCATTCTCGTGAGTGTTTACATTCATCCGCAAGCGCACGTGAGCTCAGCTTTACAGAAACTCGCTGATCAGATCACAGAGACTGAGCAACAACACCCGGACTCTGTTTTTATCATTCTCGGGGACTTTAATAAAGTAAATCTCTCCCGTGAGCTACCAAAATACATAGAGTTTTCAGGAGTGATGATATTACTGCGCCGAGGTCGAAGTGCTGTGAAGTGCTCTTCCGCCATATATTATAGTTATCATTTTTTATCCGCTTAGAAAATCACCCCGTTTTATTTTGTGTCACCATACTTACTCGTGTAACTACTCATGTAACCGTCTTTAAATAGGGAAAACATGAAAGTGTTTGGTATCTTCTAAATTCATCTCTGTTTGGATCCTAAGGAATGAATGGTGCTAAGCTAAACGCTAGCATAGTGGCGCCGCGCGCTAGAGCGATTAAGTGCACGCACTGAAACGGGAGAGGTATGTACCAACTCGTCTAAATTGAGGGAAAAACATATTGGAATATGGAAAAACTGTGGCGTTTTCCTTTAAGCTGCCAGGTTGTTTAGAACCAATCAGCTGACCTGTAAATGTCATGTGACTAATTACTCATGAGCCATAGGACATCATGGCAACACTGACTGTTATGCTGTCTTCAGGTTCTAACGGATTTATCATAAATGAGTTTCTTAGTCCAAAATATTTTAAGTCATATTTACAACTGGGAAACTCAATAACTTAGATACACTGTAAAAGATGATGCACTGTTAACTTAGTAAAATTAGGTTCATCTTACTTATTTGTTTCTGCTCTGTTGACATTACTCAGTTTTAATCGAGTTTTCATTACTTTTTGTTACTTAAAGCATTGCAATTAAGTTCTATGAACTTAATTTATTTGTGTTCAATGAAAAGGTCAAAAACGTGGCTACTTTGTGCATGCGTTATAGACAGAGGTGAACACAAGTTTTTCAGTCTGGTTCTCATAAGAATACCTGGAGATTGGTTTGGTCCTCACACTACACATAGTGTGACCCATTAAATAAATAAATAAATGTATGTGTATAAATATATATATATATATATATATATATATATATATTAATGCTGTCAAACGATTAATCGCATCCAAAATAAAAGTTTTTTTTCTACATAATATGTGTGTGTATACTGTGTATATTTATGATGTATATGTAAATACAAACACATGCATGAATATATTTAACATATTGAAAAATATGTTATGTTTATATATTAAATATATTTATATATATAATATAAGAATATGAATATATAAATGTATAAACGTTAGTATTTTCAAAATATATACTGTATGTGTGTGTGTATTTATATATATACATAATAAATATACACAGTACACATACATATATAATGTAAACAAAATTTTTATTTTGGATGTGATTAATCACGATTAATCATTTGACAGCACTAATATATATATATATATATATATATATATATATATATATATATATTTAGTCATTTAGCAGACGCTTTTATCCAAAACGACTTACAAATGAGGACAATAGAAGCAAACCAACAAAAGAGCAACAAAATGCAAGTGCTAGAAAAGTCTCAGTTAGCCCAGCGTAGTACTGTCACATGTATGTTCTGTTTAGTTTTGAGTTTGTTTTCATTGTGCTTTCTGTTCTACCTGCCCTGACCTAGTTTTCTTTAGTTCCCTGATTATCATTTGTATCACCTGTTCCTTGTTAATTTACTCATTAGTCCCTCATCTGGTTAGTATTTATAGCCCTGCCTTTCCCCTGTTTCTTTGTCCAGTCTCACATCGTTTTAAGAGGTTGTATTTACTTATGCGGATTTATTAAAGACTCTGTTCGTTTGACGATCTGCCTCCTTTGTGCTCCTTCGAGCATCTTGCACCAGCAACCCATGACAGAAGACAGGACCCATAAAGATGACTGCTGAGGACGGGTTGTGGGATTTGCGGCAGGCCAGTCGGAGGTTGGAGCAGTATGTGAAGGATTTCCTTGAGCTTGCTAACCAGCTGAGCTGGCATGATGCTGCTCTTGGTCCGTGCTTTCAGCTGGGGCTGGACCACGAGACGATCTGCTGCAATTTTCCCGTGTGTGATTTTCCCCTGATCGAGCTGATTAATCTCATTCTTTATTTAAACGGTTCTAATTTTGAAGCTGAAGAAATGAAGGAAGAGTTTCAGTCTCGTCGTCCAGTCCCCTCTGATGCATGCCGCATCTCGCCAGCTCACTCCACACCAGGAACCCCCACATACCGCACCAACGGCTCGGACCGCCTGCTCCACCCCAAATACCCTCCTATCCTCCTAAGCTCCTCCCTAGTCCTCAGCCCAGGATCGCCGGCCGCGGCTCCCACAAGCCCGCCGGCTGTTCCGAAGTCAAGCCCGCCGGCCACAGCTCCCACAAGCCCGCCGGCCATTCCGAAGTCAAGCCAGACGGTCGCAGCTCCCACAAGCCCGCCGGCCATTCCGAAGTCAAGCCAGACTCCCACAAGCCCGCCGACCGTTCCGAAGTCAAGCCTACTGGCCGTTCTGAAGTCAAGCCCACCGGCCGCGACTCCCACAAGCCTGCCGGCCGTTCCGAAGTCAAGCCCACTGGCTGCAGCTCCCACAAGCCCGCCAGCCACTCCAATGTCGGCTCCAGTCCCAGAGCTCGCTCCAGTGTCGGCTCCAGTCCCAGAGCTCGCTCCAGTGTCAGCTCCAGCCCCAGAGCTCACTTCAGTGTCGGCTCCAGCCCCAGAGTTCGCTCCAGTGTCGGCTCCAGCCCCAGAATCCATTCCAACATGTACCTCAGAGCTCCTGGATATGGCGCTCCCCCCAGAGTTCTCGGCGCCTATCCTCACTCCAGAGTCTGCACAAGAAAGCACTCCATCGTCTCCCTCGTCTTCGCTGGTTCCGTCCAGCCCTCCATCGTCTCCTGAGTTTCCTTCGTCTCCTTCGTCTCCGCTGGTCCCGTCCAGCCCTCCTTCTTCTCCTGAGCCCCCTGTGTTAGTCAGCCCTGCTCCTCCAGAGCGCCCTCCAGTGCCCGCTCCTCCAGAGCGCCCTCCAGTGCCCGCTCCTCCTATATATATATAAGAAAACAAGTAGATAGAATAGAAAAGAAAGAAAGCTAGTGTTAGTGTTTTTTAAAGAAAAGTAGATAGAACAGAAGAAAATACATAAATATAACTATAAATAATAAATACATAAATAATTGAGATAATATTATTACACTTTTAGTTTTTTATAAAATAATTAAAATAATTTATAAATCTTTTTAAATAAAAGGGTGTATCAAATACAATTATTATTATATAGTAAACTTAAAAAAAATGCTAATATTTACTACTTTTTTAAATATGAATTTTCATCATTTTCAAACTTAAAATCAGCAGGCTTTTATTTTGGCGGGTTGCCGGCAAGTAAGTATATGCGCTTACGGGTTTAGCGCTGCAGATTGAAGAGGGTCGGTAGCAGCCAGTGTTGCCAAGTCCGCGGTTTTCCCACGGAATTGGGCTACTTTTACGCTCTTTCCGCCGGATGTTTTCCTTATCTGCGCAGCCAAGTCCGCCCGCGGAATTGGCTACTTGAACGCTCTTTCCGCGGGATGTTTTTCATGTCCGCGGGTTGAAGCGACCCCAATAACGTGATATTTAGCCCTTGGAATGCGCTTTTATCAGGGGAACCCCGCCAAAAAACGTGTATTTTACCCCACCAGAACGCGATTTTTACCAGAAATAAACCGATTTAACTGCTCTAAACGATTCCAGCTGAAGAAGAAGGGTCTTATCTAGCGAAACAATCGGTCATTTTCTTTAAAAAATTAAAATTTTTATACTTTTTAACCTCAAACGCTCGTCTTGTCTAGCTCTGCATGAACTCTGTGCATTCCGGTTCATGACAGTTAGGGTATGTCGAAAAACTCCCATCTCATATTCTCCTCCAACTTCAAATTCATCCTACATCGTTGTAGAAGTACCGACCCAGTGTTTACAAGGTGAACATGCAAAAAAGGTCAAACGCCCTTTATTAAAAAAAAACGGTAAAATAGCGATTTTGAAGTTGGAGGAGAAAATGAGATGAGTTTTTCGACATACCTTAACTGTAATGAACCGGAATGCACAGAGTTCATGCAGAGCTAGACAAGACGAGTGTTTGAGGTTAAAAAGTATATAAATTGTATTTTTTTTTTTTTTTTAGAAAATGACCGATCGTTTCATTTTCCTCAGCTGGGATCGTTTAGAGCAGTTTGAAGCTGCATTTAAACTGCATTTTGGAAGTTCAAACTCACGGGCACCATAGAAGTCCAATATATGGAGAAAACTCCTGAAATGTTTTCCTCAAAAAACACAATTTCTTTACGACTGAAGAGAGAAAGACATGATCATCGTGGATGACAAGGGGGTGAGCACATTATCTGTAAATTTTTGATCTGGAAGTGAACTACTCAAATTGAATGTAGCCAAAGAGTGTTCATTTTGTCAAGCAGTATAATTGATGTCTAAATGAGACTGCGGTTATCCCTATAAGTTGTTGAAAATACATCCACAATGACTACATCTGAACTACATGACTTTTTTTTAACTTTCTAGAGAAGTCATGTGGACGTCAATATAAGACGTTCAGAAGATGGAGATCATTTCAACGTGCAACAAAAATGTTGAAAAGACGTACTTTTTCTCATTGGGTATTTTGTGATAAAGACCAACTGGATTTACGTTATGTCACACTGACTGAATATTTACAAAATATACAAGGGTGGGATGGGATCGGGACATTTGATTTAACTAGTTAACCAGTTTGTGTTAATGGCTCTCATATCATTTCAGGCATATGCTAAGAACACGCTTAAGCAGAAGTGTCAGCGCGGGACTATTTAATAGATTAGGCATTCTTCTTTCGTGTGGTCGAATTGTGGTAAGTTATTTACTTTGACAGTCTTGCAATATGTAAAGAAAAGGTAGTGTAAATGTGATGTTTGAAGTGTCCGTTAAATTAGTCCCAAAAAGGCCACGTCTCATTCTGAAGGTGTTCACTATCAATAACAATGTCAATAACGACCTGATGTACTTGTTACATCGTAAGAAGTATGGCATCTATGCTAATATTAATCTGTTTCATTTTTATTCCGAGCTCACTGTAGCCACCCGGACCCAGTCTGTGTCCAGTCAGATGGTGGATCAGCACCTAGAGACGACCTCTACAGCCCTGATTGTCAGCGGAGACCAGGACAACTAGATGAGACCCAGAGACAGATCCCCAGTGAAGGCCTCATCAACTATACAGCCATAAGGGCAATGATGCAACGATTAGTCGACATTATCGATAACGTCGACAATAAAAAAATTGTAGACAAATATTTTTGTTGACGAGTAGTCGTTTGATCTCATATGACCTAATGTAAGAGCCTGCAATAATGCGGTTTGACCAATGTGGCGCTGTAGCGCAAGACTGTAATTCAGCCCTCCTGGATGCAATTCAAGAGAAGACACACACAGCGCTTCAGAGCAAAATGCAGCCGAACCAACCTGAAGCTGCTGAGCGGCGTTTGGATGAATATGTAAATATATGCTGCGCGCTTTCCTCTCAATAATGAAATACACACAACAAAAACTGACAGCGGTGTGAAAGCAGCAGTTAAAAACGCATCTGATTACAGCGATGTGGATATTTGCACGAGCTCTGCAGTAAAGTCCAGTCATGTCACGTTTATTTATATATTACTTTATGCAATAGATAGCCTTAAATCAAGCAGCTTTACAGTATTAAACATGAAGAACCAGAGTCAGTGTCAATTTCAGTTAGAATTACAGCTTGATTTTCTGTTATAAAGCAGCTCTCCAGCGTGGAGCTAGCTAGTGATAAAATATTTTATTAGTGGGAAAAAAATATTATTTCATTAAAGTGTTGGTTTGCAAAGATCAAAGCTTGATCTAGCTCAAGACTGTTTTAATTATCATAACCCTATAAAGTATTTTAAGAGAAATTATTTTGTGAATAAAATAGATTATCCAAAAATAAAACGTCTTATCACTTACCTTTATTTTGTTTCTTATCCATATGACTTACAAAAGGAGATGTTAGGCAGAATGATGTGTCATTCAGTTACTTTTTCATATAACTAATTACATGGTGAATGAGAGAGTTTCTCTGTCGGTCATCTATTTTGTGTGCCATATATATATATTTGCATAAATTAATTGTATAATAATTATAATTACATAATATGACTTTCAAAAGCTGAAGTGATTACCATTATATATTTGTTAGAATATGCATAACTCAACATTTTAACTAATTACAAAAGCTGAATAATCAGTCAATGTCTACTGATTAATCAGTGGAATAATTGACGGTTAGTCGATTAATCGTTCTAATAATTGTTAGATTAATCGATTATCAAAATAATCATTTGTTGCAGCCCTAACGGCCATTGGCACACAACCTCAGCAAAGACCATGATGATCCACACCATCTTGGTTCGTCTGGCCAGAGAACTGGCCCCCCGACTGAGCCTGGTTTCTACCAAGGTTTTTTCTTAATCACTTAATTTTTGGGGACACAATTTTTGAGAATATTAATGATACGATTGCAGAGACGCTATTTGAAGAGAATTGAACTGAGCTGGATGATGATGACATCACTGAATCAACGATGAACTGACTTTAAGTAATCGCAATTTAATGAATTTAAGTTAGTCCAACTTAAAATAAAAAGTGACCACAACACATTTTCTTTTGTTTATTTGTTAATGTAACTCAGAATTGTCAAGTTCACTTAACTTTTTTCTTTTATTTATCCATGAATTTCATTTACTTAATAATTTTAAGCAGGGTGCGAACTACGGGGGAGCTAGGGGGAGCTCGGCTCCCCTTAATAAGACATGGGCTCCCCTGAAAACGTGATTTGTGAAATTTTGGGGGGTCTCAAAAAATATTGACAATGTGTTATTTTGACGTGCAATTTCAGTTTTGTCTAATGTGATCATCATGTGTAAAATTGCAAAAATATTCATTCATGCATGACGGCGATTTAAACCTAATTCGCTTCAATAAAGATAACTATACATGCTATTCTTGTCATGAGCATCAAGGTGTGGGGCGCTGCGGTGCAGATTCCACTCATCTTTAGTACGTTAACTCAAAAGATTCGTAGAAAAAGTATAAACGTTGGAGGCCATTGATCTTTGCGCGGAGTCCTTGAAATCCATTCAGGCGTCTGTGGTCGATTCTGTGTTAAGGTAAGGCATGTTATTCGCAATTATGTGTTGTAGATGCCTGGGTTGTTATAGGTCTGCGTGACTCTCGATGTCTAATTGAACGGAGAAATTATGGTATTCTTCTGTAGCATTACGAGTAACTTTAACCGTTGTTCATGTGAACTCAAAGACAGCCTGATGCTTTGTTTATAGACTATTTGTGGGTGGCTGTTTGTTGTTCCACCTATCAATTCGTGTCGATAAAGTATAATAGGGTATGTATGTATCTTTCTGTTAGCCATTATGCATTATGCATATTAAGACTCGACCACGCCCCTCTAAAACGGTTCATTCAAACACGCCCCCACGTCTACGTCACGGTGTGGAGAGATTTGCAAAACACCGCATTTTACGGAGGACTATTTCCTGAACCTGGGAGTAGCCTGCCAGCTATGTTCAAAGACTGTTTCTATAAAGTGGGGCAATTCCAACTTTGCAAGGACAGTCTGGCGCTTCTGACTCACAGCCTGTAAGTATGTTTTCATATTTAAAGAATTTTCCACTGACTATTCAAATGCGAGTTTTGAGCTGTGTAGAGTAGTGCTTGTTGTTTGTCGTTTCTCCGATCACAAATGCAGACATGGTAATGTTTGCATCGCGCCGCGTAAAAAGACAGTATAAGTCATTATAATCAGTAATTATGTCTCGACTGGATGCATCAAATTCCTCGTTTGTGATGGGTTTTATTGTTTTTGTGTCGTGCCGGGACACGGCATCACAATACAGTGAGGGGCGTAAAATTTCCGTCTCACGCTTGAGGTATTCGGCCAATCACAACACACTGGATAGCTGGCCAATCAGAGCACACCTCGCTTCTCAGAATGATGAGCTTTGTAAAAATTGGCACGTTTCATAAAGGCGGGGCATAGAGGAGAAACAATAATGTACAGTATGTGGAAAATGATGTTTTTTGAACCTTAAACCGCATAAACACATTGCATTACACCAAATACACAAAATAATGTTCTTTTTAGCAACGCCATATGACCCTTTTAAGTAAAGTCAACTGATTGCTTTTTACAGTGTGAGTTTCCGAGGTGGGCAGCCCATAAGATTTAAATGGCAGTGGAGAGAAACTGTAGTACGGTTTTATTCTTCTTCTTTTTTCACAATATCTACATTGATTTCTCCTGAAGTTACAGTCATGTATATTTACATATATAAATAACCATTTGATGCATTTTGTATGCACTGAACACAGCAAAAAGGGCAATTATTTAACCAAAATTTAGGAATCATCAGCAAGCTGAATATATTCTGAATTTCGACAACAAATCACTTGAACGCGACAAACTCAATAACAACTTTGGAAATGGGAAGCAGCAGTAGATGGCACCACAAGAACTTATTTTTAATTAATATTTTTAATATTCATTAAATGACAATCCTATATTGTTGAAACAATGTGGTTATGTGTGACTACAGTTTCGGGAAACAGTTCCAACTAGCTTAATTTCTCCAATGATGCATCATACTATGGTAGTTAAGCAGTGAGTTGTTAAGCAACATCGTTGGAAACGTACCGCTGAGGTGTGACAAGAACATATATCAATTTCATATCCAGAATCCTCCAAAACAAATCTGGCACTGACAAAATACCCACTATAATTAAACGAAATATTTGCAGTTAAAATGTTAAAAACTTAATTTTGTCAGAACGGCAGTCAAAAAAGAAACATGCCTTTTGCTGCCAGATGGTGTAGTTACACATTCCAGCACGGGCTAACAGGGACACGCTAACCAAAACAAAAAAAAATCCTTGCTGGCATTGCTTCAGGACTACAAACTCCCATCCAGGTCTGGTATAGAATGCTCACTTTTTACAGTCCAATTCCTTATGGATAAAAATCAATCCAACCCTAGACTAACATTAAAAAAAAATGTGTTGCGAATATCACTTCATGTTGACTGCAAATGGTTGGGATGTTCACTGTGTGTCAAAACCCAGAGCAAACAGTGTGTATGTTCCTGCATGTCCCATCTCATGCAGAGTTTAATTGAGATTATTTCTACATATCAAGCCAATACCGGCTGATCACAGTGAGTGTTTCAACCTTGAGATGTCCTCGCTGACAGTCAGAGTGCTTCAATCCAACTGATCATTATTAAAACATAATGAAGAGCTTAAGGATAAGAACACAGAGATTTAAAAGTGTACACAAAACGTTTCCTTTGAAATTCCCATCATGCAGCACTTATCCTCTGTTGCTTACATGTAAAAAAATAAATAAATAAATAAAAAATATAAAAGGTCTTTACAAACTATCACCAATTACCAGCATGAAAGGAAATCAAATGGAGGATAAAATTGAAAACCCAAGTCGTGGGAGTTCAGGGTGAATAAACAGCTGTTGTTTTGTTTTTGCTGACCTGTATAACGTGTTTAATAATGGCTAAGCTTCATTTGATAGACAGCAACAATCTCATTTTTGTATGACTTTGTATTATTAAGTAGAACTAAAGACTCCATAGCATTCAACCATTTTCAGACAAATTCAGAGAAATGTTTATGTATTTTATTTTTTTTTTTATTAAATTGCCTGTTACCTGCTATAACAAGAACGTAGAAAATATAATATAGTAGATCATTATAAAAGCATCGTCCACCGGTAAAAGCTTGTTTTCATAAATTAAACCTGATTATACCTTATGTGATGTGCATGATTGGAAAGCTAATAGGAATGTTTAATGTTATCATCACAAGTTTCTGCATAGCAATCTAAAAACAAAATCATATCTAACATACTGTACTATACCAAATCTGCCTCTACCTACATTTTTGCAAAACCCCTAAAACGTATACAATTCACTGCAGTTTCCACGTGAAATGAACATCAGTATGGCCTCCCATACTCAGAATTTGTGCTCTGCATTTCACCCATCCAAGTCCACACACACAGTCAACAAACCCCCGGAGCAGTGGGCAGCCATTTATGCTGTGGCACCCAGGGAGCAGTTGGGGTTCGGTGCCTTGCTCAAGGGTCTAACCTGAGTCATGGTATTGAAGGTGGAAGAGAGAGCTGTACAATCAATAAAACACCAAAAACATTTCTTTTTCACACTGATTTGAAAGTTTGATTGTGATTACAGTGGCAGATTATTGATTAATAAAGACTTATATTCACACAGCTCCTTGCACAACACCATGTTGTGACCTCAAAACTTTTATCATAATGCATGATTTGTAAACTAACACACTTTAATATTTGCACCACATAGGCCTAGCTAGCTCTATATGTAAGTTTTTTCTAAAATAGTAAACTTGCTCGGTAGCTCATCTGGTACAACATTGCACTCGCAATGCAGAGCTCTCAGTACAAGTCCTGTGTAACACAAGTCACAATAAACGAGTTCAAGGACTTGTACAAACAAGTTAAAATAGCATGTTACTTCAGCAAACATACTTCTTTCTTATTTCAACACTGGGTTTACGGTAGGGTTTAGTGAATGTGGTATGTTGTGTGTTAACCTTTTACTCATCAGACATTTAATTTCTGAACTGCCACAATGCATACAACAACCAATGTAATAAAATGTTGCCACATTCACATTCGTCTGCTTTAAATAAAACGGAACACACTTTTAGCACCACTTACTGGAAATTTCACTTTCACTGTGGTGAGTTGTCACCACAGGCACATTTTTCCAATGATCCTGGGTTAGTCTTTTTGGCAGCTGAGAGACCATTTTCAAACAGACCCTTTGCTAAGTCCCACCATAGCATTAATGGTCAATCCTACTATGGAATTTGTTGCCATCTGCCATTGTCTCAGACAAGCCTCGAGAAAAAGCTTCTGTTTTTACAGATATTTTTACAGAAATGATCCAAAAGAACACTGAAATGCTGTTGAGTCACTTATAATAGTGACACAAGGGATTTCAGTAGTATTTTTGTTCTTTTTTAAATCTTTGAACACAAATAAACTAAACTTAACATATAAAACTTAACATGTATGTTTGGGTAAGAAACAAAAGATTTGGATACATGTATAGATGGATAAGCTTATCTGAGAAAGCAACAGTAACCAAGGAGGGGTGGAGCTTGGCAAAAGGTCAATTAGCCAAAATATTTAGTAAACCAGGTTTTGCTTTCCACAGCCACAGGTTGCATTTGGTCCTACCAGCTCTATTTGACCTGCATGAACATCTTCATTGCTGGGTTTATAGTAGTTCTCTGCTCCAGCTGCCAAGTGATGATCAATATACCAACATCGTACAGAAACAAATCGTTAATCACGGTATTTTACCCTCCCACCTCTTTGAGCAGGAGTGTGTTATTCAGCTCGGTCTTAAGCCTCTCCCGCTTCTTTATGGCTCACTGGCTTCTTATACATTTAACTGAATGTTGTATTAGTCATAGTCAAAGTGCAAAATCCATTTCCCCCCTCTTTCTAAATAACTAGGCGATGAATGAACTCCACCATCCGTAACAGTTTCGGATCTGCTCTACGGAGAAACCGGTCCAGAAGTAGAAGTGTTTAATCTCTTTATTATCTTCGCTGAAGATTATTTGATGGAAGGAAAGCCATGTCATCTGATAAATTTAAGTGTGTGTGGGTTTACTCACAGCTCTGTGTGATGTCTTCCTCTAGAGATAAAGCCGACACACTGACGAGGGCTGACGGATGAAGAAAATGTGACTCTGGCGTGCTAGAATTCGATTACGGCGCCATTATTGCAATGTCATATGTGTCTGATCTCAAGTTTTCGAACACATGATTGGCATAACCAAAGAGTCCAACATCTTAACCTGAAATCAAAATGATGGGCGCTCTTCTAAGAGGCTTAGAGCACCTCTCCAGCCCCGAATCTTTACAATTTTGATTGGTGTTGAGATTAATTCTCAGATAGCTTGATGCAGCTTGCTCTTCTTTGACAGCTTGACAAGCCTCAATGACATGACTGTTCATCTCTGTGGACGGCTGAACTGTTCCTGCCTGCCAAATCATCTCTCCTCTCTCAGTCTGAAAAAAAAAAAACAGTGAATATGTCTGAAAAATATACAAGTTCTGTTCCAAAACTTAAACTTCCTACCTAGACAGCATTTTAAGACATTAAAGTCATGCAACATCATGCTGCCAGCTAAGATACTTTGTTCTGGACAAATTCTAAGCTCTACAAAACAACATTCAAGATGGTGCCTTTCAATATATTTCATTCAATAACAAGAAGTGACAATAAAAGCAGTTCAGTCTAACTTATAATGCAATGTATTGCATCGTTAGCTTAGCAATAAGCTAATAAAAGAGGGAAATATATACAGCTCAAATGCAGTGATTCCTCAGGACTGCTTTGGATAAATTTAAATAAAGTAATCAAATTAAGCTATTCATAATGTAGTCATAAAAACCATAAGATAATTAGCAATTCCAAGTCATGGGCTCCCTTGGTAATTGGTTCCTAGGAGGCTTTTAGAATAGCACTGTAAAATAAGGTCTGTGGTTAACATTACTTGTAGAATAAAATGTGGAAGTCTGTTTAACATATTACATCTAGTCATACCTCAAACATCAATTGAAATTACTCTGTGCTTAAAAACATAATTGCTAACAATTTGGTATATATCTTGCCTTAGAGGGTAGCTGGCTGTGTAGGCAACAGACAACAAGGCAGTTCACTAGGTTTTGAAACATGAAATTTTATCATAAAGAAAAATGATATATGTTAGTATTTAGCACTCTTTGCACATTTGTTTCTGACAGTAGAGTTGAATTTTTGATTTGTAGCAGTGTTGCACACTAAATGTGCATCCAGACTTTTTCCCTTTGCTAAAAGACTAAAATACTTTCGGACACATCTTAGAAAGACAATACAACAGGTAAATGGATTCCTCTTTGCAACTTTTCCCCAGGGGTTGGAGGTGGCGGAGGGTAAGATATTCTTGTCTTTCCTTGTGTGTCTGATTTGTCATGTGATTACATTCATATGTCATCAGGACACTGCAGCACTTTTGGGTTGGCTGATCTGGCTTTGAAATTCCAGGCTGAAGGGTTTTAAATGAGATTTCTCACCATATTTGGGCTGCTTTGAGTGATTTGTCTATTACGAACAGAGAGGAAATGTAGTGTCCACTGGGCTGGAAAACTAGAGATTGCAGATGTCTCGGCCTAGAAGTGATTGCATGACTTTTAAGAAACGAATGCATGAATCATACGACTCCTGCATGTTTTTATCTGCTCTTCATTGCACCAGCATATGCAGCATTCCTTATTTAAGATAGTGTCCTTAGATGTAACATACATATATATATATACACACACACACACACATACAAAATGTTCCCTTGAAATTGCTGGTTCACCAGCATTATCGATAATTGGCAATGCTTTATATGACAACATCCATTTAATTCTGTATAATGACGGTAATTAAATGAGACGCTGACCTTTAACCAGTGGATGTAAGTGCTCATCCAAGACTCCCTCTGTGTTTGAAGATGTACATGTAAAAATATTTCAAATATACTCAAAGGCTCCAATTAGAAACAAAATGCTTTTACAGCCTGTTGCAACATTTTAAGATCTACAAAGAAATTCTTAATTCTCTACTGGGGCTTTAAAGAGCTCAGAAACCATTATATAACTTAGGATAATCTACATAAAGTTATTCAGTTTGTAGTCCTAAGTAGTTTTTCAATGTTAGTATTAAGCAAAAAATCCAACTCAAATTTAAAACGGCAGAAAAAAAGTTTTTTTTTTTTTTAAGCCACAAAGAACCTTTATTTTTAAGACCGTTGTATTTGCCTGTTTAAAACCACTTCAACACAAACATGTTTACTAGGCCACCGAAAGATGCTGGTCTCACGAGAGGATTTTATTCGATTTTTGCATTTTTCTGTTGTGAGGATGACATGGAAAGGTTTGAATAATTCAGGAGGTGTTACGTCCGTTGCTTATGGTTTGCAAATCTGCTGACCTCTTGTACTTAAGCTAGAATTACGGCCTTAAACCTCTCACTGGAGCAGCACAGAAACTTTTCCACCAATCTATATAAAACCCTCTGAACCTACAAGCGCACATCTTTCTCTCTCGAGTTCCAGCGCCTTGCACATGAGTGAAAATGATTGCTGAAAAATCCCATCCAAGAGGTGCAAACGGGGGATGTTAATAACCCCATTCAGATATCGAGTACGGATGCACTCGCCTTTGGCAATAAACGGCTCTGTCTGCTCCAATCCCATTCACTTCCCATGCAACATAAACATCAAGGAGAGCCCCAGGCGATTTCGTCGGGACTGTGTACCGTCGCCTTTTGAAAAGGAGGAATAAAACAAAGGCAAACAAACAAGCCATTAAAAGGCATCGGGCGGCAGGGAGCAGCGGCGTCTGTGAGGTGTGAGGCCTCTCAAGCTTCATTATGACACCGCGGGACAGAGGCGGACAGTCAGGCGATGATGCATTCAGGGTCTCGTTAGCGGGCAGACGGGGCAAGGAACAGGCAGGCATCAGAGATTCGCGGGCTCATTACCACGTGGCGCAGAGTATCACATGCATCGAGTCCATGTTAGCGCCCGTCTCCTCGCATCAGTGCTACATATCTGATCATCTGAAAATTATTCAATCTATATGTGCTACCTGCAGGCCAAACTCAGCCCGGGCATATTGATTGATTCAAAGCAGAGCAACAGCACGCTGACCGGACGCTTGCGGTTAGTGCTTTCCTGTCAGAGACGTGCGTCAGGAACCAAGAAAAATAAATAAATAATTAAACGCCTCTCCATTTCATAATGAGACACTGACGAGAGGAATCAGATCTGTCGGTGGGTGCGTCACGCCGGAGGTTGCTGATTTTGATCGATTTGCTTAGAGGTGCGCTGGGTATTTTTGGCCACTTTTGAAAGGTTTTACACCTAAAGAAATTAATAGCGTTGTCAACAAATACAGTGTTTGTGAGTCACGTCAGTGGCCTAGACAAAGCTGTTTAATTCTATATCAAGATGGTCACCATATTCAGATCACATGGCCAGACAAAACTACACACTATTCTAGGTATCTGGTTAAGGAACAAGTCAATCATGATAAACAGCTACACATTAACTGGCCATTTATACAATGGAACTTGTTACCGGAAACACTTCTGCACAATGCTGGATCCACACCACTAGGTGTCAGTACAAATTAAGACCACATTTGTATCCGTAATCTAACACAGAAGTAAGCTATTTCTGATTCATTAGCTGCAAATAAAAAAATATTTGGGGTAAGATTTACTTGAAAAAAATTGAGGAAACAATTTTCACTCAAAAATTACTAGTACATTTCTCAAATAATTACAAAGAAGCAGCAAATACCACATTCAATGTCTTATTGTAAAATGTAGTCTGATACTTTTTGTCTTTTTATTTACAACATAAAAAATAATAATTTTTAAAAGTGTATAGGTATATAACTACAAGAATAACAAACATCAAACAGCATAACAGACAGCTGAAATAAATGGAAGCCATGCACATTCAAGTCAAAGATATCTGTGCCCACTCTTACCTTAAAAGTTTACTTTAAGGCTTTTCACACTGCGCTTAACCCCGGCTTATCGTCATTTTAACCTCGGGTAAAGACACGTTTCACACATGTAATTTGAAAGCGGTGTTAGCACCGCATTTTACCCGGGGTTATGAAACCCTGCTCCGGAGCAGTGTTTGCTTGTTGCTGCTGGCAAGCATGAATAATAAACAATAATAATTGTTTATTATTCATGCAACAATATATTACAGTTTTGGTTCCTTGCCACTGTCGCCTCTGGCTTTCTCAGTTGGGGACACTTAATTTCTAACGATTATCGTCAATTTGATTTCATAGATACTATTTAAACTAAACTGAGCTAGACAATGACATCTCTGAATTCAATAATGAAATGCCTTTAACTGAAAATTGAGTGTTTAAAAGATATACGCGGCGACATTTTTTTAATAACTGGCAAGACGCGGGAAAAGCTGTGTAAACGGGTTGCCTGCTGTTAGTCCAATAAGTGACAGTGACACTGCAAATATGCAAATAAGAACATTAACCCGGGGTTTAGGAATGTACAGTGTGAAATGTCTGTTAATGAATACCCAGGATTAACAGTTAACCCCAGGTATAGTATAAGCAGTGTGAAACGTGATTGCAGATAACCCAGAATTCCGTTTATCCGGGGTTTAGGATGACCCAAGGTTAATAATTTCAAGTGTGAAAGCCCTTTAGTGTCGAAAACAAAAACTTTCTTTCGACTTTTCCGTTAAGAGCACTTATTTTCCAATCTTCCCCTCCTACCACCCCACTCTTCATGATTCAATTAATTTCCACTTAAAAATAAAATCAAGCCCCGCCATACATCATCCTGTTTTTCCAGAAATATATCATTACATATTTACGTTATGAAAGCAAAATGAGTTGCGAATACCATTTCATATTGATTTTAAGCTAAATTATTAAATTATTAAAAATTCATTTACTCTAATCTATTCTATTCATGAGGTGTAGCCTTAGTGGATGCAAGACTCTAATGACAGTTTTTATTCATATGCGCAGTCGCATATAATGTGGCCTATTTGAAATCGACTGTTCTAACAACACAAGAGTGACAACATCTCAGTCTCACCTCAGAATATTGTTTCATACGGCTTCCATTTCCCAGATGCACCTCTCGCACTAACAAGCCGGCTTTTAGCAAAAGGTTATTGATTTTGAAACCCCAAAATTAGATTTAGGCATTCTCTATGCGGGGAGAAAACAGCCCTGTATATTACATTTAAATGTGCGCGTGTGTGTATAGCATCGAGCTCAGGGAGGCTTTATATAATATCTAGACTCTTTCAGCCCTCTAATTAGTGTCTCTCTCTCATCTAATGACACACGGTTCTGATAGAGGAAGCCACTCTGGGGCTTCTTTTGTCCTCAGGGATGTTATGATCTACTAATTAACTAACGGTCCTCAAATTCAGCATCATTCGTCATCAGCAAATCGCTAACGCTTTCTGAAAGAGATAGAGGGCTTTTAAACAGGTACTTCTGAAAGAAATGGAATAGAGGTGTTTGTAACGGCACCATTGGAATAGATTTTATACACCTGCCTGGGGATGTTTCTCAAAGAAGAGAGCCAAGCACTAATGGGGATTATTCTCTGCGCTGTCTCAAGTGTTTATGAGAAACTTTGTGGGCCAAATTTGGTTAAAGGTGAAGTAAGCAATATTTTCTATGCTCCTATCACAGCATAATATGCAGAGACATTTATAAGGAAGACATTAGTATGCTGATTCCCTTGGAAACATTTTGTAAACACTGAAGCAACATTGACTCAAATAATGTTGTGACTTTGGGACAGGGCTATGTGTTTTTCAATCAATAGCAGATGAGAAGAGCATTTGGGAAACCTCTATGAAAACAGTCATTATGCTAATCGATGCTAGCCGAATATTCATCAGGGTCATGTGATCTCAAAATGGTGGCCCTCATGAGGCGACACTTTCCATATACTGTAAAATTAAAACTGTAAAACTGGATTTTCATTTCATCTGAGTGTACATCATTTTAAACATGTTTTTCAAGCTTGCTATTAATTTCTTTTGACGTAAACTTTATTTAATGAGTCAAAAATGTGAAGTACACTTCAATTTTTAATTCGCCGCCTTGTTCATAAGGATTAGTAGATCTGGATTTAAATTTCCATTGAGATGTTCCCAGAAAGTTCTCAGTAAACTTGTATTGCATCTTATTTATGAATAGCTTTCTACAATCAACAATTTTCAATGATGAGGATGAATCTATATTTTATAATGAAATAAAAGCAGTCTTCGTGTTGCTATAGGCTGCATTCGTGCCACAAACAGTTATCACGTAATTATCGGATAGTCGAGCATTCATTTTAATATTAACGACAGCCACAAAAATGTAAAAAGAATAATTTAGAAAAGCCAAGCTGAATGTATGACCCCTGAGTACAAAATGCATGCATAAACACGATTTTGCTTGAAAAAAATAAAATAAAATCACAAAAACATTCACCTCTACAGATGAATAAGCTCAGTGCAGTTTTCTTGAACATCATTAGAGGATGCAACCTGGGGTGTTTAGACTTTCATCATCAGAAATGATCATGAGGTGCCCCAGCAGAGGCTGATCAGATCTCTGCTTGTCTTGTTGGCATGGTGCCACCGGCTATGAATCACACCTACAGTTTCCTTTCAACCACCAGCACCGCAAGTCACCTGTGAACTCCTTGCCTTATCAGCTGTAAGTTGGTCTTGTAAACTACAGGCCTATTTCAATGATGACAAACCCATAGAAATGAATATCTAGATGCCACATTAAAATCATGTTGAACAGGAAGTAGTTTGTATTGTGACATACATCTCAGTGTATGGAGGCAGATGAGTGTGAGCTTGCAGGGGCTTATCATTGCCTTCACCCTTTAATGATACTAAAACAGATTTGTGTTTTATTTGTGAGTGACACTTATCCTGGACTAACAGAGATAAAAACAAATTTGTCAAGATAGACGGCTGAAAAATTCTAAATGCTAATCTTAATTGTATATTCAAGCCTGTAGATTGTACAAATAATTGCATAAATGTATAGTCAGTAGGAGTAGTTATTTATTTTTATTGCCATGTCAGCATCTAAGGCTATCTTTATGATAAAAAATGAGTTGGAATAATACAAGAGCTACATAAACATAAAATAAAAACCAAGCAAAAAAAATTCTAAAATCTTACTAAACAAGTCCCTGAGTGAGCGTAGAAAAAGTTTTCTGCTTACATTATAACAGGACAGTAATTTATAGTCAGAAAGTTAATTATTAAAAACTAAATTGTTTAAACAATTATTTCTGTATTTTTACTGTTTTACATGCATTACACTGTATTTCTACATTGTTTAAGTTTTTTACAGTAAAGTTTCATTCTCATTGATGACATTCTCGTTCAAATTTGAAATCTGGTGGAAATGAACAAAATTCTCTGTGTTACAATATGGACAAGATTTCCCATAATCCATTTGTTGCAATGTCGCAAGGCTTTAAAACAAGTCCAACAAGCTTCTAGTCCAATCAGAGTTCAAGATACAACAGTCATGCTGCAGACAAATCAGGAACATATGCTAATGCGGAATTTAGTTATTCATATCAGTGAATTATTGAATTATCATTATTCATATTCATAGTTTACAATGATTAGGTAAAATCAGCTGTAAATCCTCACTGTAAGTTAGTCTCTGCACATTGAATAAAGTTTCTCTTAATGTGCACTTTTAAACCAATTTGAATCATTTCCAAATTTACCTACACATGAGGTGGACTCAGCATGGTATCATTTCAGAATCATTTAATTGGAATATATGCATGAAATTGCTTTTCTTTTAGATGTGCAAGTCAGTGATGCCTTCGATAGAAAAAAAAAAATAATGATTTCAATAGAAAGAGTCCCTTAGAAAGAAAATCTTACATTGGACTTTTCTCATGGATATTTCATGCTGTTTTTCTACCTTTTCTAAGCTGTTATGTTTAGTGTCTTGTTTGTAGAATGTGAGTCAGTGGGGAAGACGGCCTCAGGCAAGCGTTTGGGCGATGGTGTCCTGGTGACAGATCCCTCTCTCCTGTGGAATGAAGCTTGTCAGAAGACATCAGTGTGATTCTCCTCAAGAGAACATACTGGCCCAATCTGCATCACTAGCTGGGGTGGATGGCTGACCGTGTCTCGAATCGCACGAGTTCGGAATATCATTATTGCATTTATTAACACACAAATCCGGAGTCTGATGTTTTTAATCTAATATATGCCCAGGTCCTTTCCACTAGATCGTCTTCAAAGTGTCTACAGGCAGACGCCCACACCGTAGGAACAAGGCTCTCTGAACTACAATCTAATTTACATGTGAATTCCAGGACAGACTCTTTGTGTGCATGTGTGCATAAGTGTGTGTGTCTGTATGTTCCATCGGGTCTATAAATGTGGTCTGGACTGAATTGGCTAATTAGACACAGTGGAATATGAAGAGGGATGGTGATTTGAGCATGCAGCTGAAGTCTCCAGGGCAGCAGCTCTGTGTTTGTGTTGTTCCGGGGAGATAAATGCCTCCTCGCTGTCCATGTGTACTGTTGTTCAAAACCCCTGATGAATGATCTTCCCTGTGCCATCTGAACATGTGCATTTGTTCTAAACACAGCCGGAAACAGATCCACAGATCCCTTATGCAAAAGCCATCATCGCAGAAAACATGCTGATGAACACGCTCATGGGTAAACAAGCTTTGATACTATCGAACAGCAGGTAAATCAGCTAAAAAACTGCCTATTTAAAACCCCACAATTATGCGGCTCTCTGAAATACGTGATTCTGATTGGTCAGTCACTATATCACGCCACAGTCTTTCTTCTTATATAAGTTCATATTGATTTATTTATTAACCATGCAATAAGTGGGTTAATTCTACACTCAGTCGGTCATTATTGCTAAATAAAACCCTTCAGGATAAAACAAAACCCCTGCATTTCACATCTGGGTCATGATCACCCTGTCAGGCTTCATGCTGTAATGATTGACCTTAGCTTGCAAAAAAACTGCCTCTCTCAATTTAATAACACACTCAACATCAGTCTACAAAGTAGCCTAAATTAATTTGACAATAATTGCATTATCATAAAACTTTCAATTGAGTGATGAGATCTATTTAAGCCATCAAAGTAATTTCTGCATACTGCATGATAAGATTTTTTTTTTTTTTCCAAATTAATATATTTAACATTACAACCTAGTATACTGCAGTAATCATTTCTATGGTAATTTCTTTGAAAATTAGATAAATTGCTTGAAATTACATTTTGCGGCTTTATTTACATTTTCATTTTACTTTACTTTTTCTTTTTTTTTTTTTTTAGTATAAACTGAGCTTGTGCTACAAAGTGTGCTACAGAATAATTATAGTAGGCCTACATAAACTTAACTTCTGTGTGAGCCAATTATCTCTCATGCGTTCAACCACATATGAAAAATCAGTAACTGCTGATGAAGACTTAGAAGAGTGGGAAGTTTAAAGAGAATAAATAAATTATTTCTGCCACACGTGACTTGCGCGTTCTTGAAGTGAAACAGATTTTATGTTAAACCCTTTCCACAAAGAAAAAAAAAAAAAAGTTTATTCTTCTCTATTGACTGATTCAAACAGGCCTCCCTGTGTAATCTTGTTGTTCTTAATTAACATAAAAATAAAACAGATATTTAAAAAAAACATTCACTTGGGTTTCACACAGATTCATTCAATCCAATAAATAAAAAAAGATTTGGTTGAATGTATTTGAATACCACAGCAGGTGGAAATCATGCAGAAATTATGAAAGTGCATTTGATTTTCAAGATTTCTCAGCAAGATCTAAACAGCCGACTTGTCCAATAATTGTCCAATTATGGGTCAATTGTTGATCTGTCATTAAAGCGTCAAACAAACCGGAACACTTATGAGCTAATGCGTCAAGCTGGCACATCATGCGGAAGCATGTGTCTTGCTTCACTGTAATAAGGAACAGATGTAGGTAATGCAACAGCAGGTGCGGTTAATGGTTCTTTTCCACTCCAGGACTCCACCAATATCAAAATTTCCTAAAGCATGGGGTAATCAATCTTTTCTTATCATAGTGCCTCTTATTTTGTGTGAAGTAGAGCCTCATTGACACTATATCTTTTTGACAGTATCTTTGTAAAATGTATTACATGATGAGGGATCTTTTACTACGACCACAGCAAAGCCATTCTAAATTGCTTTGAATCAAGCGTTCCCTCACAAAGACGTTATCTTATTACAGTGTTAATTGCTTCATGTCACAGAATAGCTTTGCCCTAGAATAGATATGACAAATAAATAAATAATCCCAGCGGATAGTCTTTAGCATGTACGGTCGCATTAAGCTTTGTCAATAGATCTATCCCTAAGCTTATCCTATTTCATATTCAATATTTACCCATATGCTAACAGCTCTGGTTACCCTTCCTGACCCTGTTTGTGGTTAATGCATGACCTTAGCATGCTACAATTTGTCCAGTCATTAACCTTCATGTGAGTATTGGATACAGTGGGAATCAGATCCATAAAACAGGAGGTACAGATGGGTTTCCAGATGGAGGGCTGAACAGCAGAGAATCAGCTTCCATTTTTACAGTGTCATTTAGAAGATTAGAAGCACCTTTCAGTGGCGAACGTCCCTCAATATTTATTCGAACGGAAATTTTATTGGATTCACAGGTTACGTGGCGTCGGCTAATGAAAACGTCTCTTTAGCCAATAATATTTAGATTTCAAAAACATCATTTTCTGCTCCTGTGAATCTCAGAGCGGCCCACATGGGGCCTTCAGTAAAACAGATGGACCTCTTTATCGGATGCTGAATTGACCAATTTGTTAATGAGCCCCTAAACCCATGTTGTTAAATATTTAAGAGCAAAGTGATATAATTCAGACTAGTAATGAGCGGAGCGGAGTTATTAAACACACAGCTTTATCCAGACCAACAAAAATCGAAGAAAAAGATTAGAACGTGATATAATCATGTTCTAAATGCAATTTACTGACCTAATATTTCAAAAAGATGTTTGCTATTGTTGATAACGGGATAGTTCACCCAAAAATGAAAATTGTGTCATCATTTAATTGTCATCACCCTAATATTGTTTCAAACCTGTATTTTCTTTCTTCTGTTGAACACAAAAGAAAATATTTTGAAGAATGCATGTGACCAAACTGTTCCCATCAGCTAGTGACTTCCATAGTATAGAAAAAAAAAAAATGTAAGTGAATGGCTACCAGCGACTGTTCGGTTACCAGCTTTCTTCAAAAATATCTTCTTTTGCGTTCAACAGAAAAAATAAACTCATTCAGGTTTGGATCAACTTGAGGGTGAGTAAATGATAACAGAGTTCTCATTTTTGGGTGAACTATCCCATCTCCAAGATTGCACTGATTGCTTGCCAGTATGAATATTTCAATATGAATGCACACATTTCTTCCGAGACCAAAAGTCAATAATTGTATTTTTTGTTTCTATTTTATTTCCTCATAAATAATTTCAGTAGAAACATCTTGATGCTTAAATGAAACATCTCCATTGAGTCTTTTGAGTTGAAGCAATGCCATTTTCCTCTGTGTCACCTGTCCTTTTTGAATACCATGAGAGCTGCTATTGGCTGCACAGGAGATATTGATCTGCACTCATATCTCTATAGAACCGGACTGAGCATCATCTCTCTTTTAAAAAAGGTTCATTCACAGGCCACATCTGCACAGCGTCTCAGTCTGCAGCCGCGACAAACGTCGTCCTTTGTGGAGTCCGATGGTGCATGCAGATAGATTAGCCCATTCCTTCCCATCTAGGTTTGTGTTACAGGATCTCCAATATGTTTGCCGCGAGATTAGTTTCAGTATCACTGCATTGCATGGATGAAGTGCGCTGTGACAGAGCCGTGCGGATTTCTAATCTTGTCTGTGCATAAATCCTCGCCTTATCTGGAACCTGCCTTCTCCTGCCAAAAACACTGAACCTTTACGATTAGAACCGGCCCTCTGTGAAACTATCCGTGGCCGTGCTGATAGAGCCGCTGTTGGGTTTTGAAAACAGGAGCTGTTCATTTTAAAGTGCCAGTCTGCTACAGCTGTCAGACTGAAAAGGTTCGGGTAATTTTAGAGGTGTCAGACTCAATTTCATAACATTGTCACTGATGCGTATTTTCAGAGTGCTCCTCTCCTGATTTGGAATAAAAATATATTTTCTCTCACTATAATTCGAGAGTGTTTACATTGGGCTAGCTTGAGTTAGAGGGCTATTTTACACATTTTATGAGCACTGGCATGGATATTCAAAGACATGGAGCACTGTGTGTCAGCGTCAGAATCCATGCACCAACATTCCCGCCGTTTGCCAAGACTCTTCTTCTCTGTCACCAATCAAGAGGTCTCCATTTTCCAAAGGCGTTTCACTAATTGAACGTGACATAATAAGGACACGTTCACAAGTGGGATAAATGGAGAGAGCAGACAGGAAGAGGAGATGACATGAGCCATGTTTATCATCGGAATGATTGATGTGTTTTCAAACCTTCTTGTCATGTAAACTGTTCCTGACAGTGCGTTCTCATAAAAGATCAAAAAATCTCAAGGCTTGATGAAAAATGACAAGACCCGATACACTATTTTCCTATCAGACGCCGAAAGTGCACCAAAGGTTCAGTTTCAATGGAGCTTGAAATAGTATCATGCAAATTGCGCCTCTCATTTGAAACTAAACAAATCATTTTCTCAGAAGTATTGCGGTGAGCGCTGTGATAGTCTCTTCCCGCGCTGAACTGTGCATGCGCGCACGCTCGATCGTACCCCACGTGCGTGATGCGAATTCAGCCGGGGGATGTTCGACAGAATACGCCGAGTAACGCAAAATGACTCGAGACAGAAAATATGATGAAGATATGATTCTCAACTCTTGATTTTCATTCATTGGATTTCTCAGTGTGACTTCCAGACAATTTTGCATCAGAAAGAAATCCCATTTTCAAAACACAGAAGTGCAAATGCAAATATAAATGGCACTGCCAAAATGCCAGAAGATTACATGTCATAATTTTTGCTTTTTGCTCGTTTATTCATAGTCGTAAGTGAAACAGGCAGAGCTGGAAGCACATCAGTAGGGATCAGACCACAATAGTCTGATGATTGAAAGCCTATTAGAGACACGCAACATCATCTAGATTCTAGCCTACCTTCAGCCACTGTGTAAGCAATACTATCCTCAAACACTTCTGCCGTGCCGAACACAGCCGACTATTTTCCGACAAGGACCTAAAGTTGTTGTCTTTGATCTGAACTCATTTAAAAAAGCATTTTCTGAGAAATCTGCAGGCGGCTGGGGAGAAATAAACAACCACCTGTGGCTCTTGATGAGAATACCTTCACTAGCAATTACTCTCTAAATATAGCCTAAGCAAATTGTATGAATTAGACCGTTTCTCTGTGCAGCTCAAAAATAACCTACCTATTATGAAGGCCACTGAATACGGAGTTTAAATTAATTGCTGTTCAGGATCAAACTGACCACATTGTACCGACCCTCTTGTAGGTGATGCCATAAAACATAAATGTGAAAAGAAACATGTTTAGTGATATTCTTAGATTTAATATATTTACCTCATTAAGGGTAGGTGTGTGAATATTGCAGTCTGTATAGCAGAAGACAGCATTCACATAGCGATGTATAGAATTTAGTTTTTATTTCCACACAACCATGGTCAGTGGAAATTGCTAAGTGACATACAGTACACACTTTGTCCCTATGGAGTAACCTGAAGTTAAGTGCTTTGATTGAGGGTTGGGTACAGGGGGCTAAAGGCCCCTCGAGGTAAAAGGCACATTTGATTTTATTTTCTCCTGAAACACTTCATACAGCAGCAGCACAGCAAAATGTTTCAGATCCATGAGGTCATGGAGTGAAGTGACAAAAGACTGATTGTCAAGTAATTTGATCTAAAATATTGCAGTTTTATGAAGAAAAACTAAAGGATGCTGAAATACAAATACACTTTGTTCCTTTTGTTCCTATATTATAGATAGAGAACTTGTATTTTAGCTAGAAGTTTAGAAATTTATTTTAGCTAGAAGTTTAGTTTGCAATTAAAAACCTCTTAATAATGAAATAGTTTGTTACAAACGTGCAGCTTTTCACTTCACAAGACATTAACTGATGGACTGGAGCGGTGTGGATTACTTGTGGAATATTGTGATGTTTTTATCCGCTGTTTGGACTCTTATTCTGACGGCACCCATTCACTGCAGAGCATCCACTGGTGAGCAAAAGATGTCATGCTAAATTTCTCCAAATCTGTTCCCATGAAGAAACAAACTCATCTTGGATGGCCTGAGGGTGAGCACATTTTCAGAAAATTTTCATTTTCGGGTGAACTACTCCTATAAGTAGATCTTTGGTGTTTTCCTGTAGCTCAAATAGTAGAGCATGGCGCTAGCAACGCCAAGGTCATGGGTTCGATTCCCAGGGAAAGCAAGAGCTGATAAAATGTAGAAACTGTAACTTGAATGCAATGTAAGTCGCTTTGGATAAAAGCGTCTGCTAAATGTAATAATGTAATGTAATCTTTTAGCTCCAGTGTACCCCATTAAAGCACATTGATCATCCTTTGCAAAATAAACTGCAAAAACTTATGACTGCAGCATTTATTTTGAAATGGAGATGAGCAGCTAAATGTCATAGTGAGATCTTTACAGTACGAGTTCTCTCACAATAGCGCAAATAAACGCTGGGTGCACGACTCACACATAACATAACATAAAAGACAAATATGTTCGAGAAAATGGAGCTTTGTTGAAAAAATATCTTGCCAAGAGCCTGTTAGATAAACCCCAGACACAGTTTGCTCGGAAAAGTTGCTTTATTTAAAGCTATTTTTGTCAAGTTGATGCAAACTATAGGTGTTAGGTTAGTAAAATAAGACTTTCTGTTCAATTTCTTCATCTGGATTTCTGACTGTGGGGTGCGACGCTGTGTAGCTCGGGAACAAAAGCCTTTCCTCAGTACAAACAGCAGTTCATTCGTCTCTGAAAAGCCCGTGTTCCCGCGCTCCCTCCTCAAAAGGTGTGTATCAGTAATGTGAACGTGGCTAATGGAAGCGCTCCCTTCCACGTTCACATCAAAACGCGCCCAGATGGAGCGTCTGAACCAGCACTGATGTGAGAAAAGTGTTCCTAGTCTTTCAAAACATAATCTACATAATTTACCTGACTCACTAGATCTGTTTAATATTGATGTGATTTGGAATTTTGTAGGAAAGGCTGTATTGATGTCTGCATCAGTGAGACAGAAGCTGTGAGGAGCTCTGTAAAGTAAACACAAAGGTTTGGAGTTTAACATCAATACCGCCTGCGAATTTCAGAGAAAGTATCATGGTGAAATCTTTATGTTTTTAACTTATGCTTTCTTAGAACTGTTTCCAGACACTTTTTGTACCTGTCTCAGGAAAAAAAATTTTTTTTGAAAAATATTTAAAAAAAAAAAACATACCTCACGAAGATATACACAAGTGAATGTCTTGTGTTACTCTGGTGGTAATCTGAGTACTCTAGGTGTCTATAGAGTTACCTTCAAATGACTTAAAAGGGATAGTTCAGCCAAAAATGAAAATTCTGTCATCATTTACTCACCTTTATGTTATTTCAAAATCCATGACTGAATTTCTTCTATGAAACTTAAAATGAAGATATTTTGAGAAATACCTCAGTGGGTGTTTTTTTGGTCCATACAATGGAAGTGGTCTCCGGTGTTGTTTTGTTCCCAACATTGCTCACAATTTTTCATGTTCTGAAGAAGAAAGAAAGTCAAACAGGTTTGGAATGTCATGAAGGTGAATAAATTGTGACAGAATTTTCATTTTTGGCTGAACAGTCCCTTTCAACTTGCACTGTCTCAACAAGCAGCTGACAGGGTTATGCACCATCCAGAAATGAATTGAATATGAATTGAGGAAGCAATAAGAATGGCAAGTTGAACTTAAATGCAGGGAAGTTTGAATTAAAAAAAAAAAAAAAAGTTGTTTGAAACCGTGTTTAAAAGTTCTGAATAATGTTTTAAAAAAGATGAAGGCTTATAGGAAAGAGATTGATTCCTCTTCCAGTCATTCATTGTCATGTCAATTCAATTCATATTCTGAGGGCCTTTCCCAGTACCCATAGTCTTGGCCACTTGAGAGTGCATGCACATGACAAAAAGTGTGCAAGACTGTCCCAGATTTGAAAAATCACATTTGCGATATAGCAATATTTCAACAAAATTCCACAGCCAAAAAAAACAAGTCCTAGTGTCAATAGCTTTTATCAAGTTGATACCAACTATGCCTTCAACATACTTTGGACCTGTTTACACTCGGTCACAATGTGTTTTCTCTGATCAGATATTAATCAGATTTTTTAAAATTGTTCCTTTTACACCTGGCCACATAAATGTGTCCGATATATATCCGATCTTCAATTCCCATGCTATATGCAAAATTAATGGAGTTCACGTCAACGAAAGCAACAAATATTCACTGCATTTTATTCATCATAAGCCAATTTAAAGATGAAAGACCGCAAGAGGAGAGAGTGTGGCATCAGCACTGGAAAGATAAGTTAGTCTTGCTACTTTTAATTAAGATGATTGTGAATTGAGCATCTACGACTTACTTTCAGTTTCATTTGCGCCAGTTTGTGTGTCGGCTTGCTGAAGAGATACTCACCTACTCATCCGCAGCAATGCGTGTTGCATTAGAGCTGTCATATCTGGCTATGACATGTCATACAGCCTATAACACGCTCTCACACGTTTTTTATTTTAACATTTTGGGAGGAGTAAAATTAACACATGTGGTTTCAACAACCAGATGCATTTACACTTGTCCAGTTTCGACTGGAATGCATCCCAAACCACCTCCTGAAGTGTCTTCAGCGATTGGATTTAAATTCGTCTCAAAAACGTTTCGGAGGGCATTTATACCTGGTCTTTTCACGATCTTTCAAAATTGATAAAACTAAAAAATACAGTTACGACTTTTTTTCATTTGATTTAGTTCCATTAGATTTGCATCAAATACAATATGATTTTTGGTAATCAAAATCTGGCAGCAACAGCACATTTTTACGCCTGGGCAGGAAATTCACAGTCATTTATTCTTGCTCATGAAATCAACTACATGCCAATAAACCAATGAGAACCCTCAACATTAATGGTGATTCATAACAATAGAGCACAAGCACCAAAGCTGTTGTGGATCCACTCACCCGAATCCCTCTGTAACTGGCACAGATTTGCAGAAAATTGATGTCATGTGGCAAATAAATAATACATGGACAGTTACATATGTATTCCCAACATTTTATCATGTAAGCCTTATGCTACACCATTAATGTTGTTTGTGAAGTGTCGACCGTTCTATCTGCCGCGGGAGTTCACGGCCATTGTTATTGTCGCGGTTTACATTCCTCCGTGTGCAAACGCAAAGGACGCGCTTCGCGAGCTGTACAGCGCCATCAGCGAACAACAAACAAATAACCCTGACGGCTTTTTCATCATAGCCGGTGACTTCAACCACGCAAACTTAAAGACAGTTTTGCCAAAGTTCTACCAACATGTGAACTTTGCAACAAGGGGAAACAACACGCTGGACTTTGTTTACACAACAGTTAAGAACGCATACAAAGCCGAACCCCGCCCCCACCTCGGGTACTCAGACCACATCTCTGTTATGCTAATCCCAGCATATAGCCCACTTCTCAAACTCACCAAACCGGTTCAAAAGCAGATCACAGTATGGCCAGACAATGCCACCTCAGCACTGCAGGACTGCTTCCAGGACACAGACTGGAACATGTTTAAAGAGGCGGCCACCTACAACAACCACACAGACCTGCAGGAGTACACCGAAACTGTGACTGCTTACATCAAAAAGTGCATAGATGATGTGACAGTCACCAAAACCATCACCACACGTGCCAACCAGAAGCCATGGATGACAGCAGAGGTTCGTGGGCTGCTAAAGACCAGAGATGAAGCATTCAGATCAGGAGATAAAGCAGCCCTCAAAACAGCAAGAACCAATCTGTCTCATGGCATCAAGAAGGCAAAACATCAGTATGCTAAAAAAATCAACAATCACTTCACAGACAGCAGAGACACTCGGACCCTATGGCAAGCCATTCAGACCATCACTGACTACAAGCCCCTGCCACAGGCCAGTGATGATGACACATCTTTACCAGAGGCACTCAACCACTTCTACTCACGATTTGAGATACAGAACGACACACCTGCACAGAAACTACTCACATCTCCAAACGACCAGGTACTCTGTCTCTCTCCAGTCGACGTAAGGAAGACCCTATCCAGGATTAACCCACGAAAGGCTGCGGGCCCTGACAACATACCTGGACGTGTACTGAAAGACTGTGCTGCACAGCTGACGGATGTCCTAACAGACATCTTCAACATCTCGCTGAGCCAGGCAGTCGTCCCCACGTGTCTCAAATCCACCTCCATAATTCCAGTACCAAAGAAGTCACCTGTGTCCTGTCTGAATGACTATCGTCCCATAGCACTGACCCCAATCATGATGAAGTGCTTTGAGAGGTTAGTCATGCAGCACATCAAGTCCAGTCTTCCAAACACGCTGGACCCACTCCAGTTTGCATACCGTCCAAACCGTTCCACGGACGATGCAATATCCACCACTCTCCACCTAGCTCTTACCCATCTGGAACAGAAAGACTCTTATGTAAGAATGCTGTTCATTGACTTCAGCTCAGCATTCAACACAATAATCCCACAACAGCTCATCCACAAACTAAACCTGCTGGGCCTTAACACCTCCCTCTGTAATTGGATCCTGGACTTTTTAACTGCAAGACCTCAGTCAGTCCGTGTCGGCCGCAACACCTCCAGCACTACCACACTGAACACAGGTGCCCCACAAGGCTGTGTGCTCAGCCCGCTGCTCTTCACGCTGCTGACCCACGACTGCACTGCCAAGTCCAGCTCCAACCACATCATCAAGTTTGCTGATGACACAACTGTGGTAGGCCTCATCAGCAACAACGATGAAACGCACTACAGAGAGGAAGTGGCACAGCTGGCTGAATGGTGTGGTGCTAACAACCTGTCCCTCAATGTGGGTAAGACGAAAGAGGTTGTGATGGACTTTAGGAGAAACTCTGTTGACCACCCCCCGCTGACCATCGACGGCTCAACCGTGGAGAGAGTCGGCAGCACTAAATTCCTGGGAGTGCACATCACAGAGGATCTCACCTGGACCACCAACGTCACGTCACTCAACAAGAAGGGACAACAGCGCCTCCACTTTCTCCGCCGGCTGAAAAGGGCAAGTCTCCCTCCACCCATCCTCACCACTTTTTACAGGGGCACCATTGAGAGTGTGCTGACCACCTGCATCACTGTCTGGTATGGGAACTGCAGTGCTGCTGACCGCAAGACCCTACAACGGACAGTGAACACTGCCGCAAAGATCATTGGTGCCCCTCTCCCCTCCATCCTGGACATTTTCCTTTCACGATGCTCCAACAAGGCCACCAGCATCGTGAAGGACCCCACCCACCCCTCTCACAACCTCTTCCAGCTCCTGCCATCAGGTAGAAGGTACCGGAGCATCAGAGCTCGCTCTGTCAGATTGCTCAACAGCTTTTTTCCCCAGGCTGTGAGAGCTCTTAACTCCAATCCCCCTGTCCCCCTCTGAAACCATGAACACCTCAGCCCTCCCACCCCCCAACTCATTAAAAACTGTTGACAATATTACTAAGTGCAATTCTGGACCAAACCCCTGAATGTGCTACACACAGGTGAGTGGGCTATACAAACCACCTGTAGTAACGCACTCATCCCACTATATGCACACTAGACACTTTCTACAAACACTCCCTGCCACAAAGACTCTTAAGAAAATATATGTCTACTTGAACATTGCACTACAAAATAATACATGTTTACTTGAGCATTGCACTACAAAATCTTTTTGCACTATGCACTGTCTCCCACAAAATCTGCACAATAATGTACAAAATATATATTTTTTCTGCACAATTTCATGTACATATATCTCTTTTGCACAATTTCATGTACAGTATTTATGTAAAGTTTTTTTGTACAGTCTCAGTTTGTGTATGTGTGGACAACTAGGTATAGCAGTTATAGTATTTTTAGTATATGTATAGTCAGATAGTTAACTGTTGTATAGCTCTATTGCTTTTCCTATACTTGCATTGTTGTATGTTTATCTTATGTTTAACTAGTATGTAGCACCGTGGTCCTGCGAGACACGACATTTCGTTCCACTATATGTCCACACATGTAGCAGAATGACAATAAAGCTCGACTTGACTTGACTTGACTTGACTAAATGATAAGGGAATTAGTAGTAGGCTAATGTTAATATTTAGCCAGTCCCCGAACTCATTCTCTCAAATGATTTGGGTATGCAGAGCATCCACAGTTTATATAGACAGAACGTTCCTTGTAAGTAGACAAGTGGTCAAGTACAAAAACAGCAAGTGTGGATATTAGAACAGATGCTTTCACACTCATGAATTCTTTCTTCTTTATACTATGGCACCCCTTGTGGTGGTCTGACATGTTTCAGATCTCAACAAGTCACAAATTCGAGCTCACGTTCCTGTCTCACGCCCTTGCGTAGAGTATGTTTCAGGCCTTAACTGTCGAAAAGCCTGTTAATGCTGTTTAAGGTGACCGAGGGAGTAATTATCACTCTAAACAGCCATTGAGCGCTCATGCAGAGCCGCGTGCGCATCGCACCCGCCTCGGTGTGATCTTCATCTCAATTAACTCCTCCCCTGTCATCAGTGCGCTAATTATGACAACCAGGTGCAAACAGCATGTAATCCTGTTTGTCACTCCCTGATCGGGGTTTTCAAACCGCTCATATTTATCATTTGAGCTGGAAGGGGAGGTGAGTTTTTGTAAGCCTCTGCGCCTGGGGCAAACGCAGGTGGGAAGGAGAAAAACATAGAGTTTGTGTGCTGAAAAGAATCACACACATGTGCACCGATGCCCTTTTCCCCGGTGGGCTTAGTCCCCTGAATTATTCTTCTGTGTGACGACTGTCATGAGCCACGCGGTGGTGACAAGGGCCAGCCTTTGATCCCTGTGACATGCATCTGGAGAGATCCGCCGAGACGGGCCCATGACTGTCAGCTCTCCGGCGTGAGCGTTTTTTTGGGGTTTGTGCGGGGCTCAGGATGGGAGGAAGGGCTGACTGTGGCCTCTTTTCCCTGCAGCCTCGGGCCTGGTGCAAAACATACATGAATAAATCAACATGCTCTAAAAGAGGACACGCGCACAACTTCATATCAAGCTTCTAAAGTTTGGCACATTTTTTTGATCTGGAGTGCATGTTTGCTTCCTTATCATTTTATTAAGTTGTCATTTTCTGGTGTTAAACTAGCTAAACATAGGCCTATTTTTACAAGCTAGCATACATCCTGTCACACAACCATTGGCTAATATGATTATCTACACTACTTTTTGTAAAGAAATTAATGCTTTTATTCAGCAAGGGTGCATTAAATTTATCAAAAGTGACAGTTAAGACATTTGTAGTGCTACAAAATATTTCTATTTAAAATAAATGTTGTTATTTTGAACTTTTTATTCAGCAAAGAATCCTGTTTCTACACCAATATTAAGCAGCACAACTGTTTTCAACATTGTTAATAATCAGAAATGTTTCTTGAGCACCAATCAGCATATTAGAATGATTTCTGAAAGATCATGTGACATTTAAACTGGAGTAGTAATGCTGAAAATTCAGCTTTGCATGACAGGATTAAATTACATTTTTAAATATATTCAAATAGAAAACATGATTTAAATTGTAGTAATATTTCACATTATTAGTGTTTTACTGTATGTTTGATCAAATGAATCCTGCCTTGGTGGGCATAAGAGGCTTCTTTTAAAAACATTTAAAAATCTAAGATCATGAAAAAATAAATAAATAAATAAATAAATAAATAATGGTAGTATATGTTGCTAACTAATATGATAATATGATTTGTGTCTTCAAAATGTTAAAAAGATTTACCTTACCTTTCATAATGAAAACCCAGGTATCAGCTCCATACCGAGGAAAGGCATAATTCATATTAATTCATAAAGATATTAATTAGCATTGCTAATGTATAGTTACTGTACTTTTCAGTCTCTCTCTCATCTCTCTCTCTCTCTCTGAGCAAAAAAAAAAAAAAGACTGTCTTAAAAAAACTAAACAGAGGAAAAAATATATCTTTTTTATCAATTGTATCCGTAGTTCTCTCAGTAGTTTGCACTGCTGTGCAAAAGTATTTTGTGCCCTATATTTTGCTGCCTTCAATGTACAAATTATTTTGCTTGGTATATCATGATGTGTTGGACAATTTTTTTCTCTCCCTTTTTAATCCTCAACCAGGACAAGAAGATTTAGACCAGATTTTAGATTTTCTAGGACTACAAAATGAAGGTGAAATGATGCACATCAGGTGTATGAATGATGGTTTATCAGTGTATTTTACCAATCTTGAGTTTTCACAGAGAATGATGGGAAATGTAGTTTTGTCAATCAAGCCTTATACCTCATAAACCAGGTAAAAGACTTGTCTTCATCAATACTTCCATTCACAACTTTCAGCATTCGCACTGCCAACAATAATTGATTATGATCAACACCAATTAACTTCTGACATGATTCTTAAATTGACATGCTGCCAACAAATCCTCTTCATGTGTTCGCATCTCGTAAATACAATCATTCGTGGCACGAAAATAAAACTCTTGAAGGATGCAGCCTCAGTTCTAATTATATTCAACTTGATGTCTTACAACCAATCAGATTCCTCTCTGTTTGAACGATAATAAAAAGCTTCTCATATTTCTTCTCCAACTTCTGTTTGAAGATGATGACACTGGTTTCACCAAAAGCAAATTTGAGGCCTATGCCTATTTGGAGCAGTTTGAGGCTTTCTGTATTGTTCTATTGTCGGCTTTAATTGGCTCTGTGCTCCTATGGCTGCTTGTCCTTTTACCGCTCACATTTAGGAACTCAATCTTCTGTGTGAGAGAGACACCCACATTGTTGCTGGTACTGGCGGGGTAACAAGCCCCTTTCCCATCTGAAGAAAATGTTCCTGTGTGTCTAGACCCTGGAGAGCAGAGACCGAGACAACAAGCTTTTGTACCAGGATCATTCCGCTGTGGTGAGGGTTTTTTTCACCTTCTCATTTGAACACAGGCGTATTCCGTTTGGAACTTGCCTGTAATTTACCTGGAACAGCCTGTTATAAATAGGTTGTGGCTTACCTTCCTATTCTCCTGTTTTACCCGCTGTCAATTTATTAATCTAAAAGAGTAAAACTTATTGAAACATCATGTATACAGAGCTGGGTAGTAACTGATTACATGTAATCTGGATTACGTAATCAGATTCCAAAAATGAAGTATTTACATAAGTAATTACATATTATTTACACAATAGGAATAATTAAAATAAATAACTATTTTAATAATGAAGTATCATATTTGCATGTTCATGGTTCTCTGACATTGGTTATGGTCACATGACATGCAGGTAAACAAATAAAACATTTCATTTTTTCAGTAAGTGTTTTATTTTGATTCATTTTAAAATTATTTGATTTAATTTAGCATTTTTATGATTTAATTAATTATTAGCTTTTCATTAAAAATTATAAACCCCCTGCAGTTCCTTCGGAAACCCAGTTTGGGAACCTTGACGTAATATAATGTTTAACTCACTTTATGTTGTTGATAACAACAAATGTAATATATTTTCTTACTCTTTGTATTTTTATATCAGTATGGTACAAGATTATCCTATTTAAATCAATGTGAAAAACGAGACAGGTCAAAAGTAATCTAAAAGCAGTCTGATTATATTACCTAAAATGTGTAATGTAATGGATTATGTTACTAACTAAAATTTTGTCATGTAATTTGGAATCAGTAACATATTACAATTTGTTAATCTACCCAGCTCTGCATACATGTCAGGAGTATTATCTAAAACATTTTTGTTAATAGAAATAAAGATGGAATTAATAAAAATATTAACATTAGATGAAAAACATATTTCAGTTAGTTGCCAGTTTTCTAATTTGTGTAGTTTAAGTTAGCACTAAACCACTAAAATTACTATCTGGAAATAAAATAAATAAAAACTAAACTGAACTAAAACTAATAGTAATATTTAAAATAAACAAAAAATGATAAAACTGACAAAACATCATTACTCAAAATCTAGCTAAAATTAAAATGAAAATCATAAATCAAAAATGTAAAAATAAAAGCTAATTCAAAGTATTCATACAAGTTATAGTTTTTATGAACGTTTTGAATTAGCTTTTATTTTTACACTTTTGATTTCTTTCATAATACGTATAGTACATAAACAATACTAAAACAACGCTCAAAGGTCAAATGGGCACTTTCTGATAATGTGTCATTTGTGCTATTTTAAAATATGATGCAAAATGGTATAGTCTCGCATATAAAACCATTTTAAATACTACTCAAAACAACTGAAAAAAAAAAAAAAATACAGAAAATGTGTCCCACTTTACCTGTAGTCAACCTACATTGAGTCAGACTGTGGACCTTGCATGATAAACAAAACCTTTAGCACTAAATTAAAAGATGTTTTGTTTATATGACTATGACGTTTTTAAGAAGGGGTTTTTCACCACCTAGTGCACCAAGTGACCCCAGAACTGTCCCCTCAAAATTAAATAAAAATGGTGTATGACGGCCCTGCATAGAAAATTCAAATTTTAAATCTAGTTAATCTGACAGAAAAACACAGGCCCCATAACTGACAATAACGGACATTTGAGTCTAAACTCTTATATTTAAGGTTGAATTTCAAACAGGCGATGAGAGGAACAGCACGGATAGAGATGAAGGGAGGCCCTAGGAACAGAAAATGCCACAAGGCTTTCAAATGGGGTTTTCTTTTCCCCGTTCAGGTTTTTCTAAGGGCTGCAGGCTTCTGTGTATATCTGAAACGGGGATATGGTTTGATTCTTCCTATCGACTCACCCTGGTCCCCGCAGTCTTTCTCTGTCTTTAATTATTAATTTCATGGAATTTGTTATTGCATTCATTCAGAGGTTTCAGGCTTCTCTTCAGCTCCATGGAAATTGAATCTCTTCTCGGCTGGAGCTGAGGCAGCTGCTTCAGTTCCTAATGGATTGACTGAGTATTGAATACTTCAGTGCCTCCTCAGGGTAGGTGCAGCTTAGTGAAGGAATTAGCTGAGCGGCTTGAAAGCTGAGAGGAGAGCGGAGTTGGAATTGAAGAGCCGCTCCATCTCTGCAGCCCTTCGGAAAGGCTCAGATGTGATCAAAAAGTCGGACGGCGACCGATTCCACGACGCAGGCTTCTGTTGTTGTGTTTATGCTGAAACCTCTGAAAAACCCTCAATAATGCACTGCCGTCACTCTATTATGCACTTAAAGGCAAAGTATGTCATTTCTGCCAAATGAAATCACCAAAATAATGACTGTTATACTTCCATCTACTATTGGTCAGAGAAAAAACATTGCTCCACCCCAAACTCACACCACTGGTTGTTGCCGTGCAGTCTTCAGTTGACCGTTTTCATGGGAATCAACCTACAAATGTCCTGTCTGCATATTAAACCTGGTTAAAAGAGAAAGCATTTAAGTTCGCTAAAAAAGGGGTTTTATTTCTATAAAAAGGGTTTTATCGCTATAAAAAGGGTTTTATTTCTAATTTGATGTACTAAAATAACTAAAGAAAAAACAGAAATAAAAATAATATATATATATATATATATATATATATATATATATATATATATATATATATATTTATATATATATATATATATATATATATATGTGTGTGTATATATACATATAACTGCTAAAAATGACAAAAACAGAATTACTAAAAATAGAGCTAAAATTAAAATGAGAAATATATAAAATATATAAAAATAAAAATTGAAAGCATTAATAAATTTATATTACTAAATTATATGTATATATATATATATATATAATAGATTAATATAACTAGAAATACGACTGTTTATGCCACATAGTTGATCAAAATGGGCCTGACGCTTTTGGTCATTACTAATAATCAAAATAAACAATCCTTGTAATGTAATAATATCTGCACATCAGGTTATTTTACAATGGCCTTAAATGTGGCCCATCCAATCAGATTTTGTAACTCACAATTCTAGTCATCCACCCTGTTAGAAGTAATTGGAATGAAGTGTCCATATAAATTGGTTGACCTTTTCCGGTGTGCTTTCCTGTTTGTCAAACATTCTGTTGTTCTGTGTGTGCAGATCTATGGAGTCACAGCGTGATGAGCAGTGCTGTGGCTAGCTGGAGTTAAATGCTGTGGATCACTTTAGACACTGACTCACAGTGCATCACTCACAGTAGGGCGTTTTCTAATGAGAGCAGCGGAGCAGCCTGTGGTATAGCACAGAGAACAGATGCAAATCACAGAACCTGGCAAAACTACCATGGCAAGAAAACCACACCAAAGAAAGTGAGAGGGAGAAAATGATTTAGCAAGAAACGTGTAAGACTGAGCAGATGGACTTGTTTTTTTTTTTTTGCTCCAGATTAAGAGGTTTACTGCTCTTGGTATGTGATTAGTTGAGCAGGAGAAAATGTTCTGAAACAGGTTGCACTTACTCCTTATTAAAAAAAAGTTTTTTCGGTTTATTGCTTAACCCCCTGGGGTCAAAGCCCACACCGGTGCGGTCTGTCTCATATTTTCTTGATGATCAGGAAAAGAACTAAAAATACTCCGTAATTTTAATCGTACAGATAAGAATAAGGTATCGTTTGAAACTCCAAAGGGTCTACTTTTATTTGTGTATAGTCATAATAACAACAAAACAATGTGCTTTTGTAAAATAAAGAAAATAAACAGGGTGCGTTCTCTGCCATCTCAGTCTCTGTCGCCTCTCTTCACAAACATGTAAATAAAACAACCTGAATCTCAGTGAATACTTGCCTCAAAGACGAAGTAAGTCAATGAAGTAAGTCAACAAATATTCTGTGATAAAGTAATCCATATGAAACCATTTCCCGTCTCAACTTATTATCTCTAATGCGATCACGCCCACGAGCTGATCGCGCTTTTGAAATTATAAACATCCACGTGAGACACGTGAACACGTAAACGCCTACATTACTGTAAACAAACGTAAAGAGTTCATCCTGACTATTTTTTAACCCAGAATTTACCTCACAATGCGATGCGTCGCACAGCTAGATCCAGTGGAGGATATCATTCTGATGAGTAGCCTAAGATTACTTGCATTTGTTGTTATTGTGTTATTGTGACATAACTTGTACACATTTTACTAGTTAGACTTTTCCCAAACTATAATTCCTGACTACATGTATGAAATCAAGTGAAACATTTTGAAATATGTGTCATTTCATTGTCTAAATGTCTCACAATGCCAGGATGTTTGCATATAAAATATATAAAACATATATAAAACATATAAAACCACAAGATATAAAAGTAGAACGAGTGTTAACACTATGATATTAGAGTCTATGAATGTTTGGCACAAAGGTGTGTTACTGTTCAAGTCTTAGTGTTCAGATCAGTATGTTCAATCATGTGTCCTTTGCCTTCACTGTGTATGTTTTTATTATACTGTGTTGTAAATAAAATACAAATAATACAAATAATAATACAAACACAAATAATCAAAACAACTCATTATTTTACTCTCCTCACATTCTTTCTTACCTGCCTCAGTCACATTCATATTGATGGCCCATTATGGGAGGCCTTTTGTCTCTCAGGTGTGAATCACTAAATATTCATGGCCATTGTCACTCCCTCGCATACAGGCGTTCTATCACAAAACATGTTTTACAAATATTAAATCAATATATTGTTTTCTGTGAGCGAGTAAACAGGGTGATTTTCACTTCATTTTGTAGCAAAAACTCTTGTCTACCACATCCAATTCTCAAAAGTCTTGTGAGCAAATATTCTGTATGTGTTTTATAGCCTTATTTCGGTGACTTAAAATTTTTATTTTTTCACTTACCACGCATAAACATTGTTTTCTCAAAAACACAAACATGTACGTTCATGCTGCCCACATATTATTGTAGTCTGATAACAGTGTTATCAGACTTTAGCCATTAATATATTTTTAAGATACTGAAACACACACAAATGTCAGGGCATTTCAAAATTTCTCCAGGGCCCCAAAACACCCTCAGACCCCAGAGGGTTAAAGGGATAGTTCACCCAAAAATGAAAATTTTGTCATTAATTACTTACTCCCATGTCGTTCCAAACCCGTAAGACCTTTGTTCATCTTGCGTCATGGTACTCTCATAAATGGCGGTGGACGTTGAAGCAGAGGAGAAGAATTGTTAATAAAGTTGTTATTTTTGCTTTCTTTGCGCACAAAAAGTATTCTTGTAGCTTCATAAAATTGCGGTTGAACCACTGATGTCACATGCACTATTTTAACAATGTCCTTACTATGTTTCTGGGCCTGGGAACATTTCAGTTCCACTGCTGTCTATGGAGGGTCAAGCTCTCGGATTTCATCAAAAATATATTAATTTGTGTTCCAAAGATTAAGATCTTACGGGTTTGGAACGACATGAGGGTGAGTAATTAATGACAGAATTTTCATTTTTTGGGTGAACTAAGCAGCGCTGAAAAGTATTTGGACACTTAAACCACATTTGCACTCCAATTCTGTTTAAAAAACACTCTTTTGTTTTTAATTAGTTTAATTTTTTCTCTTCTGAATGGTTTTTTTTTTTGTTTTTTTCCCAGTAGAGTAACTGGACATGTTAAATATGGACATGTTCTACTAACATTTGACAATCAGGAAATGCTCAAAATTTGAACGACATACTGAACGGACGTTTAAACAGTGGTTTTTATAATGAATCACAGAGTGGAAAATAACATTTCTCGCAGACGCGAGAATGGTGGAGCGTTCGTGTACGTCAGAAATATAAAATGCTCTCTGATTCAATTAAAACGGTGGTGGCTATAGCCTACATTTACATATGACATACCAAGTGTGTCGCAGATTACAGTTCTCTTGTCCGTTTTCCCCTCCTCTGTGTAGGGTGGCCTACTTCCAAACAAACATAAAGCGCGTCCAGTGCAGTCAAATTTACCAACTCTAACACGAGTCAGTTTTACTGAATCATTCAGAAAGAGGAACTCAGCAGTTCTGTGTTTGAATCAATCCGAGTCCTTTAGACAAATCTTTACTGAATGAACCCACTGAAACCTTCACTGTTAGAGAAGCTATTGAATAAAACTTACATACTGAACTGTTCCATGCATCATTACTTCAGTAATGTTAGGCTGCAAGATTCGCTCTTTATACACTCGTCTCTTTGTTTATGGTTTTTTTAGCTTACCATAAGCATCATGGTAATGCAATGTCTGTCCAATATGGCACTGAAAATACAAAATGGTAACTAAAAGTGAACAAATGTTTTTTTTTCTCTCCTTATATTTCACTCCTTATATTTTTTTATTATTAATTTTTTTTTTCATTTGCACGTCTTTCCACTAATGACATTACTATTTTCCCACTCCATTTTGTTACTAACAGGGCATAAAAGAAAAAAAATAGCCTACACAAATTAAGTACTTCAATAACTTGTAACCTTGTGGGCAAAGCATGAAGGCATTCAATAGGGAGTGACTTAAGAAACATGCATCAAGGTAAATCGTTTGCTTAAATGAAAAATTCAAAAATACAGAAACAGCAGTGTTAAAACCTAACAAACTTGGAAGTGACATATTGTGCTTGAAAAAGGTCAACCAAAAATGGCATTATATTCATACTTTTTTAAATGTGACTTCTTGTCCAAACACTTATTGAGGCTGCTGAATGTTTTAGTTTGCCAAATTATTGTTTAGATTTAATCTACCATTGTGAGAGACAAATTGTGTTCTATGATGTTCAAACCACTTTACCTTGATCTTATTTTTCAGATGCCAGCTGGAGAGTTTGGATAAAGCACTATTACGTGACAGGCAGCGGATAAAAACTAAACGCTAATGGAACAAGGGATGTGCACACATGATAACCTTGAAAATAAACACAGCAAATATTTTCAAAGGCCGCTCTGATCAACTTGATCCGAGACACAACACGTGGACCCGCGGAGCATCAACAGATTAAATCGGGCCTTTGGTCTTCAGACACCAGATATAGTGTTACCCACACTACACAGTGCAATAACGACAGCCGAGACTGACGTGGAAGTAAATCGAATCTTTAAAGCCACTGCATGCATGCACAAGTGCATTCCAAATGTTTTGACAGTGTAATCAGCCAGAGTTATTAGATAGGCCTAATACATAAAATCTAAATTCTAACTTTGCATTCATGAGAAAATCTAAGATGTTGATGCCTGCATGCATGCTATGAATTCAGTGTATCCATACAACTCAGAACTGTTCTTCTGCCATTATCTCTCCCATTCTAACAAGCCACAAAAATATACGAGTATTATTTTAAGCATGGCAGTGAAGAGCTTTCTGGACCAAAACCAATTATTACATTTGCTGAAACACGCAGGGCACAGGCACTCAGGGGTACAGGTGAGATTTCTCAAATGTGTTATTATTGAAAGACCTTTTAATCTACTTTTTTTGTTGTTGTTTTTTTTTACTCTGGAAGTTTCCATCAGATTATTCTCTACTTTTTCAGTTCTGTCCAATCAAACGGTTCAGAGTTTCTAGCCTTTGCATTTAAAAGCACAGTAAGAAAAAAAAAAAGATCACAGATGATCAGTCACGGAAGAATAAAGAAACGAAACGTTACACAAGCGTGTTCTAAACAGTTCACCCAGCATAGAGAAACCAACCGTCATAACCAGCTTCTATCTCTTGATCTCTATGTTCTTGATCTTTGCCTGACTTTTTAATGCTATAATTTCATAGACAGTGAAAAAAAATCCATATCCCATCATAAACGCGTGCGTACGCGCGTGTAATGATGGTTGCTGCGTGCTGATGTTCTCTTTGTGCAGGAGAGTATTAAAGAGCCTAATGAGGTAAAACCATTGCTCTTTTTTATACTCAGACTATTATTCAAACACAGCCTATTAACTTGATGAATTGCGATAATTAATAGATATTTCTCTATGTGGCTTTTGTGCTGTTAGGTGTGCGGTGAATATTTAACTGTTTACTTCGCAAGTTCTTTCGAGCGCTTCGCCAGGGGCTCCTGGAGGGCCGACGAGAGCAGAATTTACAGCTGTTTATTTCCATTCTCATAAGCGCCACTATGAATCCATACTCGCGCTCATGATTTAATTATGAGTCACACATTTGAATGAATAAAGTTCACTATTAGCCAGCTGGCTGCAGACCAGCAGGGTTCAGTTAGCGAGAGGCAATGCGATTTTCAGAGAGAATGGAGTCTCGCTGGAAACCCGGGCACTCTACTACAGAAGCCTTTGGTCTCCTCAGGCGATGACCTCCGAGCCACTGCAAAAACAATGAAGCCGCCTTCCAGCCGTGCCGTCGGACAGCAGAGAGCATATTTGTTCTGTTTGTTATATGCCTGACAATAATGAGATGGCAATCATTTCCGGCGCCATATGCGGTTTTAAGGGTTTGGGGGCCACGGTCTCAGTTGGGAACAGTGTGACGCGGGCATTAGTCGAGAATGAAACGACTAGATCATGTCAGAGCCGCAGCTTCAAGCTGTTTGCCAGCGAGTCCTTTATCTGACAGCGCCGCCGAGCAAATACTGATCAGAGGAAGATAGGTCATAAGTATGGCAGAGCTATAAAATCTCCCAACTCGGTAAAGGAGAACCGGGCCGGGGGGCGTGAGATTACTCTTTCGAGATGACCAATTATGTCGAGAGGTGCTCGTTGAGTGTTCCGCAGGCCTTTTTGGGGCCTTCTCGGGGAGATGTGAACATTATGCTCTCAAATTGTTCCGCCGTCATTATCTGTCTCGTGGCTTTCATTCACCTGCGTATTATTTGAAAACCGCATGAATACGGGTCGAATGAGAGCGGCACGGGGAAATTAACCTGCGAGAGAGAAACGGATTATTACCATTCATGCTTCTGAAACATCTGCAGCACAAACCGAAGGGAAGCAAGAATCTCCCATTGGCTTTATGAATGCAGTCTAATGCACACAAAGCCAGTGGCCATGTTAACAAACATTCGTGTTGTTCTGATGCCCGCCGCCAATCAAAAACCCCTTTTTCTTTACTCCGCCAGGCCTCGGAGGTCTCGCGCAAACCACAAATGAGTCTGATTTGATTTGGCAAACAAATGAACTCCCATCTATGGCAAATAGATCCAGCACGTGTGTCTGTGAGTGTGTGAGATGTACTGAAAGTAATGAATTTGTAAAGCTCATTCCCTTCCCTCAATTAAAAGAGAGCAAGAGCAGACGAGAGTACAACAGGTAATCACACATTTCCATTCGCACTTTCATTTTCCTCCGTTTCATTCTTCATTAAACTGCAGTTGATTTGTTTTCCTTCTTTCCACGTCTGATTGATAGAGTGTATCATTTCACAATCTGTCTTTGTTATCGTGACATCTCTCCTCTGCACAAATGAACCCGAGCCCCTCGGTGCTGGAACTGATGAATAGAGTCCATCTGTCAGAGCCTCCCAGACCTTTACTGACACCTAGTGGAAGAAAATTAAGAGATTCTGTTGGCAGCAATAGTGTTATTTCTTCTTTATTGATTTGTTTTATTTGTAGTGCTGCTTGCAAAGGAGAGCTATGCTATAACTTTTCTAAGTAATCAGACGATTTATTTGCTTTGTAAATGCAAAAACAATCATGAAAGAAATACTCAGACTTACAACAAAGGATCTAAACCATATCTAGAGAATGGAGACCACATAGCGACCACATAAATAAATATGTTTATATTATTTTATATTTTGCATTATATAAACAGTGGATAGATATTGCATTGAAGCTATACTTTTGGAAAATTGTCTGCCAAATGCATTTATATGAATGTCAACTGGACCCACATTCAGGCAAACCTGAAAAGATACAAAAATTCTGAAACAAGAATAGCTACAAATTAAATCTCACCACACGTTACAGCTAAGAATAGACAAAAGCCCCATGAGCAACAGGAGAGCTATAAAAAAAATAATAATAAAAATAAAAAAATAACAAGACTAATTAACAAAACACACCTGAGACCAATCAAGGAGTAAACAGGAAATCCACAATAGTAAATGAGACTTTACACTTCAAAACATGGCAGAAGACATCTAACACAAATTCCACAAAACTCAAAACACTCCAAAAACCTTGTGTATGAAGAAATGTTTTTGATCAGTATGATCTGATCAATGTTACCAACACAAAAGTAACATGAGCTTTTCTTCACAACATTGACATTTGAAAACGTAGCAGCCCCTTTATAAAAGGAATAGTTAAAAATTTATTCCATCCAAGATGTGGATTAGTTTGTTTCTTCATCAGAACAGATTTGGAAAAAGCATTACATCACAATGGATCCTCTCCATAAAAACAAAAATAGTGAAAAGTTGCATGTTCGTAATGAATTCATCAAGATTTGGGTTTTTAACTTCAAACTCGGACGTTTTCACTGGATGAAGCGTTGTTGGATTATGGACTCGTATTTTGGCCAGAAGCAATGTTTAAAGATTAAACACCTTATTGATGGATTTGTTTCTTACAAACATGCAGCTTTTTCTTCATAAAATGGACTGTAGTCGTGTGGATTACCTGTGGATTGTTGTGTTTTTATCAGCTGTTTGGACTCTCATTCTGACGAGGATCCACTGGTGAGCAGGTTATGTAATGCTAAATTTCACCAAATCTGTTCCAATGAACAAACAAAGCTGCATCTTGGATGACCTGTGGGTGAATACACAGTTCAACAAATTATAATTTTTAGGTGAACTATTCCTTAAAGTGTCATTTAAGTGTACACCTTCTTGTGTACGCAGCTCTTCTGAACACAAACCCCACTGGTCACCAGCTCTTGAATGCTTTTACTACATTCAGCATTAAATTGGGCCTGTAAGCACTGCTTTCATTGATGCAATGTTTATCAACATACGGTGTGACTAATTATCAGAAAGCAGGCCTGCAATAACCACATTCACACCGTTCAATCAACGAGACATGCACAAACAAGCTTATCAGATCTGCAGAATCATTTCTCCCATTAGCAAATGCCCTCCCAACCAACACCCGAAGAATTTAAATGTGTTCTTCAGTGTGTTTTTCTCCTGACACAGAGAAACTGAGGCGAGAGGCTGAGATGAAAAATTATATTTCTGTTACAACTGTGGTGTCACTGGATGTTTTGCATTTTATAAAAACATTTGATTTTAAGACTAGTACAATTACAGATAATGACTGCGATGTCACTAAAATATCAGGCGAGTGAATGAAATCAGTTTTTATAAGATTTGATCATGTGCTCACCTTAGTTAAAATGTCCTAGGACAGAACTGGAGTAAAAAAAATAAAAATAAAAAAAAAGTCTATTACCACAGTATAAAATTAGTCTCTAATCTTAAATCCGAATCTCAAGTTCCTGAAATCACACTCTTGTTGAAACTTTTGTCACCGTTGTGCCCTTGAGGTTCTGATCTGACTCTAGCACTGCAATTGGTCTCCTGTAAGTTGATTTGTGTGAAATGCATTTGCTAAACAGTAGGTAATTAGTGATTAACACAGCCCCCCTGCCACCTCATCAAACCTCTGCCAAGTTCAAACCTCCATGTGCTGTGTCATGACTGTTACATGGCTGGCAGAATGTGAGATGATATTCCCATGGTGTCTTGAAGTACAAAGCAAACAGCAAAGCACTTTTCCAAACAATCATTTTCACAATACATGGCCTGATGAATGCAAATAAATTCAAAAATTTTATTTTCCCACAAAATCAACAATGGCCAGCTTCAGCTACTTGATGGTTGACAATAAAATGGGGAAAATCCCATTCTAGAGGCCTGAATATCAAAGAAACTACTTGCTAGGAGTAACCACTTAGCAACCACCTAAAACAACCTAGCGACCACATTGCAACACCCTAACAACTATTCAGAACACACAAGCATTATGGAAAAATTTTTTGTATGGGCAAACAACACTCATATTTTACTCATCAAATCAGGTCTTAGTTTATTATCCTAGCTGGATGTGAGACATATCCTTTGGTCCACTTTTCAGTGGGGAAAGTCTCATCCTCACTTATGTCATAAAAATGTAAAGATGACGTACTTCTGGCATGAAGAACGTCACAAGTCTGACATCTGATCCCTGGACAGACCTTAAGACTTTCTCTATGCTTATCTTACTGCTCATTGGACACCCTCATGAAAATGGAAAACTATGAATAATAAAATGAGGGAGTCACCTCAGACTTCCCCACGTCACGGTCTGCTGCTCTCACGAAACCTTTCTTTTTTTTTACTGCACACATAAATATCACTGCTGTTTATGCTGGTTTAAATAAGTTTTACCTTCATACTATCTGATAAACTGTAGGCTACAAAACAGTCAGCCAAGCACTAGCACTGCAACAACATTATAGTAATATTCAAAGCTGGGTAGTAAATGATTGCATGTAATCTGGATTATGTAATCAGATTCCAAATATTAAGTACTTGTAATTAGATTAAATTACATTTTAAAATACTCATAGTTAGACTACAGTTACTTTCATATTGATTATGATTACACATTATAACAATAAATTATTCATAATTTATTGATTCTCACTAGTTCCTCTTTTTCATTTTTTAAAATGCACAAATTCACATTATTCCTTAATTACATGTAATGCAGGCATTCCCAAACTTTTTTGTCATCTGAACCTCTTTCACCTAATATATTTACTTGATATCCCCCTGAGATTTTAAGGTAATAAATTAGTAGTACCACATTTGCATGTTCACGGTTCTCTGATGTTGGTTAATGGTCACATGACATGCAGGTAAACAAATAAAATATTTATCTTCTTTAGTAAGTGTTTTATTTTGATTGATGTTATTTTAAAAATTATTTATTTTAATTTTACATTTGTATGATTTAATTAATTATTAGCTTTTCTTTAAACCTTGATGTAGTGTAATTTTTAATCAATGTGATAAACAAATTAGGTCAAAAGTAGTCTAAAAGAAATCAGAAAGTAGTCTATATCAGCCTACCTAAAATGTGTAATGTAATGGATTACGTTACTAACTACAATTTTTGTAACGTAATTGTGAAATCAGTAACAGAGTACAATTTGTAAGTAATCTATCCAGCTCTGGTAATATTTATAGTGAACTCCTCTTAAGTGATTCTAAGAACTGAGACGCAAGTTGTGTTTAGGCCTATATGAAACAATAGTGCACGTTCGCGGTGTGATATTAGCAAAAATTCTCTCCATGAAAATCTCCAGAACTCTTCACCAACCTTACAATTAAATTTCATATTTACAACAACCGTCTCATAAATGTTGTTTCTTATGCTCAAATAGCATCAAAAAGCTTATTTTTCATGCAAGACCAGCAGATGCGCATGTACAGTCCTAAGCGTGCGTCTCAGAACGCTGGCTGTTTCAGCAAACGGAGCTTCTAATAGTGATGCAATGACTTTAACAATTAGTCATTGGCTCTTTTATTCAGAAGGCGGGACTATTCGCCATATATTCACATTGCACTTTCTCCCATAAGAGCGCACTGTTTTTGTATAAAATCTTTGGATATGAGAGACATAAAAGAAGCACCGGTTTCAGTTAACCGTGGAAAAAAGCAACCTGATACACAACGTTACCATGGACGACGAGAATTTTAGAAAATATCACACTGCTAGGTCCTGCTATTGACAAATCACAATCAGGTATTCCAGAGACATTAAAACAGCAGATATGTCTCAAATAGTATAAGATATTTTTAATCTCCGTAATATGGAGCCAATAAAGTGACATTTGCAGAAAAACTTTTGTGTGAATGTACGAAAAACTTGCACAAGCACATTAACATTTTCTCGTGCAAAAGTCGTGTTTTTTCCTCTAATTTTAGGGGCCTTTGTTTTAGGGGCCGTTTTTTTTTATTTATTTTTTTTGTAATTTTGCACTTGAATATTAATAATATTCATATTTCAGTTTATTAGTCTAATTTGCATTAGTCTAATTTTTAAAAGTACAAATGTTCCACAGTTTCTCATTTAATATATGGGAAAAAAATGCATGTGTAATAATAACAATTTAAAATACTACTATATTACAGTATAACAGTACTACAAAAATGCTGTTTAAAGTCGTTTTAAATGAAATATAGCATATGTCACATTGCACTTGCAGGATATAATATTACTCAAATATTAGTGGAGAACTGAAACAGAAGCGCTCAGAAACCGCTGAATTTTGCATCTGACATGTTTTTTTAGTAGAGATGATGCATAAAAACAAAGTGACACATGTGGTCACAAATATCAACTTACCATCACTTACGTTCAAGTTACTTTCTTATTTGGTTAATTCATAAATCCAGTAGAGTATATAAGGTATACATAACTGTGAGAGAACCACAGTCAGAGAGTCCAACAAGACTTTTTTTGTTCTACAAAAATGAGGAAAACTACAGGTACGGGGTCTTACATCTACCATCCATCTATTTTGCACAAAAGATTCTGATTTATTGATGGCTAACTGAAGCATATCTCACTATGAGTATGAAAAGCTTATACATTATGCATAAAGTTGCTTTGATAATAAACACTCAGGCTACAAAATCAATGTGAACATTATTGAATGTATCTGCTGACGAATCTCTCCTTTTATCTCCTTACCATCCTGAAGTTCTACAGGTTTGTTTGGCGTTTCTGCTTTGCTCACCGCAGGCCGTGACTGGATCTCCTGTGGACTGTCCGGACCAAAATACTGCAGGAACTTCCTGCACCATCTCACTGGAGAAGCTCCTGGAACGAGCCGTTCAACACGCAGAGCTCATTTACAGCGTCTCAGAGGAGTCCAAGTTGCTGTTTGTGAGTAACAGAGAAATGAACCTAAAGCTTAGCTTATCAAAGATTCTTTTTAGATTTTGCAATGTACCAAGATTTCAGTCTCACTAAATACCTGATGAGAATAGGTAGACAGTCAACCAGTACATAATGATTCCTAAATATTTTCAGGACGAGATGCTCATTTCATATGGAATGAATCTGCACATTCCTGAAGGGACTATGTGTGCTCCTAAAACGGTGACGGTTCCTATGTCTAAAAGTGAAATCCAACAGATTTCCGTGAGTTCCTCTAATGGCATCTGATGAAATTCACTGTAACAGAGTAACGTTCTGCTAAGAACTGCTAAGATAAACTAGTCTTTTTTGTTTTTCCCTCCAGGACAAATGGATCCTTCACTCACTCCTGATTCTGGTCCAGTTCTGGATTGATCCACTGGTAGAAGTACAGGCGTCTCTTGAGAATTATGGGAACGCCCCAAGTGCCCTGCTTACCAGGAGCAAATGGATGTCTACTAAACTAATGAGCCTGGAACAGGGTATAATGGTTCTTATTAGACAGGTGAATATGAATTGTTGAAAATTATGTGTCCAAACTCTTAATCAAACACTCTTTTTTAATTCATCTGGAAAGTTCCAATATGTTTGAAAATTTCTCTCCCTCTCTCTCTCTCTGTCTGTCTGTCAGATACTGGGTGAAGGTAGTTTGGCATTGGAGGGAACTGAAGAGGCATCTGATCGCTTCGTCTCTTCCATGCTTGAAACTGTGAGAAGAGACTACAGTGTGATCTACTGCTTCAGGAAAGATGCGCACAAGATGCAGACTTTCCTCAAACTGCTCAAGTGCCGCCAGATCGATAAGGAGAATTGCTCCTTTTTCTAACTTAAAAAAAAAAAAAATCTTCAACTATGTTATTTTCAGTGTTATTCTGCCAAAGCTGGCTTTGCATTTGCACAAATATTGAATTAAAAACAATAAAAAAAAAAATGTTTGCATGAACACTTGGAGATTGATTGAAGTGTGTTTTTGCTTTAAATGTCAGATATGATACACTGAAGGTTTGTAAAATGTCATTTTCTAAATAAAAAAAATGCATATTGAAAGAAATATTTAATCAAAATCACACTTTGTACATACAGAAAATGATAGTAAGTTGCAGTCCGTCACAAAACTCTCAAACTAACCCAAAGTCTGAGACATCTGGATAAAAATCCAGATGTTTTCCGTTTAAACCCCAAAATAAATATTTTTAGGATTTTGAGAGATTTAAAAAAAAATAATAATAATAAATTTAAAAAAATATGATGTAAAACTGAGTCACAAAATATTGATTTGTCGGATAGGTCTGATGTTTTTGCTTCCACTGAAGCACAAGATGCTCTCAGACAACATGGATCATCGGGTTTTGTTCAATATTGCACTTTTGATCATTAAAGCAAAAGGAGGCCATATAATGTTTTTTAATTTTTGTCTTTCGCTTTTGAGTTCCAGATTGTGGGAAAAAAAATCAAACAATGAGAACAGTCAAATTGTATGCTGTTGTAATGGCTAAATGTGGTGAACAAAGTAGCGATTCATCTTGAAACTGATCATGGTAAATTACACCGAAACGCTTCACAATATCCTACCTCAAAGTCCACTACTGAGAACATCAAAGTTTGTGCCCAATTATCATTCAAGAAGGAAAAAATTAAATATCTATCCTGAGCCCAGTCTTACACACACTTTCATTCAGAGATGGTTAATTTGTAAAAAAAAAAAAAACCAAGCACACAGCTTGATCTAGTTCCCCAGCATGTCACGCATCTGAGATAAAACTCGAGACGACTTTACCAACATCTCTATCATTTACACTGAGAGGTGTTGATGCTGTGAAAGCTAAAAAAGCAGTTCAGTGCTGCAGTTTTAGTGAGTTATTGGCTTCATCCAAACTTCCCCACAGCAAGCCATACATAGAGGCGCCGGCAATCCAAGAAGCTCAAATAACAGTATGAATTCAACAACGATTTAAGGGGAAAGATGTTTTCTGCTAGCCTGCCACTTTGTTGAAAGACCATATGGCGCAAGAGAGTTGGAGTGCGGCTCTAATGCTGAGGTTTGTCCATTTAGCCTCTGCTATGGAGGCAATTTGTATGACTGGCATTCAATGTATGTTTTCTAAAAATTCTTGTTTGCAAGCACCATTTAGTTTAGTTAACGTTTAAAATATTGTTAAATTAAAAAAAAATGTTTATGTGATTATAAATAATGTCACACTTTTGCTATTCTTCACATGCTTGTCAGTTTAGGGTTTAGGTTAAGATTATGTTATGCCTGATAAAAGGGCCCTTTCACATTTAAAATAGTTAGCTGTGGATCATTCATTGACTTTTCGGACAATAAAGGTAAGAATGAAACGTTTTCTTCTTCACGCCAGTTTACGTGTTTTCCGACACCATTTGACATTTTCCCCCTCAAACATTGAAACTAATGTTTATGCAACATGCGCTCTTTCCGAAGCATGTTAATATAAAACAAATGAGCAATTGGGTGTCTATTGCTAACCACCTTGCCGTAACATAAAATGTTATGATCTTCTAAAAGCCACTCAGTTCAGAGTGAATGAGTTTTTTATAGGTCAGTCCTTTTTAATCTGCACAGCAAAAATGTTTACAAGGCAATTAGAAAAATCACATTCATTCTCAGATCACATCTAGTCTTGAAAAGTGCGTGAAATTGCTTGTGTTTATGACATGAAGGACTCTCTCTGGTCCTGAATTATTTTAATGCTTTAATACATTAATAATATTATCGTATTAATTATTTAGTAACATATGTTGGGGCAGGGGGAACTGGGTTCCACTCCTCTTATGCTTCTCCTTAATCTAATTTGGCTTGTGCTCTAATCCTCCAACGAACACTCAGCAGGCGACTCTTGTCAATGTCTGCAATCAAAGAGCACTTAAAGAACTCAGAAGTTAGATCTTTATGAAACAGAATAAAAAACGTAGTGATATTTTATGCAAATATTGGCCGTTTTCCAAAACCTAGTGAGCTGCCTTGCTGTCTAAAAAGACATCTGCATTCTAAAGTAGGATTCTAACAAAAGGAACCTCTTAAGTGATGATTTGAAACGCTCTCTGGGGGATTCAGTTATACACTGAAGGTGTGGTTTAGTGTGGGGGGAACAAAAGAAAAATGTCCACTAGATTTGGCTATAAATACATAATTTATAAAAATTTGCTTGTGGTTTTATGCAGTTCAAATGAAGGAAGAAAAATCCACATATTTGTTAATAAAACGGTATAAAAGAAGACTTGTGATTAAAAGCAATTCATTGACAGGATGTGAGATGCAAACATCTGAAAATGTGCATGTCTACAGCATTTGTCTTCATTTTCCCCCTAGAACCGAATGGGTCACTATGGTAACTGGGGTTTGTATTCACCCACAAGTAGGCGGGGGCTCCATGTCAATGGTATTTATAGCTACCAAGTCTGTGCATCATGCAAATGGTACTGCATAGTTTGCCATTTACATGTTACAAAGTTATATGAACATATATTACACAAACCTAGGGTCAGTAAGACTTAAAAAAAATAAATAACAAAAGAGACTTCTATAATGTTACAAGAGCTTTTTATTTTAAATAAATGCTGTTCTTCTGAACTTTCTATTCATCAAAGGATCCTGTTAAAAATCGCAAAATTCTCTCAATTTATCCATCATCTTGGTTGTCTTCTTTTTGGCAGGTATTGCAGTTTGATCAAAACAAGGCGTCTTGTTTTTACAATTATGGAACAGGCTTTGTGTCAGAAATGCATATGATTTCTTAAAAGTCTGCCTACACAGGCAGCTCACTAGGTTTTGGAACACAGCCAAAGTGTCTGTCAGGGAACAGAACATAGCGAGTCCTCCTCTTCCTCTCTCCTCTTTTATGTGGCATCTAACTTTTACAGTACAAAATGCCACCATATCAAAGGATGTTTACTGCATACTTAATCAGTCGCTGCTGCAGCAAACTTTTAATCAATCTTCTGATACATCAACAGAGTCTTGAAGGTCAATAACATCAAATCCCAGATTATTGATGCCTTCACGTTCGTGCTGGTGGAGAATGAGCTCCTTGTTATGTTGGTTGTGTAAACAGCAAGCGCAGTGCGGGGTCACCGCTGGCTCTGTTTTGGAAAAGTTGGACAGGTCGACACGGTATTTCCCACCCTTGGTGCGAGAGATGACGGGCAGGAAGTTGTAACCCCACTTGATCTCCCGTGGAAGGTAGGACGTTCGGACTTGGCAGGACAAGCTGGTGGATTCGGCCGTTCCATCCAGGAAGACCACCAACTCAAAGTCCTGCTGCTGAAGAGTGTCTGCAGCCATTTCAGAAAACGGGCTGGATTTGTCGATCATGTGGTACAGGGTAAGTGGACAAACAAAGAACAGGTTGTCCTTCCCAGCATCCACCAAAAAGTCAATATTCACCTGATCCAATATGATGGTTTCCCCCTCTGGAGTGATGGTTGTTCGGAGAAGCTTTCCATAAATGTGGCTGCCAACAAGAAGAGTTTTTCGTAGGTTGGCCACACGTATCTGGAGGCACAGATTCCCCTTCCAAAGACAAATGACCGCTGTTTCGCTGAAGGTTACCGTCTTTGCTCTTCTCTTCGGGAGAGAGATCTTTGCTAAAATGAGTCCACACATAAAGCAGTTTATGATGGCGCCCATGAGGGACTGGATGATCAACAGGGCGACTGTGCCCGGGCAGTGACCCGTAAGAGCCCGACCGCCATAGCCAATAGTCGTCTGGGTCTCTAAAGAGTACAAGAAGGCGGTCGTGAGACTGTTAATGTTATCTATACATTTCATCCGCTGGGATTCAGATGAGTTCTGGAGAACATCTAAGTCTCCGTTATTTTTTGCAAGTGAATACCAAAGCAAACCAAAAATGAACCAACTTCCTGTGAAGGCAGCGGCAAATAAAACAATTACTAAACACCAGCGAATCTCAACAAACGTAGTCCAGAAGTCCAGAAGGAAAGCAAAATGGTTGTGATATTCAGTAGTCCCAAATTTAATGTTGCAGTGGCCGTCCTTGGTAACAAGACGAGTTCTTCTAATTTTCCGCTCCACAAGGTGATTGTGAATCTGTTTCCGGATGAACTGGAACATCTTTCAGCTAGTAGAAAAACAGAAATATGTATATCAGTTGCACAACACTATAAATACTTTTAATGATTAATTTCATTTATGATGATATTTAAATTTTACACTTCATTCATTCTTTTTCTCTCTCACTCGCTCTCTGTATATATATATATATATACACACACACACACACACACACACACACGTATACACACATACATACATAAAAACAATGATTTAAATATACACTTCATACACACACACACACACACACACACACACACACATATAAATGCATTATTTAAATATATTAATAATATACAAACTAAATTTTTAATAGTTGAAACTATTTAGTGTGCCCTTTAACTGATATATACAAATATATAAGACAATTAAATATTATTTCAATTATTTCAAATATTAAATAAAAATTGTCTATAATACAGCAAGAAGTAAAACTCAGAAAATAAATTTTTCTTCTGTAAGAAAAGCCCATTAAAATTCATAAGTTGCTTACAAAACCAAACCTCTGTAGGCAATAAACGATAAATACTGCATTTACTGCAGCTCATAATCCACTCAAACACAACAAACCACACCAATAAAGTACTGATTGCTTTTTTGTCACCTATAAATGTGAAAAAGTATTCGCCTCATACCTGCAAACTGAAAACGTCCCAGCAAACAAAGTGTTCCTTGAAGTTCAGGCCATGAAGTTCTCTTTCCAAGCATCGGGGTGCTGCTAAAATCCTCAATGAAATGTCCTAATCCCAGGCACATGCCACAGTTTACACACTATAAAGCAAAAACAGCTTAGAAAACAGTTCCAAAACTAACCTCAAATCAGATGTAGTGTTCGCACACCAATCAACCAAAGCAAACCACATGAAAACTAATTAAAGAGACACCATTATAGCATATGGGATGGGTTTGCATTGAGGGTCAATGTTCTAGTTATCCAAATTCCTCTTCAGAACCTGCCCAGCAATCAGGGAACCCCATCTGAAAGGAGGAACTTCAGCTGTGGAGCTCCTCGCTGCTTGTACCCATGGGAACGCAAAGGCTTTGCAAAGAACAACACAAAGTTGAATCACATTTCCCGTTGTGCTGATACTTGCCCCCCACCCCCTCTGACTCCCCACATCTCTGCATTTGCATTTAAATAAACTGATGTGAATGAGAGCTGGATAATAAATTTACAGTGAAGGCCAAAGTTTTACTCCTAACTTTTGTGAAAATGTCCACCTGTTCAGTTTACATCTTTATGTTTTTGTCAAGTGAATCATAGGAGTCGAAAGTTTAAGACTTTAGTTCAAGCGCTAAATGTAAACAAAACCCAAACTGCAGGAAATTTACAGAAGAAAGCTAAAAAATGGAAAACACACAGGATGTTCTTTGCCTACTTACCGTTAACCTGAACAAATCATATGAACATTTTTAGTAAACTCAAGTATAATAAAACAAATTTAATTACAATCAAAAATTAACAGGCACCTAATTCAAAATACTGCATTCAAACACACAGAGCCGCTCAGGTAGAGACACTGCTAGTGCACTACACAAATACCACTTATCACACGTAACCACATTAACTTCCTCTGTAACACTGCTATGTAAGATAAACCTCAGATTGACAAATGGTGTCAAACCACACTCATATATCATATCACATAAATCATTTCAGAGAAAGAAACAAAGAGGTCTTATATTTGAATCCTGCAGCTCAAACAAAGCATGACGCTGGCAACACCATAGTCATGGGTTTGATTCCAACATTAGTTTTTTGGATATGTGACCCTGGACCACAAAACCAGTCTAAAGTCGCTGGGGTATATTTGTAGCAATAGCCAAAAATACATTGTATGGGTCAAAATTATCGATTTTTCTTTTATGCCAAAAATCATTGGGATATTAAGTAAAGATCATGTTCCATGAAGATATTTTGTAAATTTCCTACTGTACATATATCAAAACTTAATTTTTGATTAGTAATATGCATTGTTAAGAACTTCATTTGGACAACTTTAACAGCGATTTTCTCAGTATTTTGATTTTTTTTGTTTTTTTTTTTGTTTGTTTTTTTGCACCCTCAGATTCCAGATTTTCAAATAGTTGTATCTCGGCCAAATATTGTCCTATCCTAACAAAGCATACATCAATGGAAAGCTTTGGAAATTGACACTTACGACTGGTTTTGTGGTCCAGGGTCACATATATCCAAATGTCTGAGGCAAAAATTGAAATAAAATTTAAAACCAGAAACAAATTTCAGGAACCTGAAAATGTCAGATTCTGCACCGTGGCATTCAACGTGTAAACATTGCACAAAATTTCAGATTTTCATTGCGCCCATTTCATTTGTGATCAAAAATGATAATAATGTAATAATTTAAAATATAATAATATGATATTTAAAGTAAATAAAATATTTAAAATATTAATATATTTTAAAAAACCCAAAATTCCAACAATTCCCAAAAGACAGTTTTTTCACTAATGGTTTTAAACTTTTAGACACTGTTCTATAGAAAAACTAAAAATGGGATGTGAAAACATCTACTAGCTGCTGAAAAGCTGCTAAAATTGTTTCACCATACCACTGGCTGGTGGCCAGAAAACAGTCAAGATCCGTCACATTTAAGTTCAACATGATGAATAAATATAACATACATTCACATTACACTCCCATTACATTATGTTCCCATTTAATGCGCTCAGTTAGTACATTAAAAAATTATTTAAAAAAAATAAATAAATATTTTAAAAAAAAGCATTGTACTGGAACTGGACTGGAGAGCAGAGCAGAGTGATATATGAAGATGGAGTGGCTCTGTCTGACAGCAGCACTTGTGTGGCATAATTATGTAATTGTTCTGGAGAGCCTCCGTAAGGCTGTTTAAAAGCTCTTAAGGACTTTTACATTCTTCTCTGGAATTTTCTGTCTAAATATTGAATCCTGCTGCCAAACATATCACAGCAGATAAGTAATAAGACCTGGTAATTACTTGGAATTAATGAACATATAACAATGAGCTGAAGCCACATGAGTGGGAGCACACAAGGGATTTAGTTATAGTGACAACACTGAAATTAGCAGTGGCCAGATGCAACAAAACCCTTAAGGAATGAAAGCAATTAGTTATAATTGTACCAGTACCAAGGGATTTGTTGCAACGGGCTTCAGGTGCTTTAGAGGAAAAACACAAAGATGACATCTTTGACATCTCTCAATATGAATCAAGTAGGTCAATCTGAATGTGAAGCTTTAAAGGAATAGTTCACCCGAAACTGAAAATGTACTCAGCTTCAGGCCATCCAAGATGTGAAGCGAAATGCTGCGTGTTTGTAAGAAACAAATCCATCAAGGCGTTTTAACTGTAAACTATTGCTTCTGGCCAAAATATGAGTCCATAATCCATAATAACGCTTCCTCCAGTGAAAAAGTCCATCCCTTGTTCCATATTTGTTTAGAACTGTTTTCTCTTGTAACTGGTGCTTGATCTGTGAATATTTTTGCATAATATTTCATAATATTTGATTCAGATGAGAGAACATTTTCACTAGAGAAAGCAATAGTACAGAGTACGTATTTTAGCCAGAAGCAACGCCTTCTGTGGAACACAAAAATAATTAAAGTAGATTGGAAACTAATGGCTGTTGAGGTCCAAATAGACCAAAAACAGTCCATACAGTTTGAGTGCTATGTTACAAGTCGTCTAAAGCCGCACAATAGATTTTTGTAAGAAAACAGGCCAAAATACAGATTAAGACATGTAGCTCATGACAATTTTTATTTTCAGGTGAACTGTCCTTTTAAAAAAAGTATTACCCAATTGGGAGTTGATATCCCAACAAAAATCTTTCTATTGTGTTTTGTGTTTCCCTGTGAACAGAGGGCTTTGTAAGACTTTGATTGTGTAATGTAAAGCAGTGAAATCTTCTTTAAAAACTCTGTTGAACCACATAAACAAACAGCACATAAACCAGCTTTGAACAGTCAATCTTTTTTCTTCAGGGGAGTTTTGGGCTTTTTCTGCCTCTCTAGCCCTGGATTTACAATGAGCTCTGAACCAAAGAACTATGTTTGTTAAGAAAATCTATACACCTCTCTACAGCTGAACTTTCTGGAAAGCAAAAACAGTATCAGTTGTGTTGCACTCCTAATATTTTACTCTTAATGTGTCTTGGACTAATATTAAACCAGTAGGTTTCGTTCATTTCTTCAGAAGATTTAAAAACAGCGCAGGCGCTTCATTGCGGCCCGCTGCTCTGTCAGTCACAGCCAAATCTCTTCAAAGGACCCCTAAAACCTCAAAGAATAAGGCCTGGGGCCCCACTGGCTCAAATTCTGCTTTAAAATGAATTTCCACGTCGCATCACAGACAGGTGCACAGCCTGACGAAACAATTGGGGTTTTGGGTGATCAGTTTGGGTTGCGTCCACATGATCAACCACAGCATGAAAAACAGACAGACATAACAACCAAACATATTAAAAACAATCAGTGCTTTAACAAAAATTCAGCTGATGACAAAATCTAACTGGTTGTAGACATAAAACTACTAACAAAGGTCAAAACGTGACCTTTTAACAATACATCTAGCAGATACTGTAATAATGCATCTTTTAAAAACTGGTTAGCAGTGTACAAATACTTAAAATTTATAAAGCAAAAAAAAAAGTTCCCAAAAATCTGGTCTTTAGACTTTCCCAGCTTCCTTGAACTTAAGGAGCTAACCATCATCGGCCCGCAGCGGGAGCACCAGGCTGCGATTGTGATAGTGCCTGCAAGTTCTGAACGACATCGGAAAGCAAGTGGGCTCTTTCCACTCTACAACCTGGAGCGTCGTACTCCACAGAGGTGAAATGAACGTGGAGGAGATAGTATGATGGTTGATAGTGGAGATACACATGCAGTTTGCTCGGAGGCACGTCGTATTGCCGCTGAATAGCATCCTGAGGATATATACGAGACTCGAATTTAAATTTGACGTATGCAGCTATGCTACAGCTCACAAATATACTTGGAAAAACCCTGTGTTGTGATTTTCATAGTGTTTTAGGGCTTTTAGGTTGAGATCGTGACATGTTGCAGGCTGGAATCGAACCCGTGTCTTCCACAGGATCACCACAGCTCAATATATCTAGTGCATATGTGGTAACCACTGCGTCATATTTTTTTTTTTTTTTCAAAATCCAAGCAGATGCAGTGGACAAGCAAAGAGTGGTTTACATGTTCAGATCAACAGGGACATCTAGTGGAACAACAACTCTACTTTATTCATTGAAGAAATTCATTTGGACACTGAAAAAGAATGTAGAAACTATTCTCACCCAGAAATTGCCACAGAAAGTGGAAAGATTTAAATTGTATTTTCTTGTAAAATGCATTGTATTCATCTTTATTTATAACTTTGAAAAATCATTTTTCGCAGTGAGATGAACAGTGTCAGATGATCCACAACTCACCTCTCCTTTACTGCGAATGTTTGTGAGTAACGGCAGGTGCTCTGATGTAAGATCCCTTAAACTTTTAACATCCCTCCTGTGGACAATAGCAATCAAATACAGGTCTTGTAGCTGGAGAGGAAAGGAAAAATTCATTGTTTTTCTCTGGCCTTTTGTTCACCCTTAAATATTATGACACAGATTCACCTCAAATTCACCTGCTTTTGATCCCACTTGAAATCGGGCAACAGAACAAAACCAGTATCTTTGTCTGGATCCTCGAAAACAATCCGATCAGCCTCGGCTTTCTTCTCCAATATGTTCTGCACCCACTGAAACCAAGTGAAACATGGGCAGTACAGTTATGTACTTCATATGAGAAGGGACAGGAAGAACACTGAAATGAAGGGTCAGAGGTCAGTGAAGCCTCGCCTGCACACTGAAGCTCTGGCTGCTGATGTATGGTAGGGTGAGGTTACGATAATCCTCTCCTGATTCTTCAACCAGAAAAACCTCCTGATGCAAATACTTCTTAACATGCTTCTCTGTCGCAGGGCACACCACTGTCATTTTGATTTCTGTTATGAACAATTTCATGGTCTTAATCTTCAAATGTATTTTTGATTTAATGCATGATGATGCATGACCTTTTTTTGAAGAAATTTGCCATGAAGGTAATGACAGCAGTATTGGGGACAATGATACTTTATTACAAAAATGAGAATCTGTGCATAAATACCAAATGAATTGAACGTGTGATTTAAATTCATAGGAAAAAGTGGCAAGTATATTTTTGAAATTTAACACTTTTAAAAATATATAGAAGAGGTTTCTGGTAAATTAAAAATGTCATACTTAAAAAATAAAATTATATTTAAACAAATAAAAGTTCTTAAATAAAGAATCAAACATAAAAAATACAAACATCATTATATATATCAAATGGCAAATGGAAATCATTAATATTTAAAATAAATGCTGTTCTTTTGAACTTTCTATAAAAAAAAGTACAACGGTTGTATATTAATGTGTATTAGGCAGTTTTCAACATTGATAGTACTAGTACTTTTAATTACTAGTAGGTCATTTTAATAGCATTAGTACTAGCAAAATTGATAACAATTTACAATAAAGTTCCATTTGTTAATTTTAGTTAAGTTCATTAATTAAGAAGAACTAACAATGAAATATCTTTCTAAAGCTGTTAGTTAATGTTAATTTCAACATTTACAAAAACATTCTTAAGATCAAAAGTTGTATCTGTTAATAGGCCTTTTTATGTAATGAACCTGAGCTAACATGAACTAACAATGAATAGTTGTATTTTTATTAACTAATGTTAACAAAGATAAATATTGACAAATGTTATTGTCATTGTTAGTTAATGCATTAACTTAAAGATAATGTTAATGCTAGTGCTGTCAAATCGATTAATTGCATCCGAAATAAAAGTTTGTGTTTACATAATATATGTGTGTGTACTGTGTATATTTATATTTATACAAACTGTAATTACCAAATAAGTACTAAAAAAGTTGGAATGGATAGTAGACACTTAAACATAGGTAATGTTACTCAGTAATTACTAGTAAAACTGTAATAGTTTACACGGTTACAACTGGAATATATAGTAGTTGTATGTAAACGGTTTAGATATTTCAGCCACAATTTGTTACCAGTAATAATGCTACAGTAACTCTACCACTACTGGACTAGTAGAAATAGAGAAATAGGTACTAAAATGTAACGATTAAGTACTAGTCACAAGTACCGATGTCTATTGAATGAGAGCTTATTAATTTAAATGCCAATATCTAACGATTTGTAAAAGAAATATATAGTAGCCACTACTGATTCACTAAAAATTACATAAGTTAACATAAAAGATGGTAGTTGATAGTGATTTTCTGATTGTAACAGTTAGTTGGTGATTTGCCAGAGTGATTTCTTCTCTCTCCCCTGCACACGTACTTTGCCATGAATGAAGATGTCCGGTTCCGGTATTAGAGCCTGTGCAGCAGGGCAACTGGGTGACTGTGAGGCGGCATAGTCGCGGGTCAAAACACCGCTCTTCCGTTCCGATCAAAACATCAAACAGGTTCTCCCCACTCAGTGACGCACCCACTGAGAAACCTGATGAAAGTGTTCTAGTTATTGGCGATTCTATTGTACGGAACGTGAATATAGCGACACCAGCCACCATAGTCTAATGTTTCCCGGGAGCCAGAGCGCCTGACATCTTGGCAAATTTAAAAGTGCTGGCTAATGCTAAACATAAATTCAGTAAGATTGTTATTCACGTTGGCGCTAATGATGTTCGACTTCTCCAGTCGGAGATCTTTAAAAATAATATTAAAGAGGTGTGTGAACTTGCAAGTACGATGGATCTTAGCGCTGCGTTTGACACTATTGACCACAACATTCTTTTAAATATACTAGAAAATTATGTTGGCATTAGAGGAAGTGCACTGGCATGGTTCAAATCGTACTTATCTGACCGCCATCAATTTGTGGCAGTAAATGAAGAGGTATCATACCAATCACAAGTGCGGCATGGAGTAGCTCAAGGCTCAGTACTTGGCCACTTACTTTTCACGGTTTACATGTTACCCTTGGGAGATATCATTAGGAAACATGGTGTTAGCTTTCACTGTTATGCTGATGATACCCAGCTCTATATTTCTTTGCGACCTGATGAAACTTACCAATTTGCAAAACTAACAGAATGTATAGTTGATATCAAAAACTGGATGACTAACAATTTCTTACTGCTAAATTCTGAAAAAAACAGAGGTGTTAATTATTGGACCAAAAACTTTTGCATGTAATAACCTAGATCACTGTCTAATACTTGATGGCTGCTCTGTAAATACTTCGTCATCAGCTAGGAACCTAGCCATACTTTTTGATACCAATCTTTCCTTCGAAAAACATGTTTCTAGCATTTGTAAAACTGCATTTTTCATCTTAAAAATATATCTAAATTACGACCTATGCTCTCAATGTCAAATGCAGAAACATTAATTCATGCGTTCATGACCTCGAGGCTAGATTATTGTAATGCTTTATTGGGTGGTTCCTCTGCACGTTTAATAAACAAACTCCAACTGGTTCAAAATGCAGCAGCTAGAGTTCTTACTAGAACCAGGAAGTATGACCACACTAGCCCGGTTCTGTCAACACTGCACTGGCTCCCTGTTAAACATCGTATACATTTTAAGATCTTGCTAATTACCTATAAGGCTCTGAATAGTTTGGCACCTCAGTATTTGAGTGAGCTCTTATCACACTATAGTCATTCACGTCCGCTGCGATCTCAAAACTCTAGCCATTTGATAATACCTAGAATATCAAAATCAACTGCGGGAGATTGTTTTCCTATTTAGCGCCCAAACTCTGGAACAATCTACCTAACACTGTTCGGGAAGCAGACACACTCTGTCGGTTTAAACCTAGATTAAAGACCCATCTCTTTAACCTGGCT